>OX451737.1:719195843-720429593 GCA_948472305.1 Vicia faba | reverse complement strand
TTGCCCTTGTACAGTCAAAATCCTAAAAAATGACCATTTTGCCCTTTTGATGATCTGATCAAATTTCTTGTGGAGTTGTGGTCCAAACTTGATTAAATGGTTCATAGAATCCTAGAATGTTGATGTGGATCAAAATTCATGAGGTTTGACTGTAAATTGGCCACAGTTGACTTTTTCCCCCGATACAATTGATTTCTAGGTCAATTGTCCAATTGACTGGGCAAAAATTTGATTCAAGGCTTGAAACTTGGTATGGGACAAACTTATGAGTCCAACATGAAGTATGAAAGTAACTTTGAGCATTAGAAGTCCAAAATTCCTTATGCAAACTCAAACCCTATTTTAGGTCATCAGTGCAAGGAGATGTCTGGAGCAGTGCAAAACCTTAATCCTGTCTGGAGTTCAAAGAGTCTTGTGAGGGGAAATCTTGATAAAATGAGAGGGAAAATTTTGGGGTACAACACCTTCCCAAATCAAAGAGCTAGCATCAAGGGTTTCTGAAACTTCTGCGTTCACTAAGAGACGTGGTCAACTTCTCAACCTGGTTACTTCAAACTTTGATGAAAAGATGATGAGTGTCCTTTTTCAGTTCTTCGATCCCAAGCACCACTGCTTCACCTTTCCAGACTATCAGTTGGTACCTACCTTGGAAGAATTCTCTCAGCTATTGGATATACCTATTCTTGAACAGGTACCCTTTACAGGTCTAGAAGAAGTTCCTAAGCCAGAAGTCATTGCCTCATCTTTACATCTGAAACGGGCCGACGTGGTATCCAATTGGGAAACGAGAAGCGGAGTCAAGGGTTTTCTAGCTAAGTTTCTGATAGACAAAGCCCAGTTGTTTTGGAATAATATGGATTTTCAGGCTTTTGAGGAGGTCTTGGCTCTTCTTATCTATGGTTTAGTTCTCTTTCCTAATCCGGACACATTCATAGATGTGAATGCTATTAATATCTTTCTCTCTTACAACCCGGTGCCTACTTTGCTCGGAGATATTTTTCACACTCTCCATACTCGTACCATGAGGAGAAGAGGGGTTCTTGTGTGCTGCATGCCATTGATGTCGAGGTGGTTTATTTCTCACCTCCCTAAGTCCATACTGAAGAATGAAGAAGGTCTGGTTTGGTTACAAAAGGATAATGGTCACTCGCTTATACGGATATTCTTTTTTGTTCTCGATCTATGGAAAACATTGTTATCATTGACCGTTGCGGGGAGTACCCTAATGTCCCATTACTTGGTATCAGAGGGGGTATAAACCTACAATCCTTGTTTAGCTCTGCGACAATTTGGTCACGCTCGAAGGGATGGTTCCCATGAGTTACTTATCAAGGGAATCGCATTCAACTATGAGGATGATATTCAAGAGTATCGCCAGAGGTTCATACTAGCTTGGGGCATGGTAAACAGATCGAGCGTCAGGGATTTTAGGCCAAAGACTTCCATTCCAATGGAACCTTATCTACAATGGGTATGAGCTCATGCTCAACAGCTTAGGATGCCCTATGTGGATGTTTTGCCAGTGATTGTGGAACCCACTACAGAAGAAGGCATTCCTTACACGGTTCTCTATCCATATATGCCCACTGATCTTGGGGAATTACAGAGGTCTTGGATTCAGATAATGAAGGAGCGGGATACTTACAGGGATCAGTTCCATGCACAGGAGAGGAAGGTCTTAGAGCTCACAAAGCAATTGCATGAGGAAAAATGACTGAATGATTATCTCGGCGCAAAGAGGAAGCATCCATGGGATTTTTGATGTCTTTTATAGTTTTAGATTTGTTTTTTAATTGTAACGCCTAAAAGGAATTTGAACTTCAAATTCAGCTAATAAAGCTTTTGTTTATTTTGGTTTGCAAATTTAAATTTCCCGAAGTCTTTGAAATCATTGCATACGCATCCCATTATCATACACATCATTACAGGTACCATTACAGGTTTCTCATCTTCTTCGCTGTTTATTTCAGCAGAGATGTCTTCCAAACAAAGCATTAAGAACCTTCAGGCACAGAACGCCCAGTTCCAACAAATGTTCATCAGTCTGGTAAAGGGGCATGGGGATCTGAAAGCCCTCATTCTGAATAGAGGAAGAAAAAGAAGAAGGTTGCTGGTATTCTGAACATGGGCCGAAGGTTTGGAGAGCGGTTGAAGCGACAGGTCGACCTGACCTCTTCATCTAAGGAAGGGGAGAACCAAGAAGAAGAGAAGGACCCCAGTCCTGCAGTCTTTGACAATGATACTTATTATAACAATGAGCAATATCCTCCTGCTGAGGATAGATACAAGCAGATAGAAGACTGTCTGAGCGCCATGGAAGTTCAGAGGATACCTGGGTTAGATTTTGAAGAATTGGGTTTGGTGTCGGGAGTGATCATCCCGCTGAATTTCAAAGCTCCAGTTTTTGCCAAGTTTGACGGGGTGTCCTTCCCAAAGCTCCATCTCTGCTCTTATGTCAGGAAGATTCAGCCCCACACCGCTGATAGAAATTTGTGGGTGCATTTCTTTCAAGATAGTTTGTCAGGGACTCAGCTTGAATGGTTATACCAGATGGAGGGAGCCAATGTCCGAAATTGGGAAGATCTGGCTGCTGCTTTCTACAAGCAGTATCAGTATAATATCGACCTTGCTCCCACTCGTACTCAACTCCAGAGTATGTCCATGGGTGCAAGTGAAGGTTTTAAAGATTATGCACAAAAATGGAGAGACTTAGCTGGGAGAGTTCAACCCCCATTGTCTGATAGGGAGTTGGTTGATATGTTTCTGGGGACGCTATCTGGTCCATTTTTCAATCATTTGATCGACAGTTCATCAACTGGTTTCACTGAGCTGATCCTAACTTGGGAGAGAGTAGAAGTCGGGATTCGAAGCGACAAAATACAGAAGTATGCCTCGTCAAGTTCAGTAAAGAATCCTTTTGCTGGTAAGAAGGAAGCCAGTGCCGTCTATAGCCCGAGGGGATAAAACAAGGCTGAACAACGTCAGACAATAAGTGCCGTGATGATACCTAGACCTGCAGTTGCTCCACAATGCAACAATCAACAAAGAGTGGAAAGACCACAATGACAGTTTACTCGCATCAACATGACATTGGCCCGAAGTTTTACCTCACCTGCTGAGATCCAACTTGGCGACCTTGAGAGATGCCCCCAAGAATCTAAATATTACATCTCCCCGATATAATCTGAATGCTCGGTGTCTGGAGCGTATCCAAGCTGTAACTGTATATGATTCTTGAATGAATATCAGAATGACTGTCGTGTCTGGAGTGTATCTGTATTGTATCCGAAATCTGAAATTCGAATAAGCGACAAAAAGACATCCGTGTCTGGAGTATCTTTGGGCTGGGGAATAGGTTTGAATGAGTGACAGAATGGCAACCGTGTCTGGAGCGTATATGGACTGTATCTGAAGTTGAGATATGTATGAGTAGCAGAATGACTTCCGTGTCTGGAGTGTATCTGAACTGTAACTGGGATCTGAAAATGCAACAGCATGACTTCCATGTCTTGGAGTGTATCTGAGCTTGAGGTTGATAGTTGAATATGAATGAGAAAATAGAATGGTTTCCATGTCTGAAGCATATCTAGTCTGTATTTGATTGCTGAAGTCTGAATGAGTAGTAGAATTACCGCTGTATCTGGGGTGTATCTATACTGTATTTGAAATCTTTGGAACATTTGTTAAAGATAGCTTTTAATCTTATCCTGAAAAGGGTAAAATGTTAGCTGAAAATACAAAGTTATGTTGCATGATATGTATGATGCAATAGAATGTGCTTTATTAATGTTTATGATATATGAATGTAATGTATGCGCATGTAAGCTGATTAGCCGTCTTGCTGAGGAAAATAAATCCCTGATGACTGGAGATAATGAAATCTTTGACTGCTGTTGGGGAAAATAAACCCTTGACTGCTGCTGGAGATTCAAAAACCCTTGATTGCTGAGACTGAGAAATCCTTTGGACTGCTGCTGGGGATTGAACATCCTTGGTGACTCGTGGGGATTAACAAAAGCTTTGATAACTTCTGCGTGGAATTGAGAATCTTTTATGACTTTCCTAGGGAATAAGGAAAACTTTGACGATCTTTACTGGGGAATTAAAACCTGGGAGGCTTCAACTAGAGAAATGAGAATAAGAATATTTGTTCTGTTGGGAAATAACTCTTTGGGGAGAATGCTTATTCCATCGAAGAATTCTCAAGAGCTTGGGTTGTATGCCAATCTACTGGGGTTTTAAGAATGGTTGGGGATAAAAGTTAACTGTTATCTGATTGATTTTCAGGTTTTAAGATAACTTGCTGGGGAATTTGGAGAAACTGGATGATTTCTAATATGGTTTAAAGGTTGGAGTCTTGGACTCCGTTGGGGAAGAAAGCTTCATCTTCACTGGGGATCTGTAGTTCAAGGTTTTCTAGCTCCGCTAGGGATTGGGAGTTTGGGAACTTAGTTCTGATGGCGATATGTTTTTAACTCCGCTGGGGATATGCATTTCAAGGTTTTAGCTCTGTTGAGGACCTGAATGACACACTGCAGGGGATTTCTTCTGAAATAGCCTAAAGACATTTTCCTATACTTTCAACCTATCAGTAATTACCTTTCTCGTTTCGTTTTATTTGCAAGCGGTGATTATATTCAAATGCATATGCTCATTTAATAAATCATTGGACGTTTTCAAATGAAACATAAGTGTAAAAGAAAGAAAAGGCAAGCAAATTTATGCACTTTGAAGTATCTTTGTTTTAACTTTGTAAGTATTTTTGTACAAAGGAGACAGACATCCTAGTAAGAGAATGTTGTCATAAAAAATGAGGAAAATTTATAAAAAGAAAGATGGCTATGTGTAACAATTCCATGGGGTTCCCATTCTGCTATATCCTTCATAACTCTGAGTATCTTGTCCATTTGTTGCTTCGTCCGACGATGATTAGGTTGATCATAAGCCTGGAGCTTGTCTGTGAAGAGATTGTTCTTAAAGTGGTCCGACGAGACATAGTCATACGCTTTAATTCCCTAACTTTTGCCTGGACCGCCCTTTCGGGTTTTCAATCCAACAGGAAACCTTTTTTTGCCCAAGTCTCCCTTTCGGGTTTTCAACTTGCTGAGTGTACAGATTTTTTTATTTATCCCTAATTTTTGCCTGAACCGCCCTTTTGGGTTTTCGATTCACCGGGATGCCCATTTTTTCCCAAGTCGCCCTTTTGGGTTTTCAACTTTTCGGGTCGTTTATGCGTAGTATCTTTTGACTATGTCTACGTTCGCAGGGTGTGGTAGGTCGTCGTCGTCCATGATGGTCATAATCATTGCCCCACCAGAAAAGATGTTTTTGATCGCAAATGGTTCTTCGTAAGTAGGAGTCCATTTGCCCCTGGGATTACTTTGCGGCAAGATGATTCGCTTGATTACAAGGTCCCCGACTTGATATACTTGTCTCTTGACTTTCTTGTTGAAGGCCTTGATCATACGTTTCTGATACGCCTGACCATGGCAAAAATCAGTAAGTCGTTTCTCGTCAATCAAGTTAAGTTAATCAAGCCGGGTCTGAATCCAATTGTCTTCACTCAAACCAGCATCTTTCATGATTCTCAGGGAGGGAATCTGAACTTCCATAGGTAAAATAGCTTCCATTCCGTATACCAAAGAAAAGGGGGTTGCCCCAGTTGAAGTGTGTGCCGTGGTACGGTACCCGTGCAGAGCTGACGGTAACATCTCATGCCAGTCCTTGTAGGTGACTGTCATCTTTTGAATGATCTTATTGATATTTTTGTTTGCAGCTTCGACAACACCGTTCATCTTAGGCCGATATGGAGATGAATTATGATGTTGAATCTTGAACTGCTCGCACAGAGCGGTGATCATAGTATTGTTCAAATTTGTACCGTTGTCCGTAATGATCCTGTCGGGGATACCATACCAGCATATGAGGTTCTGCTTGATGAAGCGGGCAACCACATTCTTTGTAACGGAGGCGAAGGAAGCTGCTTCGACCCACTTGGTAAAGTAATCAATAGCCACCAGGATGAAACGGTGTCCATTGGATGTTGTAGGCTTGATCTCTCCAATCATGTCGATTCCCCACATCACGAATGGCCAAGGAGCTGTTAAGACATTGAGAAGAACTGGGGGAATATGTACCTTGTCAGCATAGATTTGGCATTTGTAACAAGTACGGGAGTGTTGATGAAAATCAGCTTCCATGGTAGACCAGTAGTAGCCTGCCTGTAGAATCTTCTTAGCCATCGTATGACCGCTCGAGTGGGTGCCAAAGGTGCCATTATGTAGTTCAGCCATAATCTACTCAGCTTCAACCTTGTCTACACAACGGAGTAGGACACAATAAATATTGCGCTTGTATAGGATACCATTGCTCAGAAAGAATTTGGCAGCGAACCTCCTTAAGAACTTTTTGTCGTTGACTGAAGCTCCTTCAGGGTATTCTTGTGCTTCGAGATACCTTTTGACGTCATGAAACCAAGGTCGGTCCACTACTTCTTTGGTATTAATCTCGTGACAATGTGCAGGTTCGTCCATTCGTTCAATGGTTATTTGAGGTGCCTCATTATCCCAGTTAAGTTTAAACATGGATGACATTGTAGCTAGCGCATCTGCTAGCTGATTCTCTTCTCGCGGGAAATGCTCGAAGGTAATCTGCTCGAAGTGTGGTAACAATGTCAAGACGTGTTCTTTGTAAGGGATGAGGTTAGGGTGTTTAGTATCCCACTCTCCTTTGACTTGACTGATAACCAAAGCTGAGTCCCCAAATACAATCAAAGATTTGATTCCCAAGTCAATAGCAGCCTTGAGACTAAAGATACAAGCTTCATACTCTGCCATGTTGTTGGTGCAGTTGAAGCAGAGTCTAGCAGTGAAAGGTGTATGGCAACCTTCTGGATAGATAAGTATCGTGCCGATACCATTGCCAAGTGCATTTAAAGCACCATCAAAGTACAGGGTCCATTGGGATCCTTGTTCTGGTCCGTCATACGGTCTGTTACCTTTAATGTTGTCCAATGTCATAATATCCTCGTCAGGGAAGTCGAACCTCATAGATTGGTAATCTTCGACAGCTTGATGAGCTAGATGGTCAGCTAGTACACTCCCTTTTCATAGATTTTTGGGTTGTGTACTGGATATCATACTCAGTCAGGATCATCTGCCATCTAGCGATTCTTCCGGATAAAGCAGGCTTCTCGAAGATGTACTTGATTGGATCCATTTTAGAAATCAATAGAGTGGTATGTGTTAACATATACTGCCTTAACCGGCGAGCAGCCCATACCAAAGCGCAGCAAGTTTTCTCGAGCAATGAGTAGCGAGTTTCACAGTCGGTAAACTTTTTGCTAAGGTAATAAATGGCATGCTCTTTTCGGCCAGACTCATCATGTTGGCCCAGTATGCACCCTATTGAGTTATCTAAGACAGTCAGATACATGATTAGAGGTCTCCCTTCGACGGGTGGCATCAAGATAGGAGGTTCCAATAAATACTCCTTGATTTTATCGAAAGCAACTTGACAGTCATTATTCCATTCAACTACCTGATCTTTCTTCAACAGATTGAAGATTGGTTCACAGGTAGAAGTTAGGTGAGAGATGAACCTTGCAATATAGTTTAGGCATCCTAAGAAACATCTGACCTCCTTCTCGGTGCGAGGGGCAGGCATTTCTTGTATAGCTTTGACTTTAGCAGGATCAACTTCAATGCCTTTGTTACTGACGATGAATCCCAAGAGTTTACCGGACCTGACTCCGAAAGTGCACTTGCTAGGGTTCATTCTGAGCTTGTATTCCTTTAAGCTGACAAACAGCTTTTGCAGATGGTCGAGGTGTTCTTCTTTTGTTTGTGAACGGGCTATCATGTCGTCAATGTAGACTTCGATCTCATGATGTATCATGTCATGAAACAAAGCTACCATGGCTCGCTGATAGGTTGCCCCGGCATTCTTCAGTCCGAGTGGCATCACTTTATAGCAGAAGGTACCCCACTGTGTAACAAAAGTAGTCTTCTCCATGTCTTCGGGGGCCATTTTGATCTGGTTGTACCCTGAAAATCCGTCCATGAAAGAGAATACCTTGTGTTGAGTTGTGTTGTCAACCAAGATGTCAATGTGTGGTAGTGGAAAATCATCTTTAGGGCTAGCCCTGTTTAAATCTCTGTAATCCACACACATTTTGACTTTGCCGTCCTTCTTAGGTACGGGCACAATGTTAGCAACCCATTGTGGATAGGAAGTAACATCCAGAAAGCCAGCATTGAACTGCTTCATCACTTCAGCTTTGATCTTTTCAGATATATCGGGCCTCATTCGGCGGACTTTCTGTTTGATTGGTGGACAATCCTCTCTTGTAGGGAGACGGTGAACCACAATATCTGTATCCAGCCCCGGCATGTCTTCATAGGACCAGGCAAAGATCTCAACATATTCATTCAACAGCTGAACTAAGCGCTCTTTGACACTTGGCTCCAGGTTGGCACCCACTTTAACCTCTTTTCTGTCCTCCTCTGTTCCCAAATTGATAGACTCTAACAACTCTTCATGGGGCAGAATAGCCCTTTCTTCTTGTTGCAAAAGTCTAGCCAACTCTCCAGGCACTTCACAGTCTTTATCTCCTTCGTACTCGACATGATTGACCAGATCTTCAGAGTCACTGAAGGCCATAGAAGAATTGTTACCCATGGAATCCGAAGTGGATGGGTACCTACATTTTATGAGTGTAGGTGTGTGTAAGGGATAGCCACCTTTAAACAAAATGAAATGTAAAAAAGAAAGGAAATGAATACAAAAGTTTATAGATGAAAACGTCCCTGATTCATTAAAAATGGCATATGAAAATGAAGAATCAAAACCCTTACAGATGGACCTATATGCCCCGGGTAAGGCATAAGGCAAAAAGAGTGTACGAATTGTTTAAAAGTTATTACAGACCAAACAGGAAATGTTCAAAAGATAAATTACTGATTGATGAAAGTAATGGGAACGAAGTCTTTCGCCTCCCAGTTGTTCAGTCCTCCTTCAATGGTTGGAAAGATCCAGTCTTCAAAATTGCTTCCCTCTTCATCATCTTCCAAAGCATGAACTCCATGATGAGTGATTTTCAGTGGTGGTCCTCCAGCCCAGGAGCGACGCACAACTTTCTGGCTAGCAGCAGTGAAACCCAATCCGAACTTATCTGTCTTATAAGGAAAATTTGGCAGTTGACCCCACACTGTACTTCCTCCTTCCTTGATTACAGCCTCCGCATCATTAAGGGATGACATTTGGGACACAGGTTTGGTAATGATGGGCACATCAGTCATTGTCTTGGCTACCGCAACTTCAGGAGAAACCTCTTCAAAGTGTTGGAAAGGTGTTTCTATGAATTCACCATCTAACTCCACGTAACGGAAAGAGTTAAGGTGGCTTATCATATACTCCTCCTCACCATGAACTGTTATGATTTTACCATGGAGTGGATATTTTAGCATTTGGTGTAGAGAAGAAGTGACTGCCCCAGCGTTGTGGATCCATGGCCTTCCTAACAAGCATGAATATGAAGGACGGATGTCCATCACATAAAAAGTAGAGTTGAAAATTTTTGTTCCCACCTTAATTGGCATGTCCACCTCTCCGTGAACCATCCTCTTAGAACCGTTGAAGGCTCTAACAATGATATTACTGGGCTTTAGGGTCAAACCTTCATAGTCTAATCTGTCCAATGCTTTCTTTGGTAGAACATTTAAAGATGAACCGGTATCAACTAGAACATGATCAAGTGTAGTTCCTCTGCACTCTACCAAGACATGCATCACATCATTATGTTTTCTTCCCTTGGACGTTAGATCGGCATCAGAAAAGCCCAGACCATTGTCAGCTGTAAGGCTAGCCACGCACTCTTGAAACTGATCCGCGGAAGTTTCTTGAGGCACGTGCACCGTCTTCAAAAATTTGATCAAGGCTTTGGCATGAGCCTCGGAGCAGAGCAATAGAGCCAGCATAGAGATTTTTGAAGGGGTTTGCCTCAGCTTCTCTACAACATCATAGTCGCTCTTCTTAATTATCTTTAAAATCTCCTCCATTTTATTTTGGGTGGTCTCGGGGATAACCAAAGTCTGATCCCTCGTCCTGGCGGGCGCTTCTTGGATCCCCTTACCTTTATCAACAGTAACAGCAGAGGGTACAACTTCGGGAGCAACAATTTCTTCAATAACCGGACTTCGCACAGATATCTCGAAAGGCATAGGAGCACTTGAGGGTCCGAAGACTGCCCGTGGAGGAGCAATCTCCGAAGAGAAGATTCTTCCGCTACGAGTGATCTTACTTGTCCCTGCAATATTCCCCACATCAGGAGTCTCTTTATCGGAGCTTTCTTCGACTGATTCAATCTGCTTCACACTATGATAGAAAATCTCTCCTCCATAATTCCACGGTATCATCTTGTTGGACTTAAATAGGATAGGCCCCGGCATGGTAATATTCAGCGGTATAAACTTTGGATCAGGTGTAATCTTAACAAGCCTTTTACAGGTCTTGGAAAGATTGTCGAAAATGGTGATTATAGCAACATCATTGATTGGAGTAACAGGAGTAACATGAGTGATAGTAGCAACAGGAGTTTTCTGAAAGAGGATCTCTTGAGTATCCATCAAGCGTTGAATGCCTGACTTCAACAGTGGACAGTCGGATTGCTAGGTCGAACAAAGGTAACAATCTTTTTTACAGCCTGGAAAAATCCCGGCTTTCAACAGATTCATCTTGATCATTGGCAACGGAGTCATTAAGTCATCAACAGCGGTAACATGAAGATCTTCTACAATAGCATGGACATTATGACCATGCTTTGGCATAGGAGCGGATATCACATTAGGTTTTTCGGGGGCATAAAACTCCACCTCCTTGGCATCTATCAAATCTTGGATCTTGTTTTTAAGGGCCCAACAGTTGTTGGTGTCATGCCCTACACTGTCCGAATGGTATGCACATTTTGCATTAGAATGATAATAGGGAGAAGAGGTATTTGGGTTTTTCGGCGCTTCTTTCAAGTTGGTAAGGTTTAACTTTAAGAGATGAGGGAGGACCTGAGCCGGTGTCATATTGATTCGGGTGAATTGCCGTTGTGGCCTTTCTACCCTTTGCTGGTTAGCTCTAGGTTGATTGCTTCGAGGTTGATCGGCTGAGGAGTTCTGGATCATTACAGCCTCTACCGTTGGTCGGCGCTCCATTCTTCCTTGATTTTTCTGAGTATAAACAGCAGAAACTTCCTTCTTGGCTGGGAAGGTCTTCTTGATAGCAGTGGAAGCGGAGGCATCCTTCTGAATTTTACCACTCTTAATGCCAGCTTCGACCCTTTCACTGGTCAAAATTAATTCGGTGAACCCTGCAGATGAGCTCCCGACCAAGTGATTGAAGAATGGACCTAACAGGGTCTCTAAAAACATATCAACCAACTTTTTATCCGACAATAGTGGTTGCACACTTCCAGCCAAATCTCGCCACTTCTGGGCATACTCCTTAAATCCTTCATTAGAGGCCATACCCATACTCTGTAGTTGAGTATGAGTAGGCGCTAGGTCTGTGTTATATTGGTATTTTCGGTAGAAAGCAACAGCTAAATCCTCCCAGTTATGAGCATTAGATCTCTCAAGTTAATAGAACCAGTCCAATTGCGTACCCGACAAACTATCTTGAAAAAAGTGGACTCATAGATCCTTATCAGAAGAGTGAGGTTGGATCTTTCTGACGTAGGACTGCAGATGCATCTTCGGACAGGACAAACTGTCGTATTTAGCAAATGTATGCACTTTGAACTTGGGAGGAATGACGATCCCAGCAACCAACCCTAGTTCTTCGAAATCTAGCCCAGGTACCCTTTGTACCTCCATGGCTGCCAGCCGGTCTTCAAGATTCTTATACTTATCATCCGCCGGAGGGTACTGTTGTTCGGAGTAATCTTCATCCTCTTCAGCTTCAGACTCAGAAGGTACTGCAGCTCCTTTTCCTTTACCAACCCCTTCGTTAGACGTCGAGGGGAAATCCAGAACTCTCCTAGCCTGATGCTCAAATCTTCTTCCCATAGTGGCCACACCAATTCTTTTCTTTTTCTTCTTTGCCTTTTCCTTCTATTTCTCTAACAGTGCTTTAAGGTCCTCTTGACCCTTTGCCAAGGTCATGAGGAGTTGCTGGAATTGCGAATTTTGTGCCTGCAGATCTTTAACCGTCTGCCCTATATCCATCTTGCTGAAATAAACAGCAGAAAGATAAGGAAACCTGGTGTGAAGACCTGTTTATGCATATGATGAATGATATGTTATTCATGTAATGCATTCAAGGATTCAGAAATTCAAATTTTTTGCAAACAAAAAGAACACACGTCATATTAATAAGAAGAAATTTGTTAGTACATAAAAGCCCTATGGGCAAAATATTACAAAGCTTCTTAATGTAAAAAGACGTTGCGCATCCTTTTTGGCGCGATGTAAGTGTTAAGGGTCTCCTCTTCATGAAGCCGGCAGGTAAGTTCCAAAACCTTCTTCTCACTAGCATAGAAGTTGGCTTCAAAAGTGTTTTGTTCTTCCTTGAGATGTATCCAACTCTTTTGCAATTCTTCCAATGATGTTGGCATGTCTGGATGTAGGAGGGTGTATGGAACCTCTCCTTCCACAACAGGCTCTTTGATCATGGGGAGAATGTGGGGGTAAGGCATCATAAGACTCTGGGCGCGAGTTCGTACCCACTTGAGATAAGGCTCAAGGGGGATGGAATTCTTGTGCCCCAGTGTCTTACTATCCACTTTGTTGGGCATCCTCCAAGCTCGGATAAGCCTTTGTTGAAGTCCTTGAGCATCGTTGTCGAAGTCAAAAACTAAGTCAGGAATCAGCATGTCATGAGGGCCATCCCTTCGGGCATACCCAAATTGTCTCAGAGCTAAACAGGGGTTGTAGGTAATGCCTCCCCTAATGCCAAGTAGTGGGACATTAGGGAATTCCCCATAATGATCAATGATGATGACATTTTCTCTGGACCGAGAACACCAATGAACATCAGAATGTGTGAGGGTCATCAACTGTTGTGACCACCTTAAACCCTGTTCATTCTTCAAAACTGATTGGGGAAGGTGAGAAATAAACCACCTTGCTAGAAGAGGAGTACAAAACATGAGAACACCTCTTTTCCTCATTGTTCGTGTGTGAAATGGGTGTAGGATATCCCCAAGCAATGTCGGTACAGGATTACGAGATATGAAAATCTTGACAGCATTCACATCTATAAGCTGATCAGGGTTTGGGAACAAAACCAACCCATAGATGAGAAGTGCTACAATCTCCTCAAAAGCTTGTAGATCTAGAGAATTACAGCAGTCTTGTGCCTTCTCAAACAAAAACTTTGCCAAGAAACCCTTGACACCACTTCTGGTTTCCCAATGACCTTTGATATCAGATGGTTGCAATTGTAATGCTTGAGCAACATCTACAGGCTTTGGTTCTCTTTCCGTACCGTTTTAGGGTAGTTGATGAAGAATAGGAATCCTCAAGAGTTGAGAAAATTCCTCCAAAGTAGGTACTAGTTGGTAATCAGGAAATGTAAAGCAATGGTGTAGAGGGTCAAAGAACTGGAAGAGGACTTTCACCATGTCTTCTTCAATGTTGAAGTTGACCAAGTTGAGAAGTCTACCATGTCTTTCACTGAAGAGATAATTCTTTGGAATCTTGGAAGTAAGCTCTTTGAGTTGAGGAGGGATCCTCACAAGGTTGACCTGAATTGTTTTCCTGCGAAGAGATTCCATGACCTACAAAACAAGGACAAAGATGAAGATCCAAACCCTTGAAATGGTTATTGGATGCATATGATGCTTTATGATGTTCATGATGTATGTACAAGTATATGTACAAGAAAATCACACAAGATCCTAATGTCAGGCTTGCATGGGGTTTCATAGGTAAGTACCCTCTTGAAGTTAGTTGGCTCAACCTGTCCTATAAATAGTAATCGGGTTCTAAGGAGCTCAATATCACTGGATTATTTTCTGTGTTCATTGTTTCAGTTTAGCCACTTAACTGGCGACCGAAATATTCCAAGAAAACAACCCTCAATGAGTGTAGTATCGAGTATCTACCAACTTCGGACTGCACCAAAGTCGGTCATCTCACTACCTCTAATAAGGCCAAGATGGTCAAGTAAAGGTTCTAAGAGTTCATTAGTGCTTCATGACATCACTCAGCGGCCCCGTATTCTATTTGATTGACTCAAAGGCTACTGGTACTCACAAATATGTCACACTAATATAGCTATTACTTCAACCATGTCGGTATACCCCGCACAGTTTCCATAACGTATTGCTATTTACCTATGAATGTTTCCCAAAAATCCGGGTGGAGGATTCAAACCCAAACAAGAGAACCAAAGGTAAAGCAATCAAAGCAAACAAGATAAGCATGTAAAGGTGATCTAAACCCTAAGGTTACTCCACTTTTAGACATTTTCCCAAGCAGAGTTGCCAGTTCTGTGATACGGTGGGAGAACTGACTTGAGGTTTGCGTTTTATGTTCGCAAATGTTTCGGTTTAGCAAGAGTCGCCACCGACTTTTTATTTTATCCTAAGGAAAGGTCAAAAAGCACAGGAAAGACCTTTGAGATGTTTTCTTGGGTTCGGGGGGTAGATTATGAAAAGGGAAGGTGCAAGCACCCTTTTCATCCATGGTTTTCCATGGGCTCTTAGTTACTTGTTTAGATCACTTGCTTTTGCTTTTCAATTGTTTGAAATGGTGCTTTGTGTGTGGTTTTGAAAATATTTTGAAAAGAGGCCATCGTTGTGGCAACCTTTGTAATGATTCTTGTTTGAATGTATACAAAGGTGTTTTTGTCTTTTGAAAAGATATTTCAATGTTTTGAAAGTTTGATTTGGGAAACGTTTTGAAATTGTGTTGTGAAGTGTGTTTGAAAATAGCAAGGATGTTTTGCAAGTTTTGATCAAGTAACTAAGAGCTATCTACCCTATTTTACTCAAAGATCTTTCCTATATGTTTTTAACCCTTTTGACAGTGTTGTTTTACCATTGCATTTGGTAAACAACCTTGTATTAAGATGTTAAACGGGACAGGTGCGGGTCATCGTATAAATCATGATAGCAATTGTGTCAAGTATTTTTGGAAATTTTTTGAGGGACTTGATCATTTTTTTAGGCAACCAAGATAGTGTCATCGAGGGACTATGATCTTTTGTTTTGTTTTTGTTTTGCCAAAGTACTCAACATGCATAACATGGCCCGTTTTTAAGGCAACAAGTGGATGTAACCCTAGGAGTGCAAGTGTGTATTGTGTATTGATTTTCATGCATTTTTGTATTTGTATTAGGTCAAGCTATTTGTTGATTTTGGATTTTTGCATAAAAACCCTAATCTCTAACCATGGCATAATTGAAAGCATAAAGTGCGAGAATTAAAAGTCTAAGCTATTACAACATGATTATGGGAGGGGGATACAATTTTTAAATGGGGATTATTTGACGAGAAATTAAAACCTTAATTTACTATTACAACCAAATTGAATCAAATGCATAAATAATAAATGGACAATATTTAAATAAACAAAATAAGTAAATATATCAAATAATATGAATTATGCAAAAAGAGTTTTTGTTTATTTATGTATGTAAAAAATATTTAATATAAAAAGAAAGAAATAATAAAAAAGGATTATTATTTTTTTATTAAGGGTAAACCCTAATTTTCTTTAAGAAAATAAATATATTGGCTATATTGTTTATATACAATAAAATAAAATAATGTATATACAAAAAATTAAATATATTTATAAAAAAATTATTATTTTAAGTATAAATAATAATAAAAATAAAAGTATAGTATTTCTATGTTTTTTTATTTTCAAGTATCTAATAAAATAAAAGTATATATATATATATATATATATATATATATATATATATATATATATATATATATATATATATATATATATATATATATATATATATATATATATATATATATATATATATATATATATATATATATATATATATATATATATATATATATATATATATATATATATATATATATATTATATTAAATATGTATAATAAAAATAAAATATATACAAAAATAAAAAATATATTTAGGACAATATTTTTTTAGTGTGAATAAAATAATAAAATAAAAGTATAACTTATTTATTATTTTTAAGTTTTTAATAATTAAAATATATACTAATTTAATTATTTTCATGTTAGAAAGAAATAAGATAAAATATAAAATAAATGTAAAAATTCATAAAAATATTTTTTGGGTATTTTTATATTTAGAAAATAAGAAAACAAAATCAGAAATGAAAATAAAATGGAAAAATACAAAAGTATGAAGAAATGGGCCAGGGGGTGCAAAAAGCAAAAGAGGGGTGTCAATAGTGAGCCAGGACCAAGCCCAGCCCACCACTTCATCTTCAACCTCTGACTTTTAAACAAAATGAATGCGCCTGTACCACTCCTGGATATCATGCATACGAGCTCTATTGCAAAAACACATAACATCAAAGTTGTAGAGCTTTTTAAGACGAATTCAACCATATAAAAAACTTGTCCTAACTCTCAAAGACCAGAGAGAATTTCTCTGGCCCTAAAATCTAACCTAATTTTTTCAGGATGTTCATGGACCAAATTCTCTTAGCATGCTTAATAAAAATGAAAACTGAGCATATGTACAGCTTCATGGCTATGAATACTACATTTCTTATTCACAAACCTAAGGTTAAATGTTCCTAAATAGAGAGATAGGAAGTTGATAAAAACTTGTTTCAGCTTACTTCGTGTAGGGAAATGTAGAGCTTTTCAACAAGGCTTGAGATGTCTCGGAGCTTGCTTGAACTTCACTTGACCTTCTCCAATGTCTAGCTTGCCTTGAATGTACTAGAACAAGCCTACAGAACTCAACCTGCACAAGCTCAAAATGAAAATGGCAAACCCTGTAAATGGAGTTACAATTGGTGTTTAAGGTTTGGGATATCTTGGATGGATTGAATGGAAGGTGTTTGAACCAACTTGGGGCAAAACGCACGAGCAAAGTGTGCTATGGAAGTCAAGTTGCAGATGCTGCCCTGTTTTGCCAATGGAAGGTAATTTCTTGCTATGGGATGTTTGAAGGCTCGAGAGGTCGTGTTTCTGGTTCAAGGGGATGTGAGAAAGTTATCTTAAATGCTTTCACAAGTTAGTTTTCACAGATGTTCAAGTTTTTGTGTTTTGGATATCTTTCTTGTATTTTAAGCAAACATGAGAAGTGATGTCCAACAGGCCTATACAGGCTATCCATTTGCTTGCACACTTTGCCCTTGGCCCCTCCAATTTTTGGATTTTATTTTCTGCATAAGATATGGACCAATGCTCTAGAAATCAGTTTTGACATAAAGCAAGATTATGGCAAAATTGGAAATATTGTTTTTTCTATTTAGGGATTAATCCAAGGTGTAATGCTCTAATGACCAAAACAATGCCTTAAACCAATGGTTTTTCACTTAATTATTAAGTTTGAAATGGTTTAGAGGCATGTAATCTAGTGCAAATCAAGCTGATTTGAAATTGCAACTTGTATAAACATGAACATGCCATGGATGAAAAGTGAGTTTTTGCCAACTTCAAGCCTTCGATTCTCCCTAACCACAAATGAGTTTGGAGAGTTCTTGGACATTTTGGAAAGCTTGCAACATGCTCTACAATCCATCTTTGAAATTCAATTTGATATTACAAGTGGAACTATGTGAAAAATGGCCAAGAAGATAGGTCAAAATCCTGCCTAAACTAGGACAAAACTTCACTAAGTTAAAAGTTTTAGGGACCCTTGTTCCAAAAATCATAACTTGAGATCCAAGCTTCTTTTTGGAAAACTTTGTGAATCAAAGTTGTAGAATTTGTGGAGGACTACAACTTTCATGTTGGAAGTTTTGTTTGAATCCAATTACATCATGGTGAAAATGTTGGGCAAAGTTAGGGAAAATTAAGAAAATTTCATAACTTAGAAAAATTCTAAGTTATGAAATTTTTCAACTTTAAACCCTAATTTGAAAAAATGGGTTTCTTGATGAACAAGTTTCATGTTTCGACACATCTTGATTAAAAATGACCCTTTGGCACTTGATTTTGACCAAAAAGTCAAAGTTTGACTTTTCAGTGTACAGTCAAATTTTGATCAGTTGACTGAAAAATTCATCTGTCAATCCAATGCAATTGAGATCTTTTGAACTTGTTGAATAGGTCAAGATGATTCCATTGAGTCCTTGAGTCCATGGTTGAGCCTAATTTTCCATTGGCTTGGTCAAAAGTCAGATATTGCCCTTGTACAGTCAAAACCCTAAAAAATGACCATTTTGCCCTTTTGATGATCTGATCAAATTTCTTGTGGAGTTGTGGTCCAAACTTGATCAAATGGTTCATAGGAGCCCTGAATACAACTGATTTCTAGGTCAACTGTCCAATTGACTGGGCAAAAATTTGATTCAAGGCTTGAAACTTGGTATGGACAAACTTATGAGTCCAACATGAAGTATGAAAGTCACTTTGAGCATTAGAAGTCCAAAATTCCTTATGCAAACTTAAACCTTAATTTAGGTCATCAGTGCAAGGAGATGTCTGGAGCAGTGCAAAACCCTAATCCTGTCTGGAGTTCAAAGAGTATTGTGAGGGGAAATCTTAATAAAATGAGAGGGCAAATTTTGGGGTACAACACCTTCCCAACTCAAAGAACTAGCATCAAGGGTTTCTGAAACTTCTGCGTTCACTAAGAGACATGGTCAACTTCTCAACCTGGTTAATTCAAACTTTGATGAAAAGATGATGAGTGTCCTTTTTCAGTTCTTCGATCCCAAGCACCACTGCTTCACCTTTCCAGACTATCAGTTGGTACCTACCTTGGAAGAATTCTCTCAACTATTGGATATACCTATTCTTGAACAGGTACCCTTTACAGGTCTAGAAGAAGTTCCTAAGCCAGAAGTCATTGCCTCAGCTTTACATCTGAAACGGGACGACGTGGTATCCAATTGGGAAACGAGAAGCGGAGTCAAGGGTTTTCTAGCTAAGTTTCTGATAGATAAAGCCCAGCTCTTTTGGAATAATATGGATTTTCAGGCTTTTGAGGAGGTCTTGGCTCTTCTTATCTATGGTTTAGTTCTCTTTCCTAATCCGGACACATTCATAGATGTGAATGCTATTAAGATCTTTCTCTCTTGCAATCCGGTGCCTACTTTGCTCGGAGATATTTTTCACACTCTCCATACTGGTACCATGAGGAGAAGAGGGATTCTTGTGTGTTGCATGCCATTGCTGTCGAGGTGGTTTATTTCTCACCTCCCTAAGTCCATACTGAAGAATGAAGAAGGTCTGGTTTGGTTACAAAGGATAATGTCACTCGCTCATACGGATATTCTTTGGTGTTCTTGATCTATGGAAAACATTGCTATCATTGACCGCTGCGGGGAGTACCCTAATGACCCATTACTTGGTATCAGAGGGGGTATAACCTACAATCCTTGTTTAGCTCTGCGACAATTTGGTCACGCTCGAACGGACGGTCCCCATGAGTTACTTATCGAGGGAATCGCATTCAACTATGAGGATGATATTCAAGAGTATCGTCGGAGGTTCATACGAGCTTGGGGCATGGTAAACAGATCGAGCGTCAGGGCTTTTAGGCCAAAGAATTCCATTCCAATGGAACCTTATCTACAATGGGTATGAGCTCGTGCTCAACAGCTTAGGATGCCCTATGTGGCTGTTTTTCTAGTGATTGTGGAACCCACTACAGAAGAAAGCATTCCTTACCAGGTTCTCTATCCTTATATGCCCACTGATATTGGGGAATTACAGAGGTCTTGGATTCAGATAATGAAGGAGCGGGATACTTACAGGGATCAGTTCCATGCACAGGAGAGGAAGGTCTTATAGCTCACAAAGCAATTGCATGTGGAAAAAGGACTGAATGATTATCTCGGTGCAAAGAGGAAGCATCCATGGGATTTTTGATGTCTTTTATAGTTTTAGATTTGTTTTTTAATTGTAACGCCTAAAAGGCATTTGAACTTCAAATTCAGCTAATAAAGTTTTTGTTTATTTTGGTTTGCAAATTTAAATTTCCTGAAGTCTTTGAAATCATTGCATATGCATCCCATTATCATACACATCATTACAGGTACCATTACAGGTTTCTCATCTTTTTCGCTGTTTATTTCAGCAGAGATGTCTTCCTAACAAAGAATTAAGGACCTTCAGGCACAGAACGCCCAGTTCCAACAAATGTTCATCAGTCTGGTAAAGGGGCATGGGGATCTGAAAGCCCTCATTCTGAAAGAGAGGAAGAAAAAGAAGAAGGTTGCTGGTATTCTGTACATGGACCGAAGGTTTGGAGAGCGGTTGAACCGACAGGTCGACCTGACCTCTTCATCTAAGGAAGGGGAGAACCAAGAAGAAGAGAAGGACCCCAGTCATGCAGTCTCTGACAATGATACTGATTATAACGATGAGCAATATCCTCCTGCTGAGGAGAAATACAAGCATATAGAATACCGTCTGAGCGCCATGGAATTTCAGAGGATACCTGGGTTAGATTTTGAAGAATTGGGTTTGGTGTCGGGAGTGATCATCCCGCAGAATTTCAAAGCTCCAGTTTTTGCCAAGTATGACGGGGTGTCCTTCCCAAAGCTCCATCTTCGCTCTTATGTCAGGAAGATTCAGCCCCACACCGTTGATAGAAATCTGTGGGTGCATTTCTTTCAAGATAGTTTGTCAGGGACTCAGCTTGAATGGTTCTACCAGCTGGAGGGAGCCAATGTCCGAAATTGGGAAGATCTGGCTGCTACTTTCTACAAGAAGTATCAGTATAATACCGACCTTGCTCCCACTCGTACTCAACTCCAGAGTATGTCCATGGGTGCAGGTGAAGGTTTTAAAGATTATGCACAAAAATGGAGAGACTTAGTTGTGAGAGTTTAACCCCCATTGTCTGATAGGGAGCTGGTTGATATGTTTCTGGGGACGCTATCTGGTCCATTTTTCAATCATTTGATCGACAGTTCATCAACTGGTTTCACTGAGCTGATCCTAACTGGGGAGAGAGTAGAAGCCGGGATTCGAAGCCGCAAAATACAGAAGGATGCCTCGTCAAGTTCAGTAAAGAAGCCTTTTGCTGGAAAGAAGGAAGCCAGTGCCATCTATAGCCCGAGGGGATAAAACAAGGCTGAACAACGTCAGACAATAAGTTCTGTGATGATACCTAGACCTGCAGTTGCTCCACAATGCAACAATCAACAAAGAGTGGAAAGGCCACAATGGCAGTTTACCCGCATCAACATGACATTGGCCAAAGTTTTACCTCACCTGCTAAGATCCAACTTTGCGACCTTGAGAGATGCCCCCAAGAATCCAAATATTACATCTCCACGATATAATCTGAATGCCCGGTGTGCTTATCATTCTGAGAGTCCTGGCCAAGATACAGATGACTGCTGGGCTCTGAGAAATAAAATACAAGACTTGATTGAAGCCAAGGAGATAGATTTTGATGCTCCGGAAAAGCCAAATGTCATAACTACCCCCATACCTAAACATGGTCGTGGAGTTAATGATATTGATACTGATTTGTTTGTTACCTTTGTTGATGAAGTGTCTACTCCTCTCATGATTGTCAAGAAGAATTTGTTGTTGGCCGGTTTATTTCCGGGCTGTGGTGAAGGTTGCCACATGTGTTCGCTTCTACCTTCTGGTTGTCGTTTGTTGAAATTAGGTGTCCAACGCCTGATAGATAGCAAAGAAATTATGTTTGAGAAAACTATGATTCCTGTTGTTCCATTTGAAGACATTGCCATTATAACCATTTCCGCCAATCCTTCCAAGGTTTCCTCGAGAAGACCTGTTAGGATTACATCTGCTTCAAGAATTGCTCTGCTGATAATCACTGTTCCCGATCATGTCCCGTATGTCTCGGACAAAGTTGTCCCATGGCATTATGGTGCCGATGTGTACTATCATGGCATCAAACAAGATCTGAAAGATGAAGAAGCTGGTCCTGATATTGATAACATTGTCGGAACCAGCAAAATCACCCGAAGTGGAAGGGTCTTCTCTCCCGAGATTTCCCCTAAGACTGTTAACAAGCCTATTGTCATTACATATGTTGTTCCTCCTAGTACATCAACTAATGTTCCAGTTCTTACTCCAATCGACGAATCATCTGATACCTGCGGCAAAGAGATTGTAGATGAGCCTTCCCGGACGGAGGCGCCTAAGAAAGTTGTTGTGGAAGCCTCTAAACAAGAAATAGAGGAAATACTGAAAATCATTAAGAAGAGCGACTACAATGTGGTCGAGCAGCTGGGGCAGACCCCATCGAAGATATCCATGTTGTCCCTGATGTTGTGTTCTGAAGCCCATGCGAAGGCTTTGATTGCATTTCTCAAGACTGCGCATATGCCATAGGAAACTTCAGCTAATCAATTCCAAGAGTGTGTGGCCAGCCTGACTGCTGATAATGGGCTAGATTTTTCAGATGCGGATTTGACTCCGAAAGGAAGGAAGCATAATGATGCACTACATGTCTCGATCGAATGCAGGGGCACCACTATGGCTCATGTGCTGGTAGATATTGGGTCTTCACTGAATGTTCTTCCGAAGAAGGCATTAGACCGGTTGGATTATAAGGGTTTAACTCTAAAGCCTAGTAACATTGTGGTAAGGGCTTTTGACGGATCAAAGAGAATGGTGCACGGGGAGGTGGATATCCCTGTCAAAATAGGTTCTCAGACTTTTGGGTCCACTTTCTATGTGATGGATATCAGGCCGTCGTATTCTCGTTTGTTGGGTCGTCCTTGGATCCACGAGGCTGGGGCAGTCACCTCCATACTCCACCAAATGCTGAAGTATATGGTAAAAGGAAAGATTGTCACAGTGCGGGGTGAAGAAGAATATATGGTGAGTCACCTCAACTCCTTCCGCTACGTAGAGATGGACAGAGAATTCATCGAAATGCCTTGTCAGAATTTTGAAGAGGTCCCTCAGATCTTGGCATCGACTAAAACTACCAGCAACAAACCTCCTTTGAAGATGGATTCTCTCAAGGATGCCAGGGCCGTGGTTGAAGAAGGTGGGTGTGCCAATTAGGGCCAGCTCCCTGATTTCACTCATAAAACTGACAAATTTGGTTTGGGCTTTACTACAGGGGCTCAAAGGGCTGTTAGACGCGCTCGGACTGGAGGACCTCCCCTACGCATCAACAATTGTGGGATCAACGTCATTGAAGACAGTGAAGAGGACTCGGATATTGACAGCTGGATCTACCCGACTAACAACAGTGGACCGGGTAACTGGACGGCTAGGGACTTCATACCTGTTTCTTTTATTCCGCAGTAATTGCCTTATTTGTTTTAAGATTTGTAATAAATAATTTGAAACTTTACGGCCCGGTGCCTTGCCCGAGGCACCTTGGCTTTGCTTGTGAGGGCTATTGTTTGTCATTTCATAATCATTAATAAAGCATTGGACGTTTCTTGCATACAAATTTTGCGCTCTCTGTTTTTCTTTCCTTCTTTCACTTTATCAAAACAACTATTCTCTTACACACACTCACGTATCATAATGCAGATCCATATCCACTCTGGATCCCATTGATAACAGCTCTGCTATTGCCAGTTATGACTTCAAAAATTCGATCAACTGAGCCGAGTACGAAGGTGAGGATGATTGTGAGGTGCCTGGAGAACTTGCTAGACTACTACAGCAGGAAGAAAGGGCCATACAGCCTCATGAAGAGCCAGTTGAGACAGTGAACTTGGGTACTGAGGAAGACAGAAAAGAGGTTAAAATAGGTGAAAATATGGAGCTTAGAGTTAAACAGAGGTTGATACAGATGTTGCATGACTACGTTGAGATCTTCGCTTGGTCCTATGAAGATATGCCTGGTTTGGATATTGATATTGTGGTACATTGCCTTCCGACTAAAGAGGATTGTCCTCCGGTTAAACAGAAGGTTCTCCGTATGCACCCTGAAATGTCAGAGAAAATCAAGGCAGAGGTCATGAAACAGTTCGACGCAGGATTCTTAGCTGTCACTTCTTATCCACAGTGGGTTGCAAACGTTGTTCCGGTACCTAAGAAGGACGGTAAGGTACGGATGTGTGTGGATTACAGAGATCTGAATAGGGAAAGCCCCAAAGACGACAACATCGTGCAGCACAAGATCTTTTCCTTCATGGATGGTTTTTCTGGCTACAACCAGATCAAGATGGCTCCGGAAGACATGGAGAAGTCAACCTTCGTCACACAGTGAGGCACCTTCTGCTACAAGGTGATTCCTTTTGGATTGAAGAATGTTGGGGCAACCTATCAGCGCGCCATGGTCACTTTGTTCCATGATATGAATCACCACGAGATCGAAGTTTATGTTGATGATATGATAGACAGGTCTCAGACGGAGGAAGAGCACCTTGATCATCTCCAGAAATTGTTTGACAGATTGAAGACATACAAGTTGAGGTTGAATCCGAACAAGTGCATCTTCGGGGTAAGATCTGGTAAGTTTCTAGGCTTCATCGTCAGTGACAAGGGTATTTAGGTGGATCCTGCGAAGGTAAAGGCCATACAAGAGATGCCGGTTCCTCGTACAGAGAAAGAAGTTAGAGGTTTCTTGGAACGTCTGAATTATATCGTCAGGTTCATTTCACATTTGACTGCTACTTGTGAGCCAATCTTCAAGCTTCTGAAGAAAGATCAAGTGGTAAAGTGGAATGATGAATGCCAGACCGCTTTCGAAAGAATCAAAGAATACCTTCAAGAATCGCCAATTCGGATGCCTCCAGTTGAAGGAAGACCTTTGATATTATACTTGACAGTGCTAGAAAATTCAATGGGGTGCGTGCTGGGGCAGCATGACGAGTCTGGCCGAAAAGAGCACGCCATTTACTACCTTAGCAAAAAGTTTACCGACTGTGAGACCCGATACTCATTGCTCGATAAAACTTGTTGCGCTTTGGCATGGGCTGCTCGTCGGTTAAGACAATATATGTTGACTCACACTACCTTGTTGATATCAAAGATGGATCCGATCAAGTATATTTTCGAGAAGCCCGCTCTCTCCAGAAGGATAGCAAGGTGGAAAATGATCTTAACCGAATACTACATACAATATACAACCCAAAAGGCGATAAAGGGGAGTGTATTGACCAATTATTTGGCTCATCGGGCCGTGGATGACTACTAGTCCATGAATTTTGAGTTCCCGGATGAGAATATCATGCTGGTGACGAAGAACCTGGACCAAATGAAGGACCTGAGGAGGGGTCCTGATGGTCTATGTATTTTGATGGAGCCTCAAACACACTGGGTAACAGCATTGGCGCTGTGATCATATCTCCCGAAGGCAGTCATACTTCGTTCACTGCTCGTTTATGTTTCAACTGCACCAACAACATGGCAGAGTATGAAGCATGTATCATGGGTCTTCGAGGCGCTATTGACTTGACGATCAAGTTCTTGAATGTATTCGGGGATTCTTCTTTGGTGATAAGTCAGATCAAAGGCGAGTGGGATACGAAGCACCCGAATCTCATTCCTTACAAAGAGTATGTACTGACATTGCTCCCACACTTTGAGGAGGTAACCTTCAAGCATTTCCCAAGAGATGAGAACCAGTTGGTGGATGCGCTAGCTACCATGTCTTCTATGTTCAAGGTTAGGTGGGACAATGAGGCTCCCCAGATTACCATTGAGAGGTTGGATGAACCAGCACACCACTGCGAGATCGATACCGAAGAAGTGGCAAACAAACCTTGGTTTCACGAAGTCAAAAAATATCTCGAGGTTCAGGAATATCCCAAAAGGGAATCTGTCAATGATAAGAAGTTTCTGAGAAGGTTCGCTACGAAGTTCTTCCTCAGTAATGGAATCCTCTATAAACGCAACCATGAATCCACATTATTATGGTGCGTAGACAAGAGCGAAGCAGAGAGGATCATGACAGATCTACATGAAGGCACCTTCGAAACCCATTCTAGTGGACATACCATGGATAAAAAGATCCTACAGGCAGGATATTACTGGTCCACTATGGAGGCCGATTGCTATCAGCACTCTCGAACTTGTCATAAATGCCAAATCTATGCTGATAAGGTGCATGTACCTCAGTTCCTATGAACGTCCTGACAGCTCCGTGGCCCTTTGCAATGTAGGGCATTGACATGATCGGAGAAATCAGACCTACTACGTCTAACGTGCATCGTTTCATTCTGGTGGCTATTGATTATTTCAAGAAGTGGGTTGAGGCAGCTTCCTTTGCTACAGTAACTAAGAACGTTGTAGTGCGATTTATCCGACACAATCTGATATGTTGACATGGTGTGCCAGAGAGAATTATTACTGACAATGGTACAAATCTCAATAACACAATGATCACCGAGCTCTGCAAACAGTTTAAAATACATCATCATAATTCTTCTCCCTACCGGCCGAAGATGAATGGCGATGTTGAAGCAGCTAACAAGAACATCAAAAAGATTGTACAGAAGATGACAGTGACATATAAAGACTGGCATGAGATGTTACCATTCGCTCTTCATGGGTACCGTACCTCAGCACGGACGTCGACAGGGGAAACACCCTACTCTCTGGTATATGGCATGGAGGCATTCCTACCCATAGAAGTCCAGATACCTTCTCTCAGGATTATGAAGGATGCAGGTTTGAACGAAGACGACTGGATCCAAACCCAGCTTGATCAGTTAAATCTAATCGATGAAAAGAGACTTACTGCTATCTTCCATGGTCATACGTATCAAAAGCGAATGATCAAGGCTTTTAACAAGAAAGTCGGCGTCAAGAATTTCAAGTCGGGGATCTGGTGATCAAACGCATCATACTGCCGCAAGGTGATCCCAGGGGCAAATGGACCCCCACGTACGAAGGGACATTTGTGGTTAAGAACATTTTATCAGGAGGAGCCATGATTCTAACCAACATGGATGGTGTTGTACCCCAAAATTTGCCCTCCCATATTCTTCAAGATTTGCCAAGTCAATGCTTCAGAAGTCCCCAAGGGTTGCACAGTTCAAGGGCCTCCTAACAGTCAAAATTAGGGTTTTGGTTCTGACAAAGAAAATGAAGTTTCCAAGGGTCAAATCAATTCCCATATGCTTATAAACATGGTCAAGCATCCTCATACAAGGTTTCAAGACTTACAGCACAAAATTGCACAGTCAAAAACCCTAATTGCACTACAGTCAACTGTAGGGGCAAAATGGTCATTTGACAGTCAAAAGTTCAAATTTTTGGTCAACATCTCATTTTGAAGCCACAAACATCATTTGATCAATGCTTGATCATGATTCTCAAAACTTGGCTCAAAAATCATCAAGATGCAAAAGTTGCCATATTTGGATAGTTGAAAAAAGTCAACTGTAAATTGACCAGGGCATAACTTTCACATGGATTATCAGAAAAATTCCATCCAAAGCTCATTTTTAAGATAAAGACATTTCCTACAACTCCTCTTCATACTTCAAGTCCAAGAAATGCTCTCACAAAAAGTTATCAATTTCAACATTATAGGTCATTTTCAAAAGTCAACAAAAAGGGACTTTAAGTCAAAGGCCATAACTTGAGATTGGTAACTCAAAATGACATGGGACCAAAGACATTGGTTAGAGGACTCAAAGACCTTTACAAAATGTCCAAGAACATGTGCAAAGCCTAAAAATTGAGCAAGTTATGCCTTGTGGAAGTTGGGAAATTTTTGGATATTTTGAAAAGGTCAACATTGCTTCAAATGACCTAAAATTGCTAATGGGCCTCTTTTTCTTCCACAATTCATCATCCAAGACATGTGCACGACCATTTGGCCCAAAGGGAAGTTTTTTATCATTTTTATTTATTTATTTGGATTTTTTATTATTAATAATTTATTTAATTAAATAAAATACATGAAAAATACCAAACCTAATGTTTTGAATCTTTTTGTGCATAGAATAGGATCAATATTTCGTGTACAATCAAATATGGAAGGAATTGAAGTGATTGGATATGATTGAAGCCAAAATAGCATGGAAAAATATTTGAAAAGATCTTTGAAAATCAAATCTTGCAAATCATGAATGCAAAGGTTTTGTGTGATTTCTTTGACCTAAAAACCTTCACATATACATATATAGTGTAACCCTATTCAGAACAAGCTCCAGGCTGCGCCATATACGAAGAAACAAACTTGAATTTTTTGCAAGAATTTGAAAACTGAAAACAAAGTTCCAAGAGGTTTCAAGCCAAAATACTTGTCTCATCACCTTCCTGAGACATCAAGCATTGTAACTGAATAGCTTTCCACCATCCTAACGCCCTAAATTGGTAAAACGATCACACCCTGTACAGGAAATTTTTTGCATTCTTGCATAATGATTCATACGTTTTCTGCAGTTTTTGATATTTGATTTATGTTCTTTGACTCATTACGAAGCTAACCACATGATCCAATTGAGTTTTTAGGCATTGTGTGTGATTTCACCATGGTTATATGCTAGGGTTTGCAGAACCTTGAATTAGGGCTTCTTAGTTAAGGAAAAATTAGCACTCAAGACCTGGACCATTGAAACAAGCATGCCTGGACGATGCAAAATCCACCCTCGCGCCTAATTTATATGGCCATATGGCCTAATCGTTATTTTCTATAATGATGCCTTTTGGGACGGTTCAAAACCGTTGCCAGTTTCTTTGTGTTTCAGGAAAAAAACAAGCCAAGGAAGAAGAAGGATATGTGGCCAGCGTTGATTGGATCATTCAAAAATTCGCGCTAAAAAAGTCATTAACGCGTTGTTCTAATTATAATGATTGTTTGTTATTTATTATACAACGCGTGTGGAGTGCTTCAGTGGCAAGGCTTGTTAGTGGTAATCTCTAGGACCTGGGTTCGAGCCCCAGGTCCCTCACACTTTCCATGATTTTTTTCTATTAACGCTTCTATGCAGCTTCAATACTAAAGAGCACCATGCATCCACGTTATCAAGCCGTCCACGCGTCCCACTGCATTCAATCATACCAATCCAAGGGCCAGGATCCAGAGATCATGATGGGTACTAGTCAACCATCTCACATGCCAGCGCAAAAGTCAAACAGGCCAAGGTCTTGATGGGCCTAAAATGCTAAGACTTCACCTCTCAATTGGGGACAGACCCCCCTAGGTTTGCATCTCTTTTATATTTTTTTTATATTTTCTTTGATTCAATTATTTCCTTTTTTTAAATTTAATTATTTTCCACAAAAAACATAAAAACAATATAAAATCAGAAAAGACAAAAATAAGTATTTTATTTAATTAATATATTTTTTGTAAATAAATATTATTCATTAATTTTAGTTATTAAATTAGGTTTAATTGTAATATTTTCCTTAATCAATTTAAAATTTGGTAGAATTAGGGTTTGTAATAATTTTTATCCTTTTTTTCTTTTCTTTCATAATAATTAATTATTAAAATATTATTTATTTTTATAAATTAAAATTGCATGTAAATAATTAGATTAATTTAGGTTTAACTTTAATATTTTTCTAATAAATAAAAATTGTAGAATTAGGTCTTTAATTTCATTAAATTCTCATAAATACAAAAAACCAAAAAATAATTTCTTTTTTCTTTTTCTTTAATTTAATTAATTTAACAATTTAATTTAATTCCATTAAAAAGGGTCCAACGCCCTCGTTTCTAATTTTATTTCAATTCGCATATTTATTTCTTTTTCTTGTAATTATTTATGTACCTCTCCCAAAGCCATGTAAATTTAATCTTTCGCACTTTATTTTTCTTTAATTCTTTATTTTTTCTGTCAAATCGGGTCCTGGAAATTTTGGCGATGTGGACCCGCGCCTTTTGTAATAGTCTAGAACTTTACTTTTTTCGCACTTTTTAACTATTAACAAATGCATGCAAGAATGAATGGACAAAAAAAATAAAAACAAACGCGTAGATCACCTAGACCATGACAAGATAAAAATAATTGAACGTGACACACAAATCACACACCACCCCTAGGGTACGCCTCACTGTTGCCTTGCCTCGAAAGGTGATCGTCGAGTAGAGGATGTCTTAGTAAGTCCTCATGATCCGGGAACCTGGCATGAGGGTAGCTTCTAAGGTGTCTTCCCATTGCTCTGGTGATCACCATGTCCCGAACCTCGAATTGACCCGAACACCTCCAACGGTGGTGCTACCTACCTCTCAATGGTGGGATGGTACTACTTTAAAGGACATTTACACAGACGAATTCCTTAGGGTAGGTAGACGACTCTAGATACTTGCTCTAATTTCAAAACAAATTCAAAATACTTTTCACACCGACACATTTTCAAAAGCTTTCGAAAGCAATTTTTCAAACACTCTTGAGGACCGATACAAGAGTCGAACTGGAATTTTCAAAGAAACTTTTTAAAACCCATATTGAAAAGCAAACAAACAATTTTGAAAACACAAATGAGCAAGTATCTAAGAGCCCATGGATAACCATGGATAGAAAGGGTGCTAACACCTTCCCTTTCTATAATCTACCTCCCGAACCGAGAGCAATCTCTATAAGGAATTTTTCTGTGCTTTTGTCCTTTCCATTTGGAGAAAATAAAAGACGGTGGCGACTCTTGCTTCCGCGACATTTCGCGAACCAGCATTAAACAATCAGTTCTAGATCCACCGATCACATAACTAGCGACTCTGCTGGGGATTTAAACTTAAAGTGAGGTGTACCTTAGGGTAGTTCATAACTGTGTTTTCAATTGTATTGACTTGTTTGCTTTAAAATTGTGGGTTGCATGGGAGTTACATAGATCCTAACCCGGATCTGGGGATACCCTGTTTAGGTAGCATAAGCTGTGAGGGACCTGTCCGGCATAGACCGACACGGGTGAAACAGTGGCTACGTTGGTGTGGCACCTTGGTCTGTACCGATATCCCTTGTGTCGCAACGAGGAGAATATGGGTCTTCTAAGGAGTCATTAAGCACCAACAACCTTAGAACCTTAATTGACACAACTTGGCCATTAGAACAGTAGCAGTATGCTACGCCCATTGAGGCTAAACTCTCGTGATGGTTCTGGCCGCAAGAAAAGATTGCGATGCTGGAGTTATGACCGATTGAGGGTAGTCAATTATATTGGGATCCTCTAAGAACCCGGTTACTTTGATAGGACAGGTATGAACCAACAAACTGAAAGAGGGTAGTACCTAGACCTCATGCTGGCCTAAACTTTAGGGGCTTGCCTTGTGTGACTTGTGTGCCTTACCATGTTTGCCTTTGTATCTATTTGTGGTGTGCTTTATCATAACATCATAACATCATGAGCATTGCATGCATCCTGCATAAGGACTGACCATTTCAAAGACAAGAGGGTTTCACCTTTGCTCTGTTTTGTAGGACATCATGATGCCTGTGCGAAGGAATACTATTCGGTTCAACTTTGTTCATTCCCCTGAGTTGCTTGAAGAGTTGGTTAGCAGAATTCCAAATACCACTTCCTTCATTCAGAGGCATGGTTCTCTTCTCAGTTTAGTCACTGCAAAGCGGGATCAACAGTTGATGAGTGTTCTGACCCAGTTCTATGACCCTTTGTACCAGTGCTTCACCTTTCAAGACTTCCAGCTGGTCCCTACCCTGGAAGAGTTCTCTGATTTGCTTGGTATCCCTATCTTGGATCAGACTCCCTTTACTGGTTGGGAAAAGACCCTCAGGCTTGAGGATGTTGCTGCAGCTCTTCCCTTGACACATCAAGAGGTAATGGACAACTGGGTAACTAGAAGCGGAGTTAAGGGTTTCTTGGCCAAGTTTCTGATTGGTAAAGCTAACAGTTTCTGGAATGACCTGGACTTTAGGGCATATGAAGACATCTTGGCTCTCTTGATCTATGGGTTAGTCTTGTTTCCTAATCCTGACAACTTCATCAATGTCACCGCCATAAGGATCTTTATGTCTCAGAATCCTGTGCCCACTCTCTTGGGTGACATCTTGCAACAACTTCATGCTCGTACTACCCGAAGACGAGGAACTCTATGGTGTTGTATCCCTTTGTTGGTGAGGTGGTTTATTTCGCACCTCCCTAAGTTCGTACTGAAGAACCAAGAAGGAAGAGGTTGGGCTCATAGGTTAATGTCTCTCACCGATAAAGACATCATTTGGACTTGCAGAGGTTTAGATGAGATAGCTGTTATTGATCGATGCGGGGAATACCCTAATGTTCCTCTGATTGGTAACCAAGGAGGAATCTCTTACAATCCATGTCTAGCGCTCCGTCAGTTTGGAAGAGCCAGAAGAGCAGGCCCCCTTGAGATGTTGGTGCCTCACATCAGTTTTGATTTTCAGGTGGATAGTGACGAGCTGCGTCGTAGGTTCATCAAAGCTTGGGACAAAGTTCATAAAGCTGACCCACAAGAGTTGGGGCCAAAGACTTCTTTACCTATGGAAGCCTACTACAAATGGGTTCGCATCCGTGCTCAGAAGTTAGGTATGTCGTATGAAGCTGTCAGACCTATCATTCTTGAGTCTCCTGACAAAGATGGTGTTCCTCCAACTGTCCTTCCTCCTCAGATACCTACTGATTATGAGACATTGAAGAGATCTTGGTCGCAACTGCGAGAAGAACGGGACTCTTACCGGGAAAAGTTCAACGAGCAGGAATTAAAGATCCAGAAGCTGACAAAGCAGTTGGAGAATGAGCGAGCTCTGAATGCCTACATCCGTACTGAGAAGAGGAGACCATGGGATCAATAAGGAGCTCTGGATATTCTTTTACAGTTTTACTTCCCTTTTCAGTATTTCCTTTCATGTAACGCCTAAGGGCAACCTGTTGAATAATTTCATTTTCAAAGTTGAATCTAATGAAGTGTGTTCCTCTTTTGTTTACAAAGTTGATTCCCGATTGTCTTTGAAAACATAAATCATACGCATTCCATTCATCATGTGCATAGCAGGTTTTCCTCTTTTCAGGTTGCTTACCGTTCTTCGCTGTTTATTTCAGCATCATGAATCCTGACTCATCATCCACTGAGATGTCCATCAAAGCTCTTCAGGCGCAGAATGCGCAATTTCAAGAACTAATCATGGGTTTGGCTCAGGGCCAAGAGGAGCTGAAGGCTCTGCTTCTGAAGAAGGAAAAGAAGAAGAAGAGAAGAACTGTTCTGTTCAACTCGGGCCGAAGGTTTGGCAACACTCTGCAAAATGAAGAGGCTGGTTCTTCTATTGGCAAGGGTACTCCTCAAGCGGAAAAAGGTCCTAGTCCGGTAGTCTCTGACAACGAGACTGATTTTGATGAAGAGCAGTATCCTCCTGCAGAGGACAGATACAAGCAGTTGGAAGACAGGCTGAATGCCATGGAGATACAACAGGTACCTGGGCTGGATTTCGGAGATTTGGGTTTGTCTACTGGTGTGATTATTCCTCGTAAGTTCAAAGCACCATCTTTCACTAAGTACGACGGGGCGTCTTGTCCCAAGCTACATCTCAGGTCCTATGTTCGGAAGATTCAACCGTACTCAGTGGATAAGAATTTGTGGATCCACTTCTTCCAGGAGAGTCTTTCAGGGACTCATCTCGAATGGTTCTATCAGCTGGATGGGACCAAGGTTCGTAACTGGGAGGAGTTGGCTACTGCTTTCTATAAGCAGTATCAATATAATGCCGACCTTGCCCCTACACGTACCCAACTCCAGGGTATGTCGTTAGGTTCAAGTGAAGGTTTTAAAGAGTACGCTCAGAAGTGGAGGGATCTGGCTGGCAGGGTGCAGCCTCCGTTGACTGATCGAGAGTTGGTAGACATGTTCTTGGGGACCCTATCTGGGCCATTTTTCAACCATCTTATCGGGAATTCGTCCGCAGGGTTCACTGATCTGATTCTGACTGGAGAGAGAATTGAGGCTGGGTTGAAGTCTGGAAAGATTCCGAAGGGTGCATCGTCTAGTTCAGAGAAGAAACCCTTCAAGAAGGAGGCCAGTGTTGTATATGGCTCCAGGAGACAAGAGAAATCCGAGCGCCGCCAATCTGTCAGTGCGGTAATGATTGCTAAGCCTGCTGCCGCTCCTCGGCCAACCAATCCTCAAAGGGCTGAAAGACCCCGGAGAGAGTTTACCCGTTTGAGCATGACTTTATCGCAGATCCTGCCACAGTTGCTATCCACCAACCTAGTGACTGTCAGAGAGGCCCCTAAAGCTGTGAACACTGCCTCCCCCAAGTACAACCCAAATGCTCGTTGTGCTTACCATTCTGATAGCCCGGGGCACTCCACTGATGACTGTTGGGCATTAAGGAGCAAGGTGCAAGACCTTATTGACGCAAAGGAGATACAGTTTGAAGCGCCTGAGAGGCCAAATGTGGTGACTGCTCCTATGCCTCAGCATGGGGTAAATGCTGTGGATGAAGAGGTGTACGCTGTTTCTGTGGATGATCTAGCCACTCCCTTGAAGACTGTCAAGAAGAACCTACTGCTGGCCGGTTTATTTCCGGGTTGCAGTGAGGGTTACCTGTTCTGTGCTGTTTCCCTATCTGGTTGTCCCTTGCTGAAGTTAGGCATCCAAAGCCTGATGGACAGTAAGGAGATTCTGTTCAAGAAGTCTGCTGTTCGGTTGGTTCCGGTAGAAGAAGTTTATGTGGTTACCATCTTCAATAATCCAATCAAGGCTCTCCCGAAGAAGCCTGTCCAAATCATGATTGTCGCACCTGTTGTTATCATTGTTCCGGGGCCTATCCCCTATGTATCTGATAAGGCTGTCCCCTGGCACTATGGGGCAGATGTATATGTGAATGGAATCAAACAAGAATTCAACACTGGCGCCAGTATCTGCGATATCACTGGCCCAGCCAAGGTTACCCGCAGTGGCAGACTCTTCTCGCCTGACATTGCACCGCCCTATACTCGAAGACCCCTCCTTATAACACCTACAAGTGTACCTATTCCTGTTGCTGATCAAGTTGTTTCCCCTGCCGCCGAGTCGTCTAATGCTCGGGGAAAAGGGATTGAAGTTGAGCCTGCCCGGATGGAGGCACCAATACCTATAACTGCTGAAGCCTCCCAACAAGAAATGGAGGAAATCCTGAAAATAATAAAGAAGAGTGACTTTAACGTTGTGGAACAGCTGGGGCATACGCCCTCCAAAATCTCCATGCTCTCCTTGCTCCTATGTTCAGAGGCCCATGCTAAGGCCTTAATCTCATTTCTCAAGACGGCCCATGTGCCACAGGAGACATCTGCAGTCCAGTTCACCGATTGCGTAGTAAATCTGACAGCGGACAATGGCTTGGGTTTCTCAGATGCTGACCTGACTGCGAAAGGAAGAGACCACAATGATGCTCTTCATGTCTCTATTGAATGCAGGGGCACTACTCTGGCGCATGTGTTGGTGGACACTGGTTCCTCCTTGAATGTTCTACCAAAGAAGGCTTTATACCGTTTGGATTGTGAAGGCCTAGAGCTGAAACCCAGCAATATCATCGTCAGAGCCTTTGACGGTTCAAAAAGGATGGTCCATGGAGAGGTTGACATTCCTATTCGTGTGGGTTCTCAGGTGTTTGACTCTACCTTTTATGTGATGGATATCCGTCTATCGTACTCTTGTCTACTGGGTCGACCTTGGATCCATAAAGCTGGGGCAGTGACCTCTACCTTGCACCAGAAGCTGAAGTACCCCGTCAGAGAGAAGATCGTCACTGTGCAAGGAGAGGAGGAGTATATGGTGAGCCACTTGAATTCCTTCAGATACATTGAGATGGATGGGGAGTTTATTGAAACCCCCTTTCAGCATTTCGAGGAGGTGCTTCCAATTTCAGCAGCAGCAGAAACAGTGGTCGAAGAGGATGTTCCCTTGAAGATGGCTTCCCTGAAGGATGCCCGGGCTGTGGTTCAGAAAGGTGAATGTACTAACTGGGGAAGGCTTCCCGACTTTACACAGAAAACTGATAAATTTGGACTGGGTTTTACTGTAGAGGGTCAGAAAGCTATGCGGAAGGCGAAGATCAGAAGACCTCCTGTGCTCATTACAAATCCAGGAGTGAATGCTGTTGGGGAGAACAATGAAGTGGACGAAGCTGAGTTCAATAGCTGGATCTACCCGACGACCGAAGGCGGATTGACCAATTGGATTGTCAAAGACCATACTCCTGTTACTTTTGTTACGCAGTAATAAACTTCTTTGTTTTGTTATTTGTAATAAACAATAAATAAACTCTATGGCCCGGTGTCTTACCCGAGGCACCGTGGCTTCGTTTGTGAGGGCACATAAATTGTCATTTCATATATCATAAATGAAAATCTTGGACATTTTCCTGCATTTCAAATCTTATGCTCCTTTTCTGTCTTTCCTTCCTTTATACATATTTCAAAACAGCTGTATTTACACACACTCACTCATACAGGTTCCAATCCACTCTGGATCTCACTGATAACGACTCTGCTACTGCCAGTTATGACTTCGAAAATCTGATCAACTTAGCCGAAGACGAAGGTGAAGATGATTGCGAAGTGCCTGGAGAGCTTGCAAGGCTGTTACTTCAGGAAGAGAGGGCAATTCAACCACACGAAGAGCCAGTGGAGACAATAAATCTGGGTACTGAGGCAGACAGGAAAGAGGTAAAGATTGGTGCCAACCTAGAGCTCAGCGTGAAGCAACGGTTGACTAAAATGCTACATGATTATATGGAGATCTTTGCCTGGTCCTACGAAGACATGCCCAGGGTTGGATACCGACATTGTGGTCCATCACCTGCCTACCAAGGAAGACTGCCCTCCGGTTAAGCAAAAGGTCCTCCGTATGCGTCCAGAGATGTCTGAGAAGATTAAAGCCGAGGTTATGAAACAGTTTGATACTGGGTTTCTCGCAGTGACTTCTTTTCCTCAGTGGGTTGCTAATGTGGTGCCAGTACCAAAGAAAGACGGTAAGGTCAGAATGTGTGTCGACTACAGGGATCTGAACAGGGCCAGCCCCAAGGATGACTTCCCTTTACCTCACATTGATGTCCTTGTTGACAATACAGCTCAGCACAAAGTGTTCTCTTTCATGGATGGCTTTTTAGGTTACAATCAGATCAAGATGGCACCTGAAGACATGGAAAAGACTACATTCGTTACTCAGTGGGGCACCTTCTGCTACAAGGTCATGCCTTTTGGACTGAAGAACGCTGGGGCAACCTACCAACGTGCCATGGTTGCTTTATTTCATGACATGATCCATCATGAGATAGAAGTGTATGTTGACGACATGATCGCAAGGTCCCAGACTGAGGAAGAGCACCTAGATCATCTGCAGAAATTGTTTGACCGTCTGAAGTTGTACAAGCTGAGGTTGAACCCGAACAAGTGCACCTTCGGGGTAAGATCTGGGAAGTTGCTAGGCTTCGTGGTAAGTGATAAGGGCATTCAAGTGGACCCTGCTAAGGTCAAAGCTATTCAAGAGATGCCAGTTCCTAAGACAGAGAAGGAAGTCAGAGGCTTTTTAGGACGCCTAAATTACATTGCTCGGTTCATCTCGCATCTGACTGCTACCTGTGAGCCAATCTTCAAGCTGCTGAAGAAAGATCAGGTAGTACGCTGGAATGATGAATGTCAGGCTGCTTTTGACAGAATCAAAGAGTATCTCCAAGAACCACCCATCCTTATGCCACCGGTTGAAGGGAGACCTCTGATACTATACCTGACAGTACTTGACAACTCAATGGGGTGCGTGCTGGGGCAGCATGACGAGTCTGGCCGAAAAGAGCATGCCATTTATTACCTTAGCAAAAAGTTTACCGACTGTGAGACCCGATACTCACTGCTTGAGAAAACTTGTTGCGCTTTGGTATGGGCTGCTCGCCGGCTGAGACAGTATATGCTGACTCATACCACCTTGTTGATCTCAAAGATGGATCCTATAAAGTACATATTTGAAAAGCCTGCTCTGTCTGGGAGAATTGCAAGACGGCAAATGATCTTGACGGAATACGACATTCAGTACACGACCCAGAAAGCCATCAAGGGAAGTGTATTGGCAGACCACTTGGCACATCAGGCCGTAGATGACTATCAGTCAATGAACTTCGAGTTTCCGGATGAAAGCATCATGATAGTAACTGACTGTGAAGTACCTGGACCGGATGAAGGACCTGAGGAAGGATCTCGATGGTCTATGCACTTTGATGGAGCCTCCAATGCTTTGGGAAATGGTATCGGCGCCGTAATCATATCTCCTCAAGGCACTCATACTCCACTCACTGCCCGGCTATGTTTCAACTGTACCAACAACATGGCGGAGTATGAGGCGTGCATCATGGGTCTTCAAGTGGCGATCGATCTAAGGATCAAGTTTCTGAGTGTCTTCGGAGATTCCGCTCTTGTGATCAATCAGATCAAAGGAGAGTGGGATACGAAACATCCGAATCTTATTCCTTACAGAGAATGTGTGTTGACCTTGATCCCCCACTTCACGAAGATAACCTTTGAACACTTTCCAAGAGAAGAGAATCAGTTGGCGGACGCGTTAGCTACAATGTCTTCTATGTTCAAGGTCAAATGGGATAATGAGGCTCCCCGGATCATCATCTGGAAACTGGACGAACCTGCATACTGTTGCGATCTCGAGACTGAATTGGTGACTGAGAAGCCTTGGTACCATGAGGTGAAGAGATATCTGGAAGCTCATGAATACCATGAGGGTGCTTCTGTCAATGATAAGAAGTTCCTGAGAAGGTTCGCGGCAAAGTTCTTCCTTAGCAACGGCATCTTGTATAAACGAAACCATGATTCGACTTTACTGCGTTGTGTGGATAAGACTGAAGCAGAAAGGATCATGGAAGAGCTACATGAAGGGACCTTTGGTACACATTCCAGTGGACATACAATGGCAAAGAAGATCCTTCGGGCAGGGTATTAATGGTCCACAATGGAAGCTGACTGCTACCAACATTCCCGGACATGCCACAAGTGCCAGATATATGCAGACAAAGTACATGTTCCTCCAGTTCCTCTGAATGTTCTGACTGCTCCTTGGCCGTTTGCAATGTGGGGCATAGACATGATCGGTGAGATTAAACCTACGGCATCTAATGGGCATCGCTTCATCCTGGTAGCAATTGATTATTTCACAAAGTGGGTTAAAGCAGCTTCCTACGCTACGGTAACCAAGACTGTTGTGGCACGGTTCATTCGGCATAATCTGATCTGTCGGTACGGCGTCCCCGAGAGGATCATTACAGACAACGGTACCAATCTGAATAACAAGATGATCACTGAGCTCTGCGAGCAGTTCAAAATACAGCACCATAACTCTTCTCCTTACAGACCGAAGATGAATGGGGCTGTAGAAGCAGCAAATAAGAACATTAAGAAAATCGTGCAGAAGATGACAGTGACTTATAAAGATTGGCACGAGATGTTACCGTTCGCTCTACATGGGTACCGTACCTCAGCCAGGACGTCAACCGGGGCAACTCCTTTCTCTTTGGTTTACGGTATGGAGGCAGTCTTACCGATCGAAGTGCAAATACCCTCTCTCCGGATAATGAAGGATGAAAATCTGAACGAAGATGATTGGATCCAGACACGACTTGATCAACTAAACCTTATTGACGAAAAGAGGCTTGCTGCTATCTGTCATGGTCAGACGTATCAAAAACGGATGATCAGGGCATTTAACAAAAAGGTCAGACCACAGGAATATCAAGTTGGGGATCTGGTAATCAAGCGAATCATCCTTCCTCAGAGTGATCCAAGGGGCAAGTGGACCCCTACATACGAAGGGCCATTTGTGGTTAAGCATGTGTTCTCAGGAGGAGCCATGATTCTAACCAACATGGACGGTGACGACCTTCCTCACCCCGCTAATGCAGACATAGTAAAAAGATACTACGCATAAAAAAAGACCCGCTAGGCTGACATGCCTAGGCAAAAATTAGGGCTTCCCGGCGAACCAAAAGGGTTCGGGCAAAATGAAGGGATGAAATGAAAAAATCTGTACACCCGGCAAGTCGAAAACCTGAAAAGGCGGCTTGGGCACAAATGGGTATCCCGGTGGACTGAAAACCCGAAAGGGCGGTCCAGGCAAAAGTTAGGGATAAAAGCATAATACTATGTCTCATTGGATCACTTTGCATCCAGAATCCGGTATCTACATCAAGTTCAGACGGCATTGATCAGTCAGCTTCACTTTCAACCAAGGTCATCAAGTGATGAGACGCTCAGAGTTATAAAGGCAATAGCAGAGTTGAAACCCAGTGGGATCATTCATTTCACACAGCTGTTTTATTTTCTCTTGTACAAAATTTGTATAAACTCTTTTGTTCGGCGGCGTTCTCTTACTAGGACGTCAGCCTCTTGTACATAAAACGCCTATTTACAAGCCATTCAAAAATCAATACAAATATATTTTTCAGTTAAAAGTGCCAATTGTTTTTCCTTTTCTGTTTTGTCTTGCAAAGAACGTCCAAGGTTCAATTTGTGATATATGCATTGACAATAATTTGCTAGCTCATAAATAGTTGCATACGAAACAAAGGATTAGTTACCGGTAACATTAGAAACAGGGGCAATAAAGAGTTGTCTAAGCAATCTAATTGTTCTATCCACTAAGGTACCAAGGTAGGTTCAGCCGAAGAACATAACCAGACACCTTAATTCCCCAGAGAGTAAGTCAGCAGTCAGTGCACTCTTCCTCAAGCAAAGTTATCAAATCTTAAGGAAGTTGGGTATCCTCCAGCAGATATCAACATTCCCCAGCAGCATATATATCCTTAACAAGCATCCCCGGCAGTCTTGGCCTAAAGATTGTTCCCCGGCGGTATATCAAATATTCAAAGGAGTCACTTCCCCGATGCAGTTCAAACTTCCCCAAGAGAGTCCAATCCAGTTTCCCCAGGAAAGTTGGAATCCATCTCCCCAAGTAGTAAGCTTATCCCCAATAGATTCTGGAAGCTTATTCTCGCAGAGCACGAACGCGTCTCCCGGCTTTATTTAAAGAGTTATTTCCTTACTAGGATATAACTGGGTTATCCTCAGCCAAAAGCCATGGAAAGATCGTCGTCGACAAAGTCTTCTTATCCCCAGCGAAGTCTATCAACACTTCCAACACAATAAAGGTATCCCCAGCAAGTTACCATCAACTCAACGAAGTATCCCTCTCCCCACAGAGCATTGCTTCCCAGCAAGATCATTAGAGTACTTTTCTCCCCGCAGAGTGATCCGTTCGCCAAGTTTATTCCCTAACGGAGTCCTCTTCTCCTACCGGTATTCTTGCAACTATCATCCAGCGGAAGCAAAATCTGTTCTGCAACATCAGCCCAGGAGTGATTTCCTGGTACCCGTCAAGGATTTATTTTCCTAAAGACGAAAACATACATTCGTAAACATCGCATACATCATTATAGCATGCATAGACGCATCATATCTTACAAATCTCATTTATGTTGAGAACATCATTGCTTGATCCATATCATGCATTGCGTATGACTGACCTTTACCTTTCAGGAAAGATTCAGTTAAATTCTCAATCATATTTCAAGACCTAGACCGGTTCAGTTAAATCGACTCTAAAGATTTCTTATCCAGTCAAAGGCCTTCTCTGGTCCAGTCAAATCGACCCCAAACAGATTTTTCTGATAAAGACCCAGTTGAAGACATTTCAAGACCTAGACCGGTTCGGTTAATCGATCCTAAGATTTTCTGTTTCTTATCCAGTCCAAGGCCTTCTCTAGTCCAAGGTTTCGCTCAACGATTGCTGTTGAAGTTGTAGTCGCCTATGGTTCTCTCCCCGATCCTGCGGAGGTGGTAATCCCAGATTTCGCTCAACGATTGCTGTTGAAGTTGAAGTTATCCAAGGTTCTCTCAATGATTGCTATTGAGGTTGTAGTCACCTATGGTTCTCTCCCCGATACTGCGGAGGTGGTAATCCCAGATTTCGCTCAACGATTGCTGTTGAAGTTGAAGTTATCCAAGGTTCTCTCAATGTTTGCTGTTGAGGTGGTAATCGCCTATGGTTCTCTCCCCGATACTACGGAGGTGGTAATCCCAGATTTCGCTCAACGATTGCTGTTGAAGTTGAAGTTATCCAAGGTTCTCTCAATGTTTGCTGTTGAGGTGGTAATCGCCTATGGTTCTCTCCCCGATACTGCGGAGGTGGTAATCCCAAGATTATCTCAATGATTGCTGTTGAGGTTAAAGTCATCCAAGGTTCTCTCACCGTGCCTGTTGAGGTAGTAACCATCCCTGGTTCATTCATCATCGTTTGAAGCTCCAGATTCAGCTCCTGTAACCAGTCAGGACACATCTATACAAAGCATCTGAAGACCAGATCCTGCAACATGTCTGGTACTCATTTTTCTCTTGCAGGTACGCAAGTTCTCTCTAAGGAATCTCTTATGCGATTGACATCCAGATGGCATCTATAAGCCCATCACCCTATCCATCAATCTCCAAATGGCATCTATAAGCCCATTCCACCATCACACTGCTACTATGTGAGCGCAAATTTCTGGGCACTCTAGTGTTCAATCATCTTCCACCCACGGATTACGAAAGGCATGTCAGCCAATCTGCATCCTCAGGTCTAAGAAGATTGAACAGGGGCAGCTGTTGTACCCCAAAATTTGCCCTCCCATATTCTTCAAGATTTGCCAAGTCAATGCTTCAGAAGTCCCCAAGGGTTGCACAGTTCAAGGGCCTCCTAACAGTCAAAATTAGGGTTTTGGTTCTGACAAAGAAAATGAAGTTTCCAAGGGTCCAATCAAGTCCCATATGCTTATAAACATGGTCAAGCATCCTCATACAAGGTTTCAAGACTTACAGCACAAAATTGCACAATCAAAAACCCTAATTGCACTACAGTCAACTGTAGGGGCAAAATGGTCATTTGACACTCAAAAGTTCAAATTTTTGGTCAACATCTCATTTTGAAGCCACAAACATCATTTGATCAATGCTTGATCATGATTCTCAAAACTTGGCTCAAAAATCATCAAGATGCAAAAGTTGCCATATTTGGATAGTTGAAAAAAGTCAACTGTAAATTGACCAGGGCATAACTTTCACATGGATTATCAGAAAAATTCCATCCAAAGCTCATTTTTAAGATAAAGACATTTCCTACAACTCCTCTTCATACTTCAAGTCCAAGAAATGCTCTCACAAAAAGTTATCAATTTCAACATTATAGGTCATTTTCAAAAGTCAACAAAAAGGGACTTTAAGTCAAAGGCCATAACTTGAGATTGGTAACTCAAAATGACATGGGACCAAAGACATTGGTTAGAGGACTCAAAGAACTTTACAAAATGTCCAAGAACATGTGCAAAGCCTAAAAATTGAGCAAGGTATGCCTTGTGGAAGTTGGGAAATTTTTGGATATTTAGAAAAAGTCAACATTGCTTCAAATGACCTAAAATTGCTAATGGGCCTCTTTTTCTTCCACAATTCATCATCCAAGACATGTGCACGACCATTTGGCCCAAAGGGAAGTTTTTTATCATTTTTATTTATTTATTTGGATTTTTTATTATTAATAATTCATTTAATTAAATAAAATACATGAAAAATACCAAACCTAATGTTTTGAATCTTTTTGTGCATAGAATAGGATCAATATTTCGTGTACAATCAAATATGGAAGGAATTGAAGTGATTGGATATGATTGAAGCCAAAATAGCATGGAAAAATATTTGAAAAGATCTTTGAAAATCAAATCTTGCAAATCATGAATGCAAAGGTTTTGTGTGATTTCTTTGACCTAAAAACCTTCACATATACATATATAGTGTAACCCTATTCAGAACAAGCTCCAGGCTGCGCCATATACGAAGAAACAAACTTGAATTTTTTGCAAGAATTTGAAAACTGAAAACAAAGTTCCAAGAGGTTTCAAGCCAAAATACTTGTCTCATCACCTTCCTGAGACATCAAGCATCGTAACTGAATAGCTTTCCACCATCCTAACGCCCTAAATTGGTAAAACGATCACACCCTGTACAGGAAATTTTTTGCATTCTTGCATAATGATTCATACGTTTTCTGCAGTTTTTGATATTTGATTTATGTTCTTTGACTCATTACGAAGCTAACCACATGATCCAATTGAGTTTTTAGGCATTGTGCGTGATTTCACCATGGTTATATGCTAGGGTTTGCAGAACCTTGAATTAGGGCTTCTTAGTTAAGGAAAAATTAGCACTCAAGACCTGGACCATTGAAACAAGCATGCCTGGACGATGCAAAATCCACCCTCGCGCCTAATTTATATGGCCATATGGCCTAATCGTTATTTTCTATAATGATGCCTTTTGGGACGGTTCAAAATCGTTGCCAGTTTCTTTGTGTTTCAGGAAAAAAACAAGCCAAGGAAGAAGAAGGATAGGTGGCCAGCGTTGATTGGATCATTCAAAAATTCGCGCTAAAAAAGTCATTAACGCGTTGTTCTAATTATAATGATTGTTTGTTATTTATTATACAACGCGTGTGGAGTGCTTCAGTGGCAAGGCTTGTTAGTGGTAATCTCTAGGACCTGGGTTCGAGCCCCAGGTCCCTCACCCTTTCCATGATTTTTTTCTATTAACGCTTCTATGCAGCTTCAATACTAAAGAGCACCATGCATCCACGTTATCAAGCCGTCCACGCGTCCCACTGCATTCAATCATACCAATCCAAGGGCCAGGATCCAGAGATCATGATGGGTACTAGTCAACCATCTCACATGCCAGCGCAAAAGTCAAACAGGCCAAGGTCTTGATGGGCCTAAAATGCTAAGACTTCACCTCTCAATTGGGGACAGACCCCCTAGGTTTGCATCTCTTTTATATTTTTTTTATATTTTCTTTGATTCAATTATTTCCTTTTTTTAAATTTAATTATTTTCCACAAAAAACATAAAAACAATATAAAATCAGAAAAGACAAAAATAAGTATTTTATTTAATTAATATATTTTTTGTAAATAAATATTATTCATTAATTTTAGTTATTAAATTAGGTTTAATTGTAATATTTTCCTTAATCAATTTAAAATTTGGTAGAATTAGGGTTTGTAATAATTTTTATCCTTTTTTTCTTTTCTTTCATAATAATTAATTATTAAAATATTATTTATTTTTATAAATTAAAATTACATGTAAATAATTAGATTAATTTAGGTTTAACTTTAATATTTTTCTAATAAATAAAAATTGTAGAATTAGGTCTTTAATTTCATTAAATTCTCATAAATACAAAAAACCAAAAAATAATTTCTTTTTTCTTTTTCTTTAATTTAATTAATTTAACAATTTAATTTAATTCCATTAAAAAGGGTCCAACGCCCTCGTTTCTAATTTTATTTCAATTCGCATATTTATTTCTTTTTCTTGTAATTATTTATGTACCTCTCCCAAAGCCATGTAAATTTAATCTTTCGCACTTTATTTTTCTTTAATTCTTTATTTTTTCTGTCAAATCGGGTCCTGGAAATTTTGGCGATGTGGACCCGCGCCTTTTGTAATAGTCTAGAACTTTACTTTTTTCGCACTTTTTAACTGTTAACAAATGCATGCAAGAATGAATGGACAAAAAAAATAAAAACAAACGCGTAGATCACCTAGACCATGACAAGATAAAAATAATTGAACGTGACACACAAATCACACACCACCCCTAGGGTACGCCTCACTGTTGCCTTGCCTCGAAAGGTGATCGTCGAGTAGAGGATGTCTTAGTAAGTCCTCATGATCCGGGAACCTGGCATGAGGGTAGCTTCTAAGGTGTCTTCCCATTGCTCTGGTGATCACCATGTCCCGAACCTCGAATTGACCCGAACACCTCCAACGGTGGTGCTACCTACCTCTCAATGGTGGGATGGTACTACTTTAAAGAACATTTACATAGACGAATTCCTTAGGGTAGGTAGACGACTCTAGATACTTTCTCTAATTTCAAAACAAATTCAAAATACTTTTCACACCGACACATTTTCAAAAGCTTTCGAAAGCAATTTTTCAAACACTCTTGAGGACCGATACAAGAGTCGAACTGGAATTTTCAAAGAAACTTTTTAAAACCCACATTGAAAAGCAAACAAACCATTTTGAAAACACAAATGAGCAAGTATCTAAGAGCCCATGGATAACCATGGATAGAAAGGGTGCTAACACCTTCCCTTTCTATAATCTACCTCCCGAACCGAGAGCAATCTCTATAAGGAATTTTTCTGTGCTTTTGTCCTTTCCATTTGGAGAAAATAAAAGACGGTGGCGACTCTTGCTTCCGCGACATTTCACGAACCAGCGTTAAACAGTCAGTTCCAGATCCACCGATCACAGATGGTGACGACCTTCCTCAACCTGTCAATGCAGACATAGTGAAAAGATACTACGCATAATCAAAGACCCGCTAGGTTGACTGGCCTAGGCAAAAATAAGGGCTTCCCAGCGAACCAAAAGGGTTCGGGAAAAATTAAGGGATGAAAATGAAAAAATATGTACACCCGGCAAGTCGAAAACCCGAAAGGGAGGCTTGGGCAAAAAAGGGTATCCCACTGGATTGAAAAATCGAAAGGGCAATCCAGGAAAAAGTTAGGGATTGAAGCATATCACTATGTCTCATTGGATCATCTTGCGACTAGACTTCGATATCGACTATCAAGCTCGAACAGCGCCAACCAATCTGATCAACCTTCGGCCAAGTAGTAAAGTGATGAGACGCTTGAAGATATAAAGGCGATAGCAAAGTTGGAACCCAATGGGGTCATTTCACATAGCTGTTTTTCTTTCTTTTACACAAACTGTATAATTTCTATCTTTCAGCGGCATTCTTTTACTAGGACGTCAGCCTCCTTGTACAAAATGTCTATTACTGGCCAATTTCAAAATCAATACAAGTCATTTTCACAAGAAACTTCAATCTTCTTTTCTTTTTCTGTTTTGTTTTGCAAGAACGTCCGATGATTTATTTTTGATATATGCATTTGAAAATGATTGTTGCTCATAAATATTTACATAAGAAACAAAAGGAAATTACTCGTAATTCCAGAAACAGGGGAAAATAAGAAGTACCAAACCTGACGGTTCCTCCGCCCAACGGGTATCGGGATAGAGTCATGCTTGGAAACGCGATTATTGGTATACGCACTCCCCACAGAGTAAAAGTATCCAAAGGCATTGATATCAGCTTTCCCGAAATAGGACATAACTATCCCCAGCCGAGGTTCGTAATCGCATGCGAGTCAATAAATTTCATCCCCCAAGCGGAGTCTATTTCTACGGATACTGAAGCTCAATCTCCAACAGAGCTTATCACTTCCAGTGACGGAATTTCATCCCCAGTTGAGTTTATTCCTCCAGATCAGCAGGTCTACCAACAGAGTATCTCTTCCCCCAAAGTCTGGTCCCCACAGAGTTATTCTCCAGCATCTCTTCCCGATAGAATGTTCGCAAATCTCGAGCAACCGTCAGGGATTTATTTTCCCAGACACGAGCATACCCCGACAGCATTTCATTAACATACATCATGATAGACGCATACATATCATATACAGCATAATCTCATTTATTTTGAGAACATCATCTCGCCCTGTATTTCATGCATCGCATACAACTAACCTTAATATCTTTTGCAGGAAAAGACGATTAGCTTCAACGAATCCAGTAGTTATACATATCACATCTACAGACAACTAATGGAAACTCAGTTCCCGAAATCAAACGGGTTAACTAATCTACATCATCAGATCAAAGTAACCTTACCCCGGTTCATCCTGAAGTTTTACACAAACTTATCATGAAGTAACCTTACCCTGGTTCCTCCTGAAGTTTTACACGAACTTATCACGAAGTAACCTTACCCCGGTCCCTCCTAAAGTTTTACATGAACTTATCATACCAAAGTGACCTTACCCCGGTTCCTCCTGAAGTTTTACATAAACTTATCTCAAGGTAACCTTACCCTGGTTCCTCCTGAAGTTTTACACGAAATTATCTAAAGGTAACCTTACCCCGGTTCCTCCTGAAGTTTCACACAAACTTATCTCAAAGTAACCTTACCCTGGTTCCTCCTGAAGTTTTACACGAACTTATCACAAAGCAACCTTACCCCAGTTCATCCTGAAGTTTTACACAAACTTATAACCTTACCCAGGCTCCTTCTCACATCCCTACTATCCAGGCTTTCATATCAAAGTAACTCTACTATCCAGGTTCCTTCTCACAGCCCTACTATACAGGCTTTCACATCGAAGTAACCCTACTATCCAGGTTCCTTCTCACAGCCCTACTATCCAGGCTTTCACATCGAAGTAACCCTACTATCTAGGTTCCTTCTCACAACCCTACTATCCAGGCTTTTCATATTGAAGTAACCCTGCTATCCAGGTTCCTTCTTACAGCCCTACTATTCAGGCTTTCACATCTAAGTAACCCTACTATCCAGGTTCCTTCTCACAGCCCTACTATCCAGGCTTTCACATCGAAGTAACCCTACTATCCAGATTCCTTCTCACAGCCCTACTATCCAGGCTTTTCATATCGAAGTAACCCTACTATCCAGGTTCCTTCTCACAGCCCTACTATCCAGGATTTTCATATCGAAGTAACCCTACTATCCAGGTTCCTTCTCATTACCTTACCATCCAGGTTTCTTTTCTCTTATCTCCAGACAGTAGTCCACAACACTGTAAGACCGGGACCTAATCAAACACGATTGGTTTCGCATTTCCCCAGTAGAATAATGGACAACTGAAGCTCCTAAAATTTTATTCCTCTCAAGATAGATACCAACGTTCCTCAGCAGATTCCTCATCAACAACAGCAACAGGGACTCTCGTCAAAGGAATATCGCAGGAAATCAACATCCTCTAGATGGCATCTTTAAGCCCATCTTCGACGATTCTCCGTCGCATCCAGGATGGCATCTTTAAGCCAATATCCAACAATATTCCATCATCAACCTCCAAATGGCATCTATAAGCCCATTCCCGATATTACCAAATCAAGTGCCACTTCATGCAAGTGCAAATTTCTGGGCACTCTAGTGTTCAATCATCTTCCACCTTCAGATCACGAAAGGCAGACGAGCCAATCTACATCCTCAGGTTTAAGAAGATTGAACAGGGGAAACTTTTGTACCCCAAAAATTGTCCTCCCATTTTACTCAATTAATGGCAATTGAGGTCCCCAAGTTGCTCAAGGAAGTCCAAGAGTTGACCAGACAAGCTCTCTCCTAAGGTAATGTATCTCAAATTAGGGTTTCATTCTTCATCAAGATAGGTGAACCACAAAGGTCCCAAATGCATTACAAGGTCCTAATATTTTCTCAAGACCCTACATGTCAAGTTTCATGCCTTGCATAAGAAGTTTGCTCAGTCAACTGCTCAGATGCTTGAGAAATCGATTGTATTAGGTCAAAAGTCAATTGTGGCCCACATACAGTCAAACCTCAAGATTTTGGGTCAACATCAACATTTTGAAGTGACTTTCATCATTTGATCAAGTTTTGACCATGATTCCCCAAGAAATGCTCCAAATTCATCAAACCCCAAAAGTTGCTAAATTAGGGTTTCTCAGTAAAAGTCAACCCAACTTTGACCAAGCATAACTTCTTCATACTTTATTAGAAATTTTCCATCCAAGGCTAATTTTGAATAGGGTGCCATCCCCTACAATTCATCTTCAGCCCTCAAGTTCAAAATATGCACCCACAAAAAGATATGAATTTCTACATTATGGGTCCTTTTGAAAAGTCAACAAAAACACCTTTTGGGTCAAAGCTTCATACATGAATTTGGAATATCCAATTGAGATGAAACCAAAAGGGTTGTCTAGGGGACATCCTAAGATTTCTAAAAAGTCCAAGAGCACCCTCTTAGGTTCAAAATTAAGAGATTTGTGCATTGTCAAAGTTGGCAATTTTTAGAAAATTGTCAAAAGTCAACATTGATCAAATTTGCATTTTTTCCAAAGGGGCCCATGTTTTCTTGCTTGAAACATGTTTCTAATAGGACCCACGACCCCTAATCTTTTCCACCTATTATTTTATTATTTTTATCATTTATTTTGATTTTTTATTCATTTAAATCAAATTAAATGGTAAAATAATGAAATCAAATCAAATCTTGGGATTTTTGTATATACAACTAGCATGATGATCAATTCGAGGCTCATTAGGGTTAGAAAATATTGGATTGAAGCTTGTTTTAGAAAGATATCATACATGAAGCAAATCAAATCAGATCTCCATTATTTCTCAAGATTCATGCCTATTTTATTAACCTAATTCAGTCTACTACATATACACAATAATTCCAGACCATAAGCATAAGGATTGGAGGCGTGAAACAGCAAGAAAGAAACCAAAATTTTGCAAGAAAAGTGTGAGACCTATCTTTGTCTACAGGGCAATTCAAGCCAGTCCAACATTTCCAATTGATTCCTGGACATCCCAGGAAGCTAACAGCATCATTTGCAAGCCTTAAAGCATCCAGAAATTGTCCCCAAAAGCATCACGGTTTGCCCTAAAACTCAAACTTGATTTCAATGTTTTACGCATCCTAAACGCATGCTAATCATATATTTGTGTTTATCATCTTGTTTGCAAGCTACCTGTACCCTTTAGTTGCATTTACCATGCAGGAATCCATAGTTGCCATTGTTAGGGTTTCTGAGATGTTTTTAGGGCTTTTGTTGTACAGTAAAAATTGGGCCATGAATGAGGTACCATGATACTCGTGAGACCAAGACTAGTTGATTGGTACCATCACAATTGATTTATCATGCTTGCGTGAAATTTTTGAATGACACGGGTTTTTAACAACAGACTTGCGTCTATAGGTAAAAGTTCAGAAATCTAAGACGACGGTTCCAGGGAAGAAGACAATGCGTGTCAGCCAACCATTCGTCCGTTTGAATTTCACGCGCTTGGAATCAGATTCTTTTATTTTCCTTATATTATGTTTTCTTTTTATTATGTTAACAATTAACAATCATAGCTCAGCTGGCAGCGTGGCGTTGGATTTAGGCGTGAGGACCTGGGTTCGATTCCAGGTCCCAGCGTTTTCCATATTTTCTTATTTTCTGTTCACAAATCCAGCGTATCAATTCTCCAAGTGACTATCATGTACCATTAACGTCCAGCCACTGGATGCACAGCTAGCCAGATCTAACGTCTCTCCCCTAAAGGTCCATGGTGCTCCTCAAGTCAACATTGGCACAGGATCCAGCGTGGTTGACTAGGCTTGGAGCTTAACGGGCTGGGAAATTCAGATTTCCACCCCCTTCAGCTAACAACACAGGCCCATTTGGTTATTTCTTTCATTATTTTCTCTAATTTCTATTTCTTTATTTCTTTCCCTTTTTTTTAATTAATACAAAAAATCATTTTTATTAAATTGACAAATCAAAAATCAAAAAAAGATTTATTTTCTTAATAAATATTTTTTAAATTAATTAGTTTCATTAATTTAGGGCAACTTTAATTTCTTTCATAATTTTAAAAAAAAATAGAATTAGGGTTTGAGATTGTGCATAATTTAATTGATTTTCTTTAAAAAATACATCAAAAATAATTTTTTTCTCATAAATATGTATTCCTTTAATTAATTAGGTTAATTAGAAAATTAGGTTAATTTAATTTCTTTCATAATTTAAAAACAATTAGAAATTAGGTTTAATTAATTTGAAATTAAACATTTTCTCAAATAAAAATCCACAAGAACAAAAGTCTTTTTCTCTCAGTTAGAGTTTTAGGTTATCTTTTCAACCGTCTTCGTATTTAATTCGACGCGCGCTTGTTAATTATTTTTGCCATTATTTTGTAACTGCTAAGGGTATGTAATAGCTTTAAATTAGGGTTTTTATTTACTGTTTAAATCCCCGATTTTTGGTTATGTAATTAATCCCCTTCCCTGAAGCCTTGTAATAGCTAGGTTTTATTTCCTCGCACTTTTAATTTCCGCAATATTTAACTTTCTAGATGTATGGCTAATAGGATTGTATGGCAAGAATGTCTGAAAAATTAAAATGGTAGATCACCTAATGTGCAAAAATTAAATAACTGAAACAAATTATATGCACATATTCACTCCTAGGGTTTACCTCATTTCGGTTGCCTTCGGTAAACAATCATTAAGCATAGGAGATTTTAGTGGTTTCCCTCCAGTCTAAAAAGATCAGATTGTCCCATTCGAATTTTGCCTCAGAAATGTTGCCTCGGAAAGATCTTAAGACTCTAGGGTTACTACTAAAGTTTTCTAACTATTGCTTTAGTGATTGTATATGTCCCTTTCGAATGTCCCTTACAACTCCAACGACGGTGTTACATACTCCTTAATAGTAGGATAGTGCTGTCTAAAGGAAATAGAACAAACAATCCTTTTTTGAGTAGGTAGAATCTTAAGTAGTTGCTCAATGAAAACTTTTCACACAAACATCTTTTCAAAACAAATTTTCAAAACAAACTTCGTCACATCCTTGAGGACTAATACAAGGATTATCATGAAGCAAAACTTTTCAAAACAATCACACACAAGCAATTTTGAAAAATGAGCAAGTACCTAAGGGCCCGTAGATAACTACGGATAGAAAGGGTGCTAACACCTTCCCTTTCTATAATCTACCCCCAGTACTCAGAATATCTTGAAAAAAGGTTTTTTCTGTTCTTTTTCCTTTTCCATGATTGGATGAAATAAATTTCGGTGGCGACTCTTGCTTACCGCAACATTTTGCGAACACAAAAACGCAAAACACAAACCAGTATTAACAGTCAGTTCTGCCACCGTATCACAGTCAGTTTGGAGATTTCCTTCACATACTCGTGAGGGGAGATTTGTTGGGTTTTGGCTCCCTTCCTATGTGGAGAAAGACCCAAACATGTTGGTCATTTTTTATTTCACTTATTTATGTGGAGATAGCGTCAATTTAGGGTTGAGAGAGAGAGAGAGAGAGAGAAATAAAGACACAAAAATCAGCTTTCAAAAGAGAGAAAATATGAGAGAAACTTATTCCTGTTTTTCTACAATTAGTCTTAGCAAATAAAAAAAAATTGGATTTGTCAACTGTTTGATCGAGCTTATTTTGGAGGGCATGTTTGCAATACTTGTGTCTACCTTGTGATCGGTTGGTCTTAAAAATAAATTATAAGCCGAGAGATATTGGCTTCACACATAAGTTGTATATTTGGGAAGTTCCAGCTTCTTGTTTCTTATCAGTAAGTTAATTTGTTTTGTTATTTTGCTATTGTCAGCACTAGGTTGCTCTCTTGTATTATTATTTGATTATAGTAGAGCTATTTCATTGGTCTGGATGACCTGTAACTTTTTACTCTTACATTGAAGATTTTTCATATTAAAATATCGGTGTTCTCTAGTGTTTTTTATTTATTCTATTTTTTGTCATATGTATGTTGTTGATCTTTGTAGATTCTTATAAATTTGGATAACTTTATCTCCAATACATATGATGTATTATTGTGTATTAATTTTCTATCAAAACAACAACATAATTAACTTATTTTCTTTCAATATAATATGATAGGATCATAATATGAATATGATATAAATATCCCATGTCAAAGTTACTTTAACTTTTTTATTCGCTGTCTTTTAGAAGTAATAACTCGTATTGATTTGATATTACTATTATTTTATATTAAAAATTCTTTAAGTTAATTTAATAATTATTGTTGGAACATATCCATGTTCTAATATATTGAATTTAAAAATTTCTTAAGTCTCATATTATTAGAATTTTTTTGTGGTTGAAAAAACCCCTTAGTCTCACATTGCTTAGGTGAGAAATATTAACTAGCTCACTTCATTATATAAGGAAATTCCTTATTTCATTCCAAAACACACCAAAAACTATTTTTATTAGCTTTTCCTTCCTCACTCTCATAACTTTGCGTCCTTCGAATTATTGAAGCGCCAACTTCCTCCCCTTTCTTTCTACTCGTTGAATTTTTCGAGTACTTTCTTGAATTCTCTTTTGAGAATAATGTAAATTTCTCCTCGTTTGAGTTGAGAAATTATCTAGTATAATTATTTGGATTTTCTTTAGAGAATTAATTGAAATTTCTCCCTATTTGATAAATTCTTTTGAGTGGTCAAATGACCATTATTGAATTCTCTTTAGAGAATTATTGAAATTTCTCTTGGTTTGAGAAATTATTATGACTGGCGATTATATCAGATACTACGGTGGTATATTAATACCATACTCGAATAGTCATAGTACCATCAGAGGGTGTATTTCTAGACCAATTATCTACCATGAAAATAGTAATCGTACAATATAGAAATGGGTTGTTTATCCTGGAGGTTGCGCGATAGTTCGATTACTTTGCATAATTTTGGACAGTATTGCGAAACTTCTTAAAGGGAGAGCGACCTAGTCCCTGACTCGGCTCGGTAGTTTCTTTGGTGGAAAAATTTTCAAAATGGTGAAACAACAATCTTAAGACGTGTCAAACTGCCATGGCTATCAAAGAAATTATTGGAACTTTTGCAGATATTTTCTTTGACAAATCGTTCATGTTTGAGGGAAGTCACTTCAAACATTTGCAACAAAAGATGAAGTTCTTAACATTGAAAAAAAGTTGCTAACATGATTGATGACATTCTATTGCTCTTTCTGGATAAATCGAACAAACTAAAAGTAAGAAATCTAGGGATTTAGAAGGAACACTTAACAATGTTGAAGTTGAATCTGCTGTATAGATTAAAGCAAATGATTTGCAGCATAGGAAAGAAATCACCATATAGAAAGAGAATGAAAATCTCTACAAAATCATATTTTGAATAGACTTGTGTTGAAACTGGTTTTAAATACAGAGTCGTCACCCTTAATTTTTATCCTAAGGAAGGGAATATAAAGGATAACCCTAAAAGTTAGATATTTTAGGTTTTTTGGACGCAGTTCTAGACGAAGGGAAGGTGTTAGGCACCCCTCATCTACCTTGTTCACAAGGATAATAGGATTAGAAGCGCGATTTTAAGAAATAAGGTTTTAATTTTTATTAGGGGAACTCGTCACGATTTTAATCGTATGTCTACGTATCCTCTTATGAAGAATCGGAGTCTCAATTTGTAGTTCACGGTTGGTTTGTATTTTTTATGTATTACGAAAAATATTTGAATTTCCCGTGTGCTTTGCTTAGGTGTTGTGAGTAGCTGAGATTTTAGACGAAGCACACGGTCGAGTTAAGTATTATCGTAATCCTTTTTGAAAAGTTAATTGTTGTTTAATTTAATTTAAGAAAATAACTTGTGGTTGGTTAAGTAATTTTTATGTATTAATTATAAACAATATCTTATTTATGCATGCTTAAAATAATTTAATTTAATGCAATAAACATAAAATATTTTTGATGAGTTGAAAAATATATTATTTGATTTTATGATAATAATGATACAATAACATTTAATATATTGAGTATATTAAAATAGGAAATATAAAAATGATTATATTAAAAAATAAATAAAATAAATAAAGCATGGGGTTGTAAATTATATTAAGGTAGTAAAATAGGAGGGTGTAAATAGTAGGGTCTTGAATTCAGATATTAAATTCAGGCCCAATAAGACAGGGGTGTAAAATTGCATGAGTTAGTAAATTTGGGGGGTGCAGGAAGTATGGGTCCAAGTCCAGATATTGGACTAGGCCCATTTGGCCAGGAGGTACAAAATTAGATGTATTAGTAAAAAATATTTGAGAAGGGGTGTGGATAGATAATGGGTCAGGCACAAGGGTTTGAGTCTATTTGGACTGGGTGTAGGAAAGTGTATGGTATTTATTATGGGCACGCATGTTGGTGACATGTGATGATAATCATGCGGTGATAATTGGGGGAGCATGTTAATTGTTATAGGGTGGCGCGTATCAGATTATTAAACACATATATTTTCATTTTATCAAACAAAATACTTCATTTTATTATTATCCTCTTCTCTCTCTGCATATCAAACTCGTTTCCTCTCTTCTTTCTTAACAACCCCCAAACAGTATCCAAACCCTAGATCTTACCGGCAGCGGCTGTAATACGATGGAAGAACTGACTTGGAGTATTTTGAATTTGATTGTAATTGTTGCGGATAGTAAGAGTCGCCACCGAATTTTCTTTTATCCAATAAGGAAAGGGTGAAAAGAAGAGGAAAGACCTTTGAGAAACTTTCTTGAGTTCGGGGGGTAAGTTATGAAAAGGGAAGGTGTTAGCACCCTTTTCATCCGTAGTTATCTACGGGCTCTTAGTTTCTTGTTTGAAATGTGTTTGTGATGGGTTTTGAAAGTATTTTTGAAAAGCGCCTTCGTTTAGGAAAACTTTGTAATGATTCTCGTCTCTATAAGAATGCATACAAAGTATTGGAATTTTTGAAAATATTTCATGTTTTTGAAAGTGTTTGGTGTATTTGAAAAGATGTTTTTGAAGATGGATTGTGAGCAAGCAACTAAGAACGTTCTACCTACTCAAAAGTCGTTTGCTCATTTCTCTCTTTCTTTGATATTTCTATCTTACCACTGATTGGTAAGAAGCCTTATCTTTGGATGTGAAGGGACGGGTGTGGGTTATCGTATAGTCATGAATAGCAATGTTGTGAGACACCTTAGCATTTTTCTTAAGGGACTAAGATCATTTGTAAGGCAACATACGTAGCGTCATCGAGGGACTATGATCTTGTATTTTTGATTTTTTTTGCTAAGAGGTTTCACATGCGTAACATGACCATTTTTAAGGCAACAAAGTGGAGTTAAATCCTAGAGTTGAAAAGTGTGAAAGTGTATTGTATTTCATGCTTGAGTTTATCTTGGATTAGGGTTTTCTAGGTTGATTTTATCTTTCCATACAAACCCTAATTACTAGCATTTATATGAAAGCGATAAATTGCAGAAGATAAATTTTCTACGCTATTACATCATTTGGGGATGGGGTATACAAATTACAAATGGGTATTGCAAGAAAAATAAAACCCTAATTATCTATTACAACCATATTGAATAAATATACAAGAGCGAATCTAAATATAATGTACAAGAAGTAAAATGAATATCATGTACAAGTATGATGGATAAGGAATGGATTTTTGTTTTAACCTAATTAACTTAAAAGAAAATAATTAACTAAAAAAAATAAAGTTAAAATTGAGTTAGTAAAAGGAATTAATTTAAAGAAAACAAATTTTTTAACGTTTTGTAGAAAGTGGTTTTAATTATATTAGAAATAGTATACATGAAACTAATTAATTAAAAGAAACCTAAGTTCTAAATAAATAATAATAATAAACCTAAATCTATTTATTTAATTAATTTTAAGAAAAGAAAAATGAATTTAATAAGAAAATATTTTGGTCTTTTAGTCTAAAAGAAATAAATATGAGTATACTCAATATTAGTAAATAAATAAAATATTTTTTTGAGATTTTTATTAATAAAAAATAAACATTGTAATAATATTAATAATAATAACTAAAATAAATAAAATAAAATAAATAAGATAAGTCAAGAGGGGTGAAACTTGAATATGGATTGTTTGTTAGAAAAAAAATTGTTTGGTTTGATTGGTTTTAGGCCCATTAGGTTTTTTTTGTAAACAGAAAAATGACAAAGTAAAGAGTGTTGGGCGTGTGTGATGAATGACAAGGGAGGGGGTACGCTAAGAAGGATGTTGGAACGGGCTGGACACTTAAGCCCAATAGTGTTGAAATAAAAAAAAGATTGAAAATGGAAAAAGGTCCCAGGGGGTCTGAGCCCGGGCCTTTGCGTTTTCCCAATAATACCTCCACCACTGTGCCGTCTTATTTTATTTTTCATTCCTGTAACTCCAATAATACAAAAGCAAAAGGTAGGTTAAATGGGCTAAAAAAATAATAAGGTGGGCCTGGGCCAAACCGGGTCGACCCAGGACCCACCTATTATAACTTAATCAAAATTAAAACAAAGGGTTTGTGAACCCTAGCCTCATGAGAGGCAGCGGCGCCTCTATCTTCTTCTTCCTCTCGCTGTACAGCGAGCATGCTCCTCTTCATCTCCCTCTCGCTGTAAAGCGAGCGTGTTCCTCTTCATCCCTCTCTCGCTGTGTTTCGTTTTCTCTTATCTTTGTTTCTGAGCTTAATTGTTTATTCGTTTGATTTTACAGTGACAATGCATGCGGAAAGGAAAAGAAGGAAGAGAGAGCGTATGATTCGGACCTTTTTACCGGTGATTTCATTCCTTTTTCTTCTTCTTCTTCTTTCACAAATTTTTGAAGGGGTTTTGGACTTTGTGAAAATGATGATAAAAAAGGGTTTTGTTTGTGTTTGTATATTGGATGAATAGAATTTGGGTAAGAGGGTTATGTGTTCGTTCGGTTTTGTAACTCTGTATATTTTCTTTTGTTGGAAAAAATATCACTCTTTCAAACAGCGTTGCTGCGATTTGTTTTATGTATCTTTGTATATTTTCTTTGTTGGAAAAAATCCTCTCTTTTGCAAACAGTGTTGCTGCGGTTTTATACTGTAATTTGTTTTGCTCAGTTTTTTTCTGTGATATGTTGATCTTAACTTTGCTATGTTCAGTTTTAACTTGATTGTTCACAAATCAACTTTGTACTTGTTGCTTGTTGGATTGGCATTGCTGGTTGTACTTATTGTACCATTTTCTTGTTGGGTGTTGTACTTGTCTGAATTTCTTCCTTCTTTTACTGTGAATAATGTTTTGCTTTGAGATTTGCAGTACAGTTGCTTTTATGCTTTAATAAACTTTGTACAAATTTTGGTACTTTGTCTATTTTTCTGTGATGTTAGCTTGTTGAGTTTTTTCTCTCTTCTCTGTACACAAGAGCTTTTTTTTTAGCAATTGCTTTTAGCCCATGATTTTGACATTACAATCACATGAGGCTCTTTGTTTACGTGAAGCATGATGTTAATTATAATTTCTATCTTATATTTTGCTTTTTTTTTTCTTTTTGTGAACCAAGAAATCCACTTTTGTGATTTCCAAAAAGTAACACATCTCTTAGGCCAATGATATAAAATTCTGATTTTTTGAAACATGTATGAGGCTTTTCTTTTGGGCATAATTGACATTCTTTTGGGCTTGGAATTTTGTTGGGCTTGAAATTCGGTTTGCATCTTTTCCTCTATTGTGAACCAATATGGTTTGTTATTTGCAATAGCATAATGGCCCATGATAGAAACTAATTTTTTTTAGGCTTTAGCACACAAAAACAAACTCTTTTCTGGTTCTTGAAACCACCCTAAAGATGAATTGTGATTTGTTTGCAATTTTATTCTTTTCAAGTTGTTTGATAACTAACTTTCTTCTTTGTTTCATGTGCAAAACGGAAACGGAGAGAAGCTTGGAGATACTTGAAAGAAGCTTGAGCATGAAGACACCCTTTTGCCTTGCCTTGTAATAGAAAAATAGAAAAAAGTAGTAGGCCCTCAAATGTATTTGAATCTTCTTTTCTTAAATTTATTTGAATTTGAATTTGAATCTTTGTAATTATTTGAAATGTAACTTGGACAACAATTTTTAGGAATGTATGGTTTTGAAAATGGTGAGGAAAATTTGTAGCAATTGTTTGATTTGAATGAAAGGATTGAAAAAGAAAGAATGATATGGGCTTTGATCCCTTGAATTTGGAATTGTATCTTTAGAACTTTTAATGGATTGTGAATATGAGATAGTGAACTTAAAATGGTGTAATTAAAGCTATAAACTATGAATTCCAAGAAACTTCATGCAATGAATCTTAGCATTGTTCTCTCTTGCATTAACGAGCTTGAATCCTACACAAATTATGTGTCTTAAGTTCCTTGAATTATTTTTGATGTCCAAAACATGTATCCCAAGAGAAAAAATCTCCTAACCAAAGCACATAGAAGAATATATTCCACATAAACAATATTTGATCAATGAATCTTAACCTCAACAGAATCTATTAACCCAACTCTTCTCACGTTTGAAGCACCAATTTAACAGATGAAAACTTGACGAGACCTTAATCCACAACTCAATCCGTAAGGATATCCTTAAGAATAAAGATAAACTTAAAGGATTGAGAAATTATGACACAGAACGCTAAACAAACTCTTATTGATGAATCAACAAACTCGTTCGCCACAGATGAGAAACCTGATCCACTTAGAGCTATAAACCAAAGTTAATAAAGAACTAGCTGATTCAAACTTGAGTCAAAATGAAAGCCATTAAAAGCCACATAAACCCCAACAGAGCTTATCAACGGAATCCCCGGCGGAGTTATCGTTAAAATCATCAGCAGAACATCTCTCCCCCACAGAGTATTTCCCCTCAGAGTAATCTCTTCATCATGTTTATTCCCCAACGGAGTTCTTTTCTCCTGCAAGTTTATTCTCACAATCATCTTCATTCGCTAGCCCCAGCGGAAACGAAGAATTCAACTCTTTTCTCCAGCAGCGATCCGGGATTTATTTTCCCCAGCTAAAAACATCACATTTCCATACATCATGATACATGCATATACGCATCATACCATACAATCTCATTTATTTTTGAGAACATCATGACATCATGCATTTCATACATCATGACATTGCATACAGCTAACGTTTACCTTTTTCAGGAGAAGGTCAATCAAAAGATGGCTACCATCAACCTTTTCAAGTCCCAGTTTAATACCTGTAGCAAGCCAGGAAAATATCTATGGACGACTGATTATAGATTAATACCTGTAACAAGCCAGGAAAATCATCTACGCGAAGAGATTGAAGATTAATACTTGTAACAAGCCAGGAAGACTCTCTTTCTCAGGTTAGAGATCAATACCTGAAACCAGCCAGGACAGAAATCTCCTCGACCAACCTTTTCAAGTTCCAGATCAATACCTATAGTAAGCCAGGAAAATATTTGTGGACGACGGATTGTAGATTAATACCTGTAACAAGCCAGGAAAATCATCTACGCGAAGAGATGGAAGATTAATACCTGTAACAAGCCAAGAAGACTCTCTTTCTCAGGTCAGAGATCAATACCTGAAACCAGCCAGGACAGAAATCTCCTCGACCAAACCTTTTCAGTCCCAGTTTGATACCTGTAGCAAGCCAGGAAAATATCTGTGGACGACTGATTATAGATTAATACCTGTAACAAGCCAGGAAAATTATCTACATGAAGAGATTGAAGATTAATACCTGTAACAAGCCAGGAAGACCTTTCTTTCTCAGGTCAGAGATCAATACCTGAAACCAGCCAGGATAGATATCTCCTCGACCAACCCTTTTCAAGTTCCAGATCAATACCTGTAGCAAGCCAGGAAAATATCTGTGGACGACTGATTGTAGATTAATACATGTAACAAGCCAGGAAAATCATCTACGCGAAGAGATTGAAGATTAATATCTGTAACAAGCCAGGAAGACTCTCTTTCTCAGGTCAGAGATCAATACCTGAAACCAGCCAGGACAGAAATCTCCTCGACCAACCTTTTCAAGTTCCAGATCAATACCTGTAGTAAGCCGGGAAAATATCTGTGGACGACTGATTGTAGATTAATACATGTAACCAGCCAGGAAAGTTATCTACATGAAGAGATTGAAGATTAATACCTGTAACAAGCCAGTAAGACTTTCTTTCTCAGGTCAGCAATTAATACTTGGAACCAGATAGGACAAGTTCTATAACCTCAACGGTATACTCCCGGTGAGCACGAGTCAGTTCCTAAATCTCAAACAAAGTTAGACTTCCCCAGTGGAATCTTCTACAACAACAGGTATGCAAGTTCTCGCTAAGGGATCTCTTAAGCGATCGACACTCCTGCAGATGGCATCTATAAGCCCATCCTCCTACCAACAATCTCCAGATGGCATCTATAAGCCCATCCTCCTACCAACAATCTCCAAATGGCATTTATAAGCCCATACTCCTACCAACAATCTCCAAATGGCATCTGTAAGCCCATTCTCGACATCACAATGCTGATACTTCACCATACGAGTGCAAATTTCTGGGCACTCTAGTGTTCAATTATCTTCCACCTTCGGATCACGAAGGGCACGCAAGCCAATCTACATCCTCAGGTTTAAGAAAATTGAACAGGGGCAACTATTGCACCCCAAAATTTACCCTCTCATGTTTTCCAAAGTCTTCCCCCTGCATGGTTGATCACAAACGCTTGCCTAAGGAAAAAGAAATTTTTTTGAGTGGTGCTTTAAGTACCTTTCGATTGGCATTCTGAAGGAGCATTTCGATTGGCATTATGACAAGGCACTTCGATTGGCATTCTGAAAGACCCTTCGATTGGCATTCTGAAGGAGCATTTCGATTGGCATTCTGAAGGAGCATTTCGATTGGCATTCTGAAGGAGCATTTTGATTGGCATTCTGAAAGACCCTTCGATTGGTATTCTGAATGAGCCTTTCGATTGGCATTTTGGACAAGCACTTCGATTGGCATTCTGAAAGACCCTTCGATTGGTATTCTGTAGGAGCACTTCGATTGGCATTCTGAAAGGCCCTTCGATTGGTATTCTGAAGGAGCACTTCGATTGGTATTCTGAAAGGCCCTTCGATTGGTATTCTGAAGGAGCACTTCGATTAGCATGAAACAACACCTTTCAATTGGCCTGTTAACAAAGCCTTTCGATTGAAATTTTAATTAGTACCCTTCAATTGATCTTTGGGCAAGGGCCATTCGAAGGAGGTCATCAAGAGGGCACTCAAATCAAATGTGTCCAGGTTTATTCAAGAGACATGAATATTTCAAAAAAGGAAAACTTTTAATGTGTCTGTTTCTTGTCTCATGGGATTTAATGGCCTGTTTAATGGCTGTCTCTTGCCATTACTGCACCCTCACACCCCTATAAATACAGAGGCCAGCATACATATCCAACACACAAAAAACTCTGCAGGAAAACAGAACACACGAAAAAACACAGGAAAATATACAGAAAAATAGAGAACTTGGAGATACGCTACCAAAAGTCATCAGCACTTCCAGGAAGCCATACCCAATCCTTACACAAGCCAAAGCTGCCACCCAGCAAACACCTCCCCCCTCAAAACTACAGATCGAAGCACCTCTGTTTGGTAAAAAAAAATCTAATCTCAAACTCATTTTTAAATTCATTTTGATTGCATATTCATATTATTACTGTTGTTTGTGAATGATTTAATGTGCTACATATAAGCTACAGCGCAAAGATGAGATTGTGCCATTGCTTGGGAACAATCTGAGTTTCTCCTTCGAATCCCAGGATAAAACAAACCCATACCCAGATTCAGCAGGTGCGAATAAAGGGGGAGATTCGAACCAGGGGGTAAAATCCCCCCTGGACCTTTAACATGTGTTTCGTTTTTGCAGGAAATATATTCTCAGGATCCTGTTCAGAGTTTCGAAGCTCAGCAGCTTAGCTTCGAACTGGACCCAGGACTTCCAGATCGAAGGATGACATGTCCAGATCGAATACCCTCAGAGTGCAGCCCCTCATGCACCTTCGATCAAGACTCTTCACTGGGTCGAAAGATAGCCTGCACCGCTTTCGACCCAGACCTCCATAATTATATTTTTTTTCTTGTTTTGCTGCCTGGCCCATTTGTACTTTGTTTACTTTGTTTTTGTTTATTTCTTTTAGTTTGTTTTTTTTAATCAACATAAAAATCATAAAAATAAATAACTTAGAATTAGGATTTAATTTAGTTAATTATTTTAACTTATTTTCTTCAATTTTAAAATCAGTAGACTTAGGATTTATTTGAATTCAATCCTTTTCATAAACACAAAAATGCAAAAAATATTAGGTATGTTTTAGAGTTAATTTTAATCATTTTTTTTAATTAATTAAATTTGACTTAATTGAACATTTAGCAATTTTCCCAAAAATAAAATAAAACAACAAAAAGATCATATGCTTAGGATTTTTAAGATTCACGCGCGTTTATTTTATTGTAACTGCTTATTATTTCCCCAATTTTGGACATGTAAATAATCCCCCTCCCCGAAGCCTTGTAATAGCATAGGATTTACAATTCCCGCACTCTAAATTCCTGTACATATATTAACTTCTTAGATGTATGCTAACTAGGATTGTATGACAAGATTAACTCTTAACTTAAAATCAACAGTAGCTCACCATGATATGCAAAGATAATATAACTGAAAATTGACACACTTGCACATGCCACTCCTAGGGTACACCTCACTTGGTTGCCTCGAATGTGGTCATTAAGTATAGGATGTTTTAGAGGTCGTCCTTTTGTCCCAAGATCATAAGTTGCCTCGAAACGGTTGCCTCGGAAAAATGATCTAAGACATTAGGGTTACTGCTAAGGCGTCCTAACGTTGCTTTAGTGACCACGCGTCCCTTAAACCGAATTGACCCAAAAACTCCAACGACGGTGCTACCTACTCCTCAATAGTGGGATAGCACTGTCTAGAGGAAATTTGCACAATTTAATTCCTTTTCGAGTAGGTAGAGGTTCTTAAGTACTTGCTCATTTTAAAAACAAAACTTTTCGCACTTACACTTTTCGAACAAAGTTTTCAAAGAACACTTCGTACACTCTTAAGGACAGAAGCAAGAGTTAAATCGAAGTTTCAAACAAAAACTCTTTTCAAAACCCACAAACACAAAGAAAAGCAAACTTTTGAAAACCTAGTGAGCAAGTACCTAAGAGCCCGTGGATAACCACGGATAGAAAGGGTGTTAACACATTCCCTTTCTATAATCTACCTCCCGAACCCGAGAAACATCTCGAAAAGGAATTTTTTTATGCTTTTATCCTTTCCTTGTTGGATAAAATAAAAGACGGTGGCGACTCTTGCTTACCGCGACACTTTGCAAAAACAAACGCAAACGCGAACCAGCATTCCAAAACAGTCAGTTCTCATTCCCACCGATCACACCATACTTTCTACCCTCACACCTCTATAAATACAAGGCTAAGGACACATTGCCAAGGACACGAAAAGGGACATAAAAAACATTGCCACGAGATAGAGGCATTTCACCTATACACGCATGTTGCCTATATAAGAATCACACCAAATTCCCCAAACCTTCACAAAGTTGCCAAATTCGAAAGGTTTTTTTTATAAATTACTTCAATCCAAATAAATATCTGCTTTGTTCTCCTGAGGCTTCTATGAAGCCATCCCACGCCCAAAACTGCAGATCGAAGTACCTCCATTTGGTCAAGAGGATTTCCAATCTCAAACTCATTCAATCTTTATTTTAAACCCATTTTCGATTGCATACTAGTGTTATTGCCTTTTTGTGAATAATTTAACATGTAAGTTGCAGTGTCCAAATGCCAGGAGACCACTGTTTAGGGCCTTCGAATCTGATTTCCTTTGAAACCCAGATTTGAGCTCAGAGAGTTCGAATGAGGGGGGATTCGAATTAAAAGGAAAGGCTTGGGTTCGACACCTAAGCCTTGCAATTTTATTTTTTTAACATAATATTTTCATATTCAATGCTTCCAAGCTATGCATGCATACTATACACCCTCTCAATCCAAGCTGCCAAGTGTGAGTCATCCCAATCTCAGCATCTCAACATGCAAGCCTATCATGTAATTCATGAAGACTTCCTCACTGGATCAAAAGGACAATTTGGGCTCCCACAACTTCGGGCCTGCGTTTTTAAATAACATCCCCCTATTTAATTTTGCACATCCTGGCCCATTTCTTTTTCTTTACTTTATCTATTTTTATTTCCTTTAGTTTATTTAATTAATTGATAATATCATAAAAATCAAATAAAAAAATCATCATAAAAATTAGGATTAGGTTTTATTGATTAAATTAATTTCTGAATTAATTAATTAATTAATTTTAACATCTTTTTTTTTCAAAACATAAAATAAATAATAATTTAGGTTTAGTTTTATTTTTAAATTATTTTCTTTTCATAAAAAAAAATAACTTAGATTGTTTTCTTAATTAAATTTTATTTTTCTTTAAATAAATCTTAGGTTAGTTAATTAACTTCTTTAGCTTAAATTATTTTCTTAAAAAAAAATAATAATAATAAAAAAGATTTTTTTCTTAGGATTTTAGACGTCTTTTCAAATTCACGCGTTATTATTCTTTCGCACTTCATTTTATTACTGTAACTGTATATTGGGATGTAATAGATGATTAGTAGGACCTTTATTGCTTTCTTTCTTTTTCCCCCAAATTTTTGGACATGTAAGTATCCCCTCCCCGAAGCTTTGTAATAGCGTAGGATTTACATTCCCGCATTTTATTTTCTGTATAATATTAACTATTTAGATGTATGTTAATTAGGATTGCATGACAAGATTAAAAACAAAATGTTAGCAAACCTAACACAAGACAAATAATTGAAACACAATACACTTGCACATGCGCACCTCTAGGGCACTCCCACTTTGGTTGCCTTTCAGATAAAATAGTCACAACTCTCGAAACGTGAGAGATTTTAGTGGCTATCCTCTGGTTTAAAAAGATCATAAGTCCCTCGATACCCTCTCGACGTTGCCTCGGTAAACAATGATCTTAAAACCCTACGGTAGTTACTAAAATTTCTTGCCCAGTTGCCTTTGTAACTATAAAACGTCCCTTCGAATGTCCCTCAAGCATCCAAACTACTCACTAATAGTAGGCTAGCACTGTCTAAAGGAAAGGTGGAAAAGAACGACCCTTTTGAGTAGAGTAGATAGTTCATAGATGCTATACTCAAAACAAACTTTTTACACTTACACAAAACACTTTAAAAAAAACATTTTCAAAACGCTTTATCAACACTCTTGAGGACTGATACAAGAGTTATCATAAAGCAAAATGTAACACCCCAATTCTACCCGGCAATTATATATGCAAAATAGAGTCATAAAATTCATGCAATTGAATCAGGATGCCACAAATTAAACTTTAAAAACACATTGCATTCAACGTGGATACATAACACTTTAAAACTTCGAATGAACTATCATCATAATAATTTAATTAACTAATTCAACAGCTTCAACATCTATGCAGCGGAATTCTTAATAACATCTTTATCCATCGTTACAGCAACTTCAAAATAGCACATACTTAGTAACAATCAAATTTAAGTTCTACAACTAAAATAATCAATAATTAAAAGCAACAAGTGTTCATCCCCCTGAGTGTTACGTATCAGAGCAATGACACCGACTCGAACTACTGAAGGTATACAGCCTTCACTCTGGATTACCTGCATGTTACCAACATAAGGGTAACATTCAAACAGAAGGGGTGAGATATCTAACAATATAATAAGACGTATGATAATTAATATATTAAATTAGATCACATAACACCACCACTTCTCATCTTATAAACAACAATAATCACAACAGAAATACCAACAATATACACATTCACCGCATCAATACATAACTTCTTTATGAAATCAAATAATGTGACTCAATACTATGCAAATGTATGTGGTACCATTGGAGTAGAACTCCCATCTCAAAAATCTGCCAATAAATAGAGGCATCAACAAGGCATAAGCCTTCATCTTAATATTCGCCAATACAGACCATCATAACGAGCATAAGCTCCATCTTGAAATGCAATGTATACGACACAATCATGAATGCAATGACAACACCATAATTAACCACATCTCAACACAACATCATCATTGGCCAGAAGCCTACATCTTAATAGCTGCCAATTATTAGAGGCAACTCAACATCTTTCATCAACATCATTCATCAACATCATTGATCAACATAATTCATCAAACATCATTTATCAACATAATTCATCAAACATCACTTATCATCGCATAATTTATCAACATAATCTCATCAATATCATTTATCAACATCATTCGCAGCAACTCAGCCATACAACAATACAGTAGTAGATCGTAAATCTCGCAACGTTGGCCATAGGCCTACAACATGATATTGCCTATAATTAATTAATCATCTAAGGCTTACTTCTAATTTACCAAATCTCTACATATTATTCATTCTGTAATACTACATTATCATCCTCATTAATCTTGTTGTTACGAACCAAACAGTAATCTATAATCATCTCATCCTCATCATTCTTCACAAAAATCAACACAGTGATTAACGCGGGAACTAAATCTAATCCTAATTTGGATAATAGGATTATCCTTCCTATTCTTCATTTTAATACTGAATAATGAATTTCATCGCGTTAGCTATTCGACGCTTCGAACGGCACCTCAAACGGAGTCCGAAAACTCAAGTTACAGCCTTTTCAAACTGATTCTGTCAAAAAACAGACTACGTGGATCGACGCATAATGTCTTGGGTCGACGCATACTGGACTTAACACGCTACATGAGTCGACGCATACTCCCTTTGTATCGACTCATACTGAGTCTGCAACACTGCATGTATCGGTACATGCTCCTTCGTATCGACTCATCCTAAGTCTAAAAGCCTTCATGTATCGACGCGTGACTCCTTCGTATTGACTCATCCTGAGTCTAAAAGTCTTCACGCATCGGCGCATGGCTTTTGGGGTCGACACATAATGCTCTGTCATGGATATTTTCTGCGATTTCACTGCATTTTCACTACGGTTTCCATACTTTAGGCCCTAAAAACATCCTCTAATCGTAGATAATCATCAATTATAATTATCCTATAATTCTACATCAAATATACAGCATTAGAGCATCATTATTCATCTTTCAATCATCGATTCTCATCATACAACAATATATACATTCAAATCATAAACAAGACAACATTTTCACATCTAATCCCATGAACAAATCATCATAAACCCTGTTATAAAGTCAGAACCCCACCCTTACCTTGGATTGAAGGTTGCTCTATAACTTTTTCGGTTGATTCCCATTCTGCCTCTTTTCCTCCTTTCCAACAAATTTCACGTTCTCTTCCGCTAACCCTTATTTCCTTATCTTCTTACTGCTTCTTCTTTTCTTATTATTTCTAACAATAATAAAATAACCCTATTATTCTCAAAATACCTTAATGGGCTTAAGACTACTACACCCCATTATTACTACTTCTATCCTTTAAAACAAGCCCACATCAAATAATATTATCCTTCTCATATTATTCCACAACTTAATAAAATAATTAAATCCAACTAATCACAACACAATATCTAACATAACAACACAACTTCACAAATATTCCAAAAATAATTTAATTAAATAATTAATTAAATTACGGGCGTTACAACTCTCCCCCACTTAGAATATTTTCATCCTTGAAAGTTTACCTTAATCAAACAACTCAGGATAGGAGTCAAGCATCTTGCTCTCCAACTCCCAGGTCAGGCTTTCTCCGGCAGCCCCTAGCCAAACCACTTTAACCAAAGCAATATATTTGCCCCTCAGAGTCTTTATTTCATGATCTGCGATCCGTACAGGCATCATCTCCACCGTAAGATTATCTCGTACTTGCACATCGTCATATGAATCACATGAGACGGATCTGAAATATACTTCCAGAGTTGTGACACATGAAACACATCATGAAAATTTGAAAGATTAGGCGGTAAAGCCACTCTATAAGCCACATTCCCGACTCTCTCCGAAATCTGATATGGTCCGATAAAACAAGAAGTGAGCTTCTTAGACTTCAATGCTCGCCCAACACCAGTCACAGGTGTAACTCTTAAAAACACATGGTCACCCACTTGAAATTCTAAATCTTTCCTTCGCTTGTCATGATAACTCTTCTGTCTACTTTGGGAAGCTTTCATCTTTTCTCAAATCAACTTCACCTTCTCAATAGTCTCACGAACAAGTTCAGGCCCAAGTACTACACTTTCACCATATTCATGCCAACATAAAGGAGTTCTACATCTTCGAACATACAACGCTTTAAAAGGTGCCATCCCAATACTGGAATGGTAACTGTTATTATAGGTGAACTCTATCAATGGAAGATAAGTATCCCACGAACCTCCCTGCTTAAGAACACATGCCCTCAATAAGTCTTCCAACAATTGGATAGTCTGCTCTGTCTGACCATCTGTCTGAGGATGATGCGCTGAACTCAACCTCAACTTAGAACCCAACGCTTCCTTCAAACTCTTCCAAAAATCAGAAGTAAATCTTGGATCTCTATCTTACACAATGCACAAAGGAACACCATGCAGCTTCACAATCACACTAGTGTAAATCTCAGCCAACTTCGACACTGGAAAACGGATGTTAATAGGAATAAAATAAGCCGACTTTGTAATCCTATCAACAATCACCAAAATCGAATCATGTCCTCTTAAAGTATTAGGTAACCCCGTCACAAAGTCCATTGAAATGTTATCCCATTTCCATTCTAGAACTTCTAACGGTTGCATCAACCTTGTTGGCTTCTGATGTTCAACTTTCGACTTCTGACAAGTCAAACATGCATACACAAACCGACTCACATCACTCTTCATTCTAGGCCACCAAAACAAACCTTTCAAATCTTGATACATCTTTGTAGCTCCTGGATGAATACTCAACTTACTTCTATGACTCTCTTCAAGTATTACTTTCTTCATCTTAGCATCATCAGGAATACAAATCCGGTTACGAAATCTCAACACACCTTGCGCATCTAACTTAAAATCCTTGTTCTCAGACTGATTGATTCCAACCATTGAATCTACCAGTTTCACATCCAACTTCTGAGCTTCTCTGATACTGTCTAGAAATTCATTATTAATCTTCAACATACCTAACATAACACTCTGCAGCGTAACCTCGCAAACTAATCTCATATCTCTGAATTGTTCAATTAATTCTAACTCTTTAACCATCATTATCGACATATGTAAAGTCTTTCGACTCAACGCATCAGCTACCACATTCACTTTTCCTGGATGATAATTCAAACTGAAATCATAATCCTTTAACAATTCCAACCATCTTCGTTGCCTCATATTCAACTCCTTCTGATCGAATAAATACTTTAAGCTCTTATGGTCATTAAACACTTCAAATCTAGAACCATAAAGATAATGCCTCGAAATCTTCAACACAAAAACAACAGCAGCAAGCTCTAAATCATGCGTAGGATAGTTCTTCTCATAAGTCCTCAACTACCTTGTCGCATAAGCAACTACCTTATCACTCTGCATAAGCACACCTCCTAAACCCATCTTAGAAGCATCACAATACACCACAAAAGGCTCTCCTGGATTAGGCAACATCAAAATCGGAGCCGACATCAATCTCTTCTTCAATTCTGTAAAACTTTCTTCGCACTGAACATCCCACACAAAAGCTCTACTTTTACAAGTTAACTTAGTCAATGGAAGTGCCAACTTAGAAAAACCTTCGATAAACCTTCTATAATAACCATCTAATCCCAAAAAGCTTCTAATCTCAGTAGCTGACCTCGGAGTTTCCCATTGCAACATAGCGTCAACCTTCGATGGATCTACAGCAATGCCACTACCTGAGATCACATGACCAAGAAAACTAACCTCCTTTAACCAGAATTCACACTTGGACAGCTTTGCATACAACTTCTTATCTTTCAAAACATGCAATACTACCCTTAACTGTTCTGCATGCTCTTCTTCTGACTTAGAGTAAATCAAAATATCATCAATGAACACCACTACGAACCGATCCAAATAAGTATGAAAGATATGATTCATGTATTCCATGAATAATCATGGCGCATTAGTAACACCTAAAGGCATCACCGAATACTCATAATGTCCATAACGCATTCTGAAAGCCGTCTTCTTGATATCTTCATCCTTCACCTTAATCTGATGCTAACCCGACCTCAAATCAATCTTACTGAACACACGAGCATCCACCAATTGATCCATCAATTCATCTATTCTTGGAAGCGGATACTTGTTCTTAATCGTCACTTTATTCAACTGCCTATAATCAACACAAAGCCTCATACTTCCATCTTTCTTCTTTACTAACAACACTGGAGCTCCCCACGGCGATACACTTGGTCTTACAAACTTCTTTTCAAGTAAATATTCCAATTGCTTCTTTAACTCTGACAATTCGAATGCAGACATCCTGTATGGTGCCATAGACACTGGTCTGGTACCAGGTACAAGATCAATAGCAAATTCAACTTCCCTCTCCGGCGGTACATCAGGAATTTCATGGGGGAAAACTTCAGGAAATTCACACACCACTTGCAATTCCTCAATTATAACTTGAGCCTCTACAGATAGATACGCCATCAACGAGAATATTTGTGCTTCCTCTTGCTTCAACTTCCTCAACTGTTTCTGAGACAACAGACTATCTTCCTCTTCTTCAGGAGTAGAAAACCTCATAGACTTGTCATAACAGTTAATATGAACATAGTTATGCTTTAACTAGTTCATACCTAAAATCACATCCAAACCTCTTAACGGTAAACAAACCAAATCAACAGCAAAGTCTCTGTCGAAGATCGACAAGGGACACTTTAAACACACAAAAGAAGTAGTCACCAACCCCTTGGCTGGAGTATCAACAACCATTTCTCCATTCATAGAAGACAATATAAGACCCAATCTTTCAACATAATCAGCAGCAATAAAACAATGAGTAGCAACGGTATCAATAATAGTAATTAAAGAAGTACTATTAATGAAACATGTACCTCTGATAAGTCTGTCCTCAACAGTTGTCTGATCCTCAACAAAAGCGGACACTTTACCACTCGTCTGCACTCTCTTTGGTTTCTTACACTGACTATCAATGTGCCCTTATTCACTACAATTGAAACAAACCACATCCTTATGCTTGCACTCAGATACAACATGTTCGTTCTTACCACAACAGAAACACCTATTTACTTCAGTAGTACACACATTACTCTTATGCCCAGGTTTCCCATATTTAAAACAAACCACACCAGCAGGAGCATTTCCCCCACTAGTCCTCTGACCCTGAGCAACTCTCTGTTTACCTTTACCAGTTGGGGCATCATAAGGCTTACCAAAATTATGTTGGTGCTTACCCCTCTTCTCACTGACAATCTTGTAATGAGCATTATTATTCTCCCTATAAATCCTGCAACTATCAATCAAATCACCAAAGACACAGATCTTCTGGTATCCAACTTCCTTCTTGATCTCTGGGCGCAACCCTTTCTCAAACTTGATACACTTCGAAAATTCAGTATCTGCCTCAGCGTAGTGCGGATAAAACTTAGCCAACTCAGAAAACTTTGCAGCATACTCAACAACCAACATATTCCCTTGCTTCAGCTCAAGGAATTCAATCTCCTTCTTACCACGGACGTCTTCAGGAAATTACTTCTTCAAAAATTCCCTACCGAACACAGCCCAAGTGACATTCTCACCTGCAGCTTCCAACCTCTGGCACGTCTCTAGCCACCAGTCATCAACCTCGACTGCTAGCATATGAGTACCATATCGAACCTTCTGCGCTGGAGTGCAGTCCATCACACAGAAGATTCTCTCAATCTCTTTCAACCAATCCAATGCTCCACCAGGATCATACTTTCCCTTGAACGTAGGCGGATTCTCTCTCTGGAAAGTCGCCAAACTACGAGATCCAACATTCTTGTCAGCATTCGGCTGATTCTCCATCGCATGAGCCATTGCTTCTAAAGCAGCAGCAAGTGCATCATCATTCCTTCCAACCATCTCAACTTATCACTACAACATAACCAACGGTTAGAACTCAAATTAACAATACTCGATTATTAGACAACTACGACTCGACAACAAGGTCAGACCAACCTTTTGCTCTGATACCAACTTTGTAACACCCCAATTCTACCCGGCAATTATATATGCAAATCAGAGTCATAAAATTCATGAAACTGAATCAGGATGCCACAAATTCAACTTTAAAAACACATTGCATTCAACGTGGATGCATAACACTTTAAAACTTCGGATGAACTATCAGCATAATAATTTAATTAACTAATTCAACAACTTAAACATCTACGCAGCGGAATTCTTAATAACATCGTTATCCATCGTTACAACAACTTCAAAACAATACATACTTAGTAACAATCAAATTAAATTTCTACAACTGAAATAATCAATAATTAAAAGCAACAAGTGTTCATCCCCTCGAGTGTTACGTATCAGAGAAATGACACCAACTCGAACTACTGAAGGTATACAGCCTTCGCTCTGGATTACCTGCACGTTACCAACGTAAGGGTAACATTCAAACAGAAGGGATGAGATATCTATCAATATAATAAGACGTATGATAATTAATATATTAAATTAAATCACATAACACCACCACTTCTCATCTTATAAATAACAATAATTACAACAGAAATACCAACAATATACACATTCACCGCATCAATACACAAGTTCTTTATGAAATCAAATAATGCGACTCAATACCATGCAAATGCATGTGGTACCATTAGAGCAGAACTCCCATCTCAAAAATCTGCCAATAAATAGAGGCATCAACAAGGCATAAGCCTTCATCTTAATATTCACCAATACAGGCCATCTTAACGAGCATAAGCTCCATCTTGAAATGAAATGTATGCGACACAATCATGAATGTAATGACAACACCATAATTAACCACATATCAACACAACATCATCATTGTCCAGAAGCCTACATCTTAATAGCTGCCAATTATTAGAGGCATCTCAACATCTTTCATCAACATCATTCATCAACATCATTGATCAACATAATTCATAAAACATCATTTATCAACATAATTCATCAAACATTATTTATCATCGCATAATCTATCAACATAATCTCATCAATATCATTTATCAACATCATTCACAGCAACTCAGCCATACAACAATACAGCAGTAGATCGTAAATCTCGCAACGTTGGCCATAGGCCTACAACATGATATTGCCTATAATTAATTAATCATCTAAGTCTTACTTATAATTTACCAAACCTATACATATCATTCATTCTGTAATACTACATTATCATCCTCATTAATCTTGCTGTTACGAACCAAACAGTAATCTATAATCATCTCATCCTCATCATTCTTCACAAAAATCAACACAACGATTAACACGGGAACTAACTCTAATCCTAATTTGGATACTAGGATTATCCTTCCTATTCTTAATTTTAATCCTTAAGAATGAAGTTCATCGCGTTAGTTATTCGACGCTTCGAATGGCACCTCAAACAGAGTCTGAAAACTCAAGTTACAGCCTTTTCAAACTGATTCTGTCAAAAACCAGACTACATGGATTGACGCATAATGTCTTGGGTCAACGCGTACTGGACTTAACACATTACATGAGTCAAAGCGTACTCCCTTTGTATCGACTCATATTGAGTCTGCAACACTGCATTTATCGATACATGCTCCTTCGTATCGACTCATCCTGAGTCTAAAAGCCTTCAGTAATCGATGCATGACTCCTTCGTATCGACTCATCCTGAGTCTAAAAGCCTTCATGCATCGACGCATGGCTTTTGGGGTCGACACATACTGCTCTATAACGGATATTTTCTGTGTTTTCACTACAGTTTCCATACTTTAGGCCCTAAAAACATCCTCTAATCATATCTAATCATCAATTATAATTATCCTATAATTCTACATCAAATATACAGCATTAGGGCATCATTATTCATCTTTCAATCATTGATTCCCATCATACAACAATATATACATTCAAATCATGAACAAGACAACATTTTCACATCTAATCCCATGAACCAATCATCATAAACCCTGTTATAGATTCATAACCCCACCCTTACCTTGGATTGAAGGTTTCTCTATAACTTTTTCGGTTGATTCCCGTTCTGCCTCTTTTCCTCCTTTCCAACAACTTTCACGTTCTCTTCTTCTAACTCTTATTTCCTTCTCTTCTTACTGCTTCTTCTTTTCTTATTATTTCTAACAATAATAAAATAACCCTATTATTCTCAAAATACCTTAATGGGCTTAAGACTACTACACCCCCTTATTACTACTTCTATCCTTTAAAATAAGCCCACATCAAATAATATTATCCTTCTCATATTATTCCACAACTTAATAAAATAATTAAATCCAACTAATTGCAACACAATATCTAACATAACAACACAACTTCACAAATATTCCAAAAATAATTTAATTAAATAATTAATTAAATTACAGGCGTTACACAAAATGCCGCACTAAGGCATTTCAAAATACTTTTCAAAAACACATAAAAGCACAAGGTATTTCAAAATGAGCTAAGCATCTAAGAGCATGTAGATAACTACGGATGGAAAGGGTGCTAACACCTTCCCTTTCCATAATCTACTCCCCTTACTCAGAAATAATCTCGAAAGGTCTTTTGTTGTTCTTTTCACCTTTTCCTTTGTTGGATAAAAGAAAAGTCGGTGGCGGCTCTTGCTTACTGCAACATTTGTGAATACAAACGCAAAACCAGTATAAACAGTCGGTTCTACCACCGTATCACAAAACTGGCGAATCTGTTGGGGATGTTCATCTCCTTATACAAAAAAATCTTATTCAAATTAATATAAAATTATCTCTTTGAAAGTGCAAAACTATTTGTTTTCTTTTTATCTTTCTGTTTTGTTTGCGAAAACGTCCAGCGATTATTTTTGAACATATGCATTTGAATGTGATTACTGTTTACAAATAAATGCTTAAGAAAGCAGAAAGACAACTACTAATGGCTTTAAGAAACATGACAAGGTCTAAAGGTTATCCACAAAATCCCCGCAGATACTGTCTCCCATTGATACTTTCTCCAATGGGTACAAATGCAGGGGCATCCTATTATAAAGTCACTATCGTATCCTCAGCATACAGCCTAATGATGTCAGGTGTTCTGATATCCACGGCAGAGCAATAATCTCCAACTACTGATCTAACATCTAAGAAAAAATTCCCCAGCAGAGTCACCAGTTCTGTGATACGGTTGAAGAACTGACTGTTATATTGGTTTTGCATTTTTGTTTGCAAATGTTACGATAAGAAAGATTCTCCACCAACTTTTCTTTTATCCAACAAAGGAAAGGGTGAAAAGAACATAAAAAGACCTTTTGAGAGTTTTCTCAGTAAGGGGGTAGATTATGGAAAGGGGAGGTGTTATCACCCTTTCCATCCGTAGTTATCTACGGGCTCTTAGATGCTTAGCTCATTTTTTAAAATACCTTGTGTGATACGGCGAGAGAACTGACTAGGGTCGTTTACGTTTGATCGCAATTATGCGGATTAGCAAGAGTCACCACCGACTTTTCTTTTATCCAAAAGGAAAGGTAAAAAAGCACAGGAAAGACCTTTCGAGATTATTTCTTGGGTTCGGGGGGTAGATTATGAAAAGGGAAGGTATTAGCACCCTTTTCATCCGTACTTATCTACGGGCTCTTAGTTGCTTGCTAGATCACTTGCTTTGTTTGAAAGTATGCTTTGTGTCGTGGTTCTTGAAAGTATTTTAAAAATGTCTTTGTAATGGTTCTCGTTTCTATAAGAATGTGTACAAAGTGTTGTTTTGAAAAATAGTTCAAAGAAGTGTTTGTGTAGTGTGTTTTTGAAAGTGATTTTGAAAAGATGTTTTTGTAATGGTTCTCGTCTCTATAAGAACGTATACAAAGTGTTTTGTCTTTTGAAAATGTTTCAAGATGAAAGTGTTGGTGTAAAAAATGTTTTTTTGTTGTGAGCAAGCGAGCAACTAGGAGAGAATCTACCTACTCGAAAGGTCTTAAATGTTCTTTTCCTCCTTTAGATGTTTCTATCTTACCATTGATTTGGTAAGAAGCCCCATCGTTGGATGTGAAGGGACAGGCGCAGGTCAATCGTACAGTCATAGAAGGCAACTTGTGAGACGCTTTAGCAATTTTCGTAAGGGACTAGATCGTTTTACCGAAGGCAACATCGAGGGACATCGAGGGACTACGATATTTTTTTATTGAAGGGTCTTTGCTAAAGCGTCCCATATTCGAGGGACATGACTGTGTTTTCGAGGCAACGAGCGAGGTTACCCTAGAGGTGCGCGTGTGCAAAGTGTTTTGATTCAAGTTATTTTGTCTTTGATTAGGGCTATCTAGCGATTTATTTTGAATCTTGCCATGCACGCCTAATTACTAGACAGTATAAGGAAAACAGTAAATTGCGGAAATTGAAATTCTACGCTATTACAGAGTTTTTGGGAATGGGGGTACAAATTCACAAATGGGGATGAGCCGAATGCGATTAAAAGTCTGAATAGGCAATCAATACAACCAAATCGAATCGAATAATTAATTAAAATTATAACAGTCTATGAAATAAAATTAATTGACAAAGTATAGAAATTCTTAGTATTTTTGTTTGAAAAAGAGTTTTAAAAGAAAAATAGAAAAATCCATTCTATTAATTAGCTAAAGAAATAAATCAAATGCATGTATTTTTTGTCTTTTTAGGATTTTTGTTATTTAGAAATTAAATGAACAAATTAAAGCTTAAGCACAAAATAATTAGTAAAATTAATTACAAATTCCTAAACTAAATTAATTACGAAAATTAACTAATTTTGAAGTTATATCTCTTTTATTTAATTGGATTTTTTTTTAGAATTTAAAACTAAATCTAAACTAATAGAGTTATTAAATTAATTATGGAATTTAACTAAAAAAATTCTAGTTAACTAAACATAATTATTTAATTAATTTTACGAACTAAGTTGATGAAAAGTAAATGGATAAAAATCAAGAACATAATTTAAACAAGGGTGTAAAGCAGTATGTTGGGGTGTGAAACAGAAATCAGATTGGGCTTAGAAAGTTTTGAAACAGCAAAGCCCAAAGAACAAAACAGATTGTATTAAAAAAAGATAAATGTTGGGTTTAAAAGAAAACGGGTTGGGCTTGGATCGGGTCGGGCCAGACCCGGGTCCAATTATCTGATCACAAAGGAGAGGGGTTGTAGAAACCCTAAACATCATCCGCCCCTCTTCTCTCTCTCGCGAATTCGCCATCATCTTCCTCCAGTCGCCACGCTTCTGTTCGTCACCAACATCCATTTCCGCTCTGCTCTCCTTCTTCCAATTGCTTCTTAGTGCAACGATAACAGCAATAATTTGCGAAATTAACAAGAACAATGACTAAATCAAGAATAAAGGAAAATAAGAAATACCGAGTCGGAGACGGGTCTTCAAATCTCAGGTATGGAGTTCGATACTCTTCCTTCTACTCCATCTCTGCTACTAACTTTGTGCCTTGTCATTTGTAGGTCTGAAACTTGAACACAAGGCATTGATACGACACAGTTTTCGTTGTGAGGTTGAAAGGCAGTGATGATGAAGTTTGGCGGTGGTTTACTATAGATTTTGGTGAAGGTCTGATGAAGAGGATGAAGGGATGCAGTTTAATGCAGAGATGGGGTTAGGATTTCTGGTAAGCTTGATATGTGCTTGCACATAGTGTAAAGGAAATCCGACTCCAGTAGTATGAGTTCTTTGGATATCTGAAATGTGGCTCTGGGAATTTTGGGGATGATCTCTGTTATGATTATGGTATAAAAATTTTCATAGTTTTCTGTTTGGAAAAATGATGATGCTGATATCTTCTGGGTTTTGATGTTCTTGGGTATGCTGGCTTGGCTTTTTTATTGGTTCCTATATTTTCTGGTTTTGTTGTTTCGTCTTGTATTTGCTGGTTCTGTTTGGTTTTCTATATGCTGGTTTGGCTCTTTGTTGGTTTGTATATCCTCGCCTTTTTTACTGCTTGGTTGTTTTTTGTATTATAGCAACTGAGAAGTGGGAATTGGAGGGAAGGTTTTGGAAATATTGAACAAAATTGGTTTTCTGACTTTGGCCTTTTGAGCTCATGTTTTAAGTTTCCTATTTTGGTGCAAGTTTTTGGCCTGCCTTGGACAGGTTATTATGTGCAGGATGGACAGAGTTTTTGGCAGTAAAGTGAAGAGTTGACTTTTGTCTGGTTTTGACTATCTTTATAGCAGGTTTCTGGACTGTTATTTGCTAGGTGATATCTCTTTCATCTTTCATCTTTCATCTTTCACTGGAATAAAGCAATTCTGCTTATTTATTTGAAATTCTGAACGGTTTGTATAACTTAGGAAAATGATAATGTGTTTGGTTTGATGAGCAAGTTAACTTGATGTTTTTCCTTCTTCCATTTTGTTTTACTCATTCTTGCTTTCTCCTGTCATCTTGGCAGCCTATACTGCTTGCTTGCTATGTTTTATTTGTTTGCATATTATTGTTAATTGCTGCACTTGTTTTTACTTTGTGCTTCTTGTATAGCAGCATGCTGTTGTTGTTACATTAGCTGCTGTTTGGCAGCCTTGCCCTGTTTCTATGCTTGCTTTGTTTGCTAGTTTTACATTGCAGCCTGTTTTGTATAGCAGTTTGATGCAGCTTGTTGCAGCTTGCATATTTTGGCAGTTTTGAGCTTGCTGTATATTTTCTTTTCCTTCTTGTGAACCAAGGTCCAACCTTGTGATTTGCAAGAATGGGAGAAGAGGGATTATGATAAAACCAAACAACTTAAATTCTGATTCCTATATACAAACCCTAATGATGAAATTTCTCTTTTAACAAATACTCTTTTACTTGATTTCTTGCTAACTTTCTTTTCTTTATTTCATGAACATGAGGCGTGGATGGCAAACGAGGATTGGATAGATTGCTTGAAGATGAAGCAAAGAAGACTTGAAGAAGTAGAATAAAATTTATTTCTTTGTAAACAAAAAAATTTGTAATTCTTTGTAAACAAAACAAAAACTTGTAATTTATTTCATTTGTAATGTGATAAATACAAAGCCTTGAATAAATTTGGTGTAATGAAATTTATTGTACAAAACTTGAATTTACTTAAACTTTGCAATTCTCAATTGAATGTTTTGGATAAAACATCTTGGTTTGGTAACTTGAACTTCAAGCAATCACAAAATGATCAAATAAACCACGCGCCTTGTACTCCAATAAAATTCCTAAACAAAATAAATGTTTAATAATTCAATTCCACTTGGTTAATTCAAACCTAAAACCCTGGTCACCTAAATGACAGTCTTAATCTTCACCTCTTGTCCAAATCATATTTTCATTCAAAATGAACTTGCACGCCATGCTCGATTAAAATGGAACTTCATTGCCAAAACAAAACATGCTTTAAGAACATTTGTCAATCCTGTAGAATTAACAAACTTCAACAAATTGTGGTTAAGAACATTCGAAATCAAACAAATGACTTGCGACGATTCGATAACTTTCAAGTCTTCCAAACACAATTTTCTTTCGATCTTTAAAGATAAACTCGTGAGCGACATCACTTATGACCATATGCATAAATAGTCGTCTCAAAACATTATAATTTGAATAAATCACAATACTTAGAAATCAGACAACAATTATTTAAGGTTAGGTCAAAATCCATGAAGCGACTTCTAACGTATTCGAATTTTGGTGATCTTCTACACGTAATCAGCTCTTGATTTGTGAAGATAAATTGGAGATAACATCGAGGAGAGTCATATGTAAGAAGAACCGCTCAAAAATATCGAATAATGAAGAAGTTACAGTCACTTGAACTTGGTCTCGCAAAAGGTCAACTTTTGGGTCAATGGAGTCATTTTCAGTCGTCTGAACCATTGACTGAGCAAACTTGCAATGCGAGGTTTAAAACTCGGCTTGAACATACTTGAAGGAACATGAAGATATATGAAGACCATTTGAAACCTTGAAGAATCAATTTTCTTTGAGAAAAGTCAAACCCTAATCGTTAACTTACTGCCTAGGAAGAGAATCTGTCTAATCAAACTTCTGAGCCAAATTAAGTATTCGAGAAGACCTAGGATAGTATCTTAAATAAAAAATGGGAGGGAAAATTTTGGGGTACAACACCTTGTGTTTTGTGTGTTTTTGAAAAGTATTTTGAAATGCCTTAGTGCGGCGTTTTTCTTTATGATAACTCTTGTATCAGTCCTCAAGAATGTTGATAAAGTGTTTTGAAAATATTTTTTTGAAAGTTTTGTGTGTGTGTGTGTAAAAGTTTATTTTTGAGCAAGCATCTAGGAACTATCTACTCTACTTGAAAGGTATGTTCTTTTCCTCCTTTCCTTTAGACAGTTCTAGCCTACTATTAGTGAGTAGGTAGCCATAGTCGTTTGGATGTATGAGGGACATTCGAAGGGACGTTTTATAGTCACAAAGGCAACTGGGCAAGAAATTTTAGTAACTACCCTAGGGTTTTAAAATCATTGTTTACCGAGGCAACGTTGAGAGGGTCGTCGAGGGACTTATGATATTTTTAAACTAGAGGATAGCCACTAAAATCTCTCACGTTTTGAGAGTTGTGACTATTTTTTCCGAAAGGCAGCCAAAGTGGGATACCCTAGAGGTGTATATGTGCAAGAGTGTTTGTTTTCAGTTATTTTTCTCTTGGATGTTAGGTTTTCTAACGTTGCTTTTAATTTCTTGCCTTCCCTTTACTTTCCATAATATACCCCCCTTACTCAGAAATAATCTTGAAGGGTCTTTTCTGTTCTTTTCAACCTTTCCTTTGTTGGATAAAAGAAAAGTCAGTGACGACTCTTGCTTACCGCAACATTTGCAAATACAAACGCAAAACCAGTATAAACAGTCGGTTATGCCACCATATCACAGCCTCCTCTCCTATAGAATTTATGATTGGCCAATACTTTGCATGGGCCCTTCTGATTTAGAAAGGCCCAAACATCTCTTAATTAAAACAAAACCCCCCATATGGCAATGCGCATCTTCCTTTTAACTTTGAAATTGACTAAAATGTTACATGGGCCCTTTCTGATTGAGAAAAGGCCCGTGATTTCTTTATAAGATAAACCTCCCCTTTATAACTTTAAGCCCCCATAACAATATGAATTATATTTTATAAAAGATAATTTTTAGAAATGGAAATAAAAATATTAGGAACTAGTAGGGCAAATTTGGGGTATGACAGTTGCCTCTATTTAATTACCTTTCAATTGAATAGTGCGAGAATACACAGGTCTCGCATGTTTTGATCGAAAGTTTATTAAATATTGGAAGGCCCCCAAATTTGTCTGAAATATTACAAAGATACGTTGTACAGCATTCCCATGACTATGAAGAATAGGCGTAGATGATGATATATCATCTAACCAGCATTTGCACCAAAGTTTTGATTAGAACTTAGACACGACGTCGCAGATAACTCTTATGTAAGAGGTTGTAGATTCTCTTGCATATTTACAAAAATACAAGTTTTGAAAAAGCTAACTTACTAATGCTTGGAGACTAATATAGCAAGTTTGATTTGATTTGATTTTGTCTATTCATCTCAACCTAGGGGTGAATAAAACAAAGTCTGATAATACATTGTTGCATAGAGACTGATGCAATGGATTACGTAGATTTATCTGCATATCTATCGCAACCTAGGGGATAGATATTTGAAAAGAGTTAGATAACCATATTGTTGCATGGAGACTAAGGCAATGGGTTATATTGAGGAAGAAACTTGATAATGACATTGCTGCCTGGAGACTGATGCAATTGATTATATCCCAGAAAAGTTTGATAACAACATTGCTGCATGGAGACTGATGTAATCGGAAAAAAAGTTTGATATTAACATTTTTGCATGGAGAATGACACAATGGGTTGAATTGCAGATTTTGCACATTGTTGTGCGGAGCTTGACACAATGAGCTACATCACAAAGAAAGGAACACATTGCTGCATGGAGACTGACGTAATGAGTTGAATTGTAGATTTCACAAATTGTTGCATGGAGCCTGGCGCAATGAACTATATCGCGGAGAGGGGAACACATTATTGCATGGAGACTGACACAATGTGTTGAATTGCAGATTTCACACATTATTGCATGGAGCCTGACGCAATGAGCTATATCGCGGAGAGGAGAACACAACGTTGCATGGAGACTGACGTAATGAGTTAAATTGCAGATTTTACACATTGTTGCATGGAGCCTAAAGCAATGAGTTATATCAAGGAGAAGGGAACAGATTGTTGCGTGAAGACTGACGCAATTAGTTGAATTGCAGATTTTTCACATTGTTGCATGGAGCCTGACGCAATGAGCTATATCACGGAGAAGGGAACACATTGTTGCATGGAGACTGACGCAATGAGTTGAATTGCAGATTTTGCACATTGTTGCATGGAGCCTGACATAATGGGTTGTATTGTATATTTTGCACATTACTCCATGGAGCCTGACGCAATGAGATATATCGCAAAGAAGGAAAACATATTGTTGCATGGAGCCTGGCGCAATTGGTTACATTGCAGATTTTGCACATTGTTGCATGGAGTCTAACACAATAAACTATATCGCAAAGAAGGAAACACATTGTTGTATGGAGCCTTATGCAATGAGTTATATTGTAGATTTCATACATTTCTTCATGGAGCCTGGCACAATGAGCCATATCGCAAATGAGGAAACACATTGTCGCATGAAGACTGATGTAATGAGTTAAATTACGGATTTTGCACATTATTGCGTAGAGCATGATGCAATGAGCTATGTCGTAAAGGGGGAAACATATTGCTGCATGAAGCCTGACGCAATGAGTTTAAATTGCAAAGGGGAAGCTTGATAACAACATTGTTGCATGGAGACTGACACAATGAGTTAAATTGTAGATTTCACACATTGTTGCATGGAGCCTGACATAATGAGCTATATCGCAAAGAAGGAAAACAACATTGTTGCATGGAGCCTGATGCAATGAGTTATATTGCAGATTTTGTACATTGTTGCATTGAGCCTGAAGCAATAAGCTATATCGCAAATGAGGAAACACATTATTGCATGGAGCCTTACGCAATGAGTTATATTATAGATTTCGCACATTGTTGCATGAAGCCTGACACAATGAACTATATCACAAATGAGGAAACACATTGTCGCATGGAGCCTTACATAATAAGTTATATTGTAGATTTTGGACATTGGTGCATGGAGCCTGATACAATGAGCTAGATCGCAGAGGAGGAAACACATTGTTGCATGGAGACTGATGTAATGAGTTAAATTATAGATTTTGCACATTATTGCATGGAGCCTGACACAATGAGCTAGATCGCATAGGAGGAAACACATTGCTGCATGGAGACTGACACAATGAGTTAAATTGCAGATTTCGCACATTACTGCATGGAGCCTAACACAATAAGCTAGATTGCAGGGGAGGAAACACATTGATGCATGGAGACTGATGCAATGAGTTAAATTGCATATTTTTCACATTGCTGTATAGAGCCTGACACAATGAGCTAGATTGCAAAGGAGGAAACACTTTGCTGCATGGAGCCTAACACAATGAGTTATTTTGTAGAGGAGATCTTTTTGATGATCAGATCTTGGATAAATAAATCAGAGATGTGATTGGATTTTTGCCGATTTTCTATTTTCAACCAAGTTAATAATCTGATGGAGAGCCCAAATATATTGGTTCCGCCCACAATATGTTTTGAGAAATGCCATGTGTGATGTATGTGCATGATGTCTTAAATCAGTATAGAACCCAGAGTCTATATGCACTGAGTGTGTATGCCCCAAGTATTTTGAAAATGTTTTTGATAATTCTCCTTCGTTAAACCATCGGGTACTTGTAGTCATCAACTTCCTAACATTATTTGTTTCCAATTATTGTATCTCCAAGTTGATTTGAATTTGGTGAAAAGTTTCGGCAAGATCTTGATGTCTGTATCATAGGTGCAGGCATAAGCATGGATGTAGACATGGGCATTAGCGTGGATGTTTTCATAGTCGTAGAGTTAGGCATGGGCGTAGAAATAGGCGTGGATTTTCTTTCGGTGTTTTTCTAACCAGAATAAACTTTGATGCATTATCAAATGTTCTTTGGTGTTGTCGTATGTTAGGTGCACCAAATGGTGTGAATGACCTTGAGATTTTTATATGGTTATGTGTATGTCATGCTTGATGTGAAGCTTTTTAACAGGAAATATACTACCGAGATTTTCAAGGAATCTACTGCCGAGATTCAATTGAGAACTACCTTATGTCGAGGTCTTATGGATAATCATCTTCCGAGATCAACCAAGGGAATATACTGCTAAGTTTCAATTGTGAATCACCTCTTGTCGTGGTCTTCTGGATAATCAACTGCCGAGATCAACTAGGGGAATCTACTACTGAGATTCTGTTGAGTACTACCTTCTACCGAGGTCTTCTGGATAATCATCTGCCGAGATTACCCAGGGGAATCTTCTGCCGAGATTATGTTGAGTACTACCTTCTACCGAGGTTCTGTTGAGTACTACCTTCTGTCGAGATCTTCTGGATACTCATTTGCCGAGATTAACCAGGGGAATGTCGAGATTCAATGTAGAAATGATAACTTGATCGACAATGATGATTGTCTTCACATTCAACATGGTTTTATGCCATACGTGTAAATTTGATTGATGCATGAAATGTAATGATTGATTGATGCATGTAATGAATGACTTGGATATGTGTAAATGGATGTTGGCTTTGGAAAAGCAAATGCGTAATTGGGCTTCTCTTTTTTTTAGATATGCTCAATCCATGCTGTCAGAATTCGTCATATGGATGATAAGTATAGTTTTATTCTGGATCGAAGAGCCCTAATGCATGATTTATGCAGCTTTACGCTTTATTATTATGACTCGAATGGTTTTTTTGAATAGTACCCCTATGATGGGTCTTGGATGATTAAAGCATATAGGTTTGCCTATGCAACAATGTTGCTTGTCACATGGTGGTTGAATGTTGTGCTATCATGATTTCCCGGTACTCAATTTAAACTCAAAAATTGTTGATGTAGGAGAAAGATCCACTGGAGATTATGAAAGTACGCAGAGAGCTCGCCTCTATGTGGATTTTCTTTCCCTAATTTGTTGGTAGGGTCTTGGAGGATATTCTCATTAATATGAGCTTGGAAATAGTTTGATCATAATATGAATGACCCTACCATTTTGCACTATGCCCCTGATTAAAAGACTTTTGAAAATGTTTGGCTTTGATGGACCATTTTGAATCAACTCCTTTTGATCGAGCCTCACAGTGGTTTGTCCCAACATTCGAATTTTGAAAGATGTGCCCCTCAATCTCCAGGATCTGAAGGAAGAACCCTCAGAAGGAACTTTAGACCTCACCATGAACTTGACATAGATTGCCCCAAGTATTTGAAGCTTGAAAAGTTTGTACTTGAAGTTGCTTGAAGGGGAATTTGGACCCTACGTGCAGTAGGATGAACTTGGTACATACTTCCCCAGCATTTAAATCTTGGAAGGTTGCCCTGATTCAATAGTGCTTTGAAATTTGATTTGAGTTGATTAAATTTCGGAATGATCACCCCTTGTCAATAGTATCTTCAAGTGATATACCCCTACAATCATTAGCATTTGTCCCTGTTTATAGGGGTCCTTTCTTTGCCCCTAGTTAGAAGCGTCTCGGAGATGCTGCCTTTAATCAGACCTTTTTTGTTTAAATCTCCTTGATGCTAAGTATTGATTCGTAGATAAAATTGTACATTTTGAAAAAGTAATCCTAATGTGATGCTCATGCAAGTTCTTGAAATCAAAATTGATTATTGAAAAGAAATGGATGATTAGAGATGAATATTCGAAGAAGCGAAGTAGTTAACACAAATTTTGTCGGGTATACTTTCATAGTGAACCTAGCTTCAATTAGGACTTTTGAAGATTGTAACGTGGCCATGGTTCACGGTTAAAGGAACAAAAGATATAAGGCTCAAAATTTATTTAGCCCACCCCATTCTCCTTGATGTTCTCCAGTCCTAATTTCAATTAGTGCAACATATGCATTTAATCTCCAAGAGAAATTTCGTAGTCGTGCAGATGATGAGAAGCGTATATAAAGATCCAAGCACCGATGAAAGTATTGATAAGATCTAAGAATTAATAAGAAGCCTTGATGATTCTTGAGGTGGCAGTCACAAGATTGTTCTCCAATTTATTCGTTTTTAATCCCTTATTTTGCATGGACCAATTCCTTTTGAATTTGCAGTCCATTTGGATGCCCTGCCTTTTGCTTAAGTCAAAATTTTGCTTTTTTTTGTTTTTTGACTTAGCGGGCTTTATTCTTTTCTTTTGAATTTCTTTTTGATTTGGATTTTTAAGATTGTGATTGTCATGCTGATTGTTGTAAGCTCTGTCTTCATTGTTTCCTCGATCTTGATTGATGTATTGAGGAAGAAGACGTCGTGGACTTTGTCTTTGTTGATTCCTCAATCTTGGATGATGAACGCGGGGAAAAGGATGTGCTTGAACCTTTACTTAGATCATTTCCTCAATGATGTATCGAGGAAAGAGATATGTTTGAACCTTTTGTTTAGATAAATCACTTTTCTTGAGAACAGAATGCGCCATTGAATTAATTGAAAGACTACCCTGCCCCTGATTGAAATTAAGGTTTTTTTTAAAAGAAAAATAGAACAAAACTCCAAATCCTGACTCGAGGGGGTTGACTATGGATTATCTCTTTATATATCCACTATTTTGGAATTGAAACAACGCCTTACATCGTCAACTAAGCCTTACTATTAAAAAGCATACGTCAGCAAAATTCGATTGTTTTGTAGTTTCAGCATTCTCCTTCGAAGTTTGTCAAGGTTGTGCAATGGAAGATAGAAAAGAAGATAGAAAAGTTTGTCAAAATTCAATTTCAAAAGCATGCATGATTATTTTTATTAGATTTACTGATCCAAAGATACAAATTTATAGCAAATGAAAATTAACAACTAGGAAATCACAAATTGAGATAATAAAGGCCTAATGATCTAGAGATAAGCCCCCTTGTCGATCCATTGACTTTAGGGGATTCTTTTTAGTCTCTGGATTTGTCAAAGCAAGGGGTGACCGTTCACCAATGGGATCCCTTCTTCAAAAGTCAATTGCATATTGTCAATCAAATCTTGGACCTTGTGTTTGAAACTCCAACATCTTTCAATGGTATGTCCTGAAGAGTTGCCATGATATTCGCACCTGGCATTTGCATCATACTTAGGTGGAAGTGTCCTATTTGAAGGATTCAGTAACCTCTTCTCTACCAAAGATACCTTGAGTAAATGTTGTAGTAGCTGACTGTGCGGTATGGGAAGTGGATCAAATCTTCTTGGTGGTAATTTTTGTCTTCCCCTTTTTTGGGCATTTCCCTTATGTTGATAAGGTTGTCGTAGTTGTTGTTGAGGTGGGGGGACTCCCCACGGTGGTGGCATTTGTGGTGCTGAATAGGCATGTGGCTGGGATGACGAAGGGCCACCTTCGCTCCTCAATACTAATTGCATGATCAAGTTCATTTGAGTCTTCAACTGGTGGACCTCCTTCTTCAACAGTTATTGGCCTCTTTTGAGTTGTTCCATGGTTTCTTGGGACATGTTTTGGGTTCGCTTGTGAGTATTGGGAATTTGCTAGCTGGATCACAGTTGGATAAGGGTGGAAGTTTTTTGTAAGTGGAAGAGATGTGAGCTTTATGCAAATAGATGAAAATGGAAATGTATGAAAAATGCTTGGGTATGCAAAAATATTTTTTTTGGCTTTCAGGTACGCAAAAAAAAAAGTTTCATGGATATGCAATGTGAAGTAGATGTAGTATAAGGGTAGACGTCGGGGTATCCTATACAGGTTTAAGGGTAGATATGAAAATGATGATGTCTTTCACTGACTCAAAGATTGAGACAAGCAGAAACTCCTTGAGGACAAAGAAAATGAAAGACGTGGATTTGATGATATCCTACATTGTCTCAGAGATTGAGAGAGGCAGGAATTCTTTAAAGATTATGGCCAGTGAAAAGATGAGAGAAACTTATTCATGTTTTTCTACAATTAGTCTTAGTAAATCGAAAAATTATGGATTTGTCAACTGTTTGATCGAGCTCATTTTTTAAGGGCATACTTGCAATACCACTTTCTACCTTGTGATCGGTTGGTCTTCAAAAGAAATTATAAGACGAGAGATATTGGCTTCACACATAAGCTGCATATTTGGGAAGTTTCAGCTTCTTGTTTCTTATTAGTAAGCTAATTTGCTTTGTTATGTTGCTATTGTCAGTCCTAGGTTGTTCGTGTGTACCATTATTTGATTATAGTAGAGTTATTTCACTGGTCTGAATGACCTATAACTTTTTACTCTTATATTGAAGATTGTCCATATTAAAATATTGGTGTTCTCTAGTGTTTTTTATTTATTCTATTTATTGTCATTGAAGATTGTCCATATTAAAATATTGGTGTTCTCTAGCATTTTTTATTTATTCTATTTATTGTCATATATATATATATATATATATATATATATATATATATATATATATATATATATATATATATATATATATATATATATATATATATATATATATATTGTTGATCTTTGTAGATTGTTATAAATTTGGATAACTTTATCTCCAATACATATGATGTATTATTGTGTATTAATTTTCTATCAAAACAACAACATAATTTATTTATTTTCTTTCAATATAATATGATAAGATCATAATATGAATATAATATAAATATCACATGTCAAAGTTATTTTAACTTTTTGAAGTAATAACTCATATTCATTTTATATTACTATTATTTTATATTAAAAATTCTTTAAATTAATTTAATAATTATTGTTGGAATATATCTATATTTTAATATGTTGAATTTAAAAATTTCTTAAGTCTCACATTGTTAGATTTTTTTTTTTGTGGTTGAAAAAAACCCTTAGTCTCACATTGCTTAGGTGAGAAATATTAATTAGATCACTTTATTATGTAAGAAAATTCCTTATTTCATTCCAAAACACACCAAAAACTATTTTTATTAGTTTTTCCTTCCTCACTCTCATAACTTTGCGTCCTTCGAATTATCGAAGCGCCAACTTCTTTCCATTTCTTTCTACTCGTTGAATTTTCCGAGTACTTTCTTGAATTCTCTTTTGAGAATAATGTTAATTTCTCCTCGTTTGAGTTGAGAAATTATCTAGTATAATTTTTTGGATTTTCTTTAGAGAATTAATTGAAATTTCTCCCTGTTTGAGAAATTCTTTTGAGTGGTCAAATGACCATTATTGAATTCTCTTTAGAGAATTATTGAAATTTCTCTTGGTTTGAGAAATTATTACGACTAGCGGTTATACCAGATACTACGGTGGCATATTTATACCATATTCGAATGATCTTAGTACCATCAGAGGGTGTATTTCTAGACCAATTATCTATTGTGCAAGTAGTAATCGTACAATATAGAACTGAGTTGTTTATCCTGGAGGTTGCGCGATAGTTTAACTGCTTTGCATAATTTTGGATAGTATCGCGGAACTTCTTAAAGAGAGAGACCTAGTGCACGACTCGGCCCGGTAATTTCTTTGGTGAAAAAATTTTCAAAATCGTGAAACAACATTTTTATGACTTATCAAACTGCCATGGCTATCAAAGAAATTATTGGTACTTTTGCGGATATTTTCTTTGGCAAACCGTTCATGTTTGAGGGAAGTCACTTCAAACATTGGCAACAAAAGATGAAGTTCTTAACATTGAAAAAAATTTGCTAACGTGATTGATGATATTTTGTTGCTCTTTCTGGATCAACCGTACAAACTAACAGTAAGAAATCTAGGGATTCAGAAGGAACACTTAACAATGTTGAAGTTGAATATGCTGCATAGATTAAAGTGAATGATTTACAACATAAGAAAGAAATCACCTTATAGAAAGAGAATGAAAATATCTTAAAAATCATATTTTGAATAGACTGGTGTTGCAACTGGTTTTAAATACAGAATCATCACCCTTAATTTTTATCCTAAGGAAGGGAATATAAAGGATAACCCTAAAAGTTAGTGATTCTAGGTTTTTTGGACTCGGTTCTAGACGAAGGGAAGGTGTTAGGCACCTCTCATCTACCTTGTTCACAAGGATACTAAGGTTAGAAGCGTGGTTTTAGGAAATAGGGTTTTAATTTTTATTAGAGGAACTCGCCACGATTTTAATCGTATGCCTACATATCCTCTTATGAGGAATCAGAGTCTCAATTCGTAGTTCGCGATTGGTTTATGTTTTTTATGTATTACGAAAAATATTTGAATTTTACGTGTGCTTTGCCTAGGTTTTGTGAGTAGCGAAGATTTTAGACAAAGCGCACGGTTGATTTAAATATTATTGTAATCCTTTTTAAAAAGTTAATTGTTGTTTAATTTAATTTACGAAAATAAATTGTGGTTGGTTAAGTATTTTTTCTGTAATAATTATAAAAAATATCTTATTTCTGCATGCTTAAAATAATTTAATTTAATGCAATAAACAGAAAATATTTTTGATAAGTTGAAAAATATATTATTTGATTTTATGATAATAATGATATAATAACATTTAATATATTAAGTATATTAAAATAGGAAATATAAAAATAATTATAATAAAAAATAAAGAAAGTAAATAAAACGTGGGGGTGTAAATTATATTAAGGTAGAAAAATAAGAGAGGGTAAATAGTAGGATCCTGAATTCAGATATTGAATTCAGGCCTAATAAGACAAGGGTGTGAAATTGCATGAGTTAGTAAATCCGGGGGTGCGAGAAGTATGGGTCCAAGTCCAGATATTGGATTTGGCCCATTTGGCCAGGAGGTACGAAATTAGATGTATTAGTAAAACAAAATTTGAAAAGGGGTGTGGATAGATAATGGGTCAGGCCCAAGGGTTTGAGTTCGTTTGGATCGGGTGTAGGCAAGCGTATGGTAGTTATTATGGGCGCGCGTGTTGATGACTATGATGATGATCATGTAGTGATAATTGAGGGAGCATGCTAATGGTTATAGGATGGCGCATATCAGATTATTAAACACATATATTTTCATTTTATCAAACAAAATACTTTATTTTGTTATTATCCTCTTCTCTCTCCGCGTATCAAATGTGTTTCCTCTCTTCTTTCTTAACAACCCCCAAACAGTATCCAAACCCTAGATCTTACCGGAAGAGGCACTACCTCTCTCTCTCTGTCTCATTTCCTTTCTCTCTCGCCTCACCATACAAAACAGAGCCCTAGCTTGCTACTTCTGGCGGTGAAGCTATTTCTCCGTCTCCGATACAACAACAACAACAACAACAACAACCTACAACTCTACAATAACTCCAAACCCTAAATCTGCAAGAAACAACACAACCATAATATACCCTAAAGCTAAGTATTCTAGAAATTACCCCTTTGCGTATGAATTCGTATGTCCTTTGATTCTGTCAATCGCTAACCTTTCCTCTTTGTGTTTCAGGTACAACGGTAGTGGTAGTGATGTAACAATGCAACGATTGAACCTAGGGTTTCAGATGTTGAAACCCTAGGCAGCAGTCAACGGTGAGGCTTCCCCCTTCCTTTCCTCTTTCCTGTATTTGGTTCTTTTTCTATAATAGTATCTTATATAATATCTGCCCCCTCTCTGTAATTCTCGTCTTCCCTTCTGTTTTTTTTAATCTTAGATTTTATAGCATTTTTAGGATTCAAAGTTTAGGAAACATAATTATGTTGTCGTTTTTAGGGATTGATTTAGTAATTTTTCTGATTGTAATTTGATTCGTGTTGTAATTGCTTCGACCGATCTTGATTTGTTTCTGTTTTCGTCATGTATTGATTACGTCTTTGTATTGTGAAAGGTTTTGAATAAGGAAGGTTTAGATTTGATTTTGTTCATGATTTGAACAATAGCTGTTTGTAAAAAACAAGCATTATATTTCTTAGAATTTTGTACAGCATGTGTAACTTCTTTTTTCCAATTGGACTGGACTTGCTGCGTATTTGGACTCTGCTTGGTTAGGCTATGCGTTTTTTTAAACAACAGCATATTAATCAAAATGGGCCTACTCGTTTTGGGCTCTTATGTTAACGTTTTTTTCTCAAATTAACAAGATAAAAATAATTTCAATAATAATAATGTTACTAGTAATATAATAATATTAATAATAATCAATTATAATAATAATAATTAATAAAAGTAATTAAAACAAAATAATAATAATGTCACTAATAATAATAATATTTATACTTTAAAACAAAACAAATCTTAAAACAAATCAATAAAACTGAATGGGCCTTCTCTATTGGGCCTTGAATGAAAAAACAGATTGTCTTTTTCAAAAACCTAAATGAGCCTTATTGTTTTATTGGGCTTCATAGTCACTATTTTTTTCTCAAATAAAAATTGATAATAACTTTTTAATTGATGATAAAATAACGACTTCACTAATATTATTCCCAACAACTAAAACTGAAACAGACATGTTTATGTAGTTGGGCCTTTTAAAACATACCCCATCTTCTTCTATTTAAACAGGCCTTAAAACTAATATCAGGCCGGTCCATTTAACCCACAAACCATCTAATATTTCAGTATGCCTCCTCTCCTATAGAATTTATAACTGGCCAAAACTTTACATGGGCCCTTCTGACTTAGAAATGTCCAAACAACTCTTAATTAAAACACAAACCCCCATATAGCAATGCACCTCTTCCTTTTAACTTTGAAATGGACTAAAATGTAACATGGACCCTTTATGATTGAGAAAAGACCCATGATTTATTTATAAGATAAACCCCCTTTATAACTTTAAACCCCCATAACAATATGAATAATATTTTATAAAAGATAATTTTTAGAAATGGAAATAAAAATATTAGGGTATGACAACTCGCAAATGATCTGTATGATAATTACAGTTGATGTGATACTGCAAAACAAGATTGAGAGACTCAGAAAAAGAAACATGATGCAGAAGTTGTAGCAAAGAAGTATATTGTTAGCCGCTACTTCAAGTATCAAATGGCAAAGATGAAAGGTTGGTGGAGGATCAATGTTACAAACTTCAAAATATTGCTTATAAGATCATCACAAAAGGTATGTGTTTGGATGAACAATTTCAAATTGCTTTTATTATTGACAAACTACCCCATAGTTTGAATGTTTTTAAAAACTTTGCTTCGTCACAAACAAAATAATTTTTTATTGAGAATCTGATTATTCTCCTTGAGTTAAAAAAATAAAATCTTAGAGACAATATCAAAAAGAAAATGTCTTGGTTGTTTCAAACAACAAAAAGAAACTCAATGTAGTTCTGAAGTCATTTGGTAGCTGATTAAAGAATCAGAACCGCAATATTGTGAACCGAATTAAGAATGGGAACCCTTCAAAGGTCTCAATTGCTCCAACTAGACAACAACCACCACATCAAATAAATGACATTGATTTCCCATTGTTTTAACTATGGAAAATCAAGTCATATGATTAAGAAATGTATAAGTATGATTGAACCTGGTGATGCCCCTAATACACAAGTCAACCTGACTAATGGGAAATTTATTGCTATGATAATTGAAATCAACATGGTTGATAGATCTGATGGTTGGTGGATAGACACTGGCATCTCTCATCGTGTCTGTTATGATCGTGTTATGTTTAAAACATACATGAATACTAAAGATAAGAAAGTTTTGTTAGGAGATGGCCACACCACTAATGTTGCTGGAATTGTAGACATGGAGCTGAATTCCACCTTTGAAAAGACTTTAATCTTAAAGAACACCATGCATGTTCCTAAGATTAGAAATAATGTTGTTTATGGTTTTCTTTAAATAAGGCAGAGTTTAGTCAGTCTATTGGGATAAATTTGTACATCATCACAAAGAATGGTATTTTAGTGAATGAAATTGATATGTTTAAAAACTTTGTAAAGAATTTGAAAATGATAAAGTAAGAATTTGTAGTGAAAAGAAAATTGTATGATTCTTGTTTATTTAATGAATTTTACAAACATGAAACGAATACATCATACTCTCTTGAAGTAAATGGTAAATAATAAAGAAAGAATAAGCCCTTACTGAATTTGTTGTTGCAATTATGTCGAATTCTAGTGACGCACCTCACTGGTGGAGGAATTTTTTTTTATTGTTTGCTATGTCCTGAATCGAGTTCCCAAGTCAAGAGTAAGATCTCTCCTTATCAGATATTAAAGAAAAGACAATCAAACTTATCTTATTTAAGAACTTGGGGCTATTTGGCTTATGTCAGAATTTCATATCCAAAGCGAGTTAAACTCGCTAGTAGAGCCTATGAATGTTTATTCATTGGCTATGCAGCAAACAATAAGGCATATAGGTTTTATGGCCTAAATGCTAAAGTGATCACAAAATCAAATAATATTGTGTTCTATGAATACAAATTTCCCTTTAAATAGAGAAAAAGTGGGGACGCTAAATCGAATCACATTCATGTGATAAGAAGCACTGGAAGCAACAACGAAGTAGAAACAGAACTTCGACGAAGTATAGAAAGTAAGAGTTTCTAAAGACTATGGGGCCGATTATGTGGCTTATAGTGAAGATCCAATAAATCTTCAAGAAATATTGTAATCTCTGGATGTAGATTTATGGCAAGAAGTTATTAATGATGAGATATAATCTCTAGAATCTAACAAGATCTGGAACTCTAGTAGACTTTCCTCTTGGATGTAAACCAATAGGTTGTAAATAGGTTTTGAAAAAAGAAACTAAAACCTGATGGAACAATTGGTAAGTTCAAGGTTTGCCTTGTATCCAAAGGTTTTAGGAAAAGAGAAAATATAGATTTCTTTGATACTTTTTCCCAGTCACGCTGATTACATCCATTAGGATACTAATTTCAATAGTCTTTATTTATAACTTAAAACTACACCAAATGAATGTTAAAATAGTTTTTTTTAAACGGTGACTTAGAAGAAGAAATCTATATGGACCAACAAGAAGAGTTTGAGATTCTTGGGACAAGAAAACAAGGTCTGTAAGTTATATAAGTCTTTGTATGGGCTAAAACAAGCTCCAGAGCAATGGCATGAAAAGTTTGATAACTTAATGATATCGAATGGGTACAAAGTGAATGAAAGTTACAAATGTGTATATTACAAATTTGAGAATCCATTTGCACTACCATATGTCTATATGTAGACGATCTACTCATATTTGGATAAAAAATAGAGAAATGTTATTATGATGGTAAAAGACGTCAAATTAGAAGAAAGCACAACATTGTTAGAGATTGTATCTCTAAAGGAGCTGTAAGAGTGAATCATGTACGTACTGATGAAAATTTAGTAGATCTTTTGACGAAAAGATTAGCTAGAGAGAAAGTCTATAATACATCATATAAGATGGGAATAATGCCTATAGAAATACGAGTTACTCATGATGGTAACCCGACCTAAATGACTGAAGATCTCAAGAAATAGGTTCAATGGATAATAACAAGTTGTGAGTAATATGAGATGATCATGCAAGTAAAGCATGAATCCTGAAGTAATAAGAGGATGAGATGATTCAAACTCTTAATGAGATCTATACTCTATATGAGGAAGTACCTAGGCTACAAGAGTATTGTTGATAGGCTCACCTATATGATTGTGGAACTTAGGCCGGTTCCAATGGAATTTCGAGGCAGAATTCCTAGAGCCTTCACTAAATCGGGGTACACGTGCAGGGCCATTAAAGCGCGAGCTATTAGAATACCCCTTAAGAAAAATTTGTGTGCGGGTTTGATTTCTGAGATAGAGTTCAAGACATTTGTGTCACTCTTGTTGAATTGGAATCTACTTGCTATGCAAAGGTTCAAGTCGTAGACACCTCTGTTTATGCACAATCTTAGAACATTTAACATTACTTCTGAAACACTTTTTTAAATCCAAGTGGGAGATTGTTGGAACATATCCATGTTCCAATATGTTGAATTTAAAAATTTCTTAAGTCCCACATTGTTAGATTTTTTTTTGTGATTGAAAAACCCCTTAGTCCCACACATTGCTTAGGTGAGAAATATTAACTAGTTGACTTCATTATATAAGGAAATTCCTTATTTCATTCCAAAACACACCAAAAACTATTTTTATTAGTTTTTCCTTCCTCACTCTCATAACTCTGCGTCTTTCGAATTGTCGAAGCGTCAACTTCTTTCTCTTTCTTTCTACTCATTGAATTTTTCGAGTATTTGAATTCTCTTTTGAGAATAGTGTTAATTTCTCCTCGTTTGAGTTGAGAAATTATCTAGTATAATTTTTTGGATTTTCTTTAGAGAATTAATTGAAATTTCTCCTTGTTTGAGAAATTCTTTTGAGAGGTCAAATGATCATTATTGAGTTCTCTTTAGAGAATTATTGAAATTTCTCTTGGTTTGAGAAATTATTACGACTGGGGATTATACCAGATACTATAATGGTGTATTTATACCATATTCGAATGGTCTTAGTAGCATCAAAGCGTGTATTTCTAGACTAAGTATTTATTATGCAGGTAGTAATCGTACAATATAAAACTAGACTGTTTTATTCTGGAGACGGGCGGTAGTTCAAGTGTTTTGTATAATTTTGAACATTATCATAAAATGTTATAAAAAGAGCAATCTAGTATGTGACTCGATTCGATAGTTTCTTTAGTGGCAAATTTTATAAAATCTTAAAACAACAATTATAAATGTTGTTAATAACCAATAAGTCGTGTCATACTACCTACCATATTTATAATAATGTAATGTAAATCTTCTTTTATTTTTACTTAATGACATCTAAATTTATTTTAAAATATAATTATATTAGTTTTTTTTTTTATAATATATGTTTTGATATTTTATATGTATTAAGAAATATATTTATTATTATTTAAAAAGAAAGATTATGAACGATTTTATAAAATTGTCTTTATAGTATGAAAAAAATATATTTAAAGAATTTGAAAAAGAAAAATGAAATTTTTTTTTTAAGAATATAATAAAAAAATATTAATGATTGATTAATATCGTAAGACAATTTATACTTTGATACAAATATTTTTTTTCAAAACTGCCTTATATTAAAAAAAACAGAGAAAATATTGATTATTCGATATTGTTAGATAGTAGGTATTATAAGAGTTTGAACCTAATATTTATAATTGTGTGTGTAAGATTTTAGTTGTTATTTCATCTAAAATGATTTAATATTTTATTAATTCAGTTATTATTGACTATTTTTTCGTCTGATATTATTTATTACAATTGATCATTTTATATAAATTAAAAAATAATAATAAAAAAAAAAGAGAGAATAATAATTTTATTAAATTATTTTAATTAACAATTGATTTATTTAAATTAATATTAATATTAAGTAAGAAAATAATAAATTAAAAATATTTATTAGAAAATATAATTGAAAAATTAAATATAAATTTTTTCTAATTTAAAGTGACAAATATTTTAAGATAATTTTTTTAAATATAACATTTATTTTAAAACGGAGGAAATATTATATAATATTTATATTTTAATATTATAAGAATAAATTCTTCATACTGAACTAGCTATTTGAGTATAAAAGGAAGACTATAAAATCGTATATCACTTTTTCTCAGGGAATACATAATTGTTAAGGAAATTTCTAGACACCTTTTCAAAATGACATATTTAAATCAATCTTTTTTTTTTAAATTGTTTGATTATTTATGTATTACATAAAAATCTAAAACACCGTCACTTACCATTTTTTTCTTTTAAATATTTAGTTTGACCTTTTTAAATATTTTATTACAATTTTAAAAAAATGGTTTTATGAGTAAAAAAATAGTTTTTTTTCTTCTTATTTTAGTTCATTACTAATTTTCATTCAATATTTTAAAAATAATATAAATATTTTGTGTATAAAAAAACTAATTTAAATTACTCATTTAAGAGCTCGCTACACAGAAATAAAATACATATAAAAACTTATTTATTTAATCTATTTACTTATAAAGTAAATGATAGTTAAGCGCACGACTATGATAAAATCACATTGACACTATGATTTTAACAATAAACAGATGTACTAAGTCAAATTACAGTGAGATGAAAGAATCCTAAGTAAAGAAATTTCTATAGTATTATTATGATTAGGAATAAGAGCAATGATCTTAATGCTCTAAAATACAACTTATTCATCCTATACAAAAAAAAAAAAAACTCAATAGGCCAAAAATACACAAGATTTGAAGTATAATGAAAAAGGAGAACTAGCCCAACTAACTAATGAGGCTTAGTTTTCTCATTATTAAGGTAAGGAGGAGGGTACACACAAACAACCTCTCATCCTAAACCCCCTCCAACTATGAATGATGGCAAAGCTTATGGAAGATGCAAAGGAAAAAACTTTATCTACAAGTTATTAAATGACAAGTATAGAAGAATACAACATTTTTGTACTCAGTCAAAACTTGATGCTCTACTCCATCTTCCTCTCAAGTATTCCTCTAATGACACACTTTGCTCAACACTAGACATGGAGAGTGAGTCATCTTCCACATCAAGCAGTGCAAGATTAATATGTGACTTTAGTAGATTACTAGGTGGACATTCTTCGTCTTCGAGCTTTTCGCGCGCTTCCAAAGCATTGACTTCTAACTTTGCCCACTTGACTGCATCAGTATCTCCATGAAGGAGCTTTGATACCTGTTGCCAAATATAGAATACATAAGCTTTGAAACAGACAAAGGACTAGTGGAGAGAATAAGAATACTTTTCTCAGTGCTCGATGGACCCGAAATTAGATGATTGTGGACCACTTACAATGCTCATTTCAGGCCTAGCTTTTGGAGCACGTTTGATGCAAAGAGTGGCTGCTAAAACCATCCTTTCCATCTCCTCATCATCATACTTATCACCCAAACTAGGATCTAACAATTCTGACACTTTTCCATCAGTTAGAAGTGGAGTTGCCTGCAATAACGTTTTTTTTCCGATTATTTTTCCCGTATATTAGGAAATTAAAAGTGTACAATCACATATACCTACCCACATAACAAGATTCTGTTGACCTTTTGGATAATCGACACTTATGGGCTTTCTCCCGGAAAGAAGTTCAAGAAGCACGACACCAAATGCATACACATCGATCTTATCGCTTACTTTCCCGTACATGAAGTATTCAGGAGCCATATAACTGTATAAACGAACGAGTGCAGCACATAATTCAGGATCGTTCTATAAACGTTTTCTGCATCATGTATTGATAAGAACGGATCGAAAGATTTTTGATGTTTTTGAAAGTACTAACCCGAATGTTCCGGCAACATCCGTGCACGTTATATATGATGACGATGAGGTTGACGCCCACGTAGCCAATCCAAAATCAGATAACTGAAAAAAAATCAAAGTGGAATAGTGTGAGAATTGATTAGTACAAACAATCCAAAATATTAAATGTTTGTCGATCAAAACATAAATACCCGCGGTTCAAAATCTTCAGATAGTAATACATTAGAGGATTTTACATCCCGATGGATCACAGGATGATCATTTTTACAATGCAGGTAATCTAAAGCCTCGGCAACACCTGCAGCAACCTTATATCTCTGTGCCCAACCGAACTCGCGAGGGTTTTTCTTAGTACCGTGAATGTTCTCTTCAAGGCTTCCTCGTGATAAGAAATCGTAGACAAGAAGAAGCTTTCCGTTTTCGAAGCAGAATCCAAGGAGTGTAATAATGTTTTTGTGATGCAATGTAGTTATGATTTCGATTTCCAAAAGAAACTCTTTCAAAACATCATAAGAAGGCTTTAAGATCTTGACAGCAAGTTCCTTGCCATCGCAAAGGCAGCCTCGATAAACCAAACTACTTCCTCCTTTACCGATCAAGTTTTCTGAAATCATATTCGTAATAATCTTGTTAAAAATAAAACAGTTTTTTTATATTTTTAAATTGAAAACAGAATCAAAATATTACTAGGAAACAAACCAGGTAAAAAATTTGATGTTGCCGTTACAAGTTCTTGGTACTCGAACAATCTACAAGTTGATGAGTATTTCTCAGTAAGGCCCTCCAATTCTTTAGGAATGATTTTTAAACTGCATTCAGGTAATGAATATGCTTTCCCTATTACCGAATCTACGGGAACAAGAGCGCCGCTTTCACTATTTAATGCCGCCGATTTATCACCTTGATCAAAAATGCTAACCTGTTTATCATGATCAACACCACCATTCGATACACTTCTATTCGGCAAGCTCATTGCCCATTGGACGACAGAGGTCTGGTTGCGCTTGAATGGTTTCACAGGTAATTGTCTTTCTGATAAGATCTTCCGGTGAAGTAGCGGCCAACCGGGTTTCAATTCCGGTTGTCCCGCATCAGTGGTCAGAACAGGCACTATTGCCAAAGAACTCTCATTGTTACCATCACGAGAAGAATAGCCTTCAGATTCTCTCGAAGGCTCTTCTCCACATTGATCACAAGAAGTATCTTCAATTGCACCGCAAATCGAACAACTCCGATCTCTTATTTTCTCTGTAGAATCAAGTAAAATCTTACCTAAACTATGATCTGAAACCCGTTTGGTTCCCTTACCAGCATCATCATTTGATACTTTCGTATTACTACCGAGTGTCGATCGAATCGAACCAAGCAAACCATCTCCGCGATGACAATCAAACCCTATCAAAACAAAACCAACAACTAAAAATTAAACAAAATTCATGAATCATGAAATCCACATACACCCAAATAAAAATTAAATAAATCCAAAACCTTGTACATCAACAACACTTGATTCTTCCAATCTACCGCGCTTAAACACAACTTTCCCATTATTAACAGCAAGAACACAACAATCATGACCTATCTTTCCAGCACAGTACTTAGCTACAGAGCTAGAAGTTCGAATTCTATGGAAGCCATGAACGCTCCCAACAATAACATGAGTTGCACAATAAACATTTGCTTCTCTCACCAAAATTTTCTTCACCGATGTTCCACGGCAAATTTTAAGCTTAAGATCCACCTACAAAATTAAAAATTAAAAACAAAATCTTGAATTTACATATAAAAAAAAAGATGAAAATAGATGAGAAGAAATTGAACCGAACCTGCTTCAAATTACAGAACCCTTCATAAACATTAAGAACAGAGTCAAACGCTTTAACAAGAGAAAGCAACGACGATTTTCCATCTCCATTCATAATTTCTACACAAACCCATTTCACAAATCAAGCTTGAATTCATCACAAGAAGAAAAAAAGTTCAAAACTTGAAATCATTTCTTACCATGAGTACCAAGAACATGTAGAGCAACAACGAGATCACCCGGTTGAGCAACTTTAACTAAAGCCCAAGTGAGAAGCTCTTTACTTGGAGAATCCATTTTGACTCCCACCACCACCGTCCGGCGACCGGAGCCGCCGTCATGAGATATTTTTTGCATTTTTTTGGTCAGATGATTACGATCAGAGTAAGAGTACGATGTTGTTGTTTTTTTTTAAAGTATACGAGGTTGTTTGTTAGTCCTATATAACACACAGAGACAGAGGTTTGTGTCGGAAAATAAGGTTTGGATTTAACAGTTGTTGGAAATTTGAGTTTGAAGGTAGAACCCGACAGAAGAGAACGCCACCACAACTAGAATAGGTGGAAGAAAGAAGAGTGACACGCTTATACTAACTTTTCGGTTAAAAACATCATTAAACATGTGACTTTTTTAACAACATTCTAACAACGTTCATGCTTTTTTTTCAATTTTGACTACTGGACCCCACTTTTCTCTAATTTTCATGCTCTTTTTATTTATCTATATTTTTACTTAAAAGCATTTTTCAATTTCATTTAAGACTTAATAGCTAGCTTGTGTGCTAAGTAAACATATAATATGCTGTAAAAACTTATAAGTAGAAATATAGTGTTATAAAAATAGTTTTTTTAGCAAATTGAATTCATAAAATAAAATAAAATACATATTTTTGTATTTAGTATATTAACATATAATACATTTGACTTTGAATATACTTTAAAATTTCTTTTAAAATATAATTTTCTTTTTATATCAATAAATATATTTATTATTTTCATTTAAATAAATTATTAATTAATACTATTAAGTGTTTTAAATACAAAAATATCTAAAAATAACTATATACTTATCTAGTCGAAAGTCTAGAATAATTGTATATTTATCTCATCCAAAAAATATATATATATAAATTAATTATTAAATTAAAATAAAAGATGAATTTTTATTTATAATACTAATTTCTAGAAATACATGTTCAAAATGTTTTAAGTACTTTTGTATTCCAAATAGACATATTATTTTAATTTTTTAATCAAATTTTTTTATAACATTAAAAATATGCTAGGTGTTGTAAACTTACAACTTAGCATTTCCATAGATTCAAAATGTGTTAGGGGTGGTCAACTGTATATAAACTATGGGTGGGTGGGCAATTGCATAGCTTTTATGATATGTATAGGAAAATTTTGAAATGATGGAATGTTTGTGTGTTTAGATAAAAACTTACTATTTAAACTTTTATTTGTGTAAGAAGAAATCTTGACATGTCATTCTCATTTTAATAGCATCATGTTTTAATTTGCATGGTTTTCATTGTGTTGTGTTAACATCCATCCATCTATATATTGTACCTTTTCTTTTTATGTTGGTGAATCCCATCTAGGGATGCTTTGAATACATCTGTATATAGTAGATCTAATTACTTTTTTTTTCATTCACAACAACAAAAGTTTTATATTGATCTTTAATTGTATTAAGTTATGTCACAATCATTTTCATTCATTCTATTAGTCAAAATCAGTGTTTATAGCAGTTGAATTTGACTTTGGTTGGATACTAGACTCTAAAAGCTAGGAAAACGAAATAGTGACAACAAATTCATTTGTGTCGAAGACATAACCTTGCATGTAAACAATTAAAACGATTGAGGTGTTTTGATCAAATTAGTGCCAGGTCATTTTTAGGATTTTAAATGAGTTTGGAGTTTAGAAATCAGTGTGTTTGGAAAATATATCATCACGTAAAATATTGTATTTTGCTTTTGTGGATATGTTTTAGAGCTTAATTTATAGAATGAATACATAATTTCATCTTATGATTCATTAGGAAGAGTTTAATATAACCATGTTAGAAAAATAGTGTTGGAGTTTTTTAATTAAGCAGTATCTTTAAAATCTCTCTTATTGTTTGGCAACTCTTATCCAAAAAGACTTTGTTTTGTACCACACAAAAATACTTTCAATTTGTTTGCGAATCAAAATTAAAGGTAGTTTATATATAATATTTATATATTTTACTCAAGACATCGTTTTTAAAAGATAAAGTCATAAGAGTTTTCACAAGATAATATCCCGTAGCAATAGTCTCACAAATTTGAAGTTGATTGGAATAAATTCCTTCAAATGATGACTCCGCTAAGAGATGAATTATCGATTGAATTTCTTTGTCATATTTAAGGGTTTGTGGTAAATAGGAAACTATACCTTTTTGTTTTTAGATTGTGACTTTTTTTAGAGCTTTGAGGAAGTGTGTTCTCAATTAGTTGGAGATTTCTGTTATAACTTATGAGTATTATAAATAGTAAGTTCCAAAATGACAAGAAAGAGGAAGGTGTCGACATCGGCTCTGGCTCCGGGACCGGGTCCGAGGGCGTGGGCGTAGAGGTGCTAGTGGCGGCTCGTAGGCGGCACTTGACAACTTAGGCACGATGCAATAGAGCGATCGGGTTATTCGCGGTGTCGGTGGCACTCCGACAGGCAGCAATTGGCCTATTACTGTTCCTCTTATTTTGGTCGTTGCTTCTATTTTGAAATTTGAATTTGAAAGTGGTAACACTTTTTGAAGTGTCGCAGAATGAAAATATGCAACTCTTGAATATGTTGTTGTAGGCCAAACATTATAACTTTTGGTAAAAAGGATTTTTTTTTCACCAAGGGTCGCCACCTTGTGAAACGGTACTAATGTAGCCTATAAATGTTTCATTCTGAATTCAAAAATTAACTAACAAAATCGCATATCCTCTAGAAACAATTCCAACACTCTTCGTTGCATTTGAGTTTTCATTCGTATTGTGCAAACTCAAGAAGACTGAATTATCCTGGGTATTCCTGCATCAAAACTCTAAGAAAAATTGAGAGTGCTTGAAATACTATAAGGAAAGTGTTTTGTACACGATTCCAGACTAGATTCATTCAACTTGAAGTGTTACATAACAGTCTTATAGTATCTCAAATCATGGTCACCGATGCTACAATTTCAAGCATAAGGTTATTCGCAACTTAGGCACTTGAAAACTTAGGCACGACGCAACAGAGTGATCGGGTTATTCGCGGCATCGGTGGCGCCCCGACGGTCAGTAATCGGCCTTTGGTCGGCCTATTATTGTTGCTCTTGTTTTGGTCGTTGCTTCTGTTTTGAATTTTGAATTTGAAAGTGGTAACACTTTTTGAAGTGTTGCAGAATGAAAATATGCAACTCTTGAATATGTTATTGTAGGCCAAACATTATAACTTTTGGTAAAAAGGAATTGTTTCACCAAGGGTCGCCACCTTGTGAAACGGTACTAATGTAGCCTATAAATGTTTCATTCCGAATTCACAAATTAACTAACAAAATCGCATATCCTCTAGAAACAATTCCAACACTCTTCGTTGCATTCGAGTTTTCATTTGTCTTGTGCAAACTCAAGAAGACTGAATTATCCTGGGTATTCCTGCATCAAAACTCTTAAGAAAAATCGGGAGTGCTTGAAATACTATAAGGAAAGTGTTTTGTACACGATTCTAGACTGGATTCATTCAACTTGAAGTGTTACATAACAGTCTTATAGTATCTCAAATCATGGTCACCGACGCTACAGTTTCAAGCATCAAGGTGATGAACCAGAACCTTATCAAGTTTGATTGTTTTGATGGAATAAACCACACCCACTGACAAGGAAAAATGATGTTTCTCCTGACTGCCCTAAAAATTCACTATGTCTTAGATCTTGGTTTAGAACCAATTCCAGAACCAACAAAAAACGATAATGATGAAGTCAAAAAGGAACGAAAGAAACGAAAGTAAGATGGATTTCTCTGCGAGGACATATTATGAACACACTGGTTGATTGTCTATATGATCTATACACTGATACTCCATCTACAAAAGAAATATGAAACGCACTTGAATTCAAATTCAAGGCCGAAGAAGAAGCTACAATTTTTTTTTAATATCTAAATACTTTGATTTTAAAATGTTTGATTCCAAGCCGATTCTTGCACAAGTACACGAGTTACAGGCTCTCGTGAATAAAATAAAGGTTGTGAAAATAGACATTCCATAGGCTTTCTAAGTCGATGCAATCATTTCAAAATTGTCACCTTCATGGAAAGGATACAAAAAGAAATTACTGCATACTTCTGAGGATCTCTCGTTGGAGAAACTTCAGAAACACCTTCGAATCAAGGAGGAGACAAAAGATAGAGAAAAAACTGAGTCTACTGGATTTACTAAAGCCAATGATGTTAGTACAAAAGGAAATAAAAAATACGATGGCATGAAGAACCATCTTGGTCCTAAGAAGGAACATAACAAGTTCAAAAATTCTAGCAGATCAAAGGGTACTAAAAATAGATGCTATGTATGCAAAAAGCCGACAGTATACAACCATACCAAGAATTTATTGAGACCATTAACCTCGGCACAAAAGAATATCCAAAAGAGATCAAACTGGGGGCAACTTTAGAAGAAAGCATCAAAGAAAGACTGATCAAGTTGTTACATTAGTACATGGATATATTCGCCTGGTCTTACAAATATATTACAGGGTTTGATACAGACATTGTGGTACACAAGTTACCTCTCAAAGAAGGTTGTTCCCCAGTCAGGCAGAAGCTCAGGAGAACTCATCCGGACATGTACAGCAAAATTCGAGAAGATGTCCTTAAACAATTCGACGTCGGGTTCTTAGCAGTGGTAGATTATCCACCTTGGATAGCTAACATCGTCCCGGTACCCAAGAAAGATGGCAAAGTACATATGTGTGTGGATCATCGGGATCTAAACAAAGAAAGTCCTAAATATTATTTCCCGCTACCTCACATAGATGTGCTAGTAGATAATACAGCTCAAGTTTCAGTATTCTCATTCATGGACGGTTTCTCAGGCTATAATCAAATCAAAATGGCACCTGAAGATATGGAAAAGACTACTTTCATGACGCCTTAGGGAACTTTCTGCTACAAAGTAATGTCGTTCAGTTTGAAGAATGCAGGGGTAACCTATCAGCAGGTAATGGTCACAATGTTCCATGATATAATTCACAAAGAAGTTAAGGTGTACGTAGATGATATGATTGCAAAATCTCATACAGATGAGGATCACATCATACATTTATAGAAGTTATTTAATCGTCTGCGAAGGTTCAAACTAAGGTTAAATCTAAACAAATGTACATTTGGTGTCAGATCAGGCAATTTATTGGGTTTTATCGTAAGCCAGCGTGGTATTGAGGTGGACCCCGACAATGTAAAAGCCATACAAGAAATGCCACCTCCAAAGACAGACAAAGAGGTTTGTGGTTTCTTAGGATGATTGAACTACATTTCAAGGTTCATATCACACCTAACTTCTACGTGCGAGCCCATATTCAAACTACTGCGAAAAGATTAAACAGTGACATGGAATGATGATTGCAAGATGGATTTTGAGATGATAAATCAATATTTACAAGAGCCACCGATCTTAATGTCGACAGTTCCAGGAAGACCACTCATTATGTATCTAACAGTACTTGAAGGACCAATGGGATGTGTATTGGGACAACAAGATGAAACAGGTAGAAAAGAGCATGCAATCTATACCTCAGTAAGAAATTCACTGATTGCAAAACCAGGTACTCACTTCTCGAGAAGACTTGTTGCGCATTGGCTTGGGCTACTAAAATATTTAGGCAATACATGTTAACACACACTACGTGGTTAATAGCAAGAATAGATCCTTTAAAGTATGTGTTCGAAAAACCAGCTCTTACAAGGAGGATCTTCCGATGGAAGATGTTATTATTGGAGTACGACTTACAATATGTTACTCAAAAGGCCATCAAAGGTAGTGTACTAGTTGATCATCTAGCTCATCAACCATTATCAGAATATCAACCAATGAAGTTCGACTTTCCAGACGAAGATGTTATGGTTATAAATGGCTACGAAATACCAGGGCCCGACGAAGGACCTGAACCAGGGGCACGTTGGACACTCATGTTTGACAGAGCTTCAAATGCACTAGAGCACGGTATCGGGGAAGTTTTGACTTCTCTAAAGAACTATCACAAACCTTATACTGCAAGGTTATGTTTTGAATGCACCAACAATATCGCTGAATATGAAGCTTGTATCTTGGGTCTGGAAGCTTCCATTGATCTAAGAATCAAATATCTTGAAGTGTTTGGAGACTCCACGTTAGTCATATACCAAGTCAAAGGTGAATGGGACACTAAACACCCCCAATTTGATTCCATATCAGGATCATGTCTTAAATCTAGCTACAGAATTCACCGAGATTACCTTCAACCACATCCCACGAGAAGAAAATCAGATGGCCGACGCTTTAGCAACCTTATCAGCCATGTTTAAGGTAACCTGGCCTAACCATGAGCCATGCATTACTATCAGACATTTTGAAGAGCCTGCACATTGCCTCGCTATTGAAGAAGGGCCGGATGAAAAACCTTGGTTCTATGACATTAAGAGGTATCTTGAAAAATAAGAATATCCAAAAAATGTATCTATCATCGATAAACGAACTCTACAAAGGCTAGCCTCAAAATTCTTTCTAAGTGGTCATGTATTATACAAAAGAAACTATGATATGGTGTTACTCAGGTGTGCGGAGAAACAAGAAGCGGATACACTTATGAAAAAAATCCATGAAGACACTTTCGGAACCCATACAAATGGGCATGCTATGGCAAGAAAATTTCTGCGAGTAGGATATTACTGGTTAACAATGAAAGCAGATTGTCATCATTACACAAAAACCTGTCACAAGTGCCAAATCTACGCCGATAAAATGAATGTGCCACCTACTCCCCTAAATGTCATGAGTTCTCCTTGGTCGTTCTCAATATGGGGAATTAATATGATAGGTATGATCGAACCGAAAGCATCTAATGGACACCGATTCATACTGAAACTACCGGAAAAAAACACAGAGTCGCCATCAAACTTTATTTATCCCGAAGGAAGGAGAAATATCGAGAAAACCACAAGAAGATGGATAATATGGTCTTGTGACCAAGAAAGGGGGTAAGGAAGTCGATTATGCAAGGAGAAGGTATTAGCACCCCTCACATCCGTTGTACTCAACGGGATCCATTTTGTTTGTTTGCTTCTAAGGGTGTGTTTATCTTGCTAAGGGGAAAGAAATGATTCTTTATTGACGCGTTCGTGAGGGTCTCGCAACCCTTTGCCTACGTATCCCGTGAAGGAATCAGAACACCGTAGTTCTACTAGAAAATGTTGGTTTGTTGGTTTTTTTTAGTGGGCGACGTTAACGCACGCATTCTAGCAATAGGCACGGCCAGTATCGCGGTAGAACGGAGATGACATGTCCTTTTTTGAGGAAAATTTGATTTGTTGAGTATTTTTGTTAATTGTGAAATGAGTTTCAATAATAATTAAGTATTATTTGGATTTTTTTATTAAGAAAAGAAATTTTTATTTAATTTACAAGAGAAAAATCTAAAGGGAAAATATACCCTAATATTGTCATGCATGGGTTCTAACCTAAGGTCGGATTCGATGCAAAATGACTAATCGTTTCATAGAATCTCTTAAGGGAATATAGCATCAAGAACCGACCACATGAAGAAATAAAATCTAAAATTTTTATTAACTTAAAAAAAATATTGCAAGCTAGAGAAAAAAAAATATTTAACATTTAATTATTTATTAAAAAAATATAAAACAAATAAATAAGTATGAGGTTAAATAGACGAAAACAAAAAAATGGAGAAGAAAGTGAAAAATGGTCCTGGTGGGTGTTAAACTCAGGACCATTAGTCTACAACCACAAGGCTTTGACCACTGCACCACTTCATTTCATTTGTTTACTATACATAGAGCTGACATGGAATGTGAAACATCGCGTCGGGCAGATCAATAACTGCCTTTCTCCTCGACACTTACGCGCTCAGTAATGATGACCCCTGCTCCCTAGGCCATCATTACAATCCCAAAGGTCGCGCCATGTGCCTACACCCTACAGGTTTTCTTCTCCCCGCGACTAGAATAATCACATCTCGAGTCCACTCTAAATGTTGCTCGGGTAAACCCATATACCGATGACTTTCTCCGTCAACACAATGAAAGATCCTCGTCGAGTAGCGCACCTCGTAAAAGAAAAAGCTGGACTTAAGTACTAACTCCTTCATCAGGAGCAACGACTTGGGGGGCTCCTGTTTTGGACTGGGCCTGCCCTTGACCCTACTCCATGTGAGGCCAAACCCAATTATGTTGGTCAAGGCATACTGATCAGTTCTGCCCTTGACTACGTCGGGCAACAACTTCCACTCCCTGCAAGGAGGAAACCTCACCACACGGGGATAAACCCAGTTATTCTTAGGAATATCATCACCGATCATAAGAACCTAGAGGTCACCCTCTGATCCTCTCTGCGACCAAGATTGATCCCTTCACACGACCTCGCATCTGGCGGGGAGCATCCACGATGAGCAGAAGCACCTCACGAGCATCCTCTTCGTAGGGCTGACTATTAATGTCTCCGAATATCACGGAGTCTTTGTGGCCCCAGAAAGACTGCATCCATATCCTCTTAATCTTGCGGAGAAAGTCATCCGGGTGGGGGACCATGTGCTGGTCCCCACTACTCATGTAGGACATGGAAGTCTCCACTTTGGGCCTGCTTGACCAACCCAATAAGGAGACCTTGGCCCAACGCTGGGGGCTATAAATACCCTCTCTCTCGAGAGGGTCAGGTATTGAATATTTCTCACTCTCTTACTTGCTCGCACCATTTTGTATCTCATTTTGGCATCGGAGTGTCTTGCAGGTACCCCCCCCCCCCCCACCTCACTCTCAAGTACTGCTCGAAGTAAGCTCTAACGGTCCATTCTGGTCAGGTACGATCACTTTCCATCAAACATTTGCATAATCTTATAGTGGACATTGGTTGTTGCTTGTGATTAATTCTGTAGCAGAAATTGTATACTATCTGGATTCGTTATACAATGATTGAACAATATACCCAGATTTAAAGAAGATGATTGATATCTAAGTGAGATTGTTCAAAATATTCATGTGTATATTTATTTATCTATGTTGGATTGTTCTAAATAGTCGTTTATATTTAATTATAGCATTCTACAAGCTTTTCGATCACAAAGAGGTATTCAAGTACCAAAGAGTAGAGCCAACAACATTACATGGATCAGAGTGCAGGTATACTTTCATAATTTTGATTATATTAGTGATGATACTTGATAAAACAAGTTAAGAGGTATATCCTGATATAGATTGCGGTTATTTCATATTGAGGTTTATGAAAGAAACACTTCTTTTGGACCGAATAGAGATTCCATCCACGGTATGGATTTCTAACTTAGGAATTATTTTAATATTTCTCATAAAATGGCATAGTGTTTTAACTAAATCACATACTATGTTATATTATTATATAGTACTTTGACGAATTCAATTGTGCTCATTATTCAAAAGATAAATTGGATGAATTTATGGAGGAATGGTGTCAATTTATTATGGAGTTGATAATTTTATAAGGTATATTGTCTTTCTTTCATTGATGAGAATTTTGAGTATAACTTTCAAGTTTTGAGTATAAATTCGAATAAAGTTTTGTTTTATCATGATATAAATTTCGATCTTTTGGTTTTGTTTCATGTTATAGGTGTAGATGTAGAAGATAGAGCTAACAAGTTCATTGTTGTTGTTTTTTAGAAATTCTCAAAGATAGTAATATGTAGATTAAACATCAACTTAGAATTTTAGAATTTTCAAGTTGTATCATCAATTTTCAAGTTGTTGTTGTATATATCATCAATTTCAATTATATAAATATGTAGATTTTTTGTATATGCAAATTTGGTGCATTTATATTGGATTGAAGCTATCAAATCTGGTGCAAAATGTGGTGAAAGTCTGGTGCAAAATATGGTGAAAATCTGGTGAAAATTTATGATAGATATTAAACAGCGCTTTCTGTAAGTGAAAATAAGTCTAATATTTAAAAAAAATTGTGAATATTAGACAACGCTTAATGAGAAAAGTGTCATCTAAAGTGGGGGAAAAGTGCTGCCTAAAATGGGAAAGTGCTGCCTAAAATAGGGAAAAGACAACGCTTTTAAAGAAAAGCGTTGTCTAAAGCGATGCGTAAAAGATAATCAAAAGCGCTGCTAAATGGGTACATAAGAAAGCGCTTCAAAAGAGAAAGCGCTGCTAAAGGGGTGCATAAGAAAGCGCTTTTAAAGTAAAAGTGCTGCCTAAAGGGGACATATAGCAGCGCTTTTACATTAATCTAAAATGCTGCATTTACTTATAGCAATGTTGGTTTAGGAAGCGCTTTGGTTTATGGCCAAAAAATGTTGTCTATATGCTTGTTTGGCATAGTGTATCATCATCTACATACTAGAACACATTTCGACTACAGCATGTAAGACTTCGACAACAACATGGGAGCAGACTTCAACGACATGCTAAACTCCTATCGAACAAAGAAGCTACCATCGACCAAACTAAGTTCGATCCAATATCTCACAAGAGATCAAGTTAACACTTTGAATGTTGTAAGTGGAGGCCACTGAGAAACTACCTTCTCTAGTATGTTTTCAAATCCACTTATCTCCGACTTTAGAGAGGATGACCTCTCTAAGCATAAATAAAAGCACCTCAAAAACGGAAATCTCTCTAAGGAAGAATGTTATATACCACCTAAGATCCCAAATCAAGACCCCATAAATTATCAAATCAATCTCTCCCACCAATCAATTAGCTTGAAGAGAGGTCAAGAACAAAGCAGGGAACTTAGTCTTTACAGAGATGGATTCTAACCAAGGGTCCTTCTAAAAAGAAATTTGACTACCCGATCTTACTTTCTTAATGAGATCATCAACAAGCCATCATCCTATTTTAAACCAAGAAAGGAGACCAATCATATACACATGCATTACTTGCGAGCTTACTCATTGCATTGCCATATTTATGACTAACAAAATTACATACTCTGACTCACTCCACACAAATACTACATATTACTTATAAATTTTGTTTTAGGCGCAATCAATCAACCTACAATTTTTACTTGCATTTATCTCTGTCTTTCTGCCTATCATTTTACTTCTCTTATTTTTAGTTTTGTAGTTTTCAAAAAATAAAACAAAAACTCCAAAAGTTTATACTTGACACTCCTTAAAAAGGTAATAAAACCACAACAAAGGAACATAACTTTTTTTGGGCTTAACTACATGAAAAAAATAAATGAGTTTGTTCTTTGATTTTCTAACATATATCTTGAAAACTGGTCTTTTTCCCAAAAAGATTCAATGAAATAAAAAAAACCTTGAAAACATCATCTCCAAAAACAAAGGGTCTATTTTACTTTCTTTTTTTTTACTCAAATCAAGACATGGTCCCTTTTCTTCCACAAGGAGTATTGACGAGTCTCTAATTTATTTTTTAATCTATTGAATGATGAATGTATAATGTATGTAAGTTAAATATAAATTAGATACATTGCTTAATCCTGAATGCTTAGGAAATGGTTAGTTAACTTATGAAACAAACAAACAAACAAACAGTAGTTGAATGTTGGTCATGAAGGAAGTTGGTTACATCATGCAATGATATATATAGAGAAAACCAAAACGACATATTAACCAAAAGGAAAACAGGTTATAACAAATAGAAACTGCATGTTCTTAATGACATTGAAACTTAGCTTGTCACTTGGTGTCTCTACTTTCCATGACAATGCACAATATTGTTTTCTACTGATTTTGTAGCAGAAATCTAATTAAAACAACACATAAGGGAAAATAAAGATTTGCATTGTTTATACTGTTCCCACATCCTTTTAAATTAATGCCATTATAGTTGTAGGACCAACAAAGTAGTACTAGTATTTATTTTGAGTATAGTGAAGTTCAAAAATTGGAACAGCACCAAACATATCGGTTACTCTAAAATTGAATTTGAAGGCATGTTCTTGAACTCAAGTACAACAAACAAACTGCACTAAATGGTTGGAAGTTGGAGCGTCTGATGTTACATGCACCCAACGTGATTTATTCACCTTTTGTTTTCAATTATATAACACAAGACGTGTGAACTAGGTAGAGAGGTCCAACTCGTACACAAATTAATGTTCCTAATTTAGAGTCCTAATTTTAGTTAGTTATGGACTATATTTATATTGCAGAAATAATTAGATTAGTTACTAGTTGTTCGTTCTCATTGATTTATATACCTTTAGGGGTTACATTAAACAGGTTCTTGGTAAGTACTCATGTACGCACATAAATCTTCTTTTCCTCCTCATAATATCTTAAATGGCATCATAGCAATTATTCATAGATACATTAGGAAAAAAAAGTCTTTTAATCATAATGAAGTTTTAAAAAGAAATTTATTAAAAAAAATTATGTTAATCTAATTGTCATTCTATATACTATCCTGTTCTGGACTGGGCCCGTCCTGGTCCAAGAGCAAGAACGAAGGCTCAATCCAAGCAACTCTTCAAGGAGCGCGCGCTCGAAGATTTCCGCTAGCGCGTCGATCAGAAGCTGCGGTCGTGTCCGCCGCTGCCCGCGAACATGACGTCCTCGACCACATGAGATCCAGCTCGAGCCCATCTCGAGCACCCTCTTCGTAGGGCAGACTATGACCGTTACTCCATCACTTGAATTCCGGAAAGACCGCGTCCTCGTCCCTCCGTACTTCTCGCAGAGCATCACCAGGAAGGGGACCACGTGCGGGTCCCCACTACACACGTAGAACCTGGCAGTTCCTTTATTGGGTCAGTCCTGGTCGGCCCAATGAATGGACCTTGGCCCCGCGCTGGGGGCTATAAATACCCTTTATTCCTAGAGGGTCAGGTATTCATTCTCTTACCCATACACACACTTTTTTGCCTGCTCGTACTACCACTCACTTTAGCATCGGAGTGCCTTGCAGGTTACCCCCCCCCCCCCCCCCCCATCTCGTTCAACTTTTGCTCGGAGCCAGTCGTGACGGTCCAAGTCTGATCAGGTAAGATTAGTGGCACCGTCTGTGGGAAACTAGCTTCTCCGTCTTGCAAAACCTTGAAGACTAAAGCTCAAATCACCTAATACCGTCATGATTGACCAAGTTCGTGATGACCAAAACGTCCGCATCGTCAACACCAACAACGGTCTCGCAGATAAAAATGGACACCCCGATAACGCCGGTAACCCCGGACATAACATACTCCCCGGGGGCGCCAACCTCGGGCCCTCAGTCCACCGCGACGGAGCTACTGCATCATCCTCTTCAGTCCCTCCGCCGCTCGAAGAAGACAACGCAGCTCCCACAAGCCATCGAGCTGCCTAATTTCAGGAAGTCCCTGTCCCCGTCGTGGCAGATGCCACAACCCGCACGCTGTTCGCGGCGATCAATCAGACGAATTACCTCATCTTCGCTCAAGGGGAAAGATTGAGGGCACTAGAAGACGATCGAAGATCTGCGAGGAGACACAGGAGGCCCCAAACTCCACCTCCTCGAGTAACAGAGGTACATCTCCCGTCTCCCCCGCGGAGACACTACAAAGACACCTCCCGTAGCCCATCGCCCTGACCCTCGGGGAGACGGCCCCCTTTGGAGAGGCAACCCATCATTGAAGTCGGGGGACGCAACCACGCCCCCATACGACAAGAAAGAAGACACTCCGGAGACGGGTATGGAAGAATCAACCAACGAGCACCACGCTCGAGAGGTGCCCAGCACGACCAGGACCGTCGGGCTCGACAATATTACAGGTCCCCATCACTCTCCCCGGAGCGAAGTGACGAGGACGACCCCTGCGGTCCCCTGTCACAAGCAATCATGGAGGCCCCCATACCCCCGGGCATCGAGAAGCCTCCACATCTGAAGGAATACGACGAAATCGCGGACCCGGTCGACCACATAGACGGGTTTGAGGCTATGCTGCACTACCACAATGTCGGGGGACCCATCAAATGTCGGCTGTTCCCCACGACCCTCAGAAAGGCAGCAATGGACTGGTATAAAGGCCTCGCTCCGGGATCAATCACCTCGTGGGGAAACCTGAAGAACCAATTCATAAGTTCGTTCACTGCGTCTCGGCGACGCCCAAAGACTGAGGCGGCTCTCGAGGCCATCATCCAGAGACAGGATGAAACCCTAAAAGAGTTTATCAATCGCTTCAACCGCGAAGCCATACAGGTCCCCTGCGCGGACCACATGAAAAGATATTTGTTAGAGAGGGGGCTCCTCCCCGACACAGAATTCAGAAAGGCAGTGGGCATCGAGCCACCTAGAACATTCGATGCCCTCCTCGAGAAGGCCCGAGCGTACATGGATTACAAGGAGAGGGAGGCGGCCAACAGAGCCCGAGACCCCAGGACTCGCAGATCCAGCAGCAACCCACGCCAGGAAGCTGCTCCTCCTCGACGAACCGGGGAGAAAAGAAAAGAGGACAGACCCCGAGAAGTCTGAGAGCAAAGAGGATCCTCGGGGTGTTTTACCGAATACACTTCACTCACAGCTTCCCGCGAGCGCATTTTGGCGGAGTGTGCCAGCACAAACTTTAAAGACGGCGGCGTCAAACGCCCCCGACCTGCTCCCGCCAAGCCCGGAGCAGACAAGAGCAAGTATTGTTAGTACCATAGGAGCCATGGTCATCTGACTGAAGATTGCGTCCACCTCAAGGACGCCATTGAAACCCTCGTCAAGGGAGGGAGGCTCGTCCAATACCGGCGAAACAACGCTCCTCATCGTGACGCCCGAGAAGCAAGAGAACCGCAGGAAGACGCCCGACCATATGACGAGTCGGTCCCCGTCCAAACCGCCTTCTCCGTCACCAGACCCGAGGACTTCTACATCCCCGAACACCTGCAGGAGCCGCTCACGACCCACAACAGATGGGAATACTTTCCCTCCGCCATGGTCATCAATGGTGGAGGATTCAACGACCTGACTATTAACTCGGCTAAAAGGAAGCTAGATGAACTGGTCGACGCGGCACCCCCGCAAACAGTGACCTTCGAGAGGGTAAAAGGTAGGTCGGAGCCTATCACCTTTTACCTAGAAGAGCTCCCTGGAGGAGCCCCCAACGCAGTCATTCCCCTGCTGATAATAGCAAGAATGGCTAACTTTGATGTGCACCGCATCCTCATCGACGAAGGGAGTTCCATCAACGTGATGTACAGTCAATTGTTCCAAACTCTGCAGCTGGACGACTCCCATCTCTCGCCATATGTAGGGTCGGACTTACAGGGCTTCAACGGCTCGACCTTCAAGCCTTGGGGATATGTCGAGCTCATGGTTACCTTCGGCGAAGGCAGAACAACAAGGCAGGTTAAAGTACGCTTCCTCATCATCGACTGCCCATCCCCCTACAACTGCATCCTGGGGAGACCAACACTGGCAGAACTGACAGCGGTACCCTCCACCGTCCACCTGAAGATGAAGTTCTACACCAAGAGGGCACGGGTAGCTACCATCCAGGGAGACCTAGCCGCGGCTCGGAGGTGTTTCAATGCCGCATCTAAAGGGCGCGACACTGTCGATATCGGAACGAGGCCCGCCAAAAAACCGGCGACGACACGACAGGAACCCGACAAGCCAGAGCCCGCCAAGGAAGAAGACCAGAGAGCTCCACCAAAGGTCGACACCATAGCTCTGGATGCTCGTTTCGACCAGGACGAACCTCTCAGCGGCGAGCAAATCCCCCTCCGACCAATCCCGGACGGGGACTTTGAGCCCGTCCCCCTCGGCGCAGACCCGAGCAAGGGAGAGAAGATTGGCATCGACCTCCCCGACTTGGCAAGGAAACAGATCAAAGCCTGCTTGCGCGAGAATGCTGACCTATTTGCCTGGAGCGTCGCAGAGATGCCCGGACTCGACCCTGAGGTCGCCTGTCACCGTCTCGCCATAGATCCTGCTGCTAAGGCCGTAGTACAATGTAGGCGTAGGCAGTCTCCGGAGAAAATGGAGGCTGCTGAAAAAGCTGTAAAAGACCTTCTAGAGGCGAATTTTATTTATGAAGCCCGGTATTCAACCTGGTTGTCAAACGTTGTACTAGTTAAAAAGAATAATGGAAAATGGAGGATGTGTGTTGACTATACCGATCTCAATCGAGCTTTCCTGAAAGATGCTTTCCCTTTACCGAACATAGATATGCTGGTCGACAACTCGGTCGGCTACAAAATGTTGTCATTCATGGATGCCTACTCGGGCTATAACCAAATCCCAATGGCCATGAGCGACAAACATTGCACGGCTTTCATGACCAGCTCGGGCAATTATTACTACAACGTAATGCCCTTTGGACTAAAAAACGCAGGGGCAACTTACCAACGTATGATGAACAGGGTATTCCATAAGCAGATTGGGGACATGCTCGAGGTCTACATGGACGACATGATTGTCAAGTCCCGAGCAGACACCGATCATGCAGCACACCTCAAGGCAGTCTTCGCCCAATCAAGACAATGTAAAATGAGATTTAACCCCGAAAAATGCACGTTCGGAGTCAAGGCGGGGAAATTCCTCGGATTCTACCTAACAGAATGAGGAATCGAAGCCAACCCCGACAAATGTCGAGCGTTCTCCAACCTCCCGACACCGACGTCGAAGAAATCAATACAAGTCATGAACGGCATGCTCACGTCATTGTCCCGCTTCGTCGCAAGGTCCGCTCAGCACGCCCTCCCCTTCTTCAGACTCCTTTGCAAAGAAGCAGCCTTCGAATAGACCGAGGAATGCGAACGGGCACTGCGCCACCTAAAACAAAGTCTATCTCAACCACCTGTGCTATCTCGACCAGTCGATGGGGAGTCATTATTCCTGTACTTGGTCGTCTCAAACGAAGCCTTCAGCGCGACTCTCATCCGCGAGACCATCGACGGGCAGAAACCCATTTATTTCACGAGCAAAGCCCTACAAGGACCCGAAAGCAGATACCAACAGATAGAAAAGGTAGCTCTAGCCCTCGCCAACGCGGCGAGGAGACTCAGACACTACTTTCTGGCCCACACGGTCATCGTGCGAACCGACCAACCTTTGAAACAACTCTTAGGTTGACCTAACATGGCAGGCCGAATGTTGAAATGGTCCTTAGAGTTCTCCGAATTCGAAATTCAATACGAGAGCAGGAAAGCTCTGAAAGCACAAGCCCTGGCTGACTTCGTCGCGGAAATGACTGCTCATGACCCGCCCGCCGGGAAAGAACACAAATGGACCATCTTCGTCGACGGAGCCTCCAGCTCGTTCGGAAGTGGCGCGGGGATCCTCCTGGAAATTGAGGAAGCCGTAGTGATCGAACACTCATTAACCCTCTCCTTCCTGACGTCGAATAAACAAGCAGAGTATGAGGCCCTGCTCGCAGGACTGAGGCTAGCCGAGGACCTGGGAGCCCACGAGATACAAATCTTCACAGACTCACAACTCGTTTCCTCCCAAGTCCAAGGGAGTTACCAAGCCAAAAACGACAGCCTCGTCGAATACTTAAGCTTAGTCAAAAAACACATGACAAAGTTTGAGCGAGCAGAAATATCACATGCCCCACGCGAGCAAAACACAAAGGCAAACATATTGTCCAAACTCGCGAGCACGAGAAAGAAGGGCGGAAACAAATCCGTCATACAAGAATCCCTGTCACGCCCGAGCATCGAAAGGTCCTCGACACTAGTCGCGGTTCACGCCATAGGAGATGCCTCGTCCTAGATGACCCTGGTATACAGTTTTCTGACGAAGGGCGAACTCCCCTCAAACCAGACAGATACAACCATCACGAAGCGACGAGCATGCTCCTACGTGGTGCTCGAGCACAAACTGTACCGCAGGGGATTCTCCATTCCCCTCTTAAAATGCATCGACGAATTCGCAGTCCCCGAGGTGCTGCGGGAGATACACGAAGGGATTAACGCCCAGCACATGGGCGGTAAGTCCTTGGCGAGGAAAGCCCTACGAGCGGGGTACTATTGGCCGACAATGCAGCAGGACACCAAGGAACACGTCAAGAAGTGTGACAAGTTCCAGAGGCACGGCGACATGCACCTCGCTCCCCCTCACGAGCTGAGCATACTATCGTCCCCGTGGCCATTTGCGTGGTGGGGGATGGGTATCATCGGTCCTTGCGTGAAGGGAACTTACCAAAACAAGTTCCTCATTGTGTCCGTGGACTACTTCACGAAATGGATAGAGGCCTAGGCTCTCGCGAAGATCACCTCGCACAACATCCTCCGTTTCTACAAAAGAAACATCCTCGCCAGATTCGGGATCCCGAGATCACTGGTCATCAACAACGGCACCCAATTCACCGACCACGGATTCCAAGACTTCGTCACCAAACTGGGAACAAAACAACACTTCACCTCGGTCGAGCACCCTCAAACCAACGGGCAAGTCGAGGACACTAACAGAGTCATCCTCCGAGGACTCAAACGACAGCTCGGCGAAGCTAAGAGAGGCTGGGTCGAAGAGCTGCACAGTGTCTTATGGGCATACTGCACCACGCCCCATTCGACGACGGGCAAGACCCCTTTTCGACTGACATACGGAACCGAGGCCGTCATCCCAGTAGAAATCAGGGAACCCTCCAGGTGGACCGAAACTCCCCTTGACGAAGAGATGAACGACGAGGCACTCAGGGACGAACTCAACTTAGTCGAGGAAATTCGATCGGGGGCGGCCCTGCGCGAGGCCACCCTAAAACAACGAGTGGCCCTGCGTCACAACGACAAGGTCATTAAACACGAGTTCGAAATCGGCAGCCTGGTGTTACGAAGAAGCCAGAAAGACTCCCGCGAAGGGAAACTGGCCACGAACTGGGAAGGGCCTTATCGCGTCCACGGCACCACAGGTACCGAGGCGTACTACCTCGAGCAACTAGACGGAGAACCACTGCCACGACCCTGGAACACTGCTAAACTAAAGCAGTACTATAGTTAAAAACCCTTAACACCAAGGACTCTCATCGTCGGACATCCTCACCTAATCAACGGGGAGAAATGTATCGACCACGTAGAAAGGCCAAGGTACGGGCCCGATCTACGCCCAAACGACATAACGTCATTCTTCCAGAACGAGCACGGACGACAGTTCCCAACATGGACACCTCAATCGAGCTCCACCGTCGAAGTACCCATATGGTAGAACACCTAGCTCGCGATGGGCAGTTCACACCAAGGGCTAGCGACCCCGATCCGGGTCATACGCCCGAGTAAGCGGCTTTACTCCGCACGCCCGACGCATCTCAAAGTACGTCGGGCCACCAAATGGGTCGAAAGAATCTCCACTCGAGGAAAACACTTAGACTAATGTAGCCACAAAATGGCAAGCCGAGCACAAGCATGCCTCGAGGAAAACACTTAGACGAATTTCGCCACAAAGTAACAGCCAAGCACGGGCGAAACTCGGGGACATAACTTAGGCAAATTTTATCACAAAATATAAAAACATAGACACGTGCAAACAATAAAGGTCGAAACAAACATTCATTCAAAGGCTCGTAAGCAAAAAACAAATAAAAGTAAACCGACCAAGAAGGCCGGCGATGTTCAGACATTACAGGAATGGGCATGCAAGCCCCAAAAAATATGCACGGGCACGCAGGCCCCAAAAACAACCATCAATAAACAGGCGCACAGGCCCGACCAAAATTCCACGGTTAGACTTCCTCGGGGCTGCCAGCATCCACGACAAGAGACTCGGGAGGAGGCACGACCTGGCCATCGATGATTTGGGACATGAAACCCGCCCCTTCGGTATTCAGACCAGGATTCAACAAAGTGAGCTGGCTAACCGCGGCCTCAAAACCATCCGCCAAGGCGCCAACGCAGTCCATTTCGAGGAGTTGAATACGAGCGACCAGTTCCGAGCGACTTCGCAAGGGGGCTGTCTCCTCCGACTCATCTTCGGCGGGGAGCATGGCGGCCTTCAGATCCTCGACTTCTTTGGCCAGACGCTCATTATCGGCCTCCAAGCGTTCCTGATCCAGTCGAAAGTAGTCCCTCTCCTCGGCAACCTTCCCCGAGTTCTCCTTCTCCGTGGCCAGCAGCTCGGCTTGCTTGCGGAACATCTCCTCAGACCGCTCCAGAGCAGCCTTCAACTTTCGAGAGCCCGCAGTAAGGCCAGCTTTCTCCTGCTCCAATTTTTTGATGCGGTCAGAGTTTGCCCCCTCCTCAGCGAGGACAACGGCCATCTCGGCCATCTTAACCATCCCGACCATGTTGGCGGCCAGATGCTTTCTCCGATTTTCTTTACTTAGCTGCCTGATGGTGTTAGCCTCCTCGGCACTTACATTCAAGGGATACCCCTCGAAGAAGCTTTCCTCTTTAAAGCAGGGGGGCAAGCCAAAGGCCCTCACCGCGCCAAAATCATCGCCGACTTCTGGCTGGCTCTCTACCCGATTTCTCTTCCTCAGTATCAGATCGGGGGTCTGCTCGACGTCCAAAGAGTCCGGGGACCCGCTAGAAGCATCACCCGAGCTTGTCGGCGGCCCCATCCTCGTCGCCTGTGGAGCTCGCACCTACCTTTTGTTGACTTTTTTATCCTGTGTCAATTTTAAGAGCCTCTCCTTTCGTCCGGCCATATGACCTGCAAAAAAGAACCCGGCTTAGTTTCGAGCAGATAACAAACGAAGAGACTAGAACAAAACTATAAGACAAAAAGTAACCTAGTAGGTTCGCGGCCTGCCCGTAGGACTGACACTCGACAAGCGCCTTTGTATCTATAGGACGAGCCTCGAAGGTTGGGTAACCGTCATCGTCAAGAATGTCTTTCCCCTCCCTCGTGGCCCACCGAGCAGGGAAGAAACTGTCAACATATCTGCAAAGGGTACCGTAGGCTTCCTCGTCCTCGGTACTCATCCCTCTCACGGGCATATGGTAATGCCCGGTACCATGCTCATAATGGCGCGAGCACCAATGCAACGGAAACTTGGCTACACGCCCCAACACCGGACGACCCTCGTTGGCCATAAGGGGCTCCTCATTATCATCGGTCACTGCAGTCTCTTCTTCATATACAGAATCCAGAGTAGTCTGGGTAATCGGCCGCATGACATACCATTTGTCCTTAAAACCTCAGACCGAATCCATGTACATCCTGAACAGCCTCTTCGACTGTTTCAGGGAAACCCAACTATGCCTACCTCCTCGGGACTGGCATTGCAAATGAAAAACTCTGAAGAAGAGAGGGATGGTCGCCCCGATCCTTAAAAAGCGACACGTCAGCTCGAACACCCGAAGAAAGGCAATCGAGTTGGGGTGAAGCTGCGAGGGGGCCAAATCCAGATGACCGAATACCCCGACCTGGAAATCACTAAAGGGGAGCTTGAGACCGAGGTACTTGAACGCGATTTCATACATGGGAAACCCATACTCAGAGAACTCCGAGCATATTCGCGCGTCAAGAGACGGTCTGGTGACCACAAAGTTTTTCTGAAAGCCCGACTGACTATCGCCATGCTCGACGATAGTGTAGGCACTCCGACTGCGCCAACTATATGCCGAGGCAATCCCTCTGGGCTCGGCGCCTACCCAATACAGCAAAGGATCATCAACGGTATCGATTAGAGTTACATTTTCCTCGACACTCTGGTCCTCGACCTCGTTGCGCCCCGAGGACTCCGGTTCATCAACCATTTTACCTGCAAAGCACAAGAAACCGGTCAATTTGGGAGCAAATCCATACGCTCGCCATAACTGACGGGAAGAAGGGCACGACAAGCCAAGTCATACTCCGCGCATGTTAAAACGTTGAGGACTCGAACAAGAGCCTGGTTTCACCTTCCCGACGCCAAGGTGCCACGACGAGTCATCCCACATACTGCCTAAATAGGCCAACATCCCGGCTAGTCATGAGTACGTCGACCTAAACTATGAATATGACGAGCAATATCATGAATCCTAAACCTAGAACTATGGGTTTACCGGGCAGTATCATAAGTTATGCGCCCAAAACCATGAAGATCCCGGGCAGCATCGCAAGTCACATACCTAAAGTTATGCGTTCACCGGGCACAAACATGCGTTTACCGGGAAAAAACATGAACATACCGGGCATGAACACGAATGTATCGGTCATTAATCCCAGATACGGATTTCTAACACACAAATAAAGGAAAAAATCACCTACCACAGAGAAAAATATGAGGGATAAAACTCTTACTTGGAAGTTAGGAAGAATGTACGGCGGCAGGGAAGAAAATCGACAGCGAAAAGCACGGTGGTTCTATGAAATTCTGGAAAAACAGCGATGGCAAAGGCAGAGGAAGGAGGAGAAGCGCAAAGAGGAAAAACAGATTATGGGACCCAAGGATCCTATTTATAGGGATGACGTGGAATACGAAACGTCACCCCGGGGAACCACGAGCTTCCCTTCCTCGACGCCTACTCCCCTAGGCAATGATGGCTCTACTTTCAATAGGGTGGTGTCACGCTTCCCAAGGGTTTCCTCGCATACCCAACGAGCACAACCCGTAAAGAATCCCCCGAGCACGCCTCAAAAGGGATTATCTCACGAACGAAACACATGAGAAACTCCTCGAGCAACCACGGGGAAGCAAATATCCTGGCCGAGCATAAGGCCCCGTGACAAAGACGAGCTGAGATCAAGTCATAACTCCTGCTCCAGGAGCCACGACTTAGGGGGCTCTTGTTCTGGACTGGGCCCGTCATGGCCCAAGAGCAAGAACGAAGGCCCAATCCAAGCAACTCTTCAACAAGCGCGTGCTCGAAGATTCCCGCCAGCGTGTCGATCAGAAGCTGCGGCCGTGCCCGCCGCTGTTCGCGAACATGACGTCCTCGACCACATGAGATCCAGATCGAGCCCAGCTCGAGCACCCTCCTCGTAGAGTAGACTATGACCGTTACTCCATCACCTGAACTCCGGAAAGACCGTGTCCTCGTCCCTCCGTACTTCTCACAGAGCATCACCAGGAAGGGGACCACGTGCGGGTCCCCACTACACACGTAGAACTTGGCAGTTCCTTTATTGAGCCAGTCCTGGTCGGCCCAATGAAGGGACCTTGGCCCCGCGCTGGGGGCTATAAATACCCTCTATTCCTAGAGGGTCAGGTATTCATTCTCTTACCCACACACACATTTTTGCCTGCTCGTACTACCACTCACTTTAGCATCGGAGTGCCTTGTAGGTACCCCCCCCCCCCCCCATCTCGTTCAACTTCTGCTCGGAGCCAGTCGTGACGGTCCAAGTCTGATCAGGTAAGATCAGTATTCATAAAAAAATTAGAGATTTAGAAAAAATAACAATAATTTTATTGACATTTTGACTTTATCAATAAAAAAATAAAAAGTTAATTAAAATTTACTCTATTTATCGGTGTCCAATATTTTCTATTTTTACTAATAAAAAAACCTTATATATATGTTGGAGTTACTTCTAAAATTTGGAGAATTTCAAATCAATCTTGATGAATAAGAATCAATTTTTGTATCAGTTTCGTCTTTTGTTTTTTACTCTTCACTTGACTGAATCAACCACACCTTGGTTGTAAGATGATTCTGTTGTACAATGATTATGAAAGAAGAAAAGAAAAGATCAATCAGAGAAGAAAAGAAACATTAGGACTTAAGAGAAAATGGGAAGAAGAAAAATATTTTTACAGAGTTTCTCTATGTGCTCTCAACTGAGATTTTATTCAATCTTTTTTCATATGCAACTACATTATTACAATGATAGGGTACCTCCCTATTTATAAGAGGATATTGCTTGCACACCAAGAAATCTCCAACTAACATAACTCAGTTAAAAACACAAAATAAAGCTAAGTCTAAATTTCTATCGAGATACACTTCTTCGACATTTCAACAGCTATACAATTTTGACACAAAGCATTTCGACAACAACAGACTTTCTCGAAATAGTGTTTTGACACAAAGAATTACATTCTCAATGCACCACTTAATTCATTGTGTCTAAACTATCTACATTCATCATAATTCTCAATTTATTGAACAGTTTGACATGCACACCCTTCGTCATGATGTATGCAATATGATTCTCAGTTCTACAGTGTTCCAAGTCCAGCTTCCCTTTTGCTACTTGCTCTCGAAGATAATGGAACCATATTTTGATGTATTTTCTTCTTCCATGTGCTATCAGATTTTTCGCCAAATTAATAGGTAACATGTTATCGATCTTCATGATAATTACTCCATGATTCTTTCCTGTAATTTCTTCAACCAAATTCACCATCCATGTTGCTTGACATGCATAGATAGAAGCAGTTATGTACTATATTTCACACAATGATAGTGTTAATAATGGTTCTTTTCTTGAGTTCCAAGCAGTTGGTGCACCACCTAATATAAACACATAACCAATTGTAGATTTTCTATCCTCAGCATCACTACACCAACTTGAGTCGGTGTAACTAGCTAGTTTGCATTCTTTTCCTTCATCATCTGCAGGAAACAAAATACCATAATCAAGAGTTTCTTTGAGATGCCTTAGTATCCTCTTCGTAGATGTGAGATTAGATACATTTTGACTTCTGCATGAATCTACTCACCATACCTACATTGTATGCTAGATTAGGCCTTGTGTGAAAAATGTATCTTAATGATCCAATAAGTTTTTATACTATGTTAGGTCGACATTATCTTCATCTAAATATTTCGACAGTTGCAGTCTCGGTTCAGCAGATGTCAAAGTTGCATTGTAATCTACCATATCAAATCTTTTGAGTATTTTCCTTGCATATCTTTTTTGGTGTATCATTAAGCCTTTACTACTCTTGTAGAATTCGACACCAAGGAAGAATGAAACATTTCCCAAATCATACATTTCGAACTCTTTGCTAAGATCACCGTTGAAGTCTTCGGTCTCTTTCTTTTAGCTACCATTTATTAACAAGTCATCAACATAGAGACACGATATAATAAACTCAGTTTTGCTTCTTCTTACATATAATTAATGCTCAGTTATGCACTTTATAAATTCCTTCTCCCTTAAGAAACTATCTATCTTCTTATTCTAATCTCTTGGAGCTTTTTTGAGTTCGTACAGGGATTTTTGCAGCTTGTATACTTTTATTTCTTTGCCTTGTTTCACAAATCCAACTGGTTGTGCTACATAAACTTCTTCATCTAAGGGGCCATTCAGGAATGCTTATTTCACATCCATCTGACACTTATGCCAAATGTTCATGTTTGCTATACCAACAACCACCCTGATTTTTTTGATGCTAGAAACAAGTGTAAAAACTTCATCAAAGTTGATTCCTTCTTTCTGAAAGAAATCCTTTTGCCACGAGTCTTGCCTTGTGTCGAGTTACTTCTCCTTTGGGATTCAACTTCAACTTGTATACCCACTTCACATTGATTGCCTTCTTGCCTTAAGACAATTCGATAAGTGACCAATTGTTGTTGACTTTGATGGACTTTAGTTCCTCATTCATTACTTTCATCAACTTCAAACCCTTCAATACCTCAGTTATATTAACTGGTTCGACATCTACATAGAAAGCATAATGTATCACCTCACCTTCATCATCAACAACATTAAATGATGTAATCACACATTCCTGCAACCTTGCAGGCATGTGTCTTGTTCTTTGAGGTTTGCTTATGCTTGCTTGACCTCTGACTTCTTCTTGTCGAACTTCTCTTTCAACTTCACTTACTGGTTCTTCAGATAATATTCTCATTGAATCCTTATTTACATTTTCAGTCCAATCTCATTCCTTAAGTTCATCTATGATTATGTCCCTTCTTATCACTACTTGCTTGTTCACTGGTCGAACAACTTGTAACCACCAGTTGAATGATATCTGAAACAACCGGCTGAAAATCATAAAAACAATGAAGTCGCCATCAAACGTCTTTTATCCCACATGTAGGGAAAGGTAAACATCTAGAAAACCTGAGAAGGGAGAAGTCACGGTCTTGCGACCGAGAGGTACGGGTAAGGGAGTCTGTTACGCGAGGGGAAGGTATTAGCACCCCACACGCCCGTAGTACTCTACGGTATCCATTCTTGTTGTCTATCTTATGGGTGTGTACAATCTATGTTTACTGTTTATTACTGCTAAAGGGAGAATGCATGCAAAATAAAGGGGAAAAATAATGTAGGGAAAATAAAATTGTTGTGCTCGTTCGGGCCCTACCCCAATGCCTACGTATCCCTTTTAAGGAATCAGAGCAGCCGTAGTTCGGCTCACATGTTTTTGTTGGTTTGTATTTTTTAATGAACAACATTAATTTAGCCTTCTGCCGCAACTCGACCTTTGGAGATTTATGCGTCAGCACAGAAGTGAATTAACATGTTCTTTCTGAAAAGAGTTTGAAAGAAAATCCCGAAGGCGCAAAAGAGTTTGCATTGGTTGATATCTTTTACCTTGAAGAAGGATTTGGAAGTTGTTAGATGTTTTAATATTTTTTTCAAAGAAAAAAAAGGAAGTTTTTGTTTTAATGCATGAATGCAAAAGAAAGGAAACACCTAAGGGAGACTAACCTAGATCTATCCCTAATGTTATCATACAATGATTAATCCTAAGGTTGAGTTTTGAAGGGAAATATCTTTACCCTAAGTTGACATGCTTGGATAACAATCCTAATGTCTATCTCAACTCATCATCTATAGACGAATCAAGAAGTCCTAAAGGAGCATAGCAAGGGTCTATCACCTAAAACTATGTCTATCTCGAATCATCATCTATAGTCGAATCGAGAGCTCTTAAGGGAACATGCAGAGGATATATCATCTCAAAACATGTACACAAAGATGAAATCAAACAAACAAGCCAATAAGATCAAGAGAGCTAACTCAAGCGAGCACAACTAGAGAGAATATATCTAGGCTACCATTACCTAAGAAAGTCTAACAAAACTATCCTATAGGGAACATGCAATCAGAGTGAAGTCGTGATCTCAATTTCTAAATTGAGTGACTCATCGATCAATAAGAAATAAAGGAAAGCGATGAAATCCTATAGGGAGCATGCACTGAGAGCGAAGTCGTGATCTCAATTTCTAAATTGAGTTACTCATCGATCGACAAGAAAGTGAACAAACACAAGCACAACACATATAGCAAATGAAGTGTGGAATGCCTGCTACAGGTCTTTAAACAGCGACTTCGAGTGCACGCTCTTTATTTCCTACTTCTCATGATATCTAGAAAGTAGTAAAGTGCTGAAACGAGATAAACAAGAGAAAATACCAAACGGATATCAATCTGTAGCAAAGCGCATCAAAACAAAGAAACCCGACGATCTTCGAGAAATCTTCACCAATCAAAGAAAAGAATCAAAAATCAAATGCTCGAAATAAATGTCGATGCATCATCGATGTGAAAATAAATCACAATCGAAATCTCAAGCGCATTTGCATATTGCACGATAAACCTGCATTAGACTCAAATCTCAACAAGCAAAGGTGAATTACCAATCTCAAATATAATCGAATAATCGAGATTAAATTCCTAAAACCAAATAAAAAGAATCTAACAAATTTTTATATTTGATTTGTATTATTTATTTTTTTATCATCAATTCTAAAAGAAAAAAAAGGAAAAAAATGTCATGGAAATTTAAAAGAGAAAATTAAACTCAGAGGGGTGTTATGCTAAAGTCAAGGGGATACGGTCCAGGATCTCACATGCTAGGCCCATACAACAGTATAAGGAAAAAAAACCAAAAAAGAAAAATTGCTGGGCCTGTTGAGCATATACAAACATTAAGCCCAAACAACTCCAGCCTTATTTCATTATTATGATTATCTAGAACAAAACAGAAAATCAAATAATTGAAAACATGAGAAACTCCTAAACGACTGTGTTTTGTTATGTGTTAGGGTTCAGAAAGGGGACGATTTAGCTTCACGAAGAAAGTTCTTCTTCTCCTTCTCAACAAAATGCGCCGCGAACCTCATCTCTTCCGACGATCCTCAGTCTTCGCTGCGACTACCTCCGCCAAATCTCCTGATCAACCTTTGTCGCGACGATCTATTGTCCATCACTATTCCCTTATGTTCTTTTCAACACTTGCGATTTTGTTTCCTCCGCTTCCATTCACGATTCATTTTGCAGTTTCAACCAGAACAAACAATCATAGAAGTGAGTAAAAGAGATTTACCTACCAGAGAAATCTGGTGGTTCTTCAACTACGCTGTTGGTGCTGAGAAATCAAAGAAAGTTGTGCGAGAGGAGAATCAGGTATGTATCACCCCAAAAACTCGTTTATCCTCGAATTTTCTTCGCGATCCTTTTGATTTAACATTTTTTGAAACTCTCTCTTTCAGATTTCCGTGCGATGTGTATGTCCGTGAAGAACTGTGATTTACAGTATTAATGCAGATAGAAGTATCGATAATGAAGGTTAAAGAAAATCACTGATGAACATCTAAAGAATCTGTCATGATGATGATGATGAACGCGCGGTTCACGGATTGAAGCAGTGGAAAGAATCAGTTGCGGAGAGGCGATTCTTGAAGATGGAAGAAGGTGATAATACAGACAAAGCTGAGAGAGCTGAAGATGGTGATGAGAAGGTCGAAGAGGCTGATAGAGAGAGAGAGAGAGAGGTTTTTTCTATTTTTTAGAGGATGAAGATGATTAAGGTTGAAGGATTAAAGCAAAGAGAACTCAGAGATTGCAGTGATAAGATTAATAGTTTCTTGCTGACCTTTTCGGTGATGATTGGAAATTGGAAGTGCAGTGATGTTACCGATTTATTATGATGATGCTTGCTGAGGTTGAAGGTGAAAATTGAGGAATGAAAGTTGCAGGATGTAGACCAAAGTTGATGAATTGAGAAATAAGATGAAGGTGGAGTGGAAATGGACTAGAGGGCCTTTCTTTTCTGTTGGTGATTCTTCTGTTTATTGCAAAAGTGAAGAATGAAGATTGCAATTACGCCTGTTCAGAGAGAGAGAGAATTCTTTTTGGCTTTTTGCGATTCTTCTGATGAAGTGAAGAAAAAATGAAGACGAGGATGAGAAGAGAATTCAAAGAGAGTGAAGAGAGCCCCCCAAATTGGTGAGTCTTTTTTTTGTTATGTAATTCTTTTGCTGTTATAATCTGTAACTGGATTCTCCTTTTCTCGGTTTCTGCCTTTTGTTAGAAGTTTGTTACGAAGTTTGTTAGAAGTTGTTATGGGCTGTTAGTGGCAGTTAGAAAACTGTTAGCATTTTGTCATGGGTGAGAAAGTTAGTTGGGTATTCTGTTTGGTTTGTTAAAAACTGTTTGTTAAATGTTGGGAAATTTTGAGATTCATTTCCTGATTCTGCAACTATTCTTTATTCTGATTATCTTCCAAAGAACTTGACCTGCTGAGAGATTCCTTGTTTCTGCTCTGATTTATGAACTGATAAACCTTCTTCTGAATTTTATTGCGTGAACATACGTTGAACGGTCTCGGTACAGAGCTGAACAATACTGAACTGGTCATTTCTTTTCTTTGTTGAATGCAGGTTTGGGAATCCAAATTTAATGAATATATTTAATGTTTGCAGGTATGCCTACAACAGCTTGTGTACCGCAGATGTCAATGGGCTGCACATATTGGTTTGATGGCTCAGCATAGTAGCAACGAGTTTATAGCCTTATACATGATATGCTCGAAGCCTTTTGCTAGAATTTGGAGCTTCGCATGAAGTAACTTTTGAATGAAAATGTTCTGTGTAATTTTTTTTGTAATGATGTGATTGTGCTTTGTATGCCATCCTTATGAACTTTAAATGTGAATTTTGAAGCTTGAATGGATATTTGGACATAACTTGTAATGGCCATTGAAACCTTTGTAATGGTTTTTTGAATAGTCGAAACTCGAACCTTTAACCAAGATAAACATAATGCTATGTAGACTTGACTCAATCATCAAATACAAACTTTGCGCAATATGGCCATATCAATGCGCCCAAAAATTTCTTAGCCTTTTATTTCAACATTCCTTGGTTTACCTCGACTGAATCTTGAATGAGATTTTGCATTATGGATAAATCTTGCAAAAGTATTGATCCACTTGAATGTCTTGCTAGTAGAACATATCCATATAAATGGGCTTTCTAATATATATGCTTGAATCGGCCATAAGGGAGTTATAAATCGATACTTTGAGTTATGCTTCTTGATTATTTGCCAATGGAATTCGTAACACATATGAGCCCTTAGGATGAACAATGATGTGGAATAATCTTGGAAATAACAACTTGAATCAAAATAACCACTTGAATGGAATTATAATGAATGAATATGCCTTGCCATTTGTATCTCATCTTTTTGCATTCCAAGAAACCCTTATGATTAAGGTCTCCGAACTCGCTTGAATCGAATTCTAAAAAATAAACCAATGCTTAGAATTCTTTAGTACCATTTGATTATCCTTTAAGCACTTCACTTCATGACTCGGTGAACGAATTCCAACCAACTTGCATATTCAATGAACTACTCCTGGACTCAAGACATGTCATAACATTCAATCAAATCAATAATATTTATGCATGAACTCAATCCAGACAACAACCTCTCCATATTGCAATTGCCCAAAATCAAGGCCTTTATTCATGTTTGTCTAACTCAATTAGCACTCTCCCGCGCCATATCTTATATTGTGCTTCAACTTTTGTAATTCAAGTCACAAACATGTCCACTTGAAAACGTAAGGCTAAAATCCTTAATAAATTCCTTTGAAGATAATAATTCCTGACGCACAATATAAAGCTTTCTGAGAAAGTCCCTTGATAAGAATAAACCTTAATCTCATGATCTTTGACGAAAAACTCGATTGGAACACAATTGCCAAAAACCTGGCTTTGATCACATATGGGGAAATAAACCCTGATAGCCTCGCAGCTTGATGAAGAAAGAACTCCTCAACGACCCAAGTCACAACCCTAATTCCACTGCTCACTACCTGAATAAGAAATCAGTCTTTATTGGATACGAACGCCTTAACCGTTGCGAAACCCTAATATCGCACAACCACCGAATTTTGAACCTCAGAGCTATATTGAATGAAATGTATGCCATGTTAGTGACTTAATGTAATAGATGTAGATGAATGCAAAAGTTTAAGCCAAAATAAAAGAAATTAGGAGGGAAAATTTTGGGGTGCAACAATATCCTATTAGGATCATTTAACTCGACTTGTCATCAAGTTTTCTTCTCAATTGATAAGGCGCATGTCTATGTGTTATAGATCCAAATACTTTAAGATGACTTAAGCTAGGCTTGACACCAGACCAACATTAACTCTAGCTTCTTCGTCAGACATCTGTTCAAAATGTATGTTGCAGTCGACACAGCTTATCCCCATAATTCTTTGGGTAGATGTTTTCCTTTTAACATACTTCTTACCATATTCATGATGGTTCTATTTTTGCTTTCGACAGTTCCATTTTGTTGTGTAGTGTAGGATGGCAGCACCTTATGCACAATCCATTCTTTCTCATATAATGTGTCAAAGTATTTCGACACATATTCTTCACCACCATCAATCCTCAGAATCTTAAGCTTTCGACCACTTTGTCTTTTAACCATAGATTTAAACTTGGCAAATACCGCAATCACTTTACTTTTCTTCTTGATTAGGTAATTTCACAGTTTTCGATTAAAATCATTTATGAATTTCACAAAGTATTTGTTACCTCCAATCAAATCCACCTGGAAAAGACCACACACATTAGAGTATATGATTTCAAGAATTGCCTTCGCCTTTCTTCATACATCCTTGCTAAAACTATTCTTATGTTGCTTTGCCAACACACATTCCTCACACACTTCATTTAGAATTTCATTTTTTTATAACCCTAAAACCATATTTATTCTTTTCATATATCCGATTGCTTTGAAGTTGATATGACCAAGTCTATATTTCCATATCCATTCCTCCCTGTTAGTTGCTGTTGCAAGGCACTTTTGCTATGTCACATTAAGTTCAACCTTGAAGGTTCTGTTCTGAGACATATGAGCCTTCAAGATTAACCTTCCACCCAAGTCGAAAACTCTCATCATCTTATCTTCAATCAACATTGTGTAATTCTTTTCAACCAACAGTCTTATGCTGATCAAATTACTTTTCATACCTGGTATACATAATACGTTGAAAATTACTGACCTTTTGTCATCTTTCCTCATAATCAGAACATTACCAAAACCTTAAGCTGCTAGAGTATTGTCATTTTCAAATTTCAACATGTTCTTCATCGAGGGTTTTATGTTGACAAACCAATTTTCCTACGAGTCATGTGTGATAAGCATCATGAGTCTAAGTACCATTAGTCTTTGAGTCTTTCTTCATCTCTTGTTGTGACCATCAGTAACATCTTTCTTATTTATGCTTTGCAAGCTTTGCATCATTTTCTTGATTATTTTGTTTTTTCAGGACAATCACTATAGTAGTGATCATACTTATGACAGTTGAAACACTGAATGTGATTTTTGTCAGTTTTTTGTCCACCACCTCTTCCTCTACCTGCAACATCGCCTATGTGATTTCTTTGGTTTGAGGCTTTTCTTTGATTCGACGAATTTCCTTCTTGCTGATTTAACTTACCATTCGAATTATTATAGCCTTCTCTACCTTTATTGTCAAACCATTTTCCTTTGCCTTTCTTTTCTATTTATGATTGCACCTACATAGCCACATCATTCTTCGACTTGCTTGCAGCTCTTTCAGACATCATGAGATTCAAACGTCCCTTAAAGCTCTTCCTTTGCCAATGTTGACAAATCTTTCAATTCTTATATGGATACTACCACGTAATCGAATTTTGGAGCCAATGACCTCAAGATCTTTCTAACAACTGATCTTGATGTCAACACTTCTCCCCATATTTTAATTTGATTCAGTAGTTTCGTAACCTGGTGAAGAAATTGGTTATGCTTTCACTTTCTTCCATCTGAAATAATCCATACGTTCTTTTGTGAGTTTGTAACCTCGCCTCTTTCACCTTCTCAACGCCTCCAAACGATTTCTCCAAAATTTCCCATGTTTCTTTCGTTGATTCAACATCACTCGGCTTTTCAAAATTGTATGGATCACCATATTGATTAATTATAAAGAGAGCTTTATAATCTTTCTTCTTCAATTCTGTGTGCAGTCTTTTGTTCATCTTTCGCGTCTTCTGTAAGTGGTGTTACTCCTTCTTTCACAAGATCCCAAAGATCTTGATAACAGGAAATGATCTTCATCTGCTTACACTAATTCTCATAATTCTTATCTTTTAGATTTGGAAGACGTGCTGGAAAATGCTCGTTTGAATGATTCATCGTGCTATACTTCCCAAGAATCACATAGCCAATGCCCTAAGTACCATTTATTGGCGCAATTCAAGGGGGGGATCAAACAAGAAAGCATTTTTAACTTTAGGGATTTTTCTTTTTTAGCAACATACCTTTGTGAGAAAAACACCACATATTCACCCAAAACCTTAAGGTGATAGGTGTGTGGGTTCTTTTATTTATAAATGCTCTAGTCTCCATATATGCCTAACTAACGTGGGACTTTCCCACACTACTCAAACTTGTAATTATTTTTCAACATTCCCCCTCAAGTGTGAGTCTATCCATAGTGTTCCCCCTCAAGTGAAAGCTCTTTCTTCCACATACACTTGTATCACAATTGATACTTTTCAATGGGACACTCTCATCCACCATCATGTGGGAAGTACTTTTGATACAAGTAAGTCGGTCTCTTCACTCGAATCAAAGACTCGTGATTACAAATGTTGGAATTACTCCCAAAACTTAGAGAATTTCGAATCAATCTTGATGAACAAGAATCAATTCTTCCAATTGATTTCGTCTCTTGTTCTTCACTCTTCACTTGAGTGGATCAATCACACCTTGGTTGCAAGATAATTCTGAGGCACAATGATTATAAGTGAAGAAAAGAAAAGATGGATTGGGGAAGAATATAAATATTAAGGCTTGAGAGAAAAGGGGAAGAAGAGTTTCTCTCTGCTCTCAACTAAGATTTTATTCAACATTTTCTCTATGCAACTGCATTATTACAATAATAGGGTACCTCCCTATTTATAGGTTGAGATTGCTTGCACACCAAACAATCTCCAACTAACCTAACTCAGCTAAAAACAAAAAATAAAGCTAAGTATAAATTTATGTCGAGATACACTTCTTTAACATTTTGACAACTATACGATTTCGACACACAACATTTTGACGACAACAAACTCTATCAAAATAGTGTTTGACAAAAAAAATTACATTATCAACAATATATTATATATGAATTAAAAAAATATATGGAAAAAAAGCTAAAGAATACATTATTTGTTTTTTTTTCCAGAAATAGTTACTCATGCTTGAACTCCTTATAGGCTTTTTCCACCTCTTGTCCAATACTTATTCCGACCTATTTGTAAGCAAAATATAATTAAAGTTGACGGTCTCGAAAATATAAGTATAAGTTATAAAATCCAACTTTATTTAAAGTTGTTGGTTTAAAAGAAACTTTGATCAATTCTCCTATTTTCAATATGAATGCATAGTTTCAATGTAAATTTGTAATAATTATTGTAATAAAAAATGTTCTAATAATTACCACTATAACTCCATTTATTTTTTATTTATTTCTTTACTGTAAAAAAACTTCATTTATTTTTATAAATAAAAATTAATCAAACTAAACTAATAACTTTTCTTGTCTGTTATTAAACCAACATTTTAATATTTATAAAATTATGAAGACTTACCTAGCCGAAGTATGTAAGTATTCCCTTCAAACTTATATATAAAAAATTTAATTCTTAATTTTATTAAATAATTAATATATTTAGTTTAGAGAAATGTTAGCAATATTCTTTTATTATCTTAAACGTTAACTTTCTTATTGATTGAATCATATCTCAATCTTTCATTTTAAAAATATGTCTTACATAAAATGGTAAAACGCACACGTTTCAATCAATAATAATAATAATAAAATAAATATTTAAAAATGTGTTAAAAGATAATGTTCTTAATATTAGGGGTGTTCGCGGTTCGGTTTGGATCGATTTTAAGATAAAAAATCATCCGATCTAAAGATGAATTTACTTGCGGTTCAGTTCGGTTTTGAATGATATATTAAAAAAATCCAATCTGATCCGATTCAATTTTATGCAGTTTAATTTGAGTCGGTTTTTGAATATCCAAATTACACATTATTTTTATTAATATTATAAAACTACTAATAAATCATAGATTTGATATAATATATAACATATAATATATTAAAAGTTAATATTACAAAATGAGAGTGATTGATTATGATTGAAATAATAAAAATAAATAAATTATACCAAGCTAATAACTATTATTAAAAAAATTATTATCATCTAATAATAATTTCACATAGCATATCATACTAATAAAAAGTAAATAAGTATAAAAATATATGTATGCAGTTTGGTTTGGTTTGGATCGATTTTGAAAAATTAATCCGAAATCCGATCCGAACTGATTGATTTTCACAAAATAACATCCAAACACATCCAATAAATTTCGGTTTTTTGCAGTTTTCGATTTTTTGAATCGGTTTTCGGTTTTTTATTTGGATTAGTTTGGATTTGAACACCCCTATTTAATATATTTCATTTAGTTTATTATTAAATTAAATATATTAATTATTTATTAAATTTAAAAATTAAATTTTTTTCTTACGTATATTATATAAATGTATGGGACCAATAAAGTTTATATTTATAGAAAATATTGATGTGTAAAAACTTTAGAGAACTTTCAAAGCATCCATTTTGTGCGAGATTTTATTCCGACATCCTTTTATTTTGCCTGGTACTTTTATAATTGTAGTGTTTTTATCATGATATTCTTTGTGATTTTTTATGTTTTAGAAATTTTGTGTTTTTTGGATTTTAAAAAAATTTCTATTTTATTGAATTTTTAAAGAATTTCATGAATTTTTATCAATTTTTTTTGTGATCTATGAATTTTTACTGCATTTTTCAAAAAAATTTAAATTTGAATTATCAAACTTTTCAAATACAAAATCAAAATTTTCAAAATCTTATGATTTTTTAAATACATTATCGAAATTTTTAAAAAAGTTTGAGTTTTTATCGAATTTTTTAAAAAATTATAATTTTTTACCATATTTTTCAAAAATCCTGAATTTTTATCAGATTTTTCAAAATATCTACATGTTTTTATAGAATTTTTAGAAATTCTACGATTTTTATCAGATTTTTCAAAAATTAACTATGTGTTACCACATGATTTTTCAAAAAAAACTATTCGTTACCGCAAGATTTTTCAGAATATACTACCAAAATTTTCAAAAAATTATGAATTTTTATCGAATTTTTCAAAAAATTATAAACATTTATTGAGTTTTTCAAACACACTACAGGATTTTTCAAAAACGCATGAGTTTTTAATGAATTTTTCAAATCCACTATTAGATTTTTCAAAAACTGTGACTTTTTATCTGATTTTTCAATAAAATTGATTTTGATTTTTTTTACCTATAGAAAACAAACTACCGTCGTTTCCAAAAAAATCTAAAATATACCAAATTTTTAAAATATACTATCGAATTTTTGTAATCATATCAAATATCAAATATTTCATTTGCACTACTAAATCTTTCATTCGCTCTATTTTAGTAAAGATATTTGGATAATATAAAAAATATGGGAGTGTCAAGTCAGATTTTAAGGGTGTAAGAAAAAATCTCATTTGGTGCTTGAGCTACAAAAATCCATGTTGCTATTGGACTGAGGCTATTTTCTTGGGCTTTTATCATTGGGTTTTTCTTTAGCTCATACCTATGAAAATTTTACTTTGTACCCCAATAAAATATATCCTCACCTATACAATTTATATGATCTTTATTTGCTGATAAAGGATATTTATTATATGTCAAACTTAATATACTTACAATTTTATTAACTATTTAGAGATTACAAACTAAATCAATTTCCCCATTAAAATTTAAAATTTTAATTAAGTAGATCAAGTATGTGAAAATTCATAGAATTTTCAAAATATATGATACTCTTATCACATCATTGCATTTTAATATATAATATTATTATTTAAAATATATGTAAATATTCATTATTAAACATATATCAATGAATGTCTAAATTATTTGAAATTTTCTATACATGATTATCAGCATAATATAAGATGATTTAATGGTTGAATTGATTTAATTTGTTTTTTTATTTATAAAATATATAAATTGAATGTGTAAGTGTATTAGTCTAACACTTAGTGTAATCGAATCCATATATATATATACTCAAAACCATTCAGTTTTCAATTTAAAAAAAATATATTATGATGAACAATTTAGAAAACAAAGGTGAAAATTTCTAAAATACTAATTAAATAATTTGAATAAAAATTGATTGTACCTGATTAGAATGAATCGTCGATGGTCTGCAAGCTGAAATTGAATGGCTGTTGAAGTGAAGCGGGGGTACTTACAAGACACTCTGATGTCAAAGTAAGATTCAAAGTAAATGCAAGTAAAAAAAGTGTGTGGAATGAATGAATATTTTACCTTCTCATGTGAGAGGGTATTTAAAGCTCCCAGCGCTGAGTCAAGATCCGCGAATTGGACCAATCAATTAGGCTCAATAACAAAGTCTGTCATGGTTATGTACGTAATAGAGTCCAGCATGTGGCCTCCTCTCTGATCAATTGCCCTGAGATAATAGGGAAGTTGGTACTGTTATTTTCGGTGGGCATGATGGTCGTGCTTACGAATAGTTGTTGGCCACGTTCGCCTAAGAGGCACGTGGGGAAATCCCCAACAGTTACGGACTTGGGCTAGATGTCATTGGGCCTCAAAGGCATTGGATTGGGCCTGCTCAACGGTGGGACAAGTTCCAGCCCAACCCAGAACAGGAGCCCCCTAAGTTATTGCTCTTAGACGAAAAAGTGATTGCTTAAGGCCAGCTTGGTCGTCGGGGAAGCGTTGCTCGAAAAGGGACTGTTATTTGGCCGGGGAAACCAAACACTGCCCGAAAAAGTGACTGTTATTTGGCCGGGGAAACCAAACGTAAGTAATCACTATATTTTTGTCGGGGATTGTATGGTCGTCAGATCATCGATTTCCTCGCCATTTCTTCGTGGTTGCGTTGTCCTGCTCGACAAAGGGGATGTGTATGCAGTGCGGGTGATTTGTCCTGAAGGACTTTCCTCGACTAATTCATTAGGTATTTATTTTGATGCAGATGCTCGTTTGAGAATTTGCATTCGTGGGGAAAGCACAAAGTTCTTCCTCAAACTTGTCTCCTTGCGGTGCCCGTAGAAAACAGTGCCACCATGATGTTGGGCACGTGTTCAACTATGAAGACTTAAAATGGTGTTAGCGCATGATTACACGTGTGGGAGTTTTTGAAGCTGAAATAGTGTATTACTCTGCGTGCCACACGTGGTGGCTATTTGGAGCACTATCATTTCTTGGGAAAGCCTAGGGGTCTAAATAATTATGATTCCTTACACGTTATCCCATATGGTGTGGACTAGCTATAAAAAGAGGTCAAGAAATCCATTTAAGTATTTTCATTTTCTCTCATCTTGCTCCCCATTCGTTCATAAGCTACTCTACTGCCGCCACCGTAGATTTTTCCATCGCTCATCTTTCACCAAATAAGTGATTTCATTTGAATATGCTAATTTCCTTTAGGGCTTTAGATGAACATATGAAGTTTCTGGGGAAATTTGTGAACTTCGGATGAAGATCTATGGGTTTTCTGTTGAAGTTCATGAATTTAATATGAATACTCGTGGATTCTGGGTGAGGGTCCATAAACTTCGGATCAACTTCATGAATCTCGTATGAAGATCCATGAATCTCAGATGATCTTCATACGGGTCCGTATCGGGGATTCCTCCCTGTGATTTGGAACCTAGCAAGTCACTCAGTCAAGGAGAACGTTCGTGATTTTGCTTAGCCGAGGGAGTCATTTCCCCCATGTAGCCATCAAGGGCTTGATTCGAGGACTTACCCTCGAGGAGCTCCTCGCCCTTTCACTTGGCCTGCAATGGAAGGATGGATTTGATGACATCGAATCAGTGTTTCCCTTGCTTTTTGGGTAAGATGGCTTAACCAGGAAAATAAGTTAATTTACCCGAGTCTACTGGCAAGGAAAATGTGGGCACGGGGAACTCCCTAGATTGAGTTGCGCCTTAACCAAAGAATCTTATGTCTCAGTTTGTTCATGATCCTTCTAACGCATTCAACATTGTTGAGGAGAGGGAAGATGATTCCCCCTTCCTGGTTGGTTCTCATTCCGAACAAGCACATGAGGATTTGCTCGGCTTTTTCGGGCAAGCGCTTCCCCATGTATGAGTTCACCTTTAAATAAGCAGGGATGCGCCTTCCTTTTATGGATTTCCAGGTGGGGGTTTTCAAATGGTTAGACTTGGCCCTTTCTCAGATCCACCAGAATGCGCTTGCGTTCGTGCGGGAATTTGAGATCATTTGTCGATACCTTGAGATTGGCGTTACCTTAACTTTGTTCTTCTGAATCTTCCACCTCCAGCGGTAGGTGGTAGAGGGTCGATAGGCCTGGGTATCATTCAAGAAGTTCAGAAAGTTGTTTCAACCATACATGGAATTTGTCTGGAATTTCAAGGACAGGTTCTATGTCGTGAAGCGTATTTCCGAAGCAGTCGTGGGCCATTTGTACGATCATTCAGCCGAGACAGAGGATGGTCGAGAGGTAACGAAGCTAAAGGCAAAATTTCCCCTCGAGTGGTAGTGGGAGAATTTTTAGCAGAAGTCCGAATATTATTTGGTAAACCCCGAGGAGTTAGATGCCCAGAATAAGCTTGCGTACGATAAACTAGCGGCCTATGTTAAGAGTTTCTCCCCCACCAAATGTATGGATTCAGACAATAACTTCATTCTTGATGTTGATGGGGAGTATTTTTTTTCTCGGCTGATAAACTCGAAAGTGCTACTCGAATGTTCTTTTGATGAAGAGTCTTTGAGACTCCTAGGTGGGGTGTGTGCCCGTAGTAAATATTTTGTCTATTTGTTTCGTGGACTAATTATCTCCTTTTTTGGATTACAGGTCGAATGGCGACTTTCGAGGAACGTCTGCTCAAACTGAGGGGCAAGGGTGGCCTAAAGTTTCCCAAAGGGCGTGCTGCTCAAATCCAAAAACATGCCAAACTTGACGCCCATGTCGGCAGTTCCTCTTCTCCTCAAGGCGATCAACTCTCTCCCCCTGAACAGCTCGCAAAGAGGGGGCACAAGGAATTCCTGAACATGGGGTCTCTTCAGATAAAGGCAAAATTGTTGGAGAGTCCTTTGTGCTGCTTCCCTGTTACCTCAACCGCGACATCTTTTGCGGGGATAACTCTCTAGGTCTTCATGAAGCGGAGAGGAAAGCCATCATGTCTGCGAACAGGGAAACTTAGAGGAGGTATATGTTCGAAGATGTGGCTGCTGTAATGAGGATTCTTGAGAATACTTTGACCCTGAATGACGCAGCGACGAGTTTCCAGTCTGCCCTTTCCAAAGTGAATGCTCAAATTGACAAGCTGTAGGTGCATAATGAATAACTAAAGAATGATCGCCTTGACCATCAGTCAATATATGAGATCCAAGTCAGGCTCCTCACTGAGTTGAACGAGCTGAAACAGAAGATGGATGCCATGTCCAGGGAGAATGAATGACTAGTTTCCCGAGAAAAAGAGTTGGAAGGGATCGTGACGCCTGATGATGAGGAAACTGTCAATGAGGATGGGTTTCAGACTAGGAAAGAGTTTATTGCCCGGATTCTCCAGCTCGAGCAGGACGTGGTGGATACTCTTGGGTATGGCTTCAATAATACTGTGAAGCAACTTAAAATTGTCAATGTCGGGTTCAAGCTCGTAACCAAAGGGACCGGGCCTTTTCATAAAGTGGTTGAATAGGAAATCATTCCTTCTCCCGGTGATATCCCCGAGGAAGAGTCGGACGATGAAGACGATGGCCCTGAAGATTAGTTTTAGCTTTGGACCTGCGTGCCCGTGCATTTACCTGACTTGCGTGCCAAACTTTTCTTTAATGTTTGGACAAGGGGATTTACCAAGTTTTTGTACATGTGCTTTTATTTTGGGCATGTGTTCCCCTCTTTCTGTAACATATGGATAACATCGGCCTGTGTGATTGTTTTTTTAATTCTTTACTACGCATGTTTTATCCATAGTATTGTTTTAACGTTTTGCTTGTTATTTTATATAAGTGTGGGAATTCATGCTCGACCTGTTTATTGATGGATGACAACGTATGGAGACGTGTCAGGGATACAAATTTAGATTCCGTTTGGAAGAGGCCAATGTCGCGTTCAAGACCTTATTCTTGCGGTGTGAACAGTCCCATCGTGAGCTGGGTGTTCTGCCTCTTCGGTACAATGACGGTGGAGCTCGGTCGAGGTATCTATGTCAGGCTAAAATCCTACTCGTCCAATGAGAAAAGACCCGCCTTTTGTTTTGGGTTGGATGCAATGTTCGTACCTCAACATGCATCTGTGGCCGAGCAAGACCTGTCTATGTCGGAGAGGTCAGGCCGACTGCCAAACCCTAACTTTTGTTTGGGACTTAGCTGAAATATTGTTTTAGGTTACTGGTGTTCCAAGGTTGAGGCAAATGTTTACCATTTAGGTGTTAGAGGTAATATGATCCATTTCTCGTCTTATCATATACGCGGTAGGGGCCTTCTCAGTTGGCGGCCAACTTTCCTTCACGAGAATCATTCTAGTTTCTCAGCAGAACTAGACTCCTGACTTGGAACTCGTGTTTTATGACTTTGGCGTCATATTGCAAAGTTATTTGTTGTTTTAATTTGGCCTTGCAAAGAGATGCTCTCGGTCGAATTTCTTCGACCAAGTCGAGCTCCTCCCTTAAGACTTCATCATTTAGCTCCTCGTGGAGAGGGGATTCAGTTTACCTAGACGGCTCCCTGATTTCTATGGGGATGACTGCCTCGGTACCGTATGTTAGTCGGAAATGAGTCTCCTTGATAGTTATCTAGGGTGACGTTCTGTAAGCCTAGAGCATGTTGTGGAGCTCTTCGACCTACCTCTTCTCCGCCTCTCCGATTCTGCTCTTAAGTCTCTGTAAGATGACCCTATTTGTGGACTCTGCTTGCCCGTTTGTTTGAGGGTGCTCGACAGACATAAAATGTTTCTTGGTTATGATCTTAGCGACAAAATCTTGGAATTTCTTGTCAGTGAATTGTATCCCATTGTCAATGGCAAGTGTTTGCGGTACGCCGAACCGGGAAAGCATATTTCTTTTGTAGAAATGAAGAATATTGTGCGACATGATTTTGGCGAGAGCTTCGGCCTCTATCCATTTAGTAAAGAAATCAACTACAATGATTAGGAATTTGTTCTGGTATGTTTCTTAGGGGGAAGGGGTTGAGGATGTCCATTCCCTACCAGGCGAAAGGCCACAGGGAATACAATGTTTTGAGCTCGTGTGAAGGTTCCAAGTGCATACCCGTGTGGCGTTGGTATTTGTCTCATTTTTTAATGTGCTCCTTGGTGTTCTGTTGTATCGTGGGCCAGTAGTATCCTTCTCACAGTTCCTTTCGCGCGAAAGACCTCATGCCTAGGTGTTAGGCGTTGATACCTTTGTGGATTTCTCGTAAGATGTCGGGGACTTTGGTTTCCTCAACACATTTTAGGAGTGGGATGGAGAATCCTATTTATACAATTTATGCTCGACCAAAACGTAAGAGCAAGCTCAGCATTTTGCTGCGCTCGCCTCATTTTGGTTGGCTGGTAGTTCCCCTTTGGTGAGGTAATTGAACACCGAGGTCATCCAACAACTCTTGTCCCCAATGGAGTTTATGTTGAGCTACGCGGTGTGTTTCTCGATTCTCGGGTTAGAAAGGGATTCCTGGATGATAGATTTGTTTTCGCCCTTCTTCTTGTGCTCGCAAGTTTCGAAAGTATGTCAGCTCGAGTGTTTTATTCGCAGGGAACATGTTTGATTTCTGCATGGTCGAACCTTTTCATTTTTTCTCTTACCAGGGTCAATTATTCGATGAGGTTGTCATTATTGGCTTGATACTCTCCTCGTACTTGTGACGCAACAAGCTGGAAGTCAGTGAAGATTTATACTTCATGGGCGCCTAAATCCTCGGTCAGCCTAAGCCTTGCAAGCAACGCTTCATATTCGGCCTTGTTATTTGACATCGGGAAAGATAAAATAAGTGAGTGCTTGATTACGACGCCCTCTTATTTTTTTAGTAGGATGCCCATTCTGCTCCTGTCGAACTGGAAGCTCCATCTACAAAGATGGTCCACTTTCGGGGCCCCTCCGCAAGGGGCTCAACAGTGGTCATTTATGCGAAGAAGTCGAACAGTGCTTGGGCTTTGAGGGCTTTCTGGATCTCGTATTGGATGTTGAACTCCGACAACTCTAGGGATCATTTTAGCATTCGAATGTCCATGTTTGGTTGTCTGAGTAGTTGCTTTATAGGTTGGTCAGTTTAGACCATGATCGTCTGGTCCATAAAGTAATGTTTAAGTCTTCTTGTCGCGTTGATAAGGGCCAAAGCCACTTTCTCGATTTGTTGATATCTGACCTCAGGGCCTTGTAGTGCCTTGCTGGTGAAATATAAAGGCTTTTGCCCATCTGTGGTTTCACGAATGAGGGTCGTGCTCACGGCCTCCACTGAAACAACCATGTAGAGAAAAAGAATTCCCCCATTCTCGGGCCATGAGAGCACGAGGGGTTCTGAGAGAGCTTGCTTGAGGTGAAAGAGGGCTTGTTTTCAGTCCTTGGTCCACTCGAATGTTGTCTCCTTGCGTAATAATTTAAAAAATGGCAAGGCGTGTTGGGTAAATTTTGCCACGAAGCGAGAGAGCGAGGTGAGCATACCATTCAAGAATTGTATGTATTTTTTTTTATTCGTGCCTGGGGAGTTCGGAGAAGGCCCATTATTTGTCAGGGTTGGCTTTGATCCCCTGTCCTGTCAAATAGAAACCGAGGAACTTTCCCGCCTTAACCCCGAAAGTGCATTTTTCTGGGTTTAATCTCATGTTGCATTTCCATGCCCGGTCAAAGACTCTTTTTCGGTGGGTCGTGTGGTCATTTTCTGCTCGAGACTTGACATTCATGTCGTTCATATACACCTCGTGTATGTCCCTGAACTCACCTGAAAAAACCATGTTCATCATTCGCTGGTATGTTGCGCCCATATTCTTCAGGCCGAATGGCATTATGTTGTAGTAATAATTGCATGGCTCGATCATGAAGGTCATGCATTTTTTGTCGCTTATTGACATGGGAAATTGATTATAAACTGAATATGTATCTGTGATACGGCGGAAGAACTGACTCGGGTATTTGCGTTTGATCGCAATTATGCAGTTTAGCAAGAGTCATCACCGACTTTTCTTTTATCCAAAAGGAAAGGTAAAAAAGCACAGGAAAGACCTTTCGAGATTATTTCTCGGCTTCAGGGGGTAGAATATGTAAAGGGAAGGTATTAGCACCCTTTTCATCCTTGGTTTTCCATGGGCTCTTAGTTACTTGCTAGATCACTTGCTTTTGTTTGAATGTGCTTTTGGTGCGGGTTTTGAAAGTATTTTGAAAACGTCTTTGTAATGGTTCTCGTCTCTATAAGAACGCATACAAAGTGTTGTTTTGAAAAATAGTTCAAAGAGGTGTTTGTGTATTGTGTTTTTTGAAGGTGATTTTGGAAAGATGTTTTTGTAATGGTTCTCGTCTCTATAAGAACGTATACAAAAAGTTTTTCTCTTTTGAAAAAGGTTTTAATATGAAAGCGTTGGTGTAAAATGTTTGGTTGTGAGCAAGCGAGCAATTTAAGAGCGAATCTACCTACTCGAAAGGTCTTAAATGTTCTTTTCCTCCTTTAGATGTTGCTATCTTACCATTGATTTGCCCAAGTCGCCCTTTCAGGTTTTCAACTTGCCAGGTGTACATATTTTTTTGTTTTATCCCTAATTTTTCCCCGAACCTTTTTGGTTCGCCGGGATGCCCTTATTTTGCCTAGGTGTGTCAACCTAACGAGTTTCTTATGCGTACTATCTTTTGACTATGTCCGCATTCACAGGGTGTGACAGGTCATCCCCATCCATGGTGGTTAAGATCATTGCTCCACCAGAGAATATGATTTTGATTACAAATGGTCCTTCGTATGTAGGAGTCCATTTTCCCCTGGGATCACCTTGCGACAGTATGATGTGCTTGATCACCAGATCCCCAAATTGATACACTTGTCGTCTGACCTTTTTGTTGAAAGCCTTGATCATTCGTTTTTGATACATTTGGCCATGACAGACATCAGTAAGCCTTATCTCATCAATCAAGTTTAGTTGATCAAGTTGAGTCTGGATCCAATCGTCTTTGTTCAGCCCTGTATCCTTCATGATTCTCAGAGAGGGGATCTGGACCTCAATAGGTAAGACAGCTTCCATGTCGTACACCAGAGAGTAGGGTGTTTCCTCGGTTGATGTGTGTGTCGTGGTAAGATACCCGTGGAGAGCAAATGGTAGCATCTCATGCCAGTCTTTGTATGTGACTGTCATTTTCTGTATGATCTTTTTGATATTCTTATTTGCGGCTTCGACAACACCATTCATCTTTGGCTGGTAAGGGGGAGAATTATGGTGCTGGATCTTGAATTTCTCGCACAGGGAGGTGATCATAGTATTATTTATATTCATACCATTGTCTGTGATGATTCTCTCTGAGATACCATACCGGCAGATGAGATTCTGTTTAATGAACCGGGAGATAACATTCTTGGTAACAAAAGCGAAGGAAGCTGCCTCAATCCATTTTGTAAAATAATCAATGGCCACTAAGATGAAGCGGTGTCCATTAGAGACCGTTGGTTTGATTTCCCCAATCATATCGATGCCCCACATAGCAAAGGGCCAACGAGCCGTCAAGACATTCAGAGGAACCGGAGGTACGTGCACCTTGTCAGCATAGATCTGACACTTGTGGCATGTTCGAGAGTGTTGATAGAAATATGCTTCCATGGTAGACCAGTAATAGCCTGCCCGTAGGATCTTCTTTGCCATCGTATGCCCACTGGAATGGATGTCAAAATTTCCCTCATGTAGATCAGCCATGATCTTTTCCGCTTCAACCTTGTCTACGCATCGAAGTAACACAGAGTCATGGTTGCGTTTGTAGATAATGCCATTGCTAAGGAAGAATTTAGCAGAGAATCTCCTTAAGAACTTCTTATCATTGACTGAAGCTCCTTTCAGATATTCTTGAGCCTCGAGATACCTCTTGACTTCGTGAAACCAAGGTCGGTCCACTACTTCTTCAGTATTAATCTCGTGATAGTGAGTTGGTTCATCCATTCGTTCAATGGTGATATGGGGAGCCTCGTTATCCCATTTAAGTTTAAACATGGATGACATTGTGGCTAGTACATCTGCTAGCTGATTTTCTTCTCGTGGGAAATGCTCAAAGGTAATCTTCTCAAAATATGGGAGCAATGTCAGCACATGTTATTTGTAGGGGATAAGGTTAGGTTGTTTGGTGTCCCATTCCCCTTTGATTTGGCTGATGACCAAAGTTGAATCTACGAATACACTTAAGGATTTTATCCCCAAATCTATGACAACTTTAAGACCAAAAATGCACGCTTCGTATTCCGCCATGTTATTTATACAATTGAAGCAGAGTCTTGCAGTAAAAGGAGTATGACATCCTTCAGGATATATGAGTACAACACTAATACCATTGTCGAGTGCGTTGGATGCCCCATCAAAAACCAGAGTCCATCGGGATCCTTGTTCAGGTCCGTCATATGGCCTGAATTCTTCACAGTTATTTACCATCATAATGTCTTCATCTGGGAATTCGAACTTCATGGTCTGGTAGTCTTCCACAACTTTGTGAGCAAGGAGATCAGATAGTACACTTCCCTTTATTTCTTTTTGGGTAGTATATTGTATGTCATATTCTGTCAGGATCATCTGCCATCTCGCTATTCTCCCAGAGAGAGCAGGTTTCTCGAAGATGTACTTTATTGGATCCATTTTAGATATCAACAAGGTAGTATAGGTCAGCATATATTGTCTTAGCCGGCGAGCAGCCCATGCCAGAGCGCAGCAAGTTTTCTCGAGCAGTGAATATCTGGTTTCACAGTCGGTAAACTTTTTGCTCAGGTAATAAATAGCATGCTCTTTTCGGCCAGACTCGTCATGCTGCCCCATCACAGACCCCATTGAATTTTCCAAAACATTTAGATACATGATCAATGGTGTTATACCCCAAAATTTTCCCTCTCATCTATCAAGACTTTTCTCACAAGATCTCTTTGACTCAAGACTGGATTAGGGTTTGATCAGCTCAAGATATCTCATCTTACACTATTGATCCAAAATTAGGGTTTGAGTTTGCACAAGGATTTTGGACTATAAATGCTTCATATGACTTTCAAACATCATTATGGGCCCCTAAGACTGTTCATGACAAGTTTCAAGCTTTGAACCACATTTTTGATCAGTCAATTGGACAGTTGACCTAAAAATCAACTGTATTAGGGAAAAAGTCAACCATGGCCAATTTATAGTCAAACTTCATAATTTTTGATCCACGTCAACATTTTAAACTCATATGTATCATTTGACCAAGTTTGGATCACAATTCCTCAAGAAATTTGATCAAATCATCAAAAGGGCAAAATGGTCAAAATTAGGGTTTTGACTGAGGAAGGGCAATTTCTGATTTTTGACCTAGAAAATGACCAATTGATTTGAATCATGATTTCAAGGGTTCATTTGTATCATCTTGACCTAATTACATGGTTCAAAACATTGCAATTTCATTGGATAGACAGATGAAATTTGCAGTCAACTGATCAAAAGTCAACTGTATATTGAAAAGTCAAACTTTGACTTTTTGGTCAAAATCAAGTGCCAAGGATCATAATTCATCAAAACATGTCAAAATGTGAAACTTGTTCATCAAGGAATCAAAGATTGAAGATTTGATTTTAAAATTTGAATTTTTCTTAACTTGGAAATTTTTCTAAGTATAGAAAATTTCTTATTTTTTCTCAACTTTAGGCCAATTTTCCACTATGATACAAGATGATTCAAAGAAAGTTCCCAACATAAAAGTTTTAGATCTCCATGAAATCTACATCTTTGCTTCACACATTTTCCCTAAAGATGCTTGGATCTCAAGATATAATTTTGTGAATACATGCCCATGAACTAAAATAACTTAGTGAATTTTTGCCCTAATTTAGGCAGGTTTTTGACCCAACTTCATGGCAATTTTTCACCTAGTTCCAAGGGGAATATTGAAATGAATTTCAAAGATTAGTTATATAGCACATTTCAAGATTTCCAAAATATCCAAGAACTCCTTGAGATCATTTTTGAGTAGGGAGAATCGAAGAGATGAAGTTGGCAATTTCTCACTTTGAATTCAAGCCATTTCATGAAGAACAAATTTCAAATCTGAACCTATGCTGCCTAATCCATGATTTACAGGTCCCAAACTTGTTTCTTACTCCATAATTTAATGCTTACTCAGTTGAAAAAGCTTTAATCTAAGCCCTAGAGTCTTTATCCAAGTTGTAATTCCATAAATGGCACAAAGTTGCCATTGCCATTTTGGAAAAGCTTTACTTTTTGCAACTTTCCAATTCTTGAGCATTGGACCTGTCTTCTCTGCACACACAAGTACTACAGACCTAAGGCAACTTGTATAGAGATCATACTAACCCCAAGCAGGCCAATACAAGCATGTGAAGACTTTTCCCTTCACTTTGCTTCAAAAGTAAGAAAGTGTGCAAAAAGCCTAGAACTAAAAGATCTGTTGTGAAACTGACTTGGAACTTTCTCCATACTAATACACAAACATATTACAACTTAGAGCATGATTGAAAAAGGCCTGAAACACTCAAACACTCCCTCTCACCAAAAACCTGTCAAAAACTTGTAGTTTGAGCATAAGTATAACAATCCATCATTTGGCTTGTGCATTTCAAGTTTCATTCATCCAAACACTTTACCTACTTCATATCTAAGTGATCCAGACCATCATCCCTGCACTGTAACTCCTCCTTCTTCATCTTCCATTTTTGTTTTCCAAGCTTGCAGGTTGACTTGGATAGAGAGTTCCAGGCACTTCCAAAGCAAGGCAAGGATTGGAACACACTCAGGGAGGTTCAAGCAAGCTCAAGCAATCATCAGGCCTTCATAAATCTCACTCCAACTCCATTCACGATCTCAGCTGAAAGAGGTAAGAACTCCAAATTTTATCTCCTCATAGAGGCATCCATTGGCCATGATTTGTGAAAGAAAAATGTAGATATCATTGCTACAAAGCTGTACATATCCATAACTTGTATTTATTTGGCCTGAGTTGAGAGAATTTTGAACTTCAAGTTCCTAGAAAAATTTGGTTAAGAATTAGGGCCATTAAAATTCTCTTTAATCTTGGACTTATAGTTTTAGTTATGCACATGGTTAGAATCGTGAGACAAAATGCTATAACATTCATGTTATCAATTTCCATTTTTGTTGAGAGATGAAAGAGTTACAGGAGGTCCGACCAGCTTGAGGAAGAAGATGAAGTACAGGGCAAAGACATTTCTTGTGTGATGTTTTTATTGTTTCATATAAATCAACGGATGTACAGCCACCCCAGTGGCAAGGTAGTGCGCTGGCAATGCCCAGGTCATGGGTTCGAACCTTGGCGCTACCTTTTGTTTTTTCATACTTTTCCATTTTCATTTTTTTCTGTTTTGTAGGATGGGCTTCAACATTTCAACATTGAGCCTAGTTTTTTTTCTAACATAACACCACCCGATTTCTCAAGATACCCCCCTGGCCCAACTATTTTCACACTTTTATTTATTTGTTTTATTTTTTTTTGTTTTATTAAATATTTTCTTAAATACATAAAATCATAAAAAATATAAAATATGACAATTTTGCATTTTGTTTATTTTATTTTATTTTCACATGAAAAAATATTTTATTAAACTATATATTAATTATTTCTTTCTTAAATAAATTTGTAAATATAATAGATTTAGTTTAACTATTTTATCCTTCTTTTATTCATACTTGTAAATATTTATTTTGACATACAAAAACTAAATATTTTTTTATAAAATATTATTAATTATTTTTAATACAAAAAATACACAAAAAATAATACATAAGAACTTTATTTTCTTTTAAACTAGAAATTAGGGTTAACTTTGGTTTTCAAGAATTAATTTCTTTTTCTTAAGTTATTAGGTTTAGTTCAAAATTTCTTTTCACATAAGAAACAAAACAAAAACCTTTTTTTGCATATATATATATATATATATATATATATATATATATATATATATATATATATATATATATATATATATATATATATATATATATATATATATATATATATATATATATATATATATATATATATATATATATATATATATATATATATATATATATATATATATATATATATATATATATATATATATATATATATATATATATCATTGCATATTTAAATTATATTGTGTATTGTTTATTCAAGTACTTGTACAAATTCGATTTGGTTGTAATAGCTTAATTAGATTTACATTATTGCAAATCTCCATTCATAATTTGTATTCCCCCATCCCATAAAAATATTGTAATAGCGTAGTAATCTTTAAGTTACGCAATTTACCGCTTTTACATACCATGCTAGTAATTAGGGTTTGTATGACAAGATAAAATCAATCAAATAGAAAACCCTAAATCCAAGACAAAATAAAAACATGAAAATAACACACTTGCACACAAGCATCTTAGGGTTTCTCCACTTGGTTGCCTTGTACAAAAAATAGCCATATTACGCATGCGAAGTATCTTGGCAAAACAAACAAGTATAAGATCATAGTCCCTCGATGACGCTATTCAAAGTTGCCTTACAAAATGATCTTAGTCCCTCAAAAATGCTAAGATACTTTGCAAACATTGCTAATCATGGTTATACGATGACCCATGCCCGTCCTGTTTACATCCAAAGATAGGGTTGCTTACCAAATCAATGGTAAGACAATAATGTCAAAGGAAAAGAAAATGAACAAGAAAGAAATTTTGAGTAGGTAGATTACTTTTGGTTACTTGCTCCATTTCAAACAAATCTCCTTGCTATTTTCAAAACAAACACACACATTTAAAAACATCTTACAAATATTGAAAACATTTTCAAAAAGACAAATATCTTTGTATACATTCTTACGAACGAGAATCATTACAAAGATTTCCTAAACAATGGCCTCTTTTACAAAATACTTTCAAAACCACACAAAGCACAATTTCAAAACAAAAAAAGCAAGTGATCTAGCAAGTAACTAAGAGTCCATGGAAAACCATGGATGAAAAGGGTGCTTGTTGTACCCCAAAATTTGCCCTCATGTTTTTCCAAGATTTTCCTCTTGCATAGGTGGTTATAAACCTTTGCCTAAAGACAAGGAAAATTTTCAATTGGTGGTTAAGTATCCTTCGATTGGCACCTACAAAATTCCCTTCGATTGGCATCTCCAAAGTGCCTTTCGATTGGCATCTGCATAGCGCCCTTAGATTGACATGGACAAAGGTCCTTCGATTGGCCTTTTAACAAGGTCTTTCGATTGGCATTTTAGAAAAGTCCTTCGATTGGTATTTGGACAAAGGTCCTTTGACTAGCACTTCAGAGTGTTCTTCGACTGGAACTTCAGAGTTTCCTTCAATCAGAATATCATAATGAAATGACCTTCGAATGGCATTTCAATGTAGATTTTGTCTTAATATAAGATGCTTTGATAAAGGAAGTTCTGAACACTTCGAATCAGAACTTAGACTCATCACAAGACCAACGGCTGGTTGAAGTTGTTTAATAGGGAATGTTCTGAATAGATTCGAATTGGATTTTGAAGTTGGCAAAGAAGGCACATTTGAAGGAATGAAATAGGCTGGCATGACTAAGCAAAAACACATATCCTAACCTGTCCAGGTTCACCCCAAGTTCAAAATGGCATGTTGTCATTGCAAATATGGCAAGAATTCAATGTTAATCGTGGATTCAATTTTTGAATTAAAGACCAGGTTCTTGCTTTGTTTACTCCCAGCCCCACAAAAGTTGATTCGACATGGGTGATTCTCTTTGAATCAAGCAATCTAAGCAGAGGAAGGTTCAGTCGAAGGGGGCTATGCAATCGAAGCTGGAGTAATTCGATTTGGGACTTTGAGGCCACCGAAGAGAGCAAATTAGAAGAGAGTTAGATTTTCAGGGGCAGGTCAGCTTTCGATTCTCATCATGTTGGAGGCCCAAACAACTCATAACAGGCTGGCAGTAACGTATGAAAATAGATTGGCACGTGATTGAATCAAAAATAAAAAGTCTTTATGAAGAAATCAAATCAAATCTCTTCATCATAATGGGCCAAGATTTGATACACAAATATTGACCTAAATTCCTTTGTCTATATAAACCTCATGCTCACAAAGAAAAAAGGCACGGAGGCTGCCTTAGAAGAAAACACTGCCTGCCCCATGAGATTCCACAAAATTGCCAAAGATTGTCAAACTCAAAGTTGGTTTTATGCGCAGTCTCCATCCAAACTAACATTTGAATCGTGTTCTTGGGGTTCACGCAGAAGCACCCCTCATACAACCCCCCTGTTGGTAATTGTGCATTTGATCTCAAACTTATTAAGTATGATTTGAATTCATGTTGAACATATATACATATTACTGCTAATATTCATGTTTGTTTTAGTGTGTTACATGTGAGCAAAAAAGCAGGATTGAGATCGTGCCATTATTGGGGCACGATCTGAGCTTCTTCGATTTGTACAGTGGTAGTTCGTTTTCAATGGGTTAACACCATAGGAGGCCACTGAGCGCGCAAATTCAATGTTTAAGTTAAATACTGTGTTTTTGTTTCTAACGTAACATTGCAGTTTCGTTTGTACCAATGGATATCTTTCGACCAGGTTGGTGAGGAAGATGTGCTGCAGCGAAAAGGACCCAGGTTCAATACCCAGGTCATATATTTTGTGTTTTTTCTAACAAACTTCCTTGCAGAATTCCAGATCGAAGGATGTCACATCTAGATCGAACGCCCCAGACATGCAGTTTCGCAGGCATCTTCGATCAGCCCTCTGAATCGAAGAGCAATCCAAGCCTCTTCGATCCAGGCCTTAATTCCCAGAGTGCATTCCTTTTATTTCCTGTCCTTTCGGCCTTTAGATTGGGTTTCCTTTCTTTTACTCCTTCTAAGCTTTACTTATCATTAAGAAGAAAAACCCCAAAAGACATTAGGTTTAGTTTTTACATTAAATTAATTTTGTCAATTAATTAATTAATTATTTTAATATTTTCTTTTAAAAAACTAAAATTGAATAGACTTAGGATTTTTTTTAATTCAATTTATTTTTATATTAAAAACAACAAAAACATTTTCTCTTTTAATTAGGATAGAAGGGTCAAAACTCTAGTTCGCATTCGTTCTAATTTTCATCGCGCGCTTTATTTTATTATTTTTACCCTATTATTGTAACTGCTCACAAGGTTGTAATAGTTTAAATTAGGACTTATTTGCATTTACCGCTTTACTTTTCAAGGGTTTGTTTTTGGCTATGTAAATACCCGAAGCCTTGTAATAGCATAGTTTAATTTCTGCATTTTAAATTCCATAAATATTTAACTGTTAGATGTATGATATTAGGATGCATGACAAGAATGTATGTGAAAAACTTTAAAACAGTTAGATAACCCTAACATGTGCAAAGATAAATAATCTGAAATTGAATCACTCGCACATGCACACTCCTAGGGTACACTCCCACTTGGTTGCCTTCGGTAAACAGTCATTGAGTATAGGATGCTTTAGTGGTTGTCCTTTTGTCCAAAGATCAAAGTTGACTCGGAAAGGTTGCCTCGAATATTATTGCCTCGGATAATTGATCTTAGACATTAGGGTTACTACTAAGACGTCCTAACATTGATTTAGTGACCAAACGTCCCTTTCGAATTGACCCTCAAAACTCCAACGACGGTGATACCTACTCACTAATAGTGGGATATCACTGTCTAAAGGAAACAAATACGGAATGATTCTTTTTTCGAGTAGGTAGATTAGTTCTTAAGTACTTGCTCAATCAAAACAAATTTTTTCACACTTACACTCCTTTTCAAACAAAGTTTTCAAAAACACTTCATTACACTCTTGAAGACAGAAGCAAGAGTTAAATCGAAGTCAAAACAAAAGCTTTTCAAATCACACAAACACAAAGAAAACAATTTTGAAAATGATGAGCAAGTACCTAAGAGTCCGTAGATAGCTATGGATAGAAAGGGTGCTAATACCTTCCCTTTCTATAATCTACCCCCCTGTGATACGGTGGGAGAACTGACTTGAGGTTTCGCGTTTGTTTTTGCATTTGTTCAGTTTAGCAAGAGTCGCCACCGACTTTTTATTTTATCCAAAGGAAAGGTCAAAAAGCACAGGAAAGACCTTTGAGATGTTTTCTTGGGTTCGGGGGGTAGATTATGAAAAGGGAAGGTGCTAGCACCCTTTTTATCCATGGTTTTCAATGGGCTCTTAGTTACTTGTTTTAGATCACTTGCCTTTCCTTTTCAATTGTTTGAAATGGTGCTTTGTGTGTGTGGTTTTGAAAATGTTTTGAAAAAGATGCCTTGTCTAGGCAACCTTTGTAATGATTCTTGTTTGAATATTTACAAAGGTGTGTGTCTTTTTGAAAAGATATTTCAATGTTTTGAAAGTTGTTTTGAAATTGTTTTGAAGTTGTGTTGTGAAGTGTGTTTGAAAATGGCAAGGATGTTTTTCAAGTTTTTGATCAAGTAACTAAGAGTTGTCTACCCTATTTTACTCAAAGATCTTTCTTATGTTTTAACCCTTTTAACAGTGTTGTTTCACCATTGTATTTGATGAACAACTTTGTGTTAGGATGTTTAAACGGGACAGGTGCGGGTCATTGTATACAATCGTTGAAAGCAACTTGTGAGACGCTCTAGCAATATCGTAAGGGATGAGATCGTTTTATCGAAGGCAACATCGAGGGTCATCGAGGGACTATGATCTTTATTTATCGAAGGGGCATTTGCTAGAGTGTCTCATACTCGAGGGACATGATTGCATTTTCCGAGGCAACAAGCGAGGTTACCCTAGAGGTGCAAGTGTGCATTGTGTTTGTCATTTCATGCATTTATTCTTGTATTAGTTCATCTAGCGATTGATTTTAGACTTTCACATACAAACCCTAATCTCTAATCATGGCATAATTAAAAAGCATAAAGTGCGAGAATTAAATTCTAAGCTATTACAAAAGAGTATCCGAGGATGGGGGTACAATCATTTACAAATGGGGATGAGTCTCTCAAGAATAATAATATCCCAAATATTATGGGTTACAACCAAATTGAATTGATGCAATTCAACATAAGATTATAACAATTTATAAAACAAGGAAAATCAAAGAAATATGGGATGCATGTATTTATTTACAAATGAGCAAATGAAATTTTACCCAATAAAGACTTAAGTATTATTATTATTATTTTTGTGTTTTTTATTAATTATGTAAAGGAAATTTTTTTTAAAAGAAAGAAAAATTATTTAAATTAAAGTTCTATTATTTACATATTTTTATTAATCAATAATTGATTTAAAAAAAAACCAAGAACTACTTAAATTAAACTAAATGTTCTCTTTATTTTTATTTTTATTATAAATAAGATTAATAATAACTTTAACTAAAAAAAGGTAAAGCAAAATTAAATTAGTATTGGTATTAACTAAAAGAAAGAAAGTAAAATAAAATAAAAAAACATTAGTTTTGAAAGAAAGATATGGGCTTCAGGCGATTTGGGCCCAAACAAATAAAAAAATTTGAAGAAGAACAAATTAGCAAGAAAAAGGGGGTGTGCGTGCTCAGCCAATCAATTGGGCTCGTGGTTTGGGGCAGGTCAGGCTCAGAACGCGGTTTCACAATGTTTTGTTAGGGTTTTCTCATTTTAGGGTTTGCCATCTTTTGCTTCAGCAGCGCCGTTCTTGCTTCTCTTGTTCTCTTCGTCTTTCTCAAGCCAAAATGCTGATTTATTCTCCACGAGCCTAGCTACCGGTGCGCCGCTCTCATCCACTCCCTTCCTTCTCACAGTGGCCCATGTTTTTGTGCTTGAACGGTACAAATTGTTTCATTTGCGTTTTAGGGTTTTTTCGGTTTTGTTTTCGTTTTGCTCTTGCATGTTTTAATCTATGGTTGTTATGATGTTTACATGTAGTGAAAGTGGTTGAGAAAAAGTTTACCTTGAGCGTTTTGCTTCTGAAAAGTGAGAGAGGGAGGGTGAGCTGGCCGGTGGCGCTCCCAAGAGGCTAGGCGGAGGGAGGAGAAATGATGATTGCTTTGGCTTTTGGTATCTCTGTTTCTTTGACTTCTTTTTGAACGTTTGATGATGAGATTATTCTGAGAACTATTGTTGTTTGCTTTTGTTGATTCTCTTCCTCTGAGTGTTTGATGATGATGAATCTGAAATCTGAAGTTGTTGTTTGTTATTGATGGCTTAATGATTCGTTGGTTGTTTCTTTGTTAATGATGAAAATGTGTTCTGAAACTCGTTTGTTTCTGGATCTTCTTCCTTCCTTTTGGCTACTGATTGTTTGATGATGATATTATTTTGAGAACTGTTGGCTTCGTTGATATTGTTGATGATGAAGGTGTTTCTGAAACTATATTGTTTGAACTGTTTTTTTTTTTATGGTTGATGAAGCTTGTGATTTTTGTGTTGATGATAGCTAGATTGTGTTTGCAGTTTATGCAGTTTTTTTGGCCCAAACAGGTTTCTTACTGGCAGGTTTTGTTAGCTTATGTTTTTTTTTTGAGCTGGCTTGAGTTTAAGCAAGCAGGTTTATTGACTTGGGCCAACAGGTTTGTTGCCTTGAGCAAGCAGGTTTGTGATGTTGAGCAAGCAGGTTTGTGATGTTGAGATGCAGTTTTGGTAAGTTTTGTTTGTTGACAGGTTGGGAAGTTTTGGTTTTTGACAGCAGTTCTGGGTTTGTTTTTGAGTTTGTAATGCAGTTTGAGATGCATGTTATTGAGTTTGCAAGCAGGTTATGCAGGTTTGCTTGAGTTTACAAGCTTGAGTAAACTGGGAAGGCTTTGGTTGTATGGCAAGCAGGTTTGCAGTTTGTAATGAAGGCTTTTGTTTGTAGTTTGAGTTTTGCAAGCAAGTTTACAGTTTGTAATGCAGGCTTGGAAAACTTGAGTTATGCAGGTTTTGAGTTTTTTTTAAATATTTCTCCTCCTTTTTTTCTACTGTGTTGGCTGTTGGACTGTTATATATATTATATTTTCTGCCTTTTACAGCCTGCTTTAGCCAAAACTGCAAACCTCTTCACTAGGTCTTCTCTCTCTCTCTCTCTCTCTCTCTCTCTCTCTCTCTCTCTCTCTCTCTCTCTCTCTCTCTCTCTCTCTCTCTCTAAGCACTTTTGCTTATAATATTTTATTCTGAAAAATTGGCTGTCTAGAAAATGATGAAAGCACCTTTGACAAGTTTTGACTTGTCAAGTGAATTACCTCTTGTTGTCTTGCTTTTGCCTGCTGTATTTCTGTTTCCATGCTGCATTACCATATTTATCCAATTTGTCTTGTAACTTGGTTTTGGGCAATTTGTTCTGTAGCTGAATGTGGGACTTTGCTTGCTGCTGTATTATTCATTTGCTTGACTTATACCTTGGCAGTTTTGGCGCCTGTTTGTCCTTTTGAATTTGTGACTTAGTTTGGTTTGGCTGCCCTGTTTGGTTTGCTTGGTTAGATAGTTTGTAACTCAGCATGCTTGCATTTTTCAATTTGTATTTTAATTTTCTCTTTGTGAACCAAGAAGAGAAATCTTCTTGTGATTTACAGAGAGAAAAATAAAGCGTGACGAAAATAGGCAATCTGATTCTAGACGGCCAATTTTAATGATGACTTTTTTTTTCTTCTTTTCATTTGAAAATTCTTGTGCTGATTTTCTTTTCTTTCTTCTTTTTCAGGTGGATGCATGTTGGACAATAGCAGAAGCAGTAGAAGCCAAAGATTTTAGGAGATTAGGCTTAGGTTTATTATTTTTTTTCATTTATTGTAAACAAATATTATTGTAAATACTGTAAGTTGTAAATTTACAATATTCAGATAAATTTTGTAACAATATTTGAAAATAATAAAGAAAGTCTTTGTCAAATATCTTCCAATCTTTCCTTGCATTGTTTATTTAATTATTTAAGACTCTTAAATCAAAATAATTGGAACTGTATCCCAATAATTTTAATTCAGATAAAATAAATAATCAACAAACTTTGCAGTCTCGTAACCTTGCATTACTCACAATACGCATGGTATTCCAATTAACACACGTATTGTACAGTTTAAACAAACAAAGCATTCCAATAAACGGTAAACCTTTCACTCCATTAGTCAAGCAGATGCCTTAATGTTCCAAACAAAAGTCTCAGCTTTTATCCCAGATAATCAGGCCTTGAGAAACAACCAGTAAATTTGAACAAGCGTGAAAACAACGTAACAGTTAACTGAATTTCTGAGGATTCAGATCCTTCTGAGAAATGCGAGCGAAAACCCTAATTCCGGATTTATTGTCAAAGAAAAGTCTGCTTGATCAATTCCTGAGCCAATCTCAACAAAATCAGTGAAAACCCTAATTCTGGATTGACTGATAAAGAAAAGTCTGTTTGACCGATTCTTGAGCCAATCTGAAAAATCAGAGAAAACCCCGAGGTTGTGATTTCTTGTGAAAAAGGGAGGGCAAATTTTGGGGTACAACAGTTGCCCCTGTTCAATCTTCTTGAACCTGAAGAGTTAGATTGGCAATTTTTCCGTTCGTGACTCGAAGGTAAAAGATGATTGGACACTAGAGTGCCCATAAATTTGCACTCGTCAAAGCATAGTTGAGGGAATGGGCTTAAAGATGCCATTTGGAGATGTGACATAATCTTGTCGGAGATGGGCTTAAAGATGCCATCCAAGAATGTTTGTTGAACTGTATGTTGTAGGTGAGAGGGTGAGTATCAGAAAGGTATCCGTGTTTGGAGCATCTCTGAACTGGAGGTCTAAATAAGCAATAGATTAGCATCCGTGTTTGGAGTATCCGTAAACTATTTTCAAAAGTTGAATCTGAACAAGCGATAGATTAACATCCATGTTTGGAGAATCCGTAAATTGTTCTCAGAAGTTGAGTTTGAATAAGCAATAGATTAGCATCCATGTTGGGAAGCATCCGTAAACTGTTTTCAAAAGTTGAATCTGAATAAGCGATAGATTAACATCCGTGTTTGGAGAATCTGTAAACTGTTTTCAAAAGTCTTGAAGTTGAATAAGCAATAGATTAGCATCCATGTTGGGAAGCATCCGTAAACTGTTTTCAAAAGTTGAATCTGAATAAGCGATAGATTAACATCCGTGTTTGGAGAATCCGTAAACTGTTTTCAGAAGTCTTGAAGTTGAATAAGAAATAGATTAGCATCAGTGTTTGGAAGCATCCGTAAACTGTCTTCAGAAGTTGGGGTTGAATAAGCAATAGATTAACATCCGTGTTTGGAAGCATCCGTAAACTGTTTTCAAAAGTTGAATATGAACAAGCGATATATTGACATCCGTGTTTGGAGAATCCGTAAACTGTTTTCAGAAGTTGAATTTGAATAAGCAATAGATCAACATCCATGTTGGGAAGCATCCGTAAACTATTTTCAAAAGTTGAATCTGAACAAACGATAGATTAACATCCGTGTTTGGAGAATCCGTAAACTGTTTTCAGAAGTCTTGAGTTGGAGCTTGTTAATCTTATCCTTGGAAAGGGTAAAATATTAGCTGAAACATAAAGTTATGTTGCATGAAATGTATGATGCAATATATGTGTTATATCGATGTTCATGATATATGAATGTAATGTATGCGCATGTAAGCCGATGAGCTGTCTTGCTGAGGAAAATAAATCCTGGATAGCTGGAGATAATAAAATCTTTGACCGCTGTCGGGGAAAATAAATCCTTGACTGCTGCTGGGGATTGAGAATCCTTTGATCGTTGAAAATTAGAAGTCCTGGGACCACTGTTGAAGAGTATGTGTGTCTTCAAGCTTTTTGACAACCTCTGCGGGGAGAAGTTATACTGCTGGGGAAAGTCAGGAGTTTGGGTTGTATGCCAATCTGCTGGGGATTTCTATTTTGCTGTTTTGAGGAGAACTCCGCTGGGGAATATCTGAAAACTCTGTGGAGAAAAGAGAATGAAAATCTTCATTCTGCTAGGAGAATTTGTGCTGAGGACTCAAGAATGAGAATCTTTGACCTGCAGGGAATTTGAAATTATGTGGGGAATAGCCATACTGCTGGAGAGTAAGCTCGGGACCCTAGGGAAAGCTTATTCCTATTTGGAATAAGTTCAATAGCTTAGGTTGCATGCCACTTTACCGGGGAAGTAATAAGGAGGAACTTCGTTCTGTTAAGGATATCAGGGAAAAGCTGAATGGCTTCCGCTGGGGATTGGTAGCTCCAAGTTTCCTCTCCGTTGGGGGTCCTAGTGACGTGTTGATTTGATTGGCGACTTCACTGGGAAAAATTTTAAAAATAACTTTCTGATGAATTATCTGGTTTGAAAGAAACTTTTCGGAAGAAGGGAAAAAGCTGGATGATCTTCACTGGTGTTCACAGGTTGGAGTTTTGTCTCTGCTTGGGGAAGAAAGTTTCTTTCTTACCAATGATTTGTAGTTCAAAGTTATGCTCTGCTGTTGGCTGAGAATTTGAATACTCAACTCCGATGGGGATCCTTGAAATTTAACTCTACTGGGGATATGCCTTTCAAAGTTTTAGTCCTGCTTAGGAACCAGATGATGTATTTGCAGGGGATTTCTTCTGGAATAGCCTAGAGACATTTTCCTACACTTCCATCCTATCAGTAATTATTCTTTCTCATTTTGTTTTATTTGTAAGCGGTGATTTCATTCAAATGCATATGCTCATTTAATAAATCATTGGACGTTTTCAAATAAAGCACAAGTGTAAAAAGAAAGAAAAAGGCAGACAATTTTTTGTACTTTGAAGTAACTTTGTATTAACTTTGTGTAAGTATTTGTACAAAGGAGACAAACACCCTAGTAAGAGAATGTTATCAAAAAGCTGAGAAAAATTTTATACAAAGAAAGATGGCTATGTGTATCAATTCCATGGGGTTCCCATTCTGCTGTAGCCTTCACAACTCTGAGTATCTTGTCCATTCGTTGCTTCGTTCGCAGATGATTGGATTGATCAGAAGCTTCAGAGCTTGTCCGTGAAGAGATTGTCCTTAAAGTGATCCGACAAGACATAATCATACGCTTTGATTCCCTAACTTTTTCCTGGATTGCCCTTTCAGGTTTTCGATCCACCAGGAAACCCTTTTTTGCCCAAGTCGCCCTTTCGGGTTTTCAACTTGCCGGGTGTACAGATTTTTTTCATTTATCCCTAATTTTTTCCTGAACCGCCCTTTCGGGTTTTCGATTCACCGGGATGCCCATTTTTGCCCAAGTCGCCCTTTCGGGTTTTCGACTTGTCGGGTCGTTTATGCATAGTATCTTTTGACTATGTCTGCGTTCGCAGGGTGTGGCAGGTCGTCACCGTCCATGGTAGTCAGGATCATTGCCCCGCCAGAAAAGATGTTTTTGATCACAAATGGTCCTTCGTAAGTAAGAGTCCACTTGACCCTGGGATCACTTTGCGGCAAGATAATCCGCTTGATTACAAGGTCCCCAACTTGATATACTTGTCTCTTGACTTTCTTGTTGAAAGCCTTGATCACCCGTTTTTGATACGTCTGACCATGACAAACAGCAGTAAGTCGCTTTTCGTCAATCAAGTTAAGTTGATCAAGCCGGGTTTGAATCCAATCGTCTTCATTCAAACCAGCGTCCTTCATGATTCTTAAGGAAGGAATCTGAACTTCTATAGGTAAAACAACTTCCATGCCGTATACCAAAGAGAAAGGTGTTGCCCCAGTTGATGTTCGTGCCATGGTACGGTACCCGTGTAGAGCAAACGGTAACATCTCATGCCAGTCCTTGTAGGTGACTGTCATCTTTTGAATGATCTTCTTGATATTTTTGTTTGCGGCTTCAACAACACCGTTCATCTTCGGCCGATAGGGAGATGAATTGTGATGATAAATATTGAACTGCTCGCACAGAGCGGTGATCATAGTGTTGTTCAGGTTTGTACCGTTGTCTGTAATGATTCGGTCAGGAATACCGTACCGGTAAATGAGGTTCTGCTTGATGAAACGGGCAACCACATTCTTTGTAACAGAGGCAAAGGAAGATGCTTCGACCCATTTGGTAAATTAATCAATAGCCACCAGGATGAAGCGATGCCCATTGGATGCTGTAGGCTTGATCTCTCCAATCATGTCAATTCCCCACATTGCGAACGGCCAGGGAGCTGTTAGGACGTTGAGAGGAATCAGAAGAATATGCACCTTGTCAGCATAAACTTGGCATTTGTGACAAGTACGGGCGGATTGATGACAGTCATCTTCCATGGTAGACCAGTAGTAGCCTGCCCTTAGGATCTTCTTAGCCATCGTATGTCCGCTCAAATGGGTGTCGAATGTGCCACTATGCAGTTCAGTCATGATCTGCTCAGCTTCAACCTTGTCCATACAACGAAGCAGAACACAATCATGGTTGCGTTTGTATAGGATACCATTACTCAGCAAGAACTTAGCAGCAAATCTCCTTAAGAATTTTCTGTCATTGACTGAAGCTCCTTCAGGGTATTCTAGAGTCTCGTGATACCTTTTGATTTCGTGAAACCAGGGTTGTTCCACTACTTCTTCGGTATTAATCTCGTGACAATGTTCAGGTTCATCCATTCGTTCGATGGTGATTTGGGGAGCCTTATTATCCCAGTTAAGTTTAAACATGGAAGACATTGTAGCTAGAGCATCTGCTAGCTGATTTTCTTCTCGCGGGAAATGTTAGAAGCTAATCTGCTCGAAATGAGGTAACAAATGTCAGGACAAGTTCTTTGTATGGGATGAGGTTAGGATGTTTAGTGTCCCACTCTCCTTTGATTTGACTGATGACCAAGGCTGAGTCTCCAAATACCACCAAAGATTTGATTCCTAAGTCAATTGCAGCCTTAAGACCAAAGATACAAGCTTCATATTCGGCCATGTTGTTGGTGCAACTGAAACAAAGTCTAGCAGTGAAGGGTGTATGGCAACCTTCTGGAGAGATAAGTACTGCGCCGATACCGTTGCCAAGTAAATTTGAAGCACCATCAAAGTACAGGGTCCATCGGGATCCTTGTTCAGATCCGTCATACGGTCCGTTAACTTCAATGTTGTCCAATGTCATGATGTCCTCGTCAGGGAAGTCGAATCTCATAGATTGGTAATCTTCGACGGCTTGATGAGCTAGATGGTCATCTAGTACACTCCCTTTTATAGCTTTTTGGGTAGTATAATGGATATCATACTCAGTCAGGATCATTTGCCATCTAGCAATTCTTCCAGATAAAGCAGGCTTCTCAAAGATATACTTAATTGGATCCATCTTGGAAATCAGCAAAGTGGTATGAGTCAACATATACTGTCTTAGCCGGCGAGCAGCCCATACCAAAGCGCAGCAAGTTTTCTCGAGCAGTGAGTAGAGAGTCTCACAGTCGGTAAACTTTTTGCTAAGGTAATAAATGACATGCTCTTTTCGACTAGACTCGTCATGTTGGCCCAGTACACACCCCATCGAATTATCCAAAATAGTCAGATACATGATTAACGGTCTTCCTTCGACAGGTGGCATTAGAATAGGAGGTTCCAGCAAATACTCCTTGATCTTATCAAAAGCAACTTGACAATCATTGTTCCATTCAACCACCTGATCTTTCTTCAATAGCTTGAAGATTGGCTCACAGGTAGATGTTAGGTGAGAGATGAACCTTGCAATATAGTTTAAGCGTCCCAAGAAACCCCTAACCTCCTTTTCAGTGCGGGAGGCAAGCATTTCTTGTATAGCTTTGACTTTAGCAGGACCAACTTCATTGCCTTTGTTACTGACGATAAATCCTAAAAGCTTACCAGACCTGACTCCAAAAGTGCACTTGCTTGGGTTCAGTCTGAGCTTATACTCCTTCAATCTGACAAACAGCTTTTGCAGATGGTCAAGGTGCTCTTCTTCTGTCTGTGAACGGGCTATCATGTCTGTAAGTGTTTAGTTGTTGGCATGTTTTTTGGTAAAACCAGTTGTGTGAATGTCATGACTGATGTCATAACATTCTGGGATACAAGGTACATTCTGCAGAAAAAGAATGTCTTACAGGAGCTGCTCAATATGAGTGTTTAGCTGATCATTATGCAATGATCATATTTATTGCATTCTACCAAAATCAGTAAATAGGATTCTTGTTGTCATAACCAATGTTAAGACATCCTATACTGATCTAACATTTGTGCAGATTTGTTATTTCTGAGAATTTTCAGGAATCTGGTTCATACAGTCCAGATCAGATTCTCACGTGGACATTAGGTTAACTTTGCTTAACCCTAATCTGGTTGTTAAAGACCTATGACCAAGTCTTGAGGTTAACCCTAATTAACCCTAGCTATTTTCGTGGAAGCCCTAACCGAAGAATAGCTGCCTATATATTCCTCATGAAGACTGTTGGTGAAAGACACTTTTGACAAAAGATCAATAAGGGACTGTATAGTTGTAACTACTGTGAGCCAATCAATTATCATTATGATAAGTGATTTGGAGTAGGATTTTATTGTAAGGGTTGCGTATCAATCAAAGCTTTGAAGCACGAGTGTTTGTGTTACTTGATTGAAGCTTTGAAGCAAAGTCAAGTTAGGGTTGTGTATCACTCCAAGCTTTGAAGCACGAGTGATTGTCACTTGATTAAAGCTGTGAAGTAAAATCAAGTGTGTGTTTTGAAGAGTGTCTTCATAATTTCGTTAATCAATTGTTTAGTATTACTGCTGTGATTGAGGGGGAGTGAGTAGGAACTCAGGTTTAAGTTGAACTTAGATTGAAGTTGCATTGGGTAGGTCTTAAGTGAAGGAGATAAACTGGTTGGTTTATTACTGAATTAATATCTCTTATAGTGAATTTCCTCCCTGGCTTGGTAGCCCCCAGAGTAGGTGTTGTTACACACTGAACTGGGTAAACAATTGACTGTGTTCTTTACTGCTTTTAAATTTACTGTCTTGAAGAGTGTCAGATACAGTGTCATAACACTCACTGTGAAATTGAGTATCTGTTGCCAGAATTTCAATTGGTATCAGAGCAGGCACCCTGCCTGTCTTACTGGGTGAGATCTAGGGATATTATTTTCTGGCGCTATGGATAAAGAAGGAGGATTTGGGAACAGACCACCCATTCTGGTTGGATCAAATTATGACTACTGGAAACCTCGTATGATTTCCTTCTTAAAATCACTGGACAAAAAGGCTTGGAGAGCTGCTGACAAAGGATGGAACCATCCCACCATAACTGGGAAAGATGGGACAACCAGTCTGAAACTTGAGGAAGAATGGAGCAAAGAAGAAGATGAGTTAGCCCTGGGTAACTCCAAAGCATTAAATGCCTTGTTTAATTGAATTGATAGAAACATATTCAGACTAGTACATCAATGTGAACTGACCAAGGATGTTTGGGACACTCTCAAAACAACCCATGAGGACACATCCAAAGTAAAAATGTCAAGGCTTCAGATGCTGACTACCAAATTTGAGAACCTAAGAATGATGGAAGATGAGACCATTCATGAGTTTCACATGAACATCTTGGAAATTGCCAACACCTCAGGAGCATTGGGAGAAAAGATGTCAGAAGAAAAACTGGTTAGAAAGATTCTCAGATCCTTGCCTAAAAGATTTGCAATGAAGGTGACTGCTATAGAGGAAGCTCAGGATATCTGCAACTTGAAGGTTGAGGAACTCATTGGGTCACTTCAGACCTTTGAGATGGGGATTAGTGACAATGTCGACAAGAAAAACAAGAGCATAACACTTGTATCCAATACTGAAGATGAAAACAAGGAGGATGAAGAAGAAAATATTTCAGTAGCTATAGCCATGCTTGGAAGGCAGTTCAACAAACTCATCAAGAGAATGGACCCAAAGTCAAGGTCAAATGTCAAGAACATCCCCTCTGACATTAACAGATCTTATGACTCCAGCAGAAGACCAAAGTCTGAAGAGAAGCGAAATCAAAGCAAAGGAATCCAATGACATGGATGTGAAGGATATGGGCACATTCGAGATGAATGTCCTACCTTTCTTAAGAAACAAAAGAAAGGAATGTCTGTTACTTGGTCTGATTATGACTCAGAAAGTAATTCTGAAGAAGAATCTGCCAAACTAGTTACTACACTAACTTGTATTTGCAACTCTGATAGTGACTCTAATGATAGGGAAGTAACATTTGAAGAACTGGCTGACTCCTACAAGAAGTTATGTATCAGAAGTGCTGAAGTGTGTCAGCAAAATGAGAGACAAAAAAAGCTCATAGTAAAGTTGGAGGCTGAGAAGAAGGCAGGCACTGATACTATAAGTCATCTCGAAAGTGAAGTTCAAATGCTAAACTCAAAACTTGACCAAATGACCAAATCTGTCAGGATGCTGACAAATGGAACTGAAAAATTAGAAGAAATCCTTCAGGTTGGACAAAATGTGGGAAACAAGTCTGGTCTAGGATTTGTGGCAGCGAAGAAATCTATTGTAGACAAGAAGAAAATCAGGCCTGATAAACAAATGTCAAAGCAGATGTCACAACATAGCACTCAACATCGAAAACAGAGAAATATGAAGAAAAAGTATCAAAGATGGAGATGTCATCATTGTGGGAGGTTTGGTCACATAAAGCCATTCTGCTTCAGATTATATGGATATCCTAATCAGACCCCAGTTGTCAAACCTAAGTCTAACAAGGCACCATATACTCAACAGTGGAAGAAAAAGGCTGCTGCCCTGATAGCTCACACCTCCCTTAGAGTCTCTGCAAAGGAATACTGGTACTTTGACAGTGGATGCTCTAAACACATGACTGGAATCAAGAATCTTCTCAATAATGTTAAACCTCACACTACTAGTTATGTGACTTTTGGAGATGGTGCTAGAGGAGAAATCAAAGGAGTTGGAAACTTGGACTGCTCTGGAGTTCTAAACCTAAATGAAGTATTGCTGGTAAAAGGCTTGACTGCTAATCTCATAAGTATCAGTCAATTATGTGATCTAGGATTCAAGGTCAACTTCACCAAGTCTGATTGTCTTGTAACTAATGAAAAACAAGAAGTTGTAATGAGAGGAGTCAGATCTAAAGACAACTGCTACTTATGGGAGTCTGAGAACACTAATTATTCTTCTGTGTGCTCTATTGCCAAAGAAGAAAAAGAAGTGAAACCGTGGCACCAAAAACTTGGTCATTTACATCTAAGAGGAATGCAAAGGATTATATCCATGGAGGCAGTCAGAGGGATTCCAAGGCTGCAAATTGATGAAGGGAGAGTCTATGGTGAATGTTAGGTTGGAAAGCAGACTAGAATGTCACATCCAAAGTCAAGACATCTGACAACCTCTAAGGTGCTAGAACTTCTACATATGGATCTGATGGGACCAATGTAGGTGGAAAGTCTTGGTGGAAAAATATATGCCTATGTTGTTGTGGATGATTTTTCCAGATTCACCTGGATTAACTTCATTAGGGAAAAGTCTGATGTATTTGAAGTATTTAAGGAACTGTGCAAAAGAATTCAAAGAGAAAAAGAAGGATGCATTGTCAGAATCAGAAGTGATCATGGAAAGGAATTTGAAAACAGTAAGTTTGATGAGTTCTTCTCCTCAGAAGGAATTAATCATGAATTCTCTTCACCCATAACTCCTCAACAAAATGGAGTTGTGGAAAGGAAAAACAGGACTATACAAGAATCTGCCAGAGCAATGATACATGCCAAAAGACTTCCTATTCATTTTTGGGCTGAAGCTATGAATACAGCCTGTTATGTCCATAACAGGGTCACCTTGAGAAAGGGAACATCATCCACCATTTATGAACTTTGGAAAGGAAGAAAGCCTACAGTGAAGTACTTCCATGTATTTGGAAGCAAGTGCTATATTCTGACAGATCGTGAACAAAGGAGAAAGATGGACCCTAAAAGTGATGAAGGAATATTCCTAGGATACTCTACCAATAGCAGAGCTTATAGGGTATTCAATTCCAGGACCAAAGTTATGATGGAATCTATAAATGTCATGGTTGATAATTACCATGAGGAAACAAATGTCCCATATGATGTTGAGACATTCCTTGAGACCTCAACTCAAAAGGATGATATTCCTAAAACTACTTCATTAGAATCTGAATCAAAGGAAGCTAACAAAGACCCTTCCATCAGAATTGAGAAAGATCATCCTAAGGAACTCATCATAGGAGATCCTAACAGTGGAGTCATTACAAGATCTAGAGAAATCATTACAAACTCTTGCTTTGTATCTAAGATTGAACCAAGAAATGTTAAGGAGGCTTTAACTGGCGAATACTGGATTGGAGCAATGCAAGATGAATTGAACCAATTCAAGCAACATGAAGTATGGGAGTTAGTTCCTAGACCAGGAGGAACAAACATCATTGGCATAAAATGGATCTACAAGAACAAATCATATGCTGAAGGAGTTGTCACCAGGAATAAGGCAAGACTTGTTGCTCAAGGATACACTCAAGTTGAAGGGGTTGATTTTGATGAGACTTTTGCTCCTGTAGCCAGACTGGAATCAATCAGACTCCTATTGGGAATTGCTTGTCTCCTTAATTTCAAGTTATTTCAGATGGATGTAAAGAGTGCCTTCCTTAATGGGTACTTAAATGAGGAAGTTTATGTGGAACAGCCTAAAGGATTTGTGGATCCAAACTGCCCTGATCATGTCTACAAATTGAGGAAAGCTTTATATGGCCTGAAACAAGCTCCTAGAGCATGGTATGACAGGTTGACAAAGTTCCTCTCTGACAAAGTGTTGTACCTCAAAATTTGCCCTCACATTTTTTTTCACAAAAGATCACAGCTTCAGGCTTTTCCTGATTTTTCAGATTGGCTCAAGAATCGGTCAAACAGACTTTTCTCGTCAGTCAGACAAAATTAGGGTTTTCATTGGTTTTCATGGCTCTCAAGCAGTTCATACAGTTTGTTTAAGGTTTGGTTGATTTTGGCTCAGTTTTGATCAGGCGAACGTTCTTTGGCATTTAATCAGGAATTAAGGTTTTTGTGGGCACGTTCTCAGAAAGATTTAAATTCTACAGCAATTTTCAAGTTATGCTGAGATATGGATTGAAACATTTGGATTGAGTTCGCACTGTGTGATTAAATCAGTGAAAGGATACATTCAGTTTGAATTTTCAGTGCTTGGTAAAAATTAGTAAAAAGGGGAATGCGTCTGATCAGTTGTTGTGATTAACTTTTGTTTTGCTTTGGATGTTGGAAATGCCAGGTTTAACTGATCAAATGCTAAAGCATTGTTTATTTAAATTATTTATTATTCTATGATTAAATGATTGGAATTTATTTTCAATTATTATAATTAAAGAATTATAAATAATAAATAAACAAAAGGAGGAAAAATAATGAATTGGATAAAGAAACTTTTATTGATTTTTAAATTAATTGTACAATTGTTTTGTTGTTTACAACAATGATTTTACATTTATTTAAATTTAAATAAAAAAAAAAACTAACCTACACATTTTTCTAATCTTCAATTCTTCATCTGCTATCCCTTGCTCCAGTGCTCCATTTTAATTATTCATCTGCAAAGAAAAGAAGAAAAGTCAATGGCAGATAAATAAATGAAAGAGACAGATAAAATTAAAGTTCATCATTAAGGGAAACTGATTGGGATCAGTTAGCCCTCTCTGCAAATCACGGGATTTCTCCCAGTTCACAAAGAGGGACAAATTTTTTATTTGCTAAACTTTGAAAGAATGCACAAGTCAAATTGCCAAACTGCATAGTTCAAATCTCAAACAGCATGATGCAAAGTCCAAATTCAAACTTTCTGCCAAAAGTACAAAATACTGTCACAAGGCTACCCAAGCTGTCAAAAAGAAGATTTGGAAAGATATCAAAGATACAAAAGTACAAGAAGCTGTCAAAAGAAGAGATAAAAAATGCAGAGAAAGCATGTTATGCAAGCAAGCTATTTCATTTGCATCATTTCCCAATGCTGCCCTTTCAGGAAAAAAAAGAGTACAAAGCATAACATATTTTAATGCTTAAAAGTGTACTGGAGAGAGAGAAGAGAGAAGAAGTGTTTTAGGCTTACAGGTTTTGCTTTGAGGCTTAAAAAAATATAAAAGAACATGTCAATAGAACAGTAGAGAGAGGCAGCCAAGCAACTTAAACAAAAAGAAGCATCAGGTTTCAAACAAGAAGAGACAACAACATAAACCCTCATACGCTGTCAAGCCTTGCCATTAAAAAACATAAACCACTGTCAAACTAAAGCAAGTAACATCAAAACCTGCATCAGACCTGCATAAACCTCACCACAAACCAGATAACCTGCAAGCAAGGCCAAGCCTTAAACTAAAAGCATTGGTTCAAAAACCTCTACAAGACCTTCCAGCCTTAAACCAACAAACATTAAACCTGCTGGCCTCCATCAAACACTCACCCTGCCTGAAGCCTAACAAAAACCAGAAAAGCCTTAAGCCCTGAACCAGGCCTGAAACCTTAGCCTAACAAGAAACCAGTAAAGCCTTAAGCTCAACAAACCTGCTGAAGCCTGCATTAAGCCTAAAACCTGTAATAACCAGGATATTCACAATAAACTAGAAAACCTGTAACCTATAACAAACATCCAAAGCCTTGAACCTGTAACACCAATCTGAGCCAAAAGCCTTTTAACCTACAAAACTCACCAAAAGGCCAAGTTTTGCAAGCCTGAGCCTCAAAGCCATTAACCTGATGTCCAAACCTCAGGCCAGAACATAACTTAAAACAAAATATCCAACACACAACCAACCAAGCATATTAACCTTGAAATATCCAAACACGCCCTCAGAACATTCATCATTGGGCAAGCGTCCAGGCAACAGAAGAAAGAGATAAAAAAGCATACAAAGACATCATACAACAGTCAAGCATAGTCAAGCATTCAAGGCCACCCATCAAAACCCTCAAAACCCTAGGTTCATCATTGGACAAAGAAGCATATTAAGCAACGAGCATACAGTAAAAGAGAAGAAGAAAGAAGTGAAATCAGAAAAGGTTTTCAGTCCATAATCATCATCAAACCCTAATACAAGCAAAGAGTAACACAAAACAGGGTTCCAAGTCCATCATCATCGAACCTCCGCCCTCCGGCCATCCTCAGCGCCTCCGATCCGCCTCGTCTCCATCTCCCAAAAGCCTAAGGTATAAACCCCTTCCCTTCTTTTTTCGCTCACAGAAACGACAATAAAACACAAAATCAGATTCAATAATCAAAGAATCATGACATGCAAAGACAGAAATTAAAAAGAACCCTAAAGTGTCCAAAAACTCGTTACCTCTCTTGCCATCTTTAATTGAACAACTGTGAGGAGATGAGGACGGAAGCGGCGCCCGATAGTCGAAGGTTGGAGGGGATCAATGGCCCTGGATTTGAGAGATGAAGGAAACGAACGAAGAAGATGAAGATGAAATCAAAACGGCGCCTCTGTATCAATAAACCCTAAGCAATTCTCTAATGGAAACAAATTCTCATAACCCTAAAGCGTTCGTTTCAACAGTTGGGCCTGTTAGAACAATGTTTGAATCTACTACCCTATATTTAAGTTTTGATGATAACAAAGTGAAAAGATATAGTATTTATAAGTGTCATGAATGAACTATCTGCTGCCTAAAATTATTATGTTCTGACTTGCAGATACGCTGATTGAAATAAGCAAGATCACATCTATTCAGCATCAGAACTTGATTTCAGACACCAGCATCAGAAGTTGCTACATCAGAATGTCAAAATCAGATGACCAACTCACGTACATGCTGAAGCCTGATGAACAAGACTGCGCTTAATACTCTGATACAGAAACACAATAGTTCATCAGCAGAGAAGCAGAATCAGAATGAGCCAAGCCAGAACTTGCATTAAGTAAGCAACGGTACTGTGCATTGAAAGCAAATTAATTCCAACGGCTTCATTCCAGACAAGATCTGCTCAATAAGGAAAGTTTGTTATTAGCATTGAATCAAGAATATTGCATCCAACGTTCATCATCTCAATGCTATATAAATAAGGCTTTGAAGATTGAAATGGTTAATGCTCTCCAAATCTCTACACGCACAAAAGCTGAACCATAATCTTCGTTCTACCAGTTTTGCTAAACCATACACTCTGATATTTCATTACTGTTTAGCAATCTAGTTTCTAAGCTTCATTTTGTGTATACATCACAGTTGTGATACAGTTTTGTAGAAAACATCCACACACATAGTTTTATCTCTTTGTAAGAAAGTGTTACCTTGACAAACCGGGTTGTGGTTTGAATCAAGAAGGCTTTAGCAGTTGTTAAAGCAGTCTGTAATATTCAGTTGAATATAGTGGATTAAGACCTCGTTGGAGAGAGGCGAAATCACCTTGACGGGTGGACTGGAGTAGTTTGAGATCAAACGAACCAGGATAAAAATATCTTGTCAATTGCTTTAGATTTCAGTTTTACAATTCAACCCCCCCTTCTTGTGTTTTTCACCACTTCAATTGGCATCAGAGCGCCTGGTTCTGAGCTAAAACACTTAACCGTGTCAGTACAAGATCCAGCGTCAGAAAAACACAATGGCAGGAAACAATTCTCACATCAGCAATGACAACAATGAGGACAGAGACAGATTCAGTGGCAAACCTCCAGTCTTTGATGGAGAAAACTTTGATTACTGGAAAGACAGAATTGAAAGCTTCTTTCTAGCACATGATGCTGATCTGTGGGATATGGTGACAGATGGATACACGCATCCTGTGAATGCAAGTGGTCAGAAGATTGATAGAAAAACAATGTCTGATCAACAAAAGCGTGACTTCAAGAATCACCACAAGGCCAGAACCATCCTCCTCAGTGCCATCTCCTATACTGAGTATGAAAAGATCTCCAACAGAGACACATCAAAAAATATCTTTGATTCTCTCAGAATGACGCATGAGGGCAACGTTCAGGTCAAAGAAACAAAAGCTCTGGCGCTCATTCAGAAGTATGAGGCGTTCAAAATGGAAGAATCTGAATCCATTGAAACTATGTTCTCTAGATTCCAGATTCTGGTAGCTGGTCTCAAAGTTCTGGACAAAGGATACTCTACTGCTGACCATGTCAAGAAAATCGTCAGAAGTTTACCCAAGCAGTGGAGGCCTATGGTTACTGCTCTGAAGCTAGCTAAAGATCTCAACAAAATCACTCTGGAGGAACTTATCAGCTCCCTCAGAAGTCATGAGATAGAGCTAGAAGCTGATGAGTCTCAGAAGCAAGGTAAGCCTTTAGCATTAAAATCTAACAGAAAATTTGAGTCTAAAGTTTTGCAAGCAGTTGAAGAAACATCTGATGGATCCTCATCAGAAGAAGACGAACTTTCCCTTCTCTCCAGAAGAGTAAATCAACTGTGGAAGAAAAGACAAAGGAAGTTCAGGAATCCCAGAAGATCTAATCAGAACGAGTCTTCTTCCAGATACAGAAGGACAGATTCTTCCTCTGGACACAGAAGATCTGAAGGCTCCTCCAGTAGCAAGAAGCCAAACACCAAAGACATCATCTGCTACGAGTGCAATGAGCAAGGACACTACAAAAGTGACTGCCCAAAGCTTCAGAGGGAAAAGCCCAAAAAGAAGTTTGGAAGAGAGAAGAAGAAAAGTCTCATGGCCACATGGGATGACTCTGACTCGTCTGAAGCTGACTCAATCAGATGATGAAAGGGCAAACATAGCTCTCATGGCAAACATTTCAGAAGATAGTGAAGCTTCTGAATCAGACTCAGAATCAGACACAGAAGAGGTATTTCCTAACTTCGCTGTTAACTTTACAAAGGCTGAACTTGCTGAAAGCCTTAATGAGATTCTGGAACGTTATCAGCAAATTAGAGCTAAATTCAGAGACCTGAAGAGGAATCTTGAATCTGACTCTAATAAGTCTGAGAGTCTCAAATTGGAAAATTCTGAGCTGAGAAATAAGATTTCAAAATTAGAAAACACTTTACAAAACTCTCAGAAGGAACCAATTTCTGAAACTCCCAGCAACGCTGATGAGATCATCAAGGAGTATGATCACAGTTTCCAGAAGTTCCTAGCTAAAAGCATAGATAGAAGCAGAATGGCTTCAATGATCTATGGAGTTAGCAGAAACGGCAGGAAAGGAATAGGATACCAAGGTAAGGTTCCTACACCAAAGAATGTCATGGACTTAACCGTTAAACACACTCCTCTAAATTCACACTTTGTGTATGGTCACACACATGATATCAAATATACTAGCAGTAAGCACTCTGTGAAACCAAAATTCAACCAGAGTTTTGGTAAAACTAACAAATCAGGACCCAAGAAAATCTGGGTACCTAAGGACAAAATAATACATGTTGCAGATATCTTTAGCAGCAAGTCAGAAACACCAGTCATGGTACCTGGACTCTGGCTGCTCACGACACATGACGGGAAGAAGGCATATGTTCCAAAGCCTGGAACTTAAGCCTGGAGGCCACGTTGGCTTTGGAGGCAATCAGAGGGGAAAGATAATTGGCTCTGGAACTGTAGGTAATGGAAATCTTCCCTCTATTAATAATGTTCTGCTAGTAGATGGATTGATGCATAATCTGTTATCCATAAGTCAATTAAGTGATAACGGTTATGATATAATCTTTAATCAAAAATCATGTAAAGCTGTTAGTCAGAAAGATGGGACTATCCTGTTTAATGGTAAGAGGAAAAACAACATTTACAAAATAAAACTTTCTGAACTAAAGAGTCAGAATGTAAAATGTCTTCTGTCTGTTAACAACGAGCAGTGGATCTGGCACAGAAGATTGGGGCATGTTAGTATGAGAAGAATATCTCAGATTAACAAACTCAATCTGGTCAGAGGACTTCCTAATTTGAAGTTCAATTCAGATGCTCTGTGTGAAGCATGTCAGAAAGGCAAATTTGCAAAACCTTCCTTTAAATCCAAAAATGTTGTTTCTACCTCTAAGCCATTAGAACTTCTGCACATTGACTTATTTGGACCAGTTAAAACTGCTTCAGTCAGTGGTAAGAAGTATGGGTTAGTAATCGTAGATGACTATAGCAGATGGACATGGGTAAAGTTCTTAAGACACAAGGACGAGTCACACTCTGTGTTTGTTACCTTCTGTAACCGAGTTCAGAATGAAAAAGATCTTAGAATCGTTAAAGTCAGAAGTGATCATGGTGGAGAATTTGAAAATAAAGATTTTGAGTCATTCTTTAATGACAGAGGCATTCTGCATGATTTCTCTTGTCCTAGAACTCCCCAACAAAATGGAGTTGTAGAACGAAAGAACAGAACATTGCAAGAAATGGCCAGAACCATGATCAATGAGACAAACGTTGCTAAGACTTTCTGGGCAGAGGCAATAAACACAGCGTGCTACATTCAGAATAGAATCTCAATAAGACCTATTCTGGAAAAAACTCCATATGAATTGTGGAAGAACAGAAAGCCCAACATTTCATATTTTCATCCATTTGGATGTACTTGCTTTATATTAAATACAAAGAATTATTTGAACAAGTTTGACTCTAAGGCACAAAAGTGTATTATGTTAGGATACTCTGAACGCTCAAGAGGGTACAGAGTATACAATACAGAAACACAGATTGTGGAAGAATCAATCAGTGTTCGTTTTGATGATAAGCTTGACTCTGAAAAGTCAAAGCAGAATGAAATTTTTGCAGGTATAGAAATTGAATTTGCAGGTTCTGAAGACAAGTCATCAGAAGCTCTCAACACAAACATTCCTTCAACGTCTGAAAGGAGCACTGCTAGAAATCCTACAACAGCTGCTGATCAACCTCAGAAGAGATTACCCAGAAGCAGCTTGGATCACCCAGAAGAGACTATCCTAGGAAGAAAGGAAGATCCAATCAGAACAAGAGCAAGCTTCAGAAACTCTGAAGAAACACTTATGGGACTTGTGTCTCTGATTGAACCTTCTTCTATTGATGAAGCACTCCTGGATAATGACTGGATTCTGGCAATGCAAGAAGAGCTGAATCAATTCACCAGAAACGACGTATGGGATCTCGTTCCCAGACCAAAAGGATTCAACGTCATTGGAACAAGATGGGTGTTCAGAAACAAGCTAAATGAACAAGGTGAAGTCATCAGAAACAAGGCACGACTGGTTGCACAAGGTTATAGTCAGCAAGAGGGGATAGACTATACAGAAACCTTTGCCCCAGTCGCCAGGTTAGAATCTATCAGACTTTTAATTTCATTTGCTGTTAATAGAGGCATCACTCTGTATCAGATGGATGTCAAAAGTGCATTCTTAAATGGTTATATAGAAGAAGAAGTTTATGTTCACCAACCCCCAGGTTTTGAAAATACAAAACATCCAGAACATGTTTTCAAACTAAAGAAGTCACTGTATGGTCTGAAACAAGCTCCCAGAGCTTGGTATGAAAGGCTAAGTAACTTTCTGCTTAAAAAAGAATTTATCAGAGGGAAAGTGGACACTACTCTATTCTGTAAAACAGTTAAGAGTGACATCTTAGTCTTTCAAATTTATGTTGATGATATTATTTTTGGTTCTACTAATCCTTCTCTTGGAAGAAAATTTGCTAAGTGTATGCAGGCAGAATTTGAGATGAGCCTCATGGGGGAACTGAAATTCTTTCTAGGAATTCAGATCAATCAAACTCCAGAAGGAACTTACATTCATCAAAGCAAATACATCAGAGATCTTCTGAAGAAATTTGACCTCTCAGAATGTAAGCCATCAAAGATTCCAATGCATCCCACGTGCATTCTGGAAAGAGAAGAGGTAAGCAAAAAGGTAGAACAGAAAGTCTACAGAGGTATGATTGGTTCTCTCCTCTATCTGACTGCTTCAAGACCTGACATACTATTCAGTGTTTGTATCTGTGCTAGATTCCAATCAGATCCTAGAGAATCTCACTTAACAGCTGTTAAGCGAATTTTCAAGTATCTGAAAGGTACTACTAATCTGGGTTTGTTTTATAGAAAATCTAGTGATTACAGCTTAGTAGGCTACTGTGATGCTGATTTTGCTGGAGACAGAGTGGAACGTAAAAGTACTTCTGGAAGCTGCCAGTTTCTGGGAGAAAATCTGATCTCTTGGTCCAGCAAAAGGCAATCAACAATTGCTCTGTCAACAGCAGAAGCTGAGTACATAGCAGCAGCAGGATGTAGCACACAAATGCTCTGGATGAAAAGTCAGCTTGAAGACTTCCAGATTTTTGAGAGTAACATTCCTATACTTTGTGATAATACTTCTGCTATTTGCTTAAGTAAGAATCCTATTTTACATTCTAGAGCTAAGCATATAGAAATAAAACATCACTTCATTAGGGACTATATTCAGAAAGGTATTTTGAACTTAAAATTTATAGATACAGACCATCAATGGGCTGATATCTTTACTAAACCCCTTTCAGAAGATAGGTTTAATTTCATTCTGAAACATCTCAGCATGAAAGTGTGTCCAGAGTGAAAATGTTTTAATTCCATATATTTACTTTCAGAATGTAATTATTTTACTGTGAACTTCTGATCAATCTCCTTTCAGAAAGATAGAACATGCAGATTATATCAGATGCAAGTCTAAAGATCTGAGAGTCTAAGCTCAAAAACAGACGTGCTGATCACTACATCAAACAAGTGTCATCCAATCATCAGCATATCTCTGAAGCAGAACGCGTGCACGCTTCTGAGAAGGCAAAGCGCTGATTGGGTGCATTGAGACACATGTCTGGTAACCGTTTTTAAGTATCTTTATCAAATTCCCCAAAATCAGCAAGCATTTAATGAAAAGTAATCATGCTTTTAAATGGCAATCATGATTTTTCTCTCTCTTAAAAACGTTTATCTTTTCAAAATAGTTTTGAAAAACTCTATTTAAGCACATTAATCTCTCATTCTTATTCTTTACGCTTTCTCACTATCACTCAAGCATTTTCTGCATATTTCTGAGTTCATCTCTTGCAAACCTTTTTCCTCAGTTCATTCTCAAAACCCTTTTAGTGTGAACATGGCAACCTCCAGTAGCGTTTCTGCAGGTATTCAGAAGAAAGCAACTTCTGAGCAATATCAAGTGCCACTCAGAACTCTCCTCACTCCGGTGAAGAACCTTGAAGTGCTCTCTGAGTTAATCATTGATTTTGAAAGCTTGAAGGAGAATGGTTTTGACCTAACTGAAGAAGTTAGGGCTCAAAAGTGGGAAAGGTATTTCGATAGGTTGGTTGGACCAACATTCCCAGCGCTGGTCAAGGAATTTTGGATTCACGCCAAGGTTTCAAAACATCTAGTCATCTCCTCTGTTATGGGGAAGAAGATTGTGATTTCTGAAGATCTCATTGCAAGGCTAATCGGTCAAAGTGGTGGTGGCGTCCGTTGTGTGGACATGGCTGAAAGATGTGCTGATACAGGTGTGGTAGCTAACAGGATTTTCACTCTTGGGATGCCCAGCAGCAAGATTAAAGATCTGAAGGATCATTGCAGAGTATGGGCTAAGATTGTTCTGGGGTGCTTCAACCATAGGAAACCAACAAGTTCTCCTGATTATATAAATGTGGATCAGCAGTTTTTGATCTACTTTATTGATCAGAAGATAAAGATCAATCTGGCTCACTTCCTGTTCAACCATCTCAAAACCAGTGTGAAAGAAACAAGGGAAGAAGAAAGAACCAAGAGGGACTGGATACCTTTTGGAAGGCTGATATCAGATATTCTGACAGAGAATAGGCTGATTGAGCATCTGATAGAAGCTCAGGAACTAAGTACTATTGAACCAACAATTGGGAAACCTCTGAATGCAAAGAACCTGAAAAAGATGAAGCTGATAGAGAACATTCAGAAGGAACCCAGAGCTACTTCCACTGCTGATATCTCCAGCAGAAGAGTGCCTCTGAGTGATTTTCCGTTATTTTCTGAAATGGAATCCAAACCAGAGATGTTTCTCAGGTACCCAGATGCGTACAAGGCAGATGATACAGATCCAAAGCTGAATATCAGAGATCTGCGTCAACCCCAACCAGAAGTGACTCTGAAGAAGACAAAGAAGAGGAAAGCGCCATCAGAAGGATCATCTCAGCAGACTCCAAAGAAAAGAGGTATTTCATCTGCTGCCCCTATTTCAAATTCTTTTACTATTCCAACATCTATCCCTCCTCAAACCTCTCATAGAATATCAATTCCCATCCCTACCATTGATGAAACCGTACAAGAAGAAGACCCTTCTGAGGCATTAAAACTCAGAAGACCTAGAACCAAACACCCCAAACAACCAACAATTTCAACAACAACAGCACTTGACCAAGTGCTGTCTGATATTGAGCGTCAACATGCCTCTGCTCAACCAAACTCTGAACCACAAAATGTTCCTCCTCCACAACCAGAACAACAACAACAACCAGAACCAGAACCACAACAACAACCACTCTCAGAAGAACCTCTGATCCCTGAGCAATCAGAGATTCCACCTCCCTCTCCCCAACCAGAAATAAATCCACCTTCACCACAAACAGAGTTTCACCACTCTGAAACTCCTTCCCCTCATCAATCTGACCCTCACTCACCTCAACCATCACCGTTGGCAATTCAGCTGCCATGTGGAACCACTGTTATCATGCCCCAGTTACCATCCTCATTAGAATCGACACCACCAAAAACTCCCAAAACACCACCCACTCCAATCGAAATATCTGACTCTGATACCCCCTCTCCAAAACAAACAGCCTCTCAGAAAACCTCTGAAAACCCCAGCAGGACTTTCATTGACTTAACCAGTCTTGACCGTCTTGCTGATCTAAAACACAAAATTGCCATCCCAAAACCAAAGCAACCAGATGTTGGCTCTGGTATTTTGAATTTTGAAACAGGTGTGCTGCAATGGATTGCTTCTTTGAAGCAAGTCTGTCCTGGGATGATTGACCCAGCTGCTTCTGATCAGCTCTGGTCACAGTTCAGATTTTGGGTACGTGCTGAAGCCCTCAAGTTGCAGGATATCAACTATGAGCAGGCACAACAAAATTTCAGCAAGCTTCTGAATGAAGTTGGAAGTATGCTTCTGAAAGAGAACGTGCTCCCTCTGGACAGTGAACCCTGGTCTGAGAGACAACAAGCTGCAAAGGTGCAACCATCAGAAGAAGACAAGACCATTCAGGCTGAAAGTCAAGCAGAGGATGTTGCTGAAAGTTCTGAGAAGCCTCCTCCTTCTGATGCTTCTCAAGCTTCCTTGGACAGGCAGACTCTGGAAGAACTAAGGCTGAATGACATGCGTCTGCAGCAGCGGATGGATGAAAACGATCAGAAGATGAAAGAGAGAATGGATGTGCAGGACAGCAAGATTGACACTGTTGTCAGCATGGTGCATAAGCAGAATGAGACTTCTGAAAAGATTCAAGCCATGCTGGAGAGCCTGTTCACACGCTTGCCTCCTCAACCTTAATCTTTTTCATACATGACCTTTTTTATGTTTTCCCTGATTTTCTGATGTACTGTTTGATTATGTTTTGTAATATTTTCTCGTTTTGACTCTGAACTATCTTAATATGATTAGTTTTTCTGATCTTAATTGTTTTAGCACATCACCAACACTTTTTGATTGCTGACAAAAAGGGGGAGAACAAGAATGATATTTAAATCAATAACGGGCTAACTAGACAGAAATTCTCAAACATTCTAACTCTATTACTTGAAATGTTTTTTCTGTTGTGTTTAAAGTCTACAGGCACAAGGAAGCTCCTGGACACTCTGAAGACTAGAAGCTCTGATCAATATGAAGTTGCTCTGATCAATATGAAGTTCTGATCCAAAGCAAAGCTCTGACAAGAAAAGCTCTGAAGCTCTGCTCTAACATAAAGCTTCTGATAAGTCAAAGACTCTGATACTCTGATGTTCAAAGAAAGGCAAAAAGATATGATTCTGAAGAACGCGTATAATCAAAGGGAAGTAATAAACTCAGGGGGAGTATTTCCTTACTCCTTATTCTTTTACCTCTTATTCTGATACATATTCCAGATACCTTTTCACGTTATTTTTATTTAAAATATCTAGTTTTTGTCATCATCAAAAAGGGGGAGATTGTTAGAACAATGTTTGAATCTACTACCCTATATTTAAGTTTTGATGATAACAAAGTGAAAAGATATAGTATTTATAAGTGTCATGAATGAACTATCTGCTGCCTAAAATTATTATGTTCTGACTTGCAGATACCCTGATTGAAATAAGCAAGATCACATCTATTCAGCATCAGAACTTGATTTCAGACACCAGCATCAGAAGTTGCTACATCAGAACGTCAAAATCAGATGACCAACTCACGTACATGCTGAAGCCTGATGAATAAGACCGCGCTTAATACTCTGATACAGAAACACAATAGTTCATCAGCAGAGAAGCAGAATCAGAATGAGCCAAGCCAGAACTTGCATTAAGTAAGCAACGGTACTGTGCATTGAAAGCAAATTAATTCCAACGGCTTCATTCCAGACAAGATCTGCTCAATAAGGAAAGTTTGTTATTAGCATTGAATCAAGAATATTGCATCCAACGTTCATCATCTCAATGCTATATAAACAAGGCTTTGAAGATTGAAATGGTTAATGCTCTCCAAATCTCTACACGCACAAAAGCTGAACCATAATCTTCGTTCTACCAGTTTTGCTAAACCATACACTCTGATATTTCATTACTGTTTAGCAATCTAGTTTCTAAGCTTCATTTTGTGTATACATCACAGTTGTGATACAGTTTTGTAGAAAACATCCACACACATAGTTTTATCTCTTTGTAAGAAAGTGTTACCTTGACAAACCGGGTTGTGGTTTGAATCAAGAAGGCTTTAGCAGTTGTTAAAGCAGTCTGTAATATTCAGTTGAATATAGTGGATTAAGACCTCGTTGGAGAGAGGCGAAATCACCTTGACGGGTGGACTGGAGTAGTTTGAGATCAAACGAACCAGGATAAAAATATCTTGTCAATTGCTTTAGATTTCAGTTTTACAATTCAACCCCCCCTTCTTGTGTTTTTCACCACTTCAGGGCCTCGTCCCATTCTCAGCGCCCAAGCCTTTTCTGTTTTCCCTTCATACACCCCCTCATTTCTCTTCTGTTTGGGCCATAACCTCCCAAAGGCCCATTCAAAAACTTTAACTTTCTTTTTTTATAAAACAGACTTTATCATCTTTTTGTTAATAAATTAACTTAACCTTTTTTTATATATAAAACAGATTTTATTTTGTTAATAAATTAACACAAACTTTTTTATATAACATAATTTTAAACACAATATATTTTTTCTCTAACTTAATATATTTTTTTACATTAATATTTTAATGCCTTAATACATAAAAATACATTATTTAAAACACTTTTTTTTATTATTTAAAGTTATACATAAATTTTCACTAAGTTAATACATTTCTTTTTTTAGAAATATTTGTACATAATCAAGACAAAACACCTTTTTTTAATATACATAATTTAATTAAGATTAAAACATTTTTCTTTTGTTTTAGTAAATAAATATTTGTACATATCAAAGAAAATACAAGATTACAAAAGATTAATTAAATAAATATCTAATTCTTTTCTTTAAGTTAAAACAATGCTTAAACAAAATTCACATTTTCTTAACCTGTAAATAGATTACATACATGAACATATACACTTACACAATATACGATATATTTCACGTTATACGCTTGATACAAATACATTTACATTGCTCCTATACACATTTGCTTATCTTATACATTGCTATACGTTACATTTACATTTGATCGATTCGATTTGGTTGTAACTTATTGGACACTACATTCCTAAAGTCTCATCCCCATTTGTGAATTTGTACCCCCACTCCCGGATACTATTTGTAATAGCGTAGATTTTAAATTCTTGCAATTTATCGCTTTCAAATTATACCATGATTAGACTTAGGGTTTGCATGTACATAAAAACCAAACGCTAGATAACCTAATACAAGACAAATACATGAAATCAATACACAATCACACTTGCACCCTCTAGGGTAATCCCACATGTTGCCTTCCAAAATGGGCCATGCTTGCACGTTGAGTATCTTTGGCAAACCGAATTCAAATGATCATAAGTCCCTCGATAACGCTTTCGAAAGTTGCCTAAATGGAATGATCATAGTCCCTTCAAAGAAAATTGCCAAAGATACTTGGCACCATTGCATTCATGGTCCATACGATGACCCGCGCCCGTCCCGTTAAACATCCTAAACGCAAGATTATCCATCAAATTCAATGTTGGAACAAAATTGTTGAAAGGGGTTGAAAACATAGAGAAAACCTTTGAGTACAATAGGGGTAGACAAAGCTCTTAGTTACTTGAGATCAACTTGCAAAAACACTTGCCTTCTTTTCAAAAACCACACTTCATACACACTTTCAAACAAACCCTCAAAAACATTTGAAACATCTTTTCGAAAAGATCCACACTTTTGTAAAACACTCAAACACGAGTCGAATACATTGGTTGCCTAAAACAAGGCATCTCTTCAAAAACATTTTCAAAACACACACACACACCACAATTTCAAAGCAATCGAAAATCAAGGCAAGTTGATCTAAGCAAGTAACTAAGAGCCCATGGATAACCATGGATAGAAAGGGTGCTAATACCTTCCCTTTCTATAATCTACTCCCCGAACACAAGAAAACATCTCAAAGGTTTTTGATGTGCTTTTTAAACCTTTCCTTAGGATAAAATAAAAAGTCGGTGGCGACTCTTGCTCAACCGAAACATTTGCAAAAACAAACGCAAAACCATAGTCAGTTCTCCCACCGTATCACAGAACTGGCGACTCTGCTGGGAAATAACTTAAAAGTGGGGTTACCTTAGGGTTTAGATCACCTTTACTTTCTTGCTTTGATTGACTTGGTTGCTTTATCTTTTGGGTTCTTGTTTGGGTTTGTTGTAAATCCTACACCCGGATTTGGGGCACCTTTTTAGGTAAATAGCAAAAAACTGTGAGGGAACTGTGCGGGGTATACCGACACGGTTGAAGCAGTAAGCTATGTTAGTGTGACATATTTGTGAGTACCGGTAACCCTTGAGTTCAATCAAGGAGAGTACGGGGCCGCTGAGTGATGTCATGAAGCACTAACGAACTCTTAGGACCTTAATTGACCATCTTAGCCTTTTTAGGGGTAGTGAGATGACCGACTTTGGTGCAGTCCGAAGTTGGTAGATACTCGATACTACACTCATTTGAGGATTGTTTTCTTGGAATATTTTGGTCGCCAGTAAGTGGCTAAACCGAAACGATGAACACAGAAAACAATCCAATGATTTTGAGCTCCTTAGAACCTAGTTTCTATTTTAGGACAGGATGAGCCAACTAACTTCAAGAGGGTACTTACCTAAACCCCATGCAAGCCTAAACCTAAGGCCTTGTTTGCTTTGTGTGAATATGTTTGTCTGTATATACACTCACTTGCTTTTTTTTTTGCATACATGTGCATAACATCATGACATCATACCATAGCATTTTCAATAACCATTTCAAGGATCTCGAAGGTTCTTTTGATGCAGGGTTACATTGAACCAGACGTCTACCAATGGGGCAAGAGGTTTCTCCTCTAACCAATGCCATCAAAGATCAAGTACAACAACTTGAATCAGTGGCTATGACCCACTCGACATGGTGAGCTTGATTCTCGTGGAAAGACATCCACCAGTGCATAGTTCTCCAAATCAAAGATCAAGTACAACAACTTGAATCAGTGGCTATGACCCACTCGACATGGTGAGCTTGATTCTCGTGGAAAGACATCCACCGATACAAAGTTCTCCAAATCAAAGATCAAGTGCAACAACTTGAATCAGTGGCTATGACCCACTTGACATGGTGAGCTTGATTCTAGTGGAAAGACATCCACCGGTGCAAAGTTCTCCAATCAAAGATCAAAGTTCAACCTCTAACATTTTCTTGTGTTTACCCCAAGAGATCCTTGAAAGCATGCACCCACATATCATGCATTGCATCTTGACGATCTTTCCTTTTTCAGGTTTCCTTACTCTCCTGCTGTTTATTTCAGTAAGAGATGGCTCTAGAAAGGTCTGTCAAAGACATCCAAGACCAGACTGCTCAGCTGCAGGAAATGTTCCTGAACTTGTCTCTGGGGCAAGAAGAAATGAAAGCTCTCCTGACAAAGGGGTTGGAGAATTCCAACAATGCCAGGGGTGATCAGCTTGCGGAGCTGCAGTTTGATCTGACAACATTGAGGACCCAAGTGATGGGACAGTTGGTGGGCCAGATGGCTCTCATCCAAGACCTATCTCAAAGACAAGAGGAACTCAGAGTTCTTATCCGCCAACTGCTTCCAAACAACCAATTGGGGCAAACATCTGAGGTTGAAGAGCAAGTCACCGCTCAGCCTCCATCCACTCAAGAAGACAAGGGGAAAGCTCCTTTGCTTGCTTCAGGGTCACAAGCCCATCAATAACCTCGCCAGCGTCAACGGGGTAATCGGCGTAAGCAAGAAACGTCGGGAAGATAGTTAACAGAGACTGAGATACCATCATTCTTCATACTGAAGCGCCTGTTGGAGGTCAACCTGCTTACCTTAAGGGATCCTCCTCAGAAGCTCAATACCTCCTCTCCTAACTATCGTCCCGACGCATTTTGTGTTTATCACTCCTACAGCCCGGGACACGACACCAACGACTGTTGGGCCTTGAAGAACAAGATTCAAGATCTGATCGACATTGGGGTGCTGGAATTCATGCCAGACGACGAGATGAAAATCTTCCGTTAAAGGAGTTCTCCACCTGGAGTGACAAAGCTCAAGCTGAAAGACTTTTGTTTCATTTTGAATTTTCAAAGTTGTAATTTCTTTTGCTGTCAAACAATTATCTGTTGATGTTAAACTCTGTTTTCATTAATGCATTGCATATGTTTGTCTTGAATTCATCCATTCGTTTCACTACTCTTATGCTTTTCTTTATGACATCTGACTCTTGATAAAAAGCTGCAAGCCTTTAGAGGGAGGATGACGAAACAATACCATGATCTTATACAGTATGCTTTTGAACAGACCTTGCTGATGATGTACAAGCATTTCTTTCAATTCCCAAACACTGGAGTTATAAGGAAGATAATCCCTAGTCAACCCCTTCAAGCCAAAGAAGTAGGAGTTTTCTGTTCTAAACGATCAAAACCTTTGATATAAACCCGGGGCAAGGTAGTATCTCAGTTAATCCAAAAGAAACGCGCATTGAAGTCGCAAACTCTCAATTCGTAACACAACGAACGACGTCGAAAAAGAAAGCATTCCTTTAGAATAAAAAGACAAGGGTGGTTCCCTATCACATAGACAGTCGATCTCTCAAAAGAGAAAAAGCCCACTAAGCCAAAACCTATAAAGGAGGCTTAAGAAAGCTGGGGCATCCCGCTGACTGTAATCTCGAAAAACGGGAACAGTCAGGCAAAAGTTAGGGATAACAAATCAAAATCAAAATAGTGAGGTCATTACAAAATCCTCAACAACATGAAAAATGTTGAAAGAAAAAAAAAAGAGATGATGACTGTCTCCCCAAATTCAACTGGTGAACCATCGCCCAAAAGTCGTTCCGAACTCAAAACAGAGTGTGCCGCACAATTAACTGAGTTTAGGTGTGAAGAACATCACGAAGAGCGGGTGGGTACAAATATACTTTGAGCCTATATCCTTTGTTTCTTAAACCGCGAACCAAGCCACGTTACAACCCTTCAAAAGTCCTAATTGAAGCATGGGTTAGTTCGAAACCATACTGTTACAAAAGGTATCCTGACTCCTGTAGGGCTTTGCTCTAAATCTTGTGTTGACTTGTCTTATAAAAAGTTTTCTGCTAAAAACACACTTTGCAAAACTTCAAGACAAACATAAACTTTGCATTGCTTGAATATCACTGTCTGCATTTGGCTTTTTGTTTGACAGCGAAGAATTTCATACAGCGAATGTTCGGAGGAACGAAAACTCTCTCAGTGAGCAAAATCACTTCAAAAGGAAAACACTTCCTTTACAAATCTCCTATCAACAAGGGGCATGACATAGCACCATCCAATTAACCTGGGGCAGTCCAGTCAAGGTCCAACAGATCTTTCAAAATCCAATTAACCTGGGGCAGTCCAGTCAAGATTTCAAGAAATCTCTCAATATGCAGAGTAATCTGATTTAGGACTCCTTCATCACCACTTGGGGCATTCGAATGTCAAAAATGTTCAACAAATCAACTATCACATTTCCAGACTCGATTCCTATATCTAGCCAGGGCACGTCTGAAGAGTTTGAGGACTCGATTCCTGTATCCAGCCAGGGCACGTCTGAAGAGTTCCAGATTCAACACCTGTAACAAGCCAGGAAATTATCTACATCACCACTTGGGGCATTCGAATGTCAAAAGTGTTCAACATTTCCTTTATCACAAGTTGGAAGATACGGTCCAGATTGGCTCTAGACACGGTTGCTTTTCTGTCACCTTTCTTAAGTTCCAGATCAACACCTGTAACAAGCCAGGAAGATATCTGTGGACGACTGATTGTGGATCAACACCTGTAACAAGCCAGGAAATTATCTACATCACCACTTGGGGCATTCGAATGTCAAAAGTGTTCAAAAACCCGATGCAGTTTTACACGGACTCATCATCAGGAAATCCTACACAGATCTCCTCAAAACAGGAAGACCCCGGTAGTTTGGCATACAACCCAAGCTTCCGATTTCCCCAACAGTGGTCCCAAGACTTCTCATTTTTAACAATTGAAGATTCTTGCCCTCCACAGCAGCAGCCAAGGAATTATTTTCCCCGGCAGCAGTCAAGATTCTTTTATCTTCAGCCATCCAGGATTCATTTATCCTTAGCAAGATAGCTTATCAGCTTACATGCGCATTCATCACATTCATGTTATAAACATTGATGTCACATACATTGCATCATGCATCATAACATTGCATACAACTAACCCTTTACCTTTTCAGGTAAGATCAGTCAACAAACAAAGATCATCTTCCAGGTTCGTCCAGAAATAGTTCAGATGTGACCCAGACACGGCGACATTCTGATATTTATTCGAGATTCATCCAGAAATAGTTCAGATGTGACCCAGACACGGCGACATTCTGATACTTATTCTAGATTTACTCAGATGCAGTTTTACATGGACTCATCATCAGGAAACCCTACACCGGTTCCTCCTCCACCTTCAAGACTTCTGAAAACAGTTCACGGGTTCTCCAGTAACGGATGTTAACCTATCACTTGTTCAGACTCTTCTCAACTTTTGAAAACAGTTTATGGACGCTTCCCAACAACGAATGTTGCTCTATTGCTTATTCAACTTTAAGACTTCTGAAAACAGTTCACGGGTTCTCTAGTAACGGACGTTAACCTATCGCTTGTTCAGATTCTTCTCAAGACTTCTGAAAACAGTTTATGGATTCTTCCCAACAACGGATGTTAATCTATCGCTTGTTCAGATGCAATTTTTGAAAACAGTTTACGGACGCTTCCCAACAACGGATGCTGCTCTATTGCTTATTCAACTTCAAGATTTTTTAAAACAGTTTACGGACGCTTCCCAACAACGGATGCTGCTCTATTGCTTATTCAACTTCAAGATTTCTGAAAACAGTTCACGGGTTCTCCAGTAACGGATGTTAACCTATCACTTGTTCAGACTCTTCTCAACTTTTGAAAACAGTTTACAGACGCTTCCCAACAACGGATGCTGCTCCATTGCTTATTCAATCTCAACTCCTGAAAACAGTTCACGGATTCTCCAGACACGGATGTCAATCTATTGCTTGTTCAGACCCCCAGTTCAGAGATGTTCCAAAACATGGGTGCCTTTCTGATACTCACTCACCATTGACGTACAATTCAACATCACCAAATGGCATCTTTAAGCCCATTTCCAGATGGCATCTATAAGCCCATCCTCCTACCAGCAGTCACCAAATGGCATCTTTAAGCCCATTTCCAGATGGCATCTCTAAGCCCATCCCCCGACAAGATTCTATCGCATCAGATGGCATCTTTAAGCCCATCACCAAATGGCATCTTTAAACCCATTCACCTCTAGCATCACATCGCCGAGTGCAAATTTCAGGGCACTCTAGTGTCCAATCTTCTTTTACCTTCAAGTCGCGAAAGGCAAACTTGCCAATCTAACTCTTCAGGTCCAAGAAGATTGAACAGGGGCAACTGTTGTACCCCAAAATTTGCCCTCGCATTTTTTTCACAAAAGATCACAGCTTCAGGCTTTTCCTGATTTTTCAGATTGGCTCAAGAATCGGTCAAACAGACTTTTCTCGTCAGTCAGACAAAATTAGGGTTTTCATTGGTTTTCATGGCTCTCAAGCAGTTCATACAGTTTGTTTAAGGTTTGGTTGATTTTGGCTCAGTTTTGATCAGGCGAACGTTCTTTGGCATTTAATCAGGAATTAAGGTTTTTGTGGGCACGTTCTCAGAAAGATTTAAATTCTACAGCACTTTTCAAGTTATGCTGAGATATGGATTGAAACATTTGGATTGAGTTTGCACTGTGTGATTAAATCAGTGAAAGGATACATTCAGTTTGAATTTGCAGTGCTTGGTAAAAATCAGTAAAAAGGGGAATGCGTCTGATCAGTTGTTGTGATTAACTTTTGTTTTGTTTGGATGTTGGAAATGCCAGGTTTAACTGATCAAATGCTAAAGCATTGTTTATTTAAATTATTTATTATTCTATGATTAAATGATTGGAATTTATTTTCAATTATTATAATTAAAGAATTATAAATAATAAATAAACAAAAGGAGGAAAAAGAATGAATTGGATAAAGAAACTTTTATTGATTTTTAAATTAATTGTACAATTGTTTTGTTGTTTACAACAATGATTTTACATTTATTTAAATTTAAATAAAAAAAAACTATCCTAAACATTTTTCTAATCTTCAATTCTTCATCTGCTATCCCTTGCTCCAGTGCTCCATTTTAATTATTCATCTGCAAAGAAAAGAAGAAAAGTCAATGGCAGATAAATAAATGAAAGAGACAGATAAAATTAAAGTTCATCATTAAGGGCAACTGATTGGGATCAGTTAGCCCTCTCTGCAAATCACGGGATTTCTCCCGGTTCACAAAGAGGGACGAATTTTTTATTTGCTAAACTTTGAAAGAATGCACAAGTCAAATTGCCAAACTGCATAGTTCAAATCTCAAACAGCATGATGCAAAGTCCAAATCAAACTAAAAGTCCAAATTCAAACTTTCTGCCAAAAGTACAAAATACTTTCACAAGGCTACCCAAGCTGTCAAAAAGAAGATTTGGAAAGATATCAAAGATACAAAAGTACAAGAAGCTGTCAAAAGAAGAGATAAAAAATGCAGAGAAAGCATGTTATGCAAGCAAGCTATTTCATTTGCATCATTTCCCAATGCTGCCCTTTCAGAAAAAAAAAGTACAAAGCATAACATATTTTAATGCTTAAAAGTGTACTGGAGAGAGAGAAGAGAGAAGAAGTGTTTTAGGCTTACAGGTTTTGCTTTGAGGCTTAAAAAAATATAAAAGAACCTGTCAATAGAACAGTAGAGAGAGGAAGCCAAGCAACTTAAACAAAAAGAAGCATCAGGTTTCAAACAAGAAGAGACAACATCATAAACCCTCATACCCTGTCAAGCCTTGCCATTAAAAAACATAAACCACTGTCAAACTAAAGCAAGTAACATCAAAACCTGCATCAGACCTGCATAAACCTCACCACAAACCAGATAACCTGCAAGCAAGGCCAAGCCTTAAACTAAAAGCCTTGGTTCAAAAACCTCTACAAGACCTTCCAGCCTTAAACCAACAAACATTAAACCTGCTGGCCTCCATCAAACACTCACCCTACCTGAAGCCTAACAAAAACCAGAAAAGCCTTAAGCCCTGAACCAGGCCTGAAACCTTAGCCTAACAAGAAACCAGTAAAGCCTTAAGCTCAACAAACCTGCTGAAGCCTGCATTAAGCCTAAAACCTGTAATAACCAGGATATTCACAATAAACCAGAAAACCTGTAACCTATAACAAACATCCAAAGCCTTGAACCTGTAACACCAATCTGAGCCAAAAGCCTTTTAACCTACAAAACTCACCAAAAGGCCAAGTTTTGCAAGCCTGAGCCTCAAAGCTATTAACCTGCTGTCCAAACCTCCGGCCAGAACATAACTTAAAACAAAATATCCAACACACAACCAACCAAGCATATTAACCTTGAAATATCCAAACACGCCCTCAGAACATTCATCATTGGGCAAGCGTCCAGGCAACAGAAGAAAGAGATAAAAAAGCATACAAAGGCATCATACAACAGTCAAGCATACTCAAGCATTCAAGGCCACCCATCAAAACCCTCAGAACCCTAGGTTCATCATTGGACAAAGAAGCATATTAAGCAACGAGCATACAGTAAAAGAGAAGAAGAAAGAAGTGAAATCAGAAAAGGTTTTCAGGCCATAATCATCATCAAACCCTAATACAAGCAAAGAGTAACACAAACCAGGGTTCCAAGTCCATCATCATCGAACCTCCGCCCTCCGGCCATCCTCAGCGCCTCCGGTCCGCCTCGTCTCCATCTCCCAAAAGCCTAAGGTATAAACCCCTTCCCTTCTTTTTTCGCTCACAGAAACGACAATAAAACACAACATCAGATTCAATAATCAAAGAATCATGACATGCAAAGACATAAATTAAAAAGAACCCTAAAGTGTCCAAAAACTCGTTACCTCTCTTGCCATCTTTAATTGAACAACTGTGAGGAGATGAGAACGGAAGCGGCGCCCGGTAGTCGAAGGTTGGAAGGGATCAATGGCCCTGGATTTGAGAGATGAAGGAAACGAACGAAGAAGATGAAGATGAAATCAAAACGGCGCCTCTGTCTCAATAAACCCTAAGCAATTCTCTAATGGAAACAAATTCTCATAACCCTAAAGCGTTCGTTTCAACAGTTGGGCCTCGTCCCATTCTCAGCGCCCAAGCCTTTTCTGTTTTCCCTTCATACACCCCCCTCATTTCTCTTCTGTTTGGGCCATAACCTCCCAAAGGCCCATTCAAAAACTTTAACTTTCTTTTTTTATAAAACAGACTTTATCATCTTTTTGTTAATAAATTAACTTAACCTTTTTTTATATATAAAACAGATTTTATTTTGTTAATAAATTAACACAAACTTTTTTATATAACATAATTTTAAACACAATATATTTTTTCTCTAACTTAATATATATTTTTACATTAATATCTTAATGCCTTAATACATAAAAATACATTATTTAAAACACTTTTTTTTATTATTTAAAGTTATACATAAATTTTCACTAAGTTAATACATTTCTTTTTTTAGAAATATTTGTACATAATCAAGACAAAACACCTTTTTTTAATATACATAATTTAATTAAGATTAAAACATTTTTCTTTTATTTTAGTAAATAAATATTTGTACATATCAAAGAAAATACAAGATTACAAAAGATTAATTAAATAAATATCTAATTCTTTTCTTTAAGTTAAAACAATGCTTAAACAAAATTCACATTTTCTTAACCTGTAAATAGATTACATACATGAACATATACACTTACACAATATACGATACATTTCACGTTATACGCTTGATACAAATACATTTACATTGCTCCTATATACATTTGCTTATCTTATACATTGCTATACGTTACATTTACATTTGATCGATTCGATTTGGTTGTAACTTATTGGACACTACATTCCTAAAGTCTCATCCCCATTTGTGAATTTGTACCCCCACTCCCGGATACTATTTGTAATAGCGTAGATTTTAAATTCTTGCAATTTATCGCTTTCAAATTATACCATAATTAGACTTAGGGTTTGCATGTACATAAAAACCAAACGCTAGATAACCTAATACAAGACAAATACATGAAATCAATACACAATCACACTTGCACCCTCTAGGGTAATCCCACATGTTTCCTTCCAAAATGGGCCATGCTTGCACGTTGAGTATCTTTGGCAAAACGAATTCAAATGATCATAAGTCCCTCGATGACGCTTTCGGAAGTTGCCTAAATGGAATGATCATAGTCCCTTCAAAGCAAATTGCCAAAGATACTTGGCACCATTGCATTCATGGTCCATACGATGACCCGCGTCCGTCCCGTTAAACATCCTAAACACAAGATTATCCATCAAATTCAATGTTGGAACAAAATTGTTGAAAGGGGTTGAAAACATAGAGAAAACCTCTGAGTACAATAGGGGTAGACAAAGCTCTTAGTTACTTGAGATCAACTTGCAAAAACACTTGCCTTCTTTTCAAAAACCACACTTCATACACACTTTCAAACAAACCCTCAAAAACATTTGAAACATCTTTTCGAAAAGATCCACACTTTTGTAAAACACTCAAACACGAGTCGAATACATTGGTTGCCTAAAACAAGGCATCTCTTCAAAAACATTTTCAAAACACACACACACACCACAATTTCAAAGCAATCGAAAATCAAGGCAAGTTGATCTAAGCAAGTAACTAAGAGCCCATGGATAACCATGGATAGAAAGGGTGCTAATACCTTCCCTTTCTATAATCTACTCCCCGAACCCAAGAAAACATCTCAAAGGTGTTTGATGTGCTTTTTAAACCTTTCCTTAGGATAAAATAAAAAGTCGGTGGCGACTCTTGCTCAACCGAAACATTTGCGAAAACAAACGCAAAACCATAGTCAGTTCTCCCACCGTATCACACAAAGGATACAGGAAAGGAGGCTTGGATAAAACTTTTTTTGTCAAAAATGAAGGAGGAAAGATAATGGTAGCTCAAATCTATGTTGATGACATAGTGTTTGGGGGAATGTCAGATAAAATGGTTAAACATTTTGCTGACCAGATGCAAGCTGAATTTGAAATGAGCCTCATGGGAGAATTGACCTACTTTCTTGGACTGCAAGTCACACAGATGGAAGACTCAATTTTTCTGTCTCAAAGCAAGTATGCAAAGAACATTGTCAAGAAGTTTGGGATGGAGAATGCCAGTCACAAAAGGACTCCTGCACCTACTCATTTAAAGTTGTCCAAAGATTCAAGTGGGGTTAAGGTGGACCAAAGCTTGTACAAAAGCATGATAGGAAGTCTGCTATACTTAACAGCCAGCAGACCTGACATTGCTTTTGCAGTTGGAGTATGTGCAAGATACCAGGCTGAACCCAAAGTAAGTCATATCAACCAAGTGAAAAGAATTCTGAAGTATGTGAGTGGAACCTACAACTATGGCTAGCTGTACTCTCATGGATGTGAACCAACTCTGACTGGTTACTATGATGCTGATTGGGCTGGAAGTGCTTATGATAGAAAGAGCACCTCTGGAGGATGTTTCTTCTTAGGAAATAATCTTGTCTCTTGGTTCAGCAAGAAACAGAACTGTGTGTCTCTATCTACTGTTGAAGCTAAATACATAGCAGCTGGTAGTATCTGTTCTCAAATGATCTGGATGAAACAGATGCTTACTGAGTATAATGTCACACAAGATGTTATGACATTGTACTGTGACAATCTGAGTACTATCAACATTTCCAAGAATCCTATTCAGCATAGAAGGACCAAGCATATTGACATTAGACATCACTTCATCAGAGATCTTATGGAGGAGAAGACGATTAAACTGGAACATGTTTCCACTGAACTGCAACTGGCTGACATTTTTACCAAGGCACTTGATGCTAATCAATTTGAAAATTTGAGGGGCAAGCTGGGTATTTGCCAACATGAAGAAATGTAGCAATTAATTTTGCTTAAAACAAGGGATGAGAGAGATATTTTAGTTAAGTCTACTCTGATTGGGCTAATCATATGTTTCTCTATTTCCTTCCAAAATTTTAAGAAGTTGAATAGACATTCATATATCTCCCTCCTCTCGCGTTTCTGCAACAATCTCCAATCTCTTAAACGAAGATTTCACTATCACTGTTACCTGTTTTCTAAATCACTCAAGATGTCTCAACTATCCATGTCATCATCCTCTTCAAAGGCGACTGCTTCTTCCACATCCTCTGATCGAGAACCCAGGGCAATCACAAACTGCATGGATTCTGATGTTCTGGAGATAACTCCTCTTCGTGAACTAGCAGCTGACCCCACTAAGGTCAAGAAGCTGCGAACCAGACATGCAAGAAGATCACAAGCCTCTTCATCTGGTAAATCCTCTCAACCATCATCTTCTGTTCCTCCAGAAATAGCAAATAGGGAAGGTTCTGTGTATGTTCATCAAGCTATAGCTAGACTAGTCACTAGGATTCTAAATGAGAATCACTTTATACCTGGAATTTCTGTACCTTTGAACCAAGAATCTGCTAGTCCAAATGTTGAAATGAATCCAGATGTCACTCAGAATGTTGAGACACCTGATGACAACATTAGGAAATCTCCTGAAAATCGTGATGATCACCAGAACCCTACTGAGAAGAATGTTGAACCCCCGGTTATTGATGTTGATGAAGAATACTCTGACAATGACTTAATTGCCAATATCAACCCTAGCATAGCTAGAAGGATGATGAACAGAAAAGGAAAGCAGGATGCTGCCAAAAGCCTCTCCAAAGAGAAGACTGTTGATGTTGTTCATAAGAAAACCAGGTCTGAGAACAAGACTGGAGCAGAAGCTGTGAAGGCTGGATTGTCAAAAGAGAAAGGGAAGGTGAAAACTAGAGTACCTGTTGGTAGTCTCTCTAAACCCTTGAGACAACCAATAGCAAAGAAAAGGAAGGAGCCTGAACCCTCTGAATCTGATGAGGAATCAAAATTTGAGTTTGATGTTGAAGACACTCCTCTCAGAAAGAAACTCTCTTCGATCAAAATGCCTAAAGTCCCTAAAGTTGCCATTGACAACATCTCCTTTCACCATCCAGAGAATGGAAACAGGTGGAAGTATGTATTTTTGAAAAGGATAGCTTTGGAAAGAGAGCTGAACATCAGTGCCATGGAATGTAAGGAGATCATGGATCTAATCAAGACTGCTGGTCTAATAAATACTATGGTAAATTTCACCAACTGCTATGAAATTTTGGTCAAAGAATTCATAGTAAATTTATCTGATGGATGTGCTGATGGAAAGTCAGCTGATTTTAAGTGTGTGTATGTAAGAGGAAGGAAGGTAAATTTCTCTCCCTCTAAAATAAACAAATTCCTAGGAAGACCTGATGATGCTTGCCCTGAGCTTGAGGTTACTGACAACCAAGTGTGTCAAACCATCACTGCAAATCAAGTCAAGAGTTGGCCCTTAAAAGGGAAGCTGAATGCAAGCAAGCTGAGCATGAAATTTGCCATTCTGCACAAAATTGGTGCAGCTAACTGGGTTCCCACCAACCATAAATCAACCATCTCCACAGGCTTGGGAAGATTTATTTATGCTGTTGGAACCAGGACAAACTTTGACTATGGCAAGTATATCTTTGATCAAACATTGAAACATGCTGAAAGCTGTGCTATTAAAGGCCCTATTGCCTTTCCCTCTCTCCTGTGTGGTATAGTCCTTGCTCAGTATCCTGACATTCTAGTTGAAAAAGATACTGTATGCAAAAGAGACCCTACTCTTGGTTTGCACTATAAGCTATTTCAGGGAACACATGTTCCTGACATTGTCATGACATCTGCTGAGACATCAACTATCAAATCTCAATCCAAGAAAACTGATGTTATAGTTGTGCTGAAGGAAACCTGCAAGGAGCTTGATACAAGGAAAATGACTCTTCAGGACCTGATTGCTAGACTAGAACAGGAGGAGATTGAAGGACAAAGAAGGGAAGGGGATGCCGATGAAGACCAGCTTAATGCTGAAGATAGTGCCTCCTCTGAAGATGACAATGCTTGAAGATCAGTGTTGTTGACAAGTTTGCTGCTGGTACCTGTTGCTGCAAATGATTTTTTCTCTCTCTGTGTTTTTATTATTCCTTTTGGATGACTGTATAACTTAAAAGTACAAGCATATTTGGCCTATTTATGGCTAAAGAGGGGGAGAAGATTGTGTGATAATTTTGGCAGAATTAGACTTGGTAGATGTTATTAAAAATTCTGCTGCTTTCTAATCTATGATTGTTTAGGGGTTTTAGCCAAAAATTTGCCAAAGGGGGAGTTTGTAAATGTTTAGTTGTTGGCATGTTTTTTGGTAAAACCAGTTGTGTGAATGTCATGACTGATGTTATAACATTCTGGGATACAAGGTACATTCTACAAAAAAAGAATGTCTTACAGGAGCTGCTCAATATGAGTGTTTAGCTGATCATTATGCAATGATCATATTTATTGCATTCTACCAAAATCAGTAAACAGGATTCTTGTTGTCATAACCAATGTTAAGACATCCTGTACTGATCTAACATTTGTGCAGATTTGTTATTTCTGAGAATTTTCAGGAATCTGGTTCATACAGTCCAGATCAGATTCTCACGTGGACATTAGGTTAACTTTGCTTAACCCTAATCTGGTTGTTAAAGACCTATGACCAAGTCTTGATGTTAACCCTAATTAACCCTAGCTATTTTCGTGGAAGCCCTAACCGAAGAATAGCTTCCTATATATTCCTCATGAAGACTGTTGGTGAAAGCCACTTTTGACAGAAGATCAATAAGGGACTGTATAGTTGTAACTACTGTGAGCCAATCAATTATCATTATGATAAGTGATTTGGAGTAGGATTTGATTGTAAGGGTTGTGTATCACTCAAAGCTTTGAAGCACGAGTGTTTGTGTTACTTGATTGAAGCTTTGAAGCAAAGTCAAGTTAGGGTTGAGTATCACTCCAAGCTTTGAAGCACGAGTGATTGTCACTTGATTAAAGCCGTGAAGCAAAATCAAGTGTGTGTTTTGAAGAGTGTCTTCATAATTTCATTAATCAATTGTTTAGTATCACTGCTGTGATTGAGGGGGAGTGAGTAGGAACCCAGGTTTAAGTTGAACTTAGATTGAAGTTGCATTGGGTATGTCTTAAGTGAAGGAGATAAACTGGTTGGTTTATTCCTGAATTAATATCTCTTATAGTGAATTTCCTCCCTGGCTTGGTAGCCCCCAGAGTAGGTGTTGTTACACACTGAACTGGGTAAACAATTGACTGTGTTCTTTACTGCTTTTAAATTTACTGTCTTGAAGAGTGTCAGATACGGTGTCATAACACTCACTGTGACATTGAGTATCTGCTGCCAGAATTTTAATTGGTATCAGAGCAGGCACCCTGCCTGTCTTACTAGGTGAGATCTAGGGATATTATTTTCTGGCGCTATGGATAAAGAAGGAGGATTTGGGAACAGACCACCCATTCTGGATGGATCAAATTATGACTACTGTAAACCTCGTATGATTGCCTTCTTAAAATCACTGGACAAAAAGGCTTGGAGAGCTGCTGACAAAGGATGGAACTATCCCACCATAATTGGGAAAGATGGGACAACCAGTCTGAAACTTGAGGCAGAATGGAGCAAAGAAGAAGATGAGTTAGCCCTGGGTAACTCCAAAGCATTAAATGCCTTGTTCAATGGAATTGATAGAAACATATTCAGACTAGTACATCAATGTGAACTGGCCAAGGATGTTTGGGACACTCTCAAAACTACCCATGAGGGCACATCCAAAGTAAAAATGTCAAGGTTTCAGATGCTGACTACCAAATTTGAGAACCTAAGGATGATGGAAGATGAGACCATTCATGAGTTTCACATGAACATCTTGGAAATTGCCAACACCTCAGGAGCATTGGGAGAAAAGATGTCAGAAGAAAAACTGGTGAGAAAGATTCTCAGATCCTTGCCTAAAAGATTTGCAATGAAGGTGACTGCTATAGAGGAAGCTCAGGATATCTGCAACTTGAAGGTTGAGGAACTCATTGTGTCACTTCAGACCTTTGAGATGGGGATCAGTGACAATGTCGACAAGAAAAACAAGAGCATAACACTTGTATCCAATACTGAAGATGAAAACAAGGAGGATGAAGAAGAAAATATTTTAGTAGCTATAGCCATGCTTGGAAGGCAGTTCAACAAACTCATCAAGAGAATGGACCCAAAGTCAAGGTCAAATGTCAAGAACATCCCCTCTGACATTAACAGATCTTATGACTCCAACAGAAGACCAAAGTCTGAAGAGAAGCGAAATCAAAGCAAAGGAATCCAATGACATGGATGTGAAGGATATGGGCACATTCGAGATGAATTTCCTACCTTTCTTAAGAAACAAAAGAAAGGAATGTCTGTTACTTGGTATGATTATGACTCAGAAAGTAATTCTGAAGAAGAATCTGCCAAACTAGTTACTGCACTAACTGGTATTTGCAACTCTGATAGTGACTCTAGTGATGGGGAAGTAACATTTGAAGAACTGGCTGACTCCTACAAGAAGTTATGTATCAGAAGTGCTGAAGTCTGTCAGCAAAATGAGAGACAAAAAAAGCTCATAGTAAAGTTGGAGGCTGAGAAGAAGGCAGGCACTGATACTATAAGTCATCTCGAAAGTGAAGTTCAAATGCTAAACTCAAAACTTGACCAAATGACCAAATCTGTCAGGATGCTGACAAATGGAACTGAAAAATTAGAAGAAATCCTTCAGGTTGGACAAAATGTGGGAAACAAGTCTGGTCTAGGATTTGTGGCAGCGAAGAAATCTATTGTAGACAAGAAGAAAATCAGGCCTGATAAACAAATGTCAAAGCAGATGTCACAACATAGCACTCAACATCGAAAACAGAGAAATATGAAGAAAAAGTATCAAAGATGGAGATGTCATCATTGTGGGAGGTTTGGTCACATAAAGCCATTCTGCTTCAGATTATATGGATATCCTAATCAGACCCCAGTTGTCAAACCTAAGTCTAACAAGGCACCATATACTCAACAGTGGAAGAAAAAGGCTGCTACCCTGATAGCTCACACCTCCCTTAGAGTCTATGCAAAGGAATACTTGTACTTTGACAGTGGATGCTCTAAACACATGACTGGAATCAAGAATCTTCTCAATAATGTTAAACCTCACACTATAAGTTATGCGACTTTTGGAGATGGTGCTAGAGGAGAAATCAAAGGAGTTGGAAACTTGGACTGCCCTGGAGTTCTAAACCTAAATGAAGTATTGCTGGTAAAAGGCTTGACTGCTAATCTCATAAGTATCAGTCAATTATGTGATCTAGGATTCAAGGTCAACTTCACCAAGTCTGATTGTCTTGTAACTAATGAAAAACAAGAAGTTGTAATGAGAGGAGTCAGATCTAAAGACAACTGCTACTTATGGGAGTCTGAGAACACTAATTATTATTTTGTGTGCTCTATTGCCAAAGAAGAAAAAGAAGTGAAACTGTGGCACCAAAAACTTGGTCATTTACATCTAAGAGGAATGCAAAGGATTATATCCATGGAGGCAGTCAGAGGGATTCCAAGGCTGCAAATTGATGAAGGGAGAGTCTGTGGTGAATGTTAGGTTGGAAAGAAGACTAGAATGTCACATCCAAAGTCAAGACATCTGACCACCTCTAAGGTGCTAGAACTTCTACATATGGATCTGATGGGACCAATGCAGGTGGAAAGTCTTGGTGGAAAAAGATATGCCTATATTGTTGTGGATGATTTTTCCAGATTCACCTGGATTAACTTCATTAGGGAAAAGTCTGATGTATTTGAAGTATTTAAGGAACTGTGCAAAAGAATTCAAAGAGAAAAAGAAGGATGCATTGTCAGAATCAGAAGTGGTCATGGCAAGGAATTTGAAAACAGTAAGTTTGATGAGTTCTTCTCCTCAGAAGGAATTAATCATGAATTCTCTTCACCCATAACTCCTCAACAAAATGGATTTGTGGAAAGGAAAAACAGGACTATACAGGAATCTGCCAGAGCAATGATACATGCCAAAAGACTTCCTATTCATTTTTGGGCTGAAGCTATGAATACAGCCTGTTATGTCCATAACAGGGTCACCTTGAGAAAGGGAACATCATCCACCATTTATGAACTTTGGAAAGGAAGAAAGCCTACAGTGAAGTACTTCCATGTATTTGGAAGCAAGTGCTATATTCTGACAGATCGTGAACAAAGGAGAAAGATGGACCCTAAAAGTGATGAAGGAATATTCCTAGGATACTCTACCAACAGTAGAGCTTATAGGGTATTCAATTCCAGGACCAAAGTTATGATGGAATCTATAAATGTCATAGTTGATGATTACCATGAGGAAACAAATGTCCCATATGATGTTGAGACATTCCTTGAGACCTCAACTCAAAAGGATGATATTCCTAAAACTACTTCATCAGAATCTGAATCAAAGGAAGCTAACAAAGACCCTTCCATCAGAATTCAAAAAGATCATCCTAAGGAACTCATCATAGGAGATCCTAACACTGGAGTCATTACAAGATCTAGAGAAATCACTACAAACTCTTGCTTTGTATCTAAGATTGAACCAAGAAATGTTAAGGAGGATTTAACTGATGAATACTGGATTGGAGCAATGCAAGATGAATTGAACCAATTCAAGCAACATGAAGTATGGGAGTTAGTTCCTAGACCAGGAGGAACAAACATCATTGGCACAAAATGGATCTACAAGAACAAATCAGATGCTGAAGGAGTTGTCACCAGGAATAAGGCAAGACTTGTTGCTCAAGGATACACTCAAGTTGAAGGGGTTGATTTTGATGAGACTTTTGCTCCTGTAGCCAGACTTGAATCAATCAGACTCCTATTGGGAATTGCTTGTCTCCTTAAGTTCAAGTTATTTCAGATGGATGTAAAGAGTGCCTTCCTTAATGGGTACTTAAATGAGGAAGTTTATGTGGAACAACCTAAAGGATTTGTGGATCCAAACTGCCCTGATCATGTCTACAAATTGAGGAAAGCTTTATATGGCCTGAAACAAGCTCCTAGAGCATGGTATGACAGGTTGACAAAGTTCATCTCTGACAAAGGATACAGGAAAGGAGGCTTGGATAAAACTCTTTTTGTCAAAAATGAAGGAGGAAAGATAATGGTAGCTCAAATCTATGTTGATGACATAGTGTTTGGGGGAATGTCAGATAAAATGGTTAAACATTTTGCTGACCAGATGCAAGCTGAATTTGAAATGAGCCTCATGGGAGAATTGACCTACTTTCTTGGACTGCAAGTCACACAGATGGAAGACTCAATTTTTCTGTCTCAAAGCAAGTATGCAAAGAACATTGTCAAGAAGTTTGGGATGGAGAATGCCAGTCACAAAAGGACTCCTGCACCTACTCATTTAAAGTTGTCGAAAGATTTAAGTGGGGTTAAGGTGGACCAAAGCTTGTACAGAAGCATGATAGGAAGTCTGCTATACTTAACAGCCAGCAGACCTGACATTGCTTTTGCAGTTGGAGTATGTGCAAGATACCAGGCTGAACCCAAAGTAAGTCATATCAACCAAGTGAAAAGAATTCTGAAGTATGTGAGTGGAACCTACAACTATGGCTTGCTGTACTCTCATGGATGTGAACCAACTCTGACTGGTTACTATGATGCTTATTGGGCTGGAAGTGCTTATGATAGAAAGAGCACCTCTGGAGGATGTTTCTTCTTAGGAAATAATCTTGTCTCTTGGTTCAGCAAGAAACAGAACTGTGTGTCTCTATCTACTGTTGAAGCTAAATACATAGCAGCTGGTAGTATTTGTTCTCAAATGATCTGGATGAAACAGATGCTTACTGAGTATAATGTCACACAAGATGTTATGAGATTGTACTGTGACAATCTGAGTACTATCAACATTTCCAAGAATCCTATTCAGCATAGAAGGACCAAGCATATTGACATTAGACATCACTTCATCAGAGATCTTGTGGAGGAGAAGACGATTAAACTGGAACATGTTTCCACTGAACTACAACTGGCTGACATTTTTACCAAGGCACTTGATGCTAATCAATTTGAAAATTTGAGGGGCAAGCTGGGTATTTGCCAACATGAAGAAATGTAGCAATTAATTTTGCTTAAAACAAGGGATGAGAGAGATATTTTAGTTAAGTCTACTCTGATTGGGCTAATCATATGTTTCTCTATTTCCTTCCAAAATTTTAAGAAGTTGAATAGACATTCATATATCTCCCTCCTCTCGCGTTTCTGCAACAATCTCCAATCTCTCAAATGAAGATTTCACTATCACTGTTACCTGTTTTCTAAATCACTCAAGATGCCTCAACTATCCATGTCATCATCCTCTTCAAAGGCGACTGCTTCTTCCGCATCCTCTGATCGAGAACCTAGGGCAATCACAAACTGCATGGATTCTGATGTTCTGGAGATAACTCCTCTTCGTGAACTAGCAGCTGACCCCACTAAGGTCAAGAAGCTACGAACCAGACATGCAAGAAGATCACAAGCCTCTTCATCTGGTAAATCCTCTCAACCATCATCTTCTGTTCCTCCAGAAATAGCAAATAGGGAAGGTTCTGTGTATGTTCATCAAGCTATAGCTAGACTAGTCACTAGGATTCTAAATGAGAATCACTTTATACCTGGAATTTCTGTACCTTTGAACCAAGAATCTGCTAGTCCAAATGTTGAAATGAATCCAGATGTCACTCAGAATGTTGAGACACCTGATGACAACATTAGGAAATCTCCTGAAAATCATGATGATCATCAGAACCCTACTGAGAAGAATGTTGAACCCCCGGTTATTGATGTTGATGAAGAATACTCTGACAATGACTTAATTGCCAATATCAACCCTAGCATAGCTAGAAGGATGATGAACAGAAAAGGAAAGCAGGATGCTGCCAAAAGCCTCTCCAAAGAGAAGACTGCTGATGTTGTTCATAAGAAAACCAAGTCTGAGAACAAGACTGGAGCAGAAGCTGTGAAGGCTGGATTGTCAAAAGAGAAAGGGAAGGTGAAAACTAGAGTACCTGTTGGTAGTCTCTCTAAACCCTTGAGACAACCAATAGCAAAGAAAAGGAAGGAGCCTGAACCCTCTGAATCTGATGAGGAATCAAAATTTGAGTTTGATGTTGAAGACACTCCTCTCAGAAAGAAACTCTCTTCAAGCAAAATGCCTAAAGTCCCTGAAGTGTCCATTGACAACATCTCCTTTCACCATCCAGAGAATGGAAACAGGTGGAAGTATGTATTTTTGAAAAGGATAACTTTTGAAAGAGAGCTGAACAACAGTGCCATGGAATGTAAGGAGATCATGGATCTAATCAAGACTGCTGGTCTAATAAATACTGTGGTAAATTTCACCAACTGCTATGAAATTTTGGTCAAAGAATTCATAGTAAATTTATCTGATGGATGTGCTGATGGAAAGTCAGCTGATTTTAAGTGTGTGTATGTAAGAGGAAGGAAGGTAAATTTCTCTCCCTCTAAAATAAACAAATTCCTAGGAAGACCTGATGATGCTTGCCCTGAGCTTGAGGTTACTGACAACCAAGTGTGTCAAACCATCACTGCAAATCAAGTCAAGAGCTGGCCCTTAAAAGGGAAGCTGAATGCAAGCAAGCTGAGCATGAAATTTGCCATTCTGCATAAAATTGGTGCAGCTAACTGGGTTCCCACCAACCATAAATCAACCATCTCCACAGGCTTGGGAAGATTTATTTATGCTGTTGGAACCAGGACAAACTTTGACTATGGCAAGTATATCTTTGACCAAACATTGAAACATGCTGGAAGCTGTGCTATTAAAGGCCCTATTGCCTTTCCCTCTCTCCTGTGTGGTATAGTCCTTGCTCAGTATCCTGACATTCTAGTTGAAAAAGATACTGTATGCAAAAGAGCCCCTGCTCTTGGTTTGCACTATAATCTATTTCAGGGAACACATGTTCCTGACATTGTCATGACATCTGCTGAGACATCAACTATCAAATCTCATTCCAAGAAAACTGATGTTATAGTTGTGCTGAAGGAAACCTGCAAGGAGCTTGATACAAGGAAAAGGACTCTTGAGGACCTGATTGCTAGACTAGAACAGGAGGAGATTGAAGGACAAAGAAGGGAAGGGGATGCTGATGAAGACCAGCTTAATGCTGAAGATAGTGCCTCCTCTGAAGATGACAGTGCTTGAAGATCAGTGTTGTTGACAAGTTTGCTGCTGGTACCTGTTGCTGCAAATGATTTTTTTCTCTCTGTGTTTTTATTATTCCTTTTGGATGACTGTATAACTTAAAAGTACAAGTATCTTTGGCCTATTTATGGCTAAAGAGGGGGAGAAGATTGTGTGATAATTTTGGTAGAATTAGACTTGGTAGATGTTATTAAAAATTTTGCTGCTTTCTAATCTATGATTGTTTAGGGGTTTTAGCCAAAAATTTCCCAAAGGGGGAGTTTGTAAGTGTTTAGTTGTTGGCATGTTTTTTGGTAAAACCAGTTGTGTGAATGTCATGACTGATGTCATAACATTCTGGGATACAAGGTACATTCTACAGAAAAAGAATGTCTTATAGGAGCTGCTCAATATGAGTGTTTAGCTGATCATTATGCAATGATCATATTTATTGCATTTTACCAAAATCAGTAAACAGGATTCTTGTTGTCATAACCAATGTTAAGACATTCTGTACTGATCTAACATTTGTGCAGATTTGTTATTTCTGAGAATTTTCAAGAATCTGGTTCATACAGTCCAGATCAGATTCTCACGTGGACATTAGGTTAACTTTGCTTAACCCTAATTTGGTTGTTAAAGACCTATGACCAAGTCTTGAGGTTAACCCTAATTAACCCTAGCTATTTTCGTGGAAGCCCTAACCGAAGAATAGCTGCCTATATATTCCTCATGAAGACTGTTGGTGAAAGACACTTTTCACAGAAGATCATTAAGGGACTGTATAGTTGTAACTACTGTGAGCCAATCAATTATCATTGTGATAAATGATTTGGAGTAGGATTTGATTGTAAGGGTTGTGTATCACTTAAAGATTTGAAGCACGAGTGTTTGTGTTACTTGATTGAAGCTTTGAAGCAAAGTCAAGTTAGGGTTGTGTATCACTCCAAGCTTTGAAGCACGAGTGATTGTCACTTGATTAAAGTTGTGAAGCAAAATCAAGTGTGTGTTCTGAAGAGTGTCTTTATAATTTCATTAATCAATTGTTTAGTATCACTTCTGTGATTGAGGGGGAGTGAGTAGGAACTCAGGTTTAAGTTGAACTTAGATTGAAGTTGCATTGGGTAGGTCTTAAGTGAAGGAGATAAACTGGTTGGTTTATTCCTGAATTAATATCTCTTATAGTGAATTTCCTCCCTGGCTTGGTAGCCCCCAGAGTAGGTGTTGTTACACACTGAACTGGGTAAACAATTGACTGTGTTCTTTACTGCTTTTAAATTTACTGTCTTGAAGAGTGTCAGATACGGTGTCATAACATTCACTGTTACATTGAGTATCTGCTGCCAGAATTTCAATGTCGTCTACATGGACTTCGATCTCACGATGTATCATATCATGAAACAAAGCTACCATGGCTCGCTGATAGGTTGCCTCGGCATTATTCAGTCCGAATGGCATCACTCTGTAGCAAAAGGTACCCCACTGTGTGACAAAAGTAGTCTTCTCCATGTCTTCGGGGGCCATTTTGATCTGGTTGTATCCCGAGAATCCATCCATGAAGGAAAATACCTTGTGTTGAGCTGTGTTGTCATCCAAGATGTCGATGTGTGGTAGTGGAAAATCATCTTTAGGGCTAGCCCTATTTAAGTCTCGATAATCCACACACATTCTGACTTTGCCGTCCTTTTTGGGCACGGGCACAATGTTAGCAACCCATTGTGGATAGGAAGTAACAGCCAGAAAGCCAGCGTTGAATTGCTTCATTACCTCAACTTTGATCTTCTCGGACATGTCGGGCCTCATCCGGTGGACCTTTTGTTTGATCGGTGGACAGTCTTCTCTTGTAGGGAGATGGTGAACCATAATATCTGTATCTAGTCCCGGCATGTCTTCATAGGACCAGGCGAAGATTTCAATATATTCATTCAACAACTGCACTAAGCGCTCTTTGACACTTGGTTCCAAGTTGGCACCCACCTTCACCTCTTTCTTTTCTTCCTCTGTTCCCAAATTGATGGTTTCTAACAACTCTTCATGGGGCAGAATAGCCCTCTCTTCTTGTTGCAAAAGTCTGGCTAACTCTCCCAGCACTTCACAGTCTTCGTCAACTTCGTACTCAGCATGATTGACCAAATCTTCAGAGTCACCGAAGGCTAAAGCAGAATGGTCGCCCATGGAATTCGGAGTGGATTGTACCTGCATTTTGTGAGTGTGGGTATGTGTAAGGGATAGCCATCGTTAAACAAAACAAGATGCAAAAGGAAAGAAAATGAACACCCAGTTTATAGATGAAAACGTCCAATGATTCATTAAAACATGGCATATGATAATGAAGAAATCAAGCCCTTACAAATGGACCTACATGCCCCGGGCAAGGCATAAGGTGAAAATAGTGTATGAATTGTTTAGTTATTACAAACCAAAATAGGAAATTGTTCAAAGATAAATTACTAGTTGATGAAAGTGATGGGAGTAAAGTCCTTTGCTTCCCAGTTGCTTAAACCCCCTTCGACGTTTGGAAAGACCCAATCTGCAAAGTTTTTCTCTTCACCATCATCTTCTATAACATTAATTCCATGGTGAGTGATTTTGACGGGTGGTCCTCCAGCCTTGGAGCGACGCATAGCTTTCTGGCCTGCAACAGTAAACCCTAGCCCAAACTTGTCCGTCTTATGGGGAAAATCAGGCAGTTGCTCCCATACTGTACTCTTTCCTTCTTTGATTACATCCTCTGCGTCCTTGAGAGATGCCATCGTAGATACATGCTTGGGAACGATAGGCACATCAACCGTTGTCTTCGCAACTGCGACCTCAGGAGAAACTTCCTCAAAATGTTGGAAAGGCGTTTCTATGAACTCGCCATCCAACTCCACATAGCGGAAGGAGTTGAGGTGACTTATCATGTACTCTTCCTCTCCGTGCACCGTTATAATCTTACCCTAAACAGGATATTTTAGCATTTGGTGCAAAGAGGAGGTAACTGCCCTAACATAAAGGATCCACGGCCTTCCCAATAAGAATGAGTATGAGGGACGGATGTCCATCACGTAAAAGGTAGAGTTGAAGATCTCGGTGCCCACTTTGATAGGAATGTCAACCTCTCCGTGAACCATTCTCTTGGACCCATCAAAGGCCCTAACAACGATGTTACTGGGTTTGAGGGTCAATTATTCGCAGTCCAAACGGTCTAACGCTTTTTTTGGCAGCACATTCAAGGATGAACCAGTATCAACTAAGACATGGGCAAGGGTGGTTCCTCTGCATTCTACGGAGACATGCAACGCGTCGTTGTGCTTCCTTCCCTTGGGGGTCAAATCAGCATCAGAAAAACCAAGACCGTTATCAGCAGTTAGGTTGGCCACGCATTCTTGAAATTGGTCAGCCGAAGTTTCTTGAGGCACATGTGCCATCTTTAAGAATTTGATTAAGGCCTTAGCATGGGCCTCAGAGTAGAGTAGAAGAGCCAACATGGAGATTTTGGAAGGGGTCTGCCCTAGCTGTTCCGCGACGTCGTAGTCGCTTTTTTTGATTATCTTTAGGATTTCTTCCATTTCTTTATGGGTGGTTTCGGGGATAACCACAGTATGAAACTTCATCCTGACAGGCGCTTCTAGTATCCCCTTACCCTTATCAGTAGTATCAACAGATGGTCTAACTTCAGGAGTATCCAATTCTTTAATTATCGGGCCTTGCACAGATGCCTTAACAGGCACAGAAGCTTTCGAGGGTCCGAAGACTGCTCTGGGGGGAGCAATCTCCGGAGAGATAATCTGCCCGCTGCGAGTTATCTTGCTTGTTCCCGCAATGTTCCCTATATCAGGGGTTTCATCATCAGAGTTCTCTTGGACTGATTCAATTTGTTTGATACCATGATAGAAGATTTCTCCTCTGTAGTTCCATGGTATCATCTTGTTAGATTGATACGGGACAGGCCCCGGCATAGTGATTTTAACGGCACAATCTTAGGATCAGGCGTAATCTTGACAGGCCTTTTGCAAGCCTTGGGAAGATTGTCGGAGATGGTTATTATTGCAATGTCATTGGTTGAAGTAGCAAAAGTAGCAGGAGTAACAGGAATGGAGGTATCAATAGGAGTCTTTTGGAAGAGTATCTCTTGGGTATCCATCAGGCGTTGGATGCCTGATTTCAACAGTGGGCAGTCAGCTCGTACGTTTAAACAAAAGTAACAGTCTTTTCCACAGCATGGGAATATCCCGGCTCTCATCAAATTCACTTTAATCACTGATAAGGGAGTCAAAAGATCATCAACATTGGTAACATGAAGGTCTTCCATAACGGCATGAACATTATGATCGTGCTTGGGCATCGGGGCAGAAATCACATTCGACTTTTCGGGCGCATCGAATTCTACCTCCTTGGCGTCGATCAAGTCTTGGATTTTGTTTTTGAGGGCCCAACATTCGTTTGTGTCATGCCCTATACTGTCTGAATGGTATGCACATTTTGCATTGGGATGATAATGTGGAGAAGTGGTATTTGCATTCTTAGGTGCCTCTCTCAAATTAGCAAGGTTTAATTTCAGGAGATGTGGAAGGATCTGAGCGGGTGTCATATTTATCGGGGTATATTGCCGTTGTGGCCTTTCTACCCTTTGCTGATAGGTTCTGGGCTGATCATTCCTCGGTTGACTGTTTCTAGGCCGGTCTGATGCAGACTTTTGAATTAATACGACCCCCACTGTTGGCCGACGTTCCTCTCTTTCCCGATTTCTCTAGGTGTAAACAGCAGAACTCTCCTTCTTTGCTGGGAAGGTCTTCTTAATAGCAGTGGACGCGGAGGCATCTTTTTGAATTTTACCACTTTTAATGCCGGCCTCGACCCTTTCGCCGGTTAGAATTAATTCGGTAAATCCCACGGAGGAACTCCCAATTAAATGATTGAAGAAAGGGCCAGACAGGGTCCCTAAAAACATGTCAACCAGCTCTCTATCCGTAATGGGGGCTGCACCCTTCCAGCCAGATCACGCCACTTCTGGGCATACTCCTTGAATCCTTCATTAGAAGACATACCCATACTCTATAGTTGAGTACGAGTGGGTGCTAAATCAGCGTTGTATAGGTATTTCCGGTAGAAAGCGGCAACTAAGTCTTCCCAATTATGAACCTCCGATCTCTCCAGTTGATAGAACCAATCCAATTGTGTGCCTGACAAACTATCTTGGAAAAAATGGACCCAAAGATCTTTATCAGATGAGTGAGGTTGGATCTTCCTAACGTAGGATCTCAGGTGCATCTTTGGACACGACAGACCGTCATACTTGGCAAATGTAGGAACTTTGAATTTGGGAGGAATGACGATCCCAACGACCAAACCTAGCTCTTCAAAATCCAGTCTGGGAACCCTTTGCACTTCCATGGCTGCTAACCGCTCTTCCATATTTTTATACCTGTCGTCCACATGAGGGTACTGCTGCTCGGAGTAATCTTCATCCTCTTCAACTTCTTCCTCTTCAACCTCAGACTCAGAGGGTACTGCAGCTCCTTTTCCTTTATCGGTCCCTTCGTCAGACGTCGAGGGGAACTCCAAAACTCTCCTAGCTTCGTTCTCAAATCTCCTTCCCAGCGTAGCTACCCCGATTCTTTTCTTTTTCTTTTTTCCTTTTTCCTGTTCTTTCTTATCTAACAGTGCTTTAAGATCCTCTTGACCCTTTGCCAAGGTCATGAGGAGTTGTTGGAATTGCGAATTATGTGCCTGCAGATCTTTGACCGCCTGCTCAATATCCATCTTGCTAAAATAAACAGCAGAAAGATAAGGAAACCTGGTGTGAAGACCTGTTTATGCATATGATGAATGATATGTTTATTCATGTAATGCATCCAAGGATTCAGAAATTCAAAGTTGTTGCAGACAAAAGAACACACGTCATATTAATAAGAAGAAATTTGTCAGTACATAAATGCCCCATGGGCCAAATATTACAAAGCTTCTCAAGGTAAAAAGACGTTGCGCATCCTCTTTGGCGCGATGTAAGTGTTAAGAGTCTCCTCTTCGTGAAGTCGGCGGGTAAGCTCCAATGATGTTGGCATGTCTGGATGTAGGAGGGTGTATGGAACCTCTCCTTCCCTAACAGGATCTTTAATCACGGGGAGAATGTAGGGGTAAGGCATCATAAGACTCTGGGCGCGTGTTCGTACCCACTTGAGGTAAGGCTCAAGAGGGATGGAATTCTTGTGCCCCAGTGTCTTACTGTCCACTTTGTTGGGCATCCTCCATGCTCGAATAAACCTTTGTCGAAATCCTTGAGCGTCGTTGTCGAAGTCAAAAACCAAGTCAGGAATCAGCATATCATGAGGGCCATCCCTTCTAGCATATCCAAACTGTCTAAGAGCTAAACAGGGGTTGTAGGTAATGCCTCCCCTAATGCCAAGTAGTGGGACATTAGGGAATTCCCCACAACGATCAATGATGATGACATTTTCTTTGGACCGAGAACACCAATGAACATCAGAATGTGTTAGGGTCATCAATCGCTGTGACCACCTTAAACCCTGCTCGTTCTTCAGAACTGATTGTGGAAGGTGAGAAATAAACCACCTTGCTAGGATAGGAGTACAACACATGAGAACACCTCTTTTCCTCATTGTTCGTGTGTAAAATGAGTGTAGGATGTCCCTAAGTAATGTAGGCACAGGGTTCCGAGATATGAAAATCTTGACAGCATTCACATCTATAAGCTGATCAGGGTTTGGGAACAAGACCAAACCATAGATGAGGAGTGCTACAATCTCCTCAAAAGCTTGTATATCTAGAGAGTTCCAACAGTCTTGTGCCTTCTCAAACAGAAATTTTACCAAGAAACCCTTGACACCACTTCTGGTTTCCCAATGTCCTTTGATATCAGATGGTTGCAAGTGTAATGCTTGAGCAACATCTTTAGGCTTTGGTTCTTTTTCCGTACCGTTGTAGGGTAGTTGATGAAGAATAGGAATTCTCAAGAGTTGAGAAAATTCCTCCAAAGTAGGTACTAGTTGGTAATCAGGGAATGTGAAACAATGGTGAAGGGGGTCAAAGAACTGGAAGAGGACTTTCACCATGTCTTCTTTAATGTTGGAGTTGACCAAGTTGAGAAGTCTACCATGTCTTTCACTAAAGAGAGAATTCTCCGGAATCTTGGAAGTAAGCTCCTTGAGTTGAGGAGGGATTCTTACAAGGTTGACTTGAATTGTTTTCCTGCGAAGAGATTCCATGACCTACAAAACAAGAACAAAGGTGAAGATCCAAACCCTTGAAATGGTTAGTGGATGCATATGATGCCTTATGATGTTCATGATGTATGCACAAGCATATGTACAAACAAGTCACACAAGATCCTAGTTTCAATCTTGTATGAAGTTTCATAGGTAAGTACCCTCTTGAAGTTAGTCGGCTCAACCTATCCTATAAATAGTAACCGGGTTCTAAGGAGCTCAATATCACTGGATTATTTTGTGTTCTTTGTTTCGGTTTAGCCACTTAACTGGCGACCGAAATATTCCAAGAAAACAATCCTCAATGAGTGTAGTATCGAGTATCTACCAACTTCGGACTGCACCAAAGTCGGTCATCTCACTACCCCTAAAAAAGGCCAAGATGGTCAAGTAAGGTTCTAAGAGTTCATTAGTGCTTCATGACATCACTCAACGGCCCCGTATTCTCTTTGATTGACTCAAAGGCTACCGGTACCCACAAATATGTCGCACTAATATAGCTATTGCTTCAACCGTGTCGGTATACCCTGCACAGTTTCCACAACGTATTGCTATTTACCTATGAATGTTTCCCAAATCCGGGTAGAGGATTTCAAGCCCAAACAATAGAACCAAATGTAAAGCAATCAAGGCAAACAAGATAATCATGTAAAGGTGATCTAAAAACCCTAAGGTAACCCCACTTTTAGAAAGTTTCCCCAGCAGAGTCGCCAGTTCTGTGATACGGTGGGAGAACTGACTTGAGGTTTCGCGTTTGTTTTCGCATTTGTTCGGTTTAGCAAGAGTCGCCACCGACTTTTTATTTTATCCAAAGGAAAGGTCAAGAAGCACATGAAAGACCTTTGAGATGTTTTCTTGGGTTCGGGGGGTAAATTATGAAAAGGGAAAGTGCTAGCACCCTTTTCATCCATGGTTTTACATGGGCTCTTAGTTACTTGTTTTAGATCACTTGCCTTTGCTTTTCAATTGTTTGAAATGGTGCTTTGTGTGTGTGGTTTTGAAAATGTTTTGAAAAAGATGCCTTGTCTAGGAAACCTTTGTAATGATTCTTGTTTGAATATATACAAAGGTGTATGTCTTTTTGAAAAGATATTTCAATGTTTTGAAAGTTGTTTTGAAATTGTTTTGAAGTTGTGTTGTGAAGTGTGTTTGAAAATGGCAAGGATGTTTTGCAAGCTTTTGATCAAGTAACTAAGAGTTGTCTACCCTATTTTACTCAAAGATCTTTCTTATGTTTTTAACCCTTTTAACAGTGTTGTTTCACCATTGTATTTGATGAACAACCTTGTGTTAGGATGTTTAAACGGGACAGGCGCGAGTCGTTGTATACAATCATTGAAAGCAACTTGTGAGACGCTCTAGAAATTTCATAAGGGATGAGATCATTTTATCGAAGGAAACATCGAGGGTCATCGAGGGACTACGATCTTTGTTTATCGAAGGGGCATTTGCTAGAGTGTCTCATACTCGAGGGACATGATTGCATTTTCCGAGGCAACAAGCGAGGTTACCCTAGAGGTGCAAGTGTGCATTGTGTTTGTCATTTCATGCATTTATTCTTGTATTAGGTCATCTAGCGATTAATTTTAGACTTTCACATACAAACTCTAATCTCTAATCATGGCATAATTAAAAAGCATAAAGTGCGAGAATTAAATTCTAAGCTATTACAAAATAGTATCTGGGGATGGGGGTACAATCATTTACAAATGGGGATAAGTCTCTCAAGAATAATAATATCCCAAATATTATGGGTTACAACCAAATCGAATCGACGCAATTCAACATAAGATTATAACAATTTATAAAACAAGGAAAATCAAAGAAATATGGGATGCATGTATTTATTTACAAATGAGCAAATGAAATTTTACCCAATAAAGACTTAAGTATTATTATTATTATTATTTTTGTGTTTTTTATTAATTATGTAAAGGAAAAAAAATTTAAAAGAAAGAAAAATTATTTAAATTAAAGTTCTATTATTTACATATTTTTATTAATCAATAATTGATTTTAAAGAAAACCAAGAACTACTTAAATTAAACTAAATGTTCTCTTTATTTTTATTTTTATTATAAATAAGATTAATAATAACTTTAACTAAAAAAAGGTAAAGCAAAATTAAATTAGTATTGGTATTAACTAAAAGAAAGAAAGTAAAATAAAATAAAAAAACATTAGTTTTGAAAGAAAGATATGGGCTTCAGGCGATTTGGGCCCAAACAAATAATTTTTTTTGAAGAAGAACAAATTAGCAAGAAAAAGGGGGTGTGCGTGCTCAGCCAGTCAATTGGGCTTGTGGTTTGGGGCAGGTCAGGCCCAGAACGCGGTTTAACAATGTTTTGTTAGGGTTTTCTCATTTTAGGGTTTGCCAGCTTTTGCTTCAGCGGCGCCGTTCTTGCTTCTCTCGTTCTCTTCGTCTTTCTCAAGCCAAAATGCTGATTTCTTCTCCACGAGCCTAGATACCGGTGCGCCACTCTCATCCACTCCCTTCCTTCTCACAGTGGCCCACGTTTTTGTGCTTGAACGGTACGAATTGTTTCATTTGCGTTTTAGGGTTTTTTCGGTTTTGTTTTCGTTTTGCTCTTGCATGTTTTAATATATGGTTGTTATGATGTTTACATGTAGTGAAAGTGGTTGAGGAAAAGTTTACCTTGAGCGTTTTGCTTCTGAAAAGTGAGAGAGGGAGGGTGAGCTGGCCGGTGGCGCTCCCAGGAGGCTAGGCGGAGGGAGGAGAAATGATGATTGCTTTGGCTTTTGGTATCTCTGTTTCTTTGACTTCTTTTTGAATGTTTGATGATGAGATTATTCTGAGAACTATTGTTGTTTGCTTTTGTTGATTCTCTTCCTCTGAGTGTTTGATGATGATGAATCTGAAATCTGAAGTTGCTGTTTGTTATTGATGGCTTAATGATTCGTTGGTTGTTTCTTTGTTAATGATGAAAATGTGTTCTGAAACTCGTTTGCTTCTGGATCTTCTTCCTTTCTTTTGGCTACTGATTGTTTGATGATGATATTATTTTGAGAACTGTTGGCTTCGTTGATATTGTTGATGATGAAGGTGTTTCTGAAACTATATTGTTTGAACTGTTTTTTTTATGGTTGATGAAGCTTGTGATTTTTGTGTTGATGATAGCTAGACTGTGTTTGCAGTTTATGCAGTTTTTTGGCCCAAACAAGTTTCTTACTGGCAGGTTTTGTTAGCTTATGTTTTTTTTTTGAGCTGGCTTGAGTTTGAGCAAGCAGGTTTATTGACTTGGGCCAACAGGTTTGTTGCCTTGAGCAAGCAGGTTTGTGATGTTGAGCAAGCAGGTTTGTGATGTTGAGATGCAGTTTTGGTAAGTTTTATTTGTTGACAGGTTGGGAAGTTTTGGTTTTTGACAACAGTTCTAGGTTTGTTTTTGAGTTTGTAATGCAGTTTGAGATGCAGGCTGTTGAGTTTGCAAGCAGGTTATGCAGGTTATGCAGGTTTGCTTGAGTTTACAAGCTTGAGTAAATTGGGAAGGCTTTGGTTGTATGGCAAGCAGGTTTGCAGTTTGTAATCCAGGCTTTTGTTTGCAGTTTGAGTTTTGCAAGCAAGTTAACAGTTTGTAATGCAGGCTTGGCAAACTTGAGTTATGCAGGTTTTGAGTTTTTTTTAAATATTTCTCCTCCTTTTTTTCTACTGTGTTGGCTGTTGGACTGTTATATATTATATTTTCTGCCTTTTACAGCCTGCTTTAGCCAAAACTGCAAACCTCTTCACTAGGTCTTCTCTTTCTCTCTCTCTCTCTCTCTCTCTAAGCACTTTTGCTTATAATATTTTATTCTGAAAAATTGGCTGTCTAGAAAATGATGAAAGCACCTTTGATAAGTTTTGACTTGTCAAGTGAATTACCTCATGCTGTCTTGCTTTTGCCTGTTGTATTTCTGTTTCCATGCTACATTACCATATTTATCCAATTTGTCTTGTAACTTGGTTTTGGGCAATTTGTTCTGTAGCTGAATATGGGACTTTGCTTGCTGCTGTATTATTCATTTGCTTGACTTATACCTTGGCAGTTTTGGCGCCTGTTTGTCCTTTTGAATTTGTGACTTAGTTTGGTTTGGCTTCCCTATTTGGTTTGCTTGGTTAGACAGTTTGTAACTCAGCATGCTTGCATTTTTCAATTTGTATTTTAATTTTCTCTTTGTGAACCAAGAAGAGAAATCTTCTTGTGATTTGCAGAGAGAAAAATAAAGCGTGACGAAAATAGGCAATCTGATTCTAGACGGCCAATTTTAATGATGACTTTTTTTTCTTCTTTTCATTTGAAAATTCTTGTGCTGATTTTCTTTTCTTTCTTCTTTTTCAGGTGGATGGATCTTGGACAATAGCAGAAGCAGTAAAAGCCAAAGATTTTAGGAGATTAGGCTTAGGTTTATTATTTTTTTTTCATTTAATGTAAACAAATATTATTGTAAATACTGTAAGTTGTAAATTTACAATATTCAGATAAATTTTGTAACAATATTTGAAAATAATAAAGAAAGTCTTTGTCAAATATCTTCCAATCTTTCCTTGCATTGTTTATTTAATTATTTAAGACTCTTAAAACAAAATAATTGCAACTGTATCCCAATAATTTTAATTCAGATAAAATAAATAATCAACAAACTTTGCAGTCTCGTAACCTTGCATTACTCACAATACGCATGGTATTCCAATTAACACACGTATTGTACAGTTTAAACAAACAAAGCATTCCAATAAACGGTAAACCTTTCACTCCATTAGTCAAGCAGATGCCTTAATGTTCCAAACAAAAGTCTCAGCTTTTATCCCAGATAATCAGGCCTTGAGAAACAACCAGTAATATTGAACAAGCGTGAAAACAACGTAACAGTTAACTGAATTTCTGAGGATTCAGTTCCTTCTGAGAAATGCGAGCGAAAACCCTAATTCCGGATTTGTTGTCAAAGAAAAGTCTGCTTGATCAATTCCTGAGCCAATCTCAACAAAATCAGTGAAAACCCTAATTCTGGATTGACTGATAAAGAAAAGTCTGTTTGACCGATTCTTGAGCCAATCTGAAAAATCAGAGAAAACCCTGAGGTTGTGATTTCTTGTGAAAAAGGGATGGCAAATTTTGGGGTACAACACCCCCGTACTCAGAAATATCTCGAAAAAGGAATTTTTCTGTGCTTTTTTCCTTTCCTTGTTGGATAAAATAAAAGTTGGTGGCGACTCTTGCTTACCGCGACATTTTGCAAACACAAACGCAAAACGCAAACCAGCAATTCCTTAAAATAGGGAAACACGTCCCGGTTCTGGCCACCGTATCACAGAACTGGCGACTCTACTGGGGATGATAAGTGGGGTGTACCTTAGGAATAGTTCATCATATTGTTTTCAATTGTTTGATTTGTTTGCTTTATCTTTGTGGGCTTTGTATCAGAGTTGCTATAGATCCTAACTTGGATCTGGGGACACCTTTTAGGTAAGTAGTAATAGACTGTGAGGGAACTGTACAACATAGACCGATACGGTTGAAGCAGTAGCTACGTTGGTGTGACAAATTAGTTGGTACTGATATCCCTTGTGGAGGAACAAGGAGAGTATGGGGCTGCTAATGGGTCATTAAGCATCAGCTGACCTTAGAACCTATAATTGACCAACTTGGCCATGGAAAGTAGCAGTATGCTACACTCATTGAGACCGTACTCTCGCGATGGTTCCGGCTGCAAGAAAAGATTGCTAAGCTGAAACTATGACCGATGGAGGATGGTCAGTGATATTGAGAACCTCTAGAACCCGGTTACTATTATTAGGACAGGTTGAACCAACTGAACTTCAATAGGGTAATACCTAGACCCCATGCAAGCCTAAACCTAAGGCTGTTTGTGTGACTTGTATGCCTTCAACTTGAACTACTTGCACATTTTTATCGTCTGAAAACATGAGTTCCTTGCAGGTTTTGTTTACAGTCCTTATCCAATAACTTGGATTTCTTGCCGAGTTTACTCGTTTGCATCACCTCGCATTTTTGCTTAAACGCATAGCATACACATCATAACATCATGCCTTAACATTTCCTTAACCATTTCAAGGATCTCAAGGGTTTGTGATGCAGGTTATGGTAAATCAGACGTCTAGCAAGGGGCAAAGGGGATTTATTTTCCTTTAGCCAATGTCGTCTAGAGATCAAAACATGATGACTTGAGTCAGTGGCTATGACCCACTCGATATGGTGAGCTTGACTCTTGAAGGAGGACTCTTAACGTCACGAAGTTTCTTCAATCAAGCTAAAATTCAAATTCTAACAGTTTCTTGTTTACCCCGCAAGATCCTTGAAAACATTGCATACATATCTCATACATATCATTGCATAACAGGTCTTCCAGTACAGGTCTATCATGTTCTCGCTGTTTATTTCAGCAATGGTTCTCCAACTAGACAACCGAGATCTTCATACTCAAGAAGCACAGTTCAAGGAAATCTTCCTAAACCTATCCAAGGGGCAGGAAGAGTTGAAAACACTCCTCGTTGGGAACTTGGTCAAGAAACATCCTGAAGACAATAAGGACGAGCGGCTGAAACAATTGCAAGCTGAGGTAGATACAATAAGAACCCAGATGCTGGGGCAGATGGCTCTTATCCAAGGCTTAGCCCGGGAACAAGAAGAGCTGAGAACCATTATCAACCAACTTCATCAAGACCAACACAACAGTATGAAGCAAACGGTCGAGGCCGGGGACCAAGTCATTGATCAACTTCCGAGAAGTCAAAGGTTTGGTTTGATGAAGAATAGACCTCTCCAAGTTGCTACTACCTCACGGGTCCAACAACAACCTCTCCAAAAACAACAGGTTAATCAGAGTAAGCTAGATATACCCAAGAGGCAGTTTACCAAGCTCAACATGCCGCTGTCTCAAGTTTTACAACACCTGTTGAGGATGAATCTGGTGACGTTGATAGGACCTCATCCGAATCCTAAAACTTCTTTACCTAACTACAATCCTGGTGCGAGGTGTACATACCACTCCAACAGTCCAGGGCATGGTACTGATGACTGTTGGAAGTTGAAATACAAAATTCAAGACCTGATTGATGAAGGAGCTTTGGAATTCACACAAGATGGTCAACTGGAATGTTTCTACCAATCCTCCAAGGCTCACCATTTGAAGTGACAAGTTCTGACAAGAAAGGCTTTTGTTCTTTAGAATTTTCAATTTGTAATTTTCTTTTGAGTGTTCGAATATTTATTCATGTCAAACTTTGTTACTTTATCAATGCATTGCATATGTCTGTTTTGAATCAATCCATTCGTATTCACTATATTTAAATTGATTTCCTTTTTGTGATGTTCAACTCTCGATTTAAAAGCTGTAAGCCCTTAGAGGGAGGATGACAAAAATGATATCAAAATCTCTACAGTATGCTTTTGAGCAGACCCCGCTGACGATGTACAGGCGTTGTTTCAAATCCTAAACAGTGGAGTTATAAGGAAGATAATCCCTAGTCAACCCCTTTGAGCCAAAGAAGTTGGAGTTTTTCTTTTCACAAATTAAAACCCTTAATTACAACCTGGGGCAGGGTAGTTTTCTCAGTTAATTTGGGTGCACAATGAATGGCATCAAAAAAGTCCTTCCAAAACAAAAGACGGTGATGGCTCCGTATAATCGTAAGGATAGGCAGTCATTATCTCTCAAAAATAAAAGCCCAATAAGTCAAAACCTATGAGACTTAAGAAAAACTGGGGCATCCCGCTGACTGTAATCACAAAAGAAACAGTTCAGGCAAAAGACAGAGATAATAAAATCAAAAGGAAAGAGATCCTGCAAACTCTCAACAAAATGACTACCTGTTCAAAATAAATTGTCAGTATCCGAATCATCACTGGAATATCAGAGCAAAGACTCAAACGGGATATAAATGCATGATTAGTTGAGTTTAGGATTGAAGAACATCACGAAGAACGGGTGGGTACAAATAAATTTTGAGCCTTTATCCTTTGTTTCTCGAACCGTGAACCAGGCCACGTTATAACCCTTAAAAGTCCTAGCTGAAGCATCGGTTAGTTCGAAAGCATACTGTTACAAAAGGTATCCTGAATCCTGTAGGACTTGCTGTAAATCCTGAGTTGACATCACATTTTACAAAATTTTTCCTGTTTTACTGAAAAAATGCATTTTCAAAAATTTCAAGATAGACATAAGCTTTGCATTCTTAAAATAACATTATTTGCATATGACCATTTGTTCAACAACAGAGGAATTTGCATGACGAATATCTAGTGAACAAAAACCTTCTCAATAAAAAGGATCACCTCAAGTGGAAAAACACTTCCAACCAAGGGGCACGACATGATCATTGTCCACCATCTGAGGCAGTCAAGTCAAGATTCAAGAAATCTCTCAAAGAGGCCAAACAGCCAGGGGCAAATCTCCAACTGAATCACTTGGGGCATTGGACATGAATTCCAACAACGAATCTTATATGATCAAACGAACATCTTCTGGTATCGTGGCAACACAACACTACCGATAGTGACAAATTCCTACACCCTGAGAGCGTGGACATAATTCAGAAAATACTGCGCATGAACAAAGACCCGCTAGGTTGACTGGCCTAGGCAAAATAAGGGCATCCCGACGAACCAAAAGGGTTCGGGCAAAAATTAGGGATAAAAACAAAAAAAAGATTTGTACACCCGGCAAGTCGAAAACCTGAAAAGGCGGCTTGGCAAGAAAGGGTATCTCGGTGGACTGAAAATCTGAAAAGATAGTCCAGGCAAAAGTTATGGATTAAAGTGTATGACTATGTCTCGTTATCTTGTCACTTTCCTATCAGAAGAAGACTTGTCATTTCGATCGAAAGATACCAAGCGCCTCATAGGTTGGGATAATACTCGATCCACAAGGCCTCCGCAGGCACCTTCTCCTCCAGATACAGGGGCAGAAAAGTCTCGATGCAAAGCCATCGTCATATCCTTAGCACGCGTCCTAGTAACATTCACTCCCCGCAGAGTAAGAAAAAGACAGTAGTGTTAACTCTTTCCAGCTGAGACTCGCAACCGCAAATGAGTCGGTAAAATTCTCCCCAAGCAGAGTTTATCTATCATCAGCACTGGAAAATTATCCCCAGTAGAGGCTGGAGGATTATCCCCAGTAGAGCCTAAAAGGTTATCCCCAGTGAAGTCGCAACTGGAAAATCATCCCCAGCGGAGTTCATTCCTTTCACAAACAGAAATTCAATCCCCAACAGGTTTCATTATCACCAACAATGGTAATTCATCCCCGGCTGAGGTTATTCTTCCAAATCAACAGGTCCTCTAGAAGAATATGTCCTCCCCACAAAGTTATTTCCTCATCAGTTTATTCCCCAACGGAGTTATCCTCTCCTGCAGGTTTATTCTCACAATCATCTTCATTCACTATCCCCAGCGGAAATGAAGAATTCAACTCTTTTCTCCAGCAGCAATCCGGGATTTATTTTCCCCAGCTAAAAACATCACATTTCCATACATCATGACATGCATACGCATCATACAAACACAATCTCATTTATTTTGAGAACATCATTGCCTGATACATATCATGCATTACATACAACTAACCTTTACCTTTCAGGAAAGATACAACCAAATTCTCACAAAAATTCAAGCTGTGAAGCCCGGGTACAACTAGATAATAGTTCAATCCCCAGTTGAATACGGACGACCGAAGCTCCTAAAATTCAACTTTCCTCTTCAATAGAGATGATTCCTCAGTTGAATACGAACGACCGAAGCTCCTAAAATTCAAATTTCCTCTTCAATAGAGATGATTCCTCAGTAGAATACAGACGACTGAAGTTCCTAAAATTCAACAGAGATGATTCCTCAATTGAATACAGACGACCTGAGCTCCTAAAATTCAACTTTCCTCTTCAATAGAGATGATTCCTCAGTAGAATATGGACGACCGAAGTTCCTAAAATTCAACAGAGATGATTCCTAAGTTGAATACGGACGACTGAAGCTCATAAAATTCAATTTTCCTCTTCAATAGAGATGATTCCTCAGTAGAGTACAGACGACCGAAGTTCCTAAAATTCAACAGAGATGATTCCTCAGTTGAATACGGACGACCGAAGCTCCTAAAATTCAACTTTCCTCTTCAATAGAGATGATTCCTCAGTAGAATACGTACGACCGAAGTTCCTAAAATTCAACAGAGATGATTCCTCAGTTGAATACGGACGACCAAAGCTCCTAAGATTCAACTTTCCTCTTCAATAGAGATGATTCCTCAGTTGAATACGGATGACCAAAGCTCCTAAAATTCAACTTTCCTCTTCAATAGAGATGATTCTTCAGTAGAATACGGACGACCGAAGTTCCTAAAATTCAATAGAGATGATTTCTCAGTTGAATACGGACGACCGAAGCTCCTAAAATTCAACTTTCCTCTTCAATAGAGATGATTCCTCAGTAGAATACGGATGACTGAAGTTCCTAAAATTCAACAAAGATGATTCCTCAGTTGAATACGGACGACCAAAGCTCCTAAAATTCAATTTTCCTCTTCAATAGAGATGATTCCTCAGTAGAATACGGACGACCGAAGTTCCTAAAATTCAACAGAGATGGTTCCTCAGTAGAATACGGACGACCGAAGTTCCTAAAATTCAACAGAGACGATCCCTCAGTAGAATACGGACGACCGAAGTTCCTAAAATTCAACAAAGATGATCCCTCGGTAGAATAACGGACGGACGAAGTTCCTAAAATTCAACAGAGATGGTTCCTCAGTAGAATAACAGACGACCGAAGTTCCTAAAATTCAAACAGAGACGACTCACCAGCAGAATAACGGATGACCGAAGCTCCTAAAATTCTACTTCTCTCAACAAGGACCAGCCTTCCCCAACGAAATCTTCCTCACCGACAGGCATACAAACTCTCGCTAAGGAATCTCTTATGCGATCGACACTCCTTCGGATGGCATCTTTAAGCCCATCCCCTCGTCAGCAATTTCCAAATGGCATCTGTAAGCCCATTCCTGACATCACAAGACTGATACCACTTCATGCGAGTGCAAATTTCTAGGCACTCTAGTGTTCAATCATCTTCCACCTTCAGATCACGAAAGGCAGACAAGCCAATCTAAATCTTCAGGTTTAAGAAAATTGAATAGGAGCAGCTGTTGTACCCCAAAATTTGCCCTCATGTTTGTCCAAGATTTTCCTCTTGCATATGTGGTTATAAACCTTTGCCTAAAGACAAGGAAATTTTTCAATTGATGGTTAAGTATCCTTCGATTGGTACCTACAAAATGCCCTTCGATTGGCATCTCCAAAGTTCCTTTCTATTGGCATCTGCATAGCGCCCTTAGATTGGCATGGACAAAGGTCCTTCGATTGGCCTTTTAACAAGGTCTTTCGATTAGCATTTTAGAAAAGTCCTTCGATTGGTATTTGGACAAAGGTCCTTCGACTAGAACTTCAGAGTGTCCTTCGACTGGAACTTCAGAGTTTCCCTCAATCAGAATATCATAATGAAATGACCTTCGAATGGCATTTTAATGCAGAGTTTGTCTTAATCTAAGATGCTCTGATAAAGGAAGTTCTGAACACTTCGAATCAGAACTTAGACTCATCACAAGACCAAGGGCGGGTCGAAGTTGTCTAATAGGGAATGTTCTGAATAGATTCAAATTGGATTTTGAAGTTGGAAAAGAAGGCACATTTGAAGGAATGAAATAGGCTGGCATGACTAAGCAAAAACACATATCTTAAACTGTCCAGGTTCACCCCAAGTTCAAAATGGCATGTTGTCATTGCAAATATGGCAAGAATTCAATGTTAATCGTGGATTCAATTTTTGAATTAAAGACCAGGTTCTTGCTTTGTTTACTCCCAACCCCACAAAAGTTGATTCGACATGGGTGATTCTCTTTGAATCAAGCAATCGAAGCAAAGGAAGGTTCAGTCGAAGGGGGCTATGCAATCGAAGCTAGAGTAATTCAAATTGGGACTTTGAGGCCACCGAAGAGAGCAAATTAGAAGGGAGTTGGATTTTCAGGGGCAGGTCAGCTTTCGATTCTCATCATGTTGGAGGCCCAAACAACTCATAATAGGCTGGCAGTAACGTATGAAAATAGATTGGCACGTGATTGAATCAAAAATAGAAAGTCTTTATGAAGAAATCAAATCAAATCTCTTCATCATAATGGGCCAAGATTTGATACACAAATATTGACCTAAATTCCTTTGTCTATATAAACCTCATGCTCACAACGAAAAAAGGCACGAAGGCTGCCTTAGAAGAAAACACTGCCTGCCCCACGAGATTCCACAAAATTGCCAAAGATAGTCAAACTCAAAGCTGGTTTTATGCGCACTCTCCGTCCAAACTAACATTTGAATCGTGTTCTTGGGATTCACGCAGAAGCACCCCTCATACAACCCCCTATTGGTAATTATGCCTTTGATCTCAAACTTGTTAAGTATGATTCGAATTCATGTTGAACATATATATATATATATATATATATATATATATATATATATATATATTACTGCTAATATTCATGTTTGTTTGAGTGTGTTACATGTGAGCAAAAAAGAAGGATTGAGATCGTGCCATTGTTGGGGCACGATATGAGCTTACCTTCGATTTGTACAACGATAGTTCGTTTTCGATGGGTTAACACCATAGGGGGCCACTGAGCGCACAAATTCAATGTTTAAATTAAATACTGTGTTTTTGTTTCTAACGTAACATTACAGTTTCGTTTGTACCAATAGATATCTTTCGACTAGGTTGGTGAAGAAGATGTGCTGCAGCGAAAAGGACCTAGGTTCAATACCCAGGTCATATATTTTGTGTTTTTTCTAACAAACTTCCTTGCAGAATTCCAGATCGAAGGATGTCACATCCAGATCGAACGCCCCGGACATGCAGTCTCGCTGGCATCTTCGATCAGCCCTATGAATCGAAGAGCAATCCAAGCCTCTTTGATCCAGGCCTTAATTCCCAGAGTGCATTCCTTTTGTTTCCTGTCCTTTCGGCCTTTAGATTGGGTTTCCTTTCTTTTACTCCTTCTAAGCTTTACTTATCATTAAGAAGAAAAACCCCAAAAGACATTAGGTTTAGTTTTTACATTAAATTAATTTTGTCAATTAATTAATTAATTATTTTAATATTTTCTTTAAAAAAACTAAAATTGAATAGACTTAGGATTTTTTTTAATTCAATTTATTTTTATATTAAAAACAACAAAAACATTTTCTCTTTTAATTAGGATAGAAGGGTCAAAACTCTAGTTCGCATTCATTCTAATTTTCATCGCGCGCTTTATTTTATTATTTTTACCCTATTATTGTAACTGCTCACAAGGTTGTAATAGTTTAAATTAGGACTTTATTTGCATTTACCGATTTACTTTTCAAGGGTTTGTTTTTGGCTATGTAAATACCCGAAGCCTTGTAATAGCGTAGTTTAATTTCCACATTTTAAATTCCGCAAATATTTAACTGTTAGATGTATGATATTAGGATGCATGACAAGAATGTATGGAAAATTTTAATACAGTTAGATAACCCTAACATGTGCAAAGATAAATAATCTGAAATTGAATCAATCGCACATGTGCACTCCTAGGGTACACTCCCACTTGGTTGCCTTCGGTAAACGATCATTGAGTATAGGATGCTTTAGTGGTCGTCCTTTTGTCCAAAGATCAAAGTTGCCTCGGAAAGGTTGCCTCGGATATTATTGCCTCGGATAATTGATCTAAGACATTAGGGTTACTACTAAGACGTCCTAACATTGCTTTAGTGACCGAACGTCCCTTTTGAATTGACCCTCAAAACTCCAACGACGATGCTACCTACTCACTAATAGTGGGATAGCACTGTCTAAAGGAAACAAATCTAGAACGATTCTTTTTTCGAGTAGGTAGATTAGTTCTTAAGTACTTGCTCAATCAAAACAAATTTTTTCACACTTACACTCCTTTTCAAACAAAGTTTTCAAAAACACTTCATTACACTCTTGAAGATAAAAGCAAGAGTTAAATCGAAGTCAAAACAAAAGCTTTTCAAATCACACAAACACAGAGAAAACAATTTTGAAAATGATGAGCAAGTACCTAAGAGCCCATAGATAACTACAGATAGAAAGGGTGCTAATACCTTCCCTTTCTATAATCTACCCCCCCGTACTCAGAAATATCTCGAAAAAGGAATTTTTATGTGCTTTTTTCCTTTCCTTGTTGGATAAAATAAAAGTCGGTGGCGACTCTTGCTTACCGTGACATTTTGCAAACACAAACGCAAAATGCAAACCAGCAATTCCTTAAAAAAGGGAAACACGTCCCGGTTCTGGCCACCGTATCACAGTGCTAATACCTTCCCTTTTCATAATCTACCCCTTGAACTCAAGAAAACATCTCAAAGGTCTTTCCTGTGCTTTTTCACCTTTCCTTTTGGATAAAAGAAAAGTCAGTGGTGACTCTTGCTAAACCGTAACATTTGCGATAAAAAACCCTCAAGTCAGTTCTCCCACTGTATCACAAATGGTCTTCTATCGACTGGTGGCATCAAAATAGGAGGTTCTTGCAGGTACTCTTTGATCTTGTCGAAAGCAGTTTGGCACTCATCATTCCATTTGACTACTTGATCTTTCTTCAGTAATTTGAAGATTGGTTCACAAGTAACTGTTAGGTGAGAATGAATTTGGCAATGTAGTTTAACCGTCCCAAGAATCCTCTGACTTCCTTCTCGGTACGAGGAGTGGGCATCTCTTGTATCACTTTCACCTTAGCAGGATCCACCTCGACACCTTTATTGCTGACGACAAAGCCTAGGAGTTTACCATACCTCACCCCGAACGTGCATTTATTTGGGTTCAACCTCGACTTGTATTTCTTTAGTCTCTCAAATAGTTTCTGTAAATGATCAAGATTCTCTTCTTATGTTTGAGATCTGGCTATCATGTTATCCACATAGACCTCTATTTAGTGATGTATCATGTCATGAAATAAGGCTACCATGGCACGCTGATAGGTCTCCCCAACATTCTTCAGCCCGAATGGCATAACCTTGTAGCAGAATGTGCCCCACTGTGTGACAAAGGTTGTCTTCTCCATGTCCTCAGGCGCCATTTTGATTTGGTCGTAGCCTGAGAAATCGTCCATGAAGGAAAACACTTTATGTTGTACCGTATTGTCAACTAGAATATCAATCTAGGGAAGTGGGAAATCATCCTTAGGGCTTGCCCTATTCAAATCTCTTTAGTCCATGCATATTCCTACTTTTCCGTCCTTTTTGGGCACGGGAACAACATTGGCGACCTGTTGTGGATAAGAGGTGACGACCAAGAATCCTGTGTTGAATTGTTTCATGACTTCAGCTTTGATCTTCTCTGACATGTCTGGCCCCATACGACGAACTTTTTGTTTTATCAGAGGACGGTCTTCTTTTGTAGGTAGACGATGTACTACGATATCTGCATCAAGTCCTGGCATGTCTTCATACGACCAGGAAAAGACCTCAACATAATCGTGTAACAACTGAATCAGACGCTCCTTGACACCAGGTTCCAGATTGACACCCACCTTGACTTCTCTTTTGTCTTATTCGATACCTAGGTTAATTGTGTCCACTGGTTCTTCGTGGGGATGTATGGTCCTCTCTTCTTGCTGTAGTAACCTGGTGAGTTCCCCTGGAACTTCACAATCTTCCTCACCTTCGTCTTCGACTTGGTAGATTAGATTTTCAGAGTCACAAAAGGCCATAGCAGAATCGTTACCCATGGAATCCCGAATGGATGTAGACCTGCATTGTGAGTTTGAGTGTGTGTAAGAGTATAGCTATCTTTGAAAGAATTGAAAATGTAAAAGGAAAAACAATGAGCATAAAGTTTGTATGCAAAAACGTCCATGATTCATTGATGTCATATGGAAATGAGATAATAACCCTTACAAATGGACCATTGTGCCTCGGGTAAGACACAAGGTTTTAAGAGTCTAAATTGTTTAATATTACAGATCCAACAAAATGTAAAGACAAATTATTGTAGGATAAAAGTGATCGGGACAAAATCTCTAGCTTCCCAATTGTTAAGCCCTCCATTGACAGTTGGAAAAATCCAATCCTCCAGGTCATAGCTGTCTTCATCATCCTCTACTGCATTGACTTTGCGGTTACTGATCTTCAAGGGTGGTCCTCCAGCACGAGCGCGACGTACAACTTTCTGGGCACCTGAAGTGAAACCCAAGCCAAATTTGTCAGATTTGTATGGGATATCTGGGAGTTGGCCCCAAATAGTGCACCCACCTTCTTCTATTACTGTCTTGGCATCTTTTAAAGAGGACATCTTGAGAGGAGGTCTTGTAATCTTCGGAACATGAGAAACAACTTTGGTTACTGCCACATCTTGCGGGACTTCTTCAAAGTGCTGGAATGGAGTTTCAATAAATTCACCATCTATTCCACATATCTGAAGGAATTTAGATGGCTGACCAGCATTGTGAATCCACAGTCGGCCTAATAAGCAGGAATATGAAGGGCGAATATCCATTACATAAAAAGTTGAATCAAATGTTTGGGTTCTAACTTTTATGGAGATGTCCACTTCCCCATGCACCATCCTTTTTGAGTCATCGAAGGCCCTCACTACTATGTTGCTCGATTTCAAGGTCAATCCTTCACAGTCAAGCCTGTCGAGAGCCTTTTTAGGCAACACATTTAGAGATGAACCGGTGTCAACCAAAACATGAGCCAAAGTCGTGCCCCTGCATTCGACTGAGACATGCAATGCCTCGTTATGCTTCCTTCCCCTTGGCGTTAAATCAGCATCCAAAAAACCTAAACCATTATCTGTAGTCAAGCTGGCTACGTAGTCTTGGAACTGATCGGCAGATGTTTCTTGGGGTACATGGGCAGTTTTAAAGAACTTTACCAAAGCCTTTGCATGAGCCTCGGAGCATAACAATAAAGCCAGCATGGAAATTTTTGATGGAGTTTGCCCCAGTTGCTCGACTACATTGTATTCGCTTCTTTTTATGATCTTTAGAATTTCCTCCATCTCTTTTCGGGAGGTCTCAGGGATATCTACTAATTGTGCCTTCATCCGGACTGGCTCAACCAGAATATCTTTACCTCGAGTCTCAGTTGACTCGGCAGCAGGAATGTTAGTAGGGGTGATAACAGGGACTGTAACAGCTTTGTCAACAGGAGTATTAGCAGAGATGATTGTAGGACTGGGAATAGCCTTTGGAGAAGCAACAACAACAGGAATGATTACGGGTACAGAAATAGATTTTGGAGGAGAAATATCTGGAGAGAATACCCTTCCACTTCGGGTTATCTTGCTAGTCCCTGCGATGTTACTGATATCAGAGTCAACTTTATCAGAACTTGAATCTTCAGTAGCTGGCCAATCTAGCTTGATACTGTGGTAGTAGACATCACCTCCATAATTCCATGGGACGGTTTTGTCTGACGAATACAGGATTGGTCCAGGCATTGTAATCATCAAAGGAGCTACTTTAGGAACTGATGTAATTCTAACGGGTCTTTTGGTGGAGACCCTGGAAGAATTTTCAGAAATGGTCACGATGGAAACATCATTATAAGAAACAGTTGGACAACTGGTTGGTGAGGACAAATAGAAATGACAACTTTCATCACATCCTGGGAATACACCGGCATTCAACAAATTCTTTTTGATAGTCAGGAGTGGGGTCACAAGTTCATCAACCAAAGTAACAAACATATCATCCTCAATAGCATTGACATCACGGCCGTGCTTGGGCATAGGGGCAGTGATAACATTGGGAATCTCTGGCGCATCGAATTCAATCTCTTTGGCTTCAAGAAGGTCTTGTACCTTATTTTTCAGAGCCCAACAGTTGTTAGTGTCATGGTCGGGACTCTTAGAATGGTATGCACAACAGGCATTAGGATTATAGTGAGGAGACTTTGTGTTAGGATTCTTTGGAGCTTCGTTCAAGGTCACTAGATTGGATCTTAACAAATGCGGAAATAATTGAGATAGTGTCTGTTGTACCCCCAAATTTTCCCTCTCATTTTACTCAACAAATGTCAAGTGAGGTCCCCAAGTTGCTCAAGGAAGTCCAAGAGTTGACCAGACAAACTCTCTCCTAAGGCAACATACCTCAAAATTAGGGTTTCCATCTTCATCAAGATGTGTGAACCACAAAGGATTCAAATGCTCACCATTGTCCTAATATGTTCTCAAGATCATCCATGTCAAGTTTCAAGCCTTGCAGAAGAAGTTTTCTCAGTCAATTGCTCAAATGCCTGAAAAACAACGGCACTAGGTCAAAAGTCAACTGTGGCCCACATACAGTCAAACTTCAAGATTTTTGGTTAACATCCTCATTTTGAAGTATTATCCATCATTTTATCAAGGGTTGATCATGTTTCCTCAAGGATTTCCCACAATTCATCAAAACCCAAAAGTTGCTAAATTAGGGTTTTATAGGAAAAGTCAACTCAACTTTGACCAAGCATAACTTTCTCATACTTTATCAGAAATGACCCATCCAAAGCTCATTTTGAAGAGAATGAAATTCCATACAATTCATATTCATCTACAAAGTCCAGAATATGCACTCACAAAAAGATATTAATTTTGACATTATAGGTCCTTTTGAAAAGTCAACAAAAACACCTTTTGGGTCAAAGCTTCATACATGAACATGGAAGACTCAATTGAGATAAGACCAAAAGGGTTGTTTAGAGGAAATCCTAAAATTTCTAAAAAGTCCAAGAACACCTGTCTAGGGTTAAAATTGAGAGATTTATGCATTGACCAAGTTGACCATTTTTGCAAAATTGCCAAAAGTCAAATGTGCTCAAATTTGCATTTTTTGCTAAATGGGCCCAACGTTTTATGCTTGCACCTCAATTATAATGTGGTCCGCGACTCAAATGTTCACTCACTCATTATGTGCTTCATTTTTCAATTTATTTTGATTTTCCATTAATTAAAAAGTGAATTAAATCAAATAAATGATGAAAATTAATAAAGATATGATTTGATTTGGTTTTTGACAGATTGGAAATCAAGATATGCTGAGTTAACATGATCAAATCAAATCAAGGGCAATTGGTACAAGAAAGGCATGATTTGGCTCAAAATAGAAACATATCATATAGCTTGCAAATCAAATCAAATCTTGGATAAATGCAAAGATTTAGTCCAAGTTTGTTAACCTAATTCACTCTAGGTTATATAATGAAGAATTCCAGATCAAAAAACAGGGGTTAGAGGTCGTGAGAAGCGTAGAACAAAGCTGAAAAAAGTTGGCAAAAGTGTGAATTGGTTTTCACTCCACAAGCCATCTAAAGCCATCCTAGCTATCCCAATCCATTACTGGACGTCCCAGGAAGTTGTCCCAATCATTTGCAAGGCCTGAAACACCCAGAAGCGTGTGCTACACTTCACACGGTTTGGCATATTTTCTCAATTCGATTATCACAATTCTTGCATCATTAGCACTTTTGATTGTCATATTCGTGTTTGCCATCTTGTTTGCAAGCTAACCATGCCATTTAATTGCGTTTTTTATGCCTGTACATGATGTTGCCATTGCTAGGGTTTATGTGTTTATTTTAGGTGTTTTCAGTACAGGAAAAATTAGGACTTTAATCAGGTACCATGATGCTCGTGAGGATGAGACGAGTTGATTGGTACCATTACCTTTCATTTATATTGCTTGTACATGATTTTTGAATGTCATAGGTTTATAGTTACAGCAAAACTGTTGTAGGTAAAAGCCATTTCGTCTAAAACGGCGGAGAAGGGAAGAAGATGATGGCGTGGAGGGAAATGATTGGTCCATTCAAACTGGCGCGCGTTTTTTCTGTTTTGGCCACCTACTCACGTTTTAGTACTTATTATGTTTTATCATTATTACACTAACAACAAAAACGTGCAGCACAACTGGTAAGCAAGCATTGGTATTGATCATAAGGACATGGGTTCGATCCCCAGGTCCCAGTATTTCATTTATGTTATTTTCATTCAATAGATCCAATGCATTGCACTATCCAGCGACCACCATACTCCATCAACATCTGTCCAAGTGATCCAACGTATCATCAGATCCCACACCTCTCCAATGAAGGTCTACCATGCTCCTCAAGTCAACGGCCATACCAGATTTAGCGCTGACCAGACTTGATGCTAAATGGGCCTTACAAAATTCAGATTTTTGCACCCCCAAATTTGCCAACAACACAGGCCCATTTCTCAATTTCTTTTTTATTTTTCTTTCATCTTTTTTTTTTTGTTTAATTATTTATTTTTAAAATCAGTTTTAATTAAATCATAAAAAAAAATAGATTTAGTTGTTTTCTTATTAAATTTAATTTTGTTAATTAATTAGATTAATGTTTAAATTAGGGTAACTTTAATTTCTTTTTCACAATTAAAATTAAATTAGAAAATTAGGTTAACTCTTGATTTAATTTTTTCTCTTTTTTTTATCAAATAAACAAAAAAAATACAAAAATAGGTTGTTTAGAATTAATTAATTAATTTTCAAAAATTAACATTAATTAGAACTTAGGATTTTCTTTTAATTTAATTCTCCATTATTTTCTTAAATAACAAAAACGACAAAATTTTTTTTTCTTTAATCAATCGTAAGTAGGATTAGTCAAAGGGTCAAAACCCTAATCGCGTCGCATTTAATTCGTCATGCGCTTGTTAATTATTTCACCATTATTTTGTAAATGTTCAGGGTTTGTAATAGTTAACTTGGGGTTTTTATTTGCTGTTTAAATCCCCGATTTTTAGTTATGTAATTAATCCCCCTCCCCGAAGCCTTGTAATAGCTAGGTTTATTTTCTCGCATTTTTAATTCCTGCAAATATTTAACTGTTAGATGTATGTTTAGGATTGTATGGCAAGAATGCATGACAAATTAAGACGGTTAGAAAACCCTAATGTGCAAAGATAATAAACTGAAAATAAATCACTCTCACATATTCACTCTTAGGGTATACTCTCACTTAGGTTGCCTTCGGTAAACGATCATTAAGCATACGGTGTCTTAGTGGTTGCCCTCCAGTCTAAAAGATCAAATGTCCCATTCGAATATTGCCTCAGAAATGTTGCCTCGAAAATGTTGCCTCGGAAAAGATGTTAAGACTCTAGGGTTATTACTAAGGTGTCCTAATATTGCTTTAGTGATCGTACGTCCCTTTTGAATTGACCCTTACAACTCCAACGACGGTGCTACCTATTTCTCAATAGTAGGATAGCGCTGTCTAAAGGAAACAAGAATAGAAACGATCTTTTTTCGAGTAGGTAGATGCTAGTAGGTACTTTCTCAAATCAAAACTTTTCACACTTACACTTTTCAAACAAATTTTCAAAATAACTTCGTCACACCCTTGAGGACTGATACAAGGGTTATCACGAAGTAAAATTTTTTTCAAAACAAAGCACACACAAGCAATTTAAAAATGAGCAAGTACCTAAGAGCCCATGGAAAACCATGGATAGAAAGGGTGCTAACACCTTTCCTTTCTATAATCTACCCCCGTACTCAAAATCTCGAAAAAGGATTTTTTTTCTGTACTTTTTTCCTTTCCGATTGGATGAAATAAAAATCGGTGGCGACTCTAGCTTACCATAACATTTTGCGAATAAAAAACACAAAACGCAAACTAGTATTAAACAGTCGGTTCTGCCACCGTATCACAGAACTGGAGACTCTGCTGGGGAATTATAAGTGGGGTATACCTTAGGATCTAGGTCATTAAAATTGCTTCTCTTGATTTCTTTGTTTGCTTTATTTTTGAGGGTTTTGTTTGGGGTTACTATAGATCCTATACCCAGATCTGGGGACACTCATTAGGTAAGTAGTAATAGACTATGAGGGAACTGTATAGCATAGACCGATACAGTTTAAGCAGTAGCTACGTTGGTGTGGCACTTTGGTTGGTACCGGTATCCCTTGTGGTGAAACGAGGATAGTACGGGGCCACCGCATGGTGTCGTGAAGCACCAATAGACCTTAGAACCTTAGTTGAACAACTTGGCCATTAGAAAGTAGTGAGATAGCCGGCCTTGGTATAGAGCTGAGAACTGGTTGATACTCGATACTACACTCATTGAGATCATACTTTCGGGATATTTTGGCCGCAAGAAAAGATTGAGAGCTGAAATAATGCCCGATAAAGGATGGTCCGTGATATTGAGAATCTCTAGAACCCGGTTACTTTTTTAGGACAGGTTGAACCAACTAAACTTCAAGAGGGTACTACCTTAAAACCCATGCAAGCCTAAAACTAAGGTTGTTTGTGTGACTTGTGTGATTTCAACTTGAACTACTTGCATAGTTTTATTATCTGACAACATGAGTTCCTTGCAGGTTTTGTTTACAGTCCTTATCCAATAACTTGGATTTCTTGCCGGGTTTACTTGCTTACATCACCTCGCACTTTTGCTTAAACGTATAGCTTACACATCATAACATCATACCATAGCATTTCCTTAACCATTTCAAGGATCTCAAGGGCCTGTGGTGCAGTTATGATGAACCAAACGTCTAGCAATGGGCAAGGGGATTTATTTTCCTCTAGCCAATATCGCCTAGAGATCAAAACATGATAACTTGAGTCAGTGGCTATGACCCACTCGATATGGTGAGCTTGACTCTTAAAGAAGGACTCTCAATGCCACGAAATTTCTTCAATCAAGCTGCAATCAAATTCTAACAGTTTCTTGTTTACCCCACAAGATCCTTGAAAACATTGCATACATATATCATACATATCATTTCATAACAGGTCTTCCAGTACAGGTCTCTCATGTTCTCACTGTTTATTTCAGCAATGGCTCTCAAACAAGACAACATAGATCTTCAAACTTAAGAAGCTCAGTTCAGGGAAATATTCCTAAACCTATCCAAGGGGCAGGAAGAGTTGAAAACACTCCTCGTTGGGAACTTGGTCAAGAAAAGTCCTGAAGACAATAAGGACGAACAGCTGGAACAACTGCAAGATGAGGTAGGTGCAATGAGAACCCAGATGCTGGGGCATATGGCTCTTGTCTAAGGCCTAGCCCGAAGATAAGAAGAGATGAAAGCCATCATCAACCAACTTCATCAAGACGGATACAATAGTATGAAGCAAACAGTCGAGGTCGGGGACCAAGTCATTGATTAACCTCCAAGAAGACAAAAGGTTGGTTTGGTGAAGAGTGGACCTTTCCAAGTTGCTACTACATCACGAGTGCAATAATAACCTCGCCAAAAACAACGGGTTAATCAGAGTAAGCTGGATATGCCCAAAAGGCAGTTTACCAAACTCAACATGTTGTTGTCTCAAGCTTTGCAACACCTATTAAGGATGAATCTGATTACGTTGATAGAACCTCATCATAGAATCCCAAGACTTCTTCCCCTAACTACAATCCTGATGCAATGTGTGCATACCTTTCCAACAACCCGGGGCATGATACTGATGACTGTTTTGGCATTGAAAAATAAAATTCAAGACCTGATTGATGAAGGAGCGCTAGAATTTGCACAAGACGGCCAGGATGAGTTCTTCTGCCATCCCTCCAAGGCATACCATCTGTAGTGACAAGTTCTCACAAGAAGACTTTTCGTTCATTAGAATTTTCAATGTGTAATTTTCTTTTGATTTGTTTGAACATTTTTTCATATCAAACCTCGTTATTTCATCAATGCCTTGCACATGTTTGTCTTGAATCAATTCATTCGTATTCACTATTTCAAAAATGTGTTCTTATTTCCTTTTGTGATATTCAACTCTCGATTAAAAACTCTAAGCCTTAGAGGGAGAATGACGAAAATGATACCACAATCTCTACAATATGCTTTTGAACAGACCCCACTGATGATGTACAGGCGTTGTTTCAAATCCTAAATAGTGGAGTTATAAGGAAGATAATACCTAGTCAACCCCTTCGAGCCAAAGAAGTAGGAGTTTTCTTTTCACACAAATTAAAACCCTTAATCATAACCTGGGGCAGGGTAGTTTCTCAGTTAATTTAGATGTGCATTCAGTCGCAATATTCTACTTCATACATAATGAATGGCATCAAAGACGTCCTTCCAAAACAAAAGACAATGATGGTTCCGTATAATCGTCAAGATAGGTGGTCATTACCTCTCGAAATAAAAGCCCATTAAGTCAAAACCTATGAAGGAGACTTAAGAGAAAAATCGGCGCATCCCGCTGACTGTAATCACAAAAGAAACAGTTCAGGAAAAAATTAGGGATAACGAAAACTAAAAAAAAAGAGGTTACTACAAATCCTCGAAAAAAAGAAGATTACAAAAATGACTTCCTTTTCAAAACAAAGGTTCAATTTCTGAATCATCACCAAGTATCAGAGCAAAGATTCCAGACTCAATCGGGATCTAAACGCACAATTAACTGAGCATAGGACTGAAGAACATCACGAAGAGCGGGTTGGGTACAAATAAAATTTGAGCCTTTATCTTTTGTTTCTTGAACCGTGAACTAGGCCACATTATAACCCTTAAAAGTCCTAGATGAAGCATGGGTTAGTTCGAAAGTATATTGTTACAAAAGGTATTCTGACTCCTATAAGGTTTGCTATAAATCCTGAGTTGACATCACACTTTTACAAAAAAAAACTTGTTTTACTAAAAAATGAATTTTCAAACTTCAAGACAGACATAAGCTTTGCATTCTTAAAGTAACATTGTTTGCATATGACTATTTGTTCAATAGCATAGAAATTCGCATGACAAATATCTAGTGAACAAAAAACCTTCTCAATAAAAAGGATCACCTCAAGTGGAAAAGCACTTCCAACCAAGGGGCACGACATGATCATTGTCCATCATCTGGGGCAGTCAAGTCAAGATTCAAGGAATCTCTCAAAGATGCCAAATAGCCAGGGGCAGATCTCCATCTGAATCACTTGGGGGCATTGGGCATGAATTCCAGCAACGAATCTTGTACAATCAAACAAACATCTTCTGGTGGTGTGGCAACATAACACTACCGACAATGACAACTCCCTACACCCTGAGAGCATGGACATAGTCGGAAAATACTATGCATGAACAAAGACCCGCTAGGTTGACTGGCCTAGGCAAAAATAAGGGCATCCCGGCGAACAAAAAGGGTTCGGTCAAAAATTAGGGATAAAAACAAAAAAGATATGTACACCCGGCAAGTTGAAAACTTGAAAAGGTGGCTTGAGCAAAAAAGGGTATCCCGGTGGACTGAAAACCCGAAAGGGCGGTCCAGGAAAAAGTTAGGGATTTGAAGCGTACGACTATGTCCTGTCATCTTATCATTTTCTTATCAATAGAAGACTTAACATCCTGATCATCATCCACAAAGCCTTCGTGGGTACTTTCTCCAGCAGGTACAGGGGCAGAAAAGTCCTGATGCAAAGTCATTGTCGTATCCTCAACATACGACCATGTGACATCTACACTCCCTAGAGTAGAGGCAACTAAAGCTTTGACATCAGCTTCCCAAAACAGGAGCTACGTTCCCCAGCAATGTTCCTTCAAAGAATCGACATCTATATTCCCCGACCAAATTTCATAATCGCAAGCGGTTCGTAAAGTTGTCTCCCAAGCAGAGTTTATTTCTCTGAATATAGAAGCTCAATCCCTAACAGAGTTTATTCCTCCGGCTACGGAAGTTCATCCCCCAACGGAGTTTATCTCTCTGAATCGGCAAGATCTTCCAGCAAAGCATCTCCTCTCTCAAACAGAGTTATTCCCCTGCAGAGTTGTTCTCAAGCAGAGTCTCTCCTCGGCAGAATGTCTGTAAACAAGGAGCAAATCTCCACCATAGTCATCTTCGGTTCACCATCCCCAACAAAAGTAGAGGAGCTATGGTTTTTTACAGCAGTCAAGAATACCATTTCTCATACTCTCCAAACAGCAGTTAAGGATTTATTTTCTCGGACTCAGATTATTACGCCAGCATTTCATGTTCATACCTCATGACATATGCATACATCACATATAACATAATCTCAGTTATTTTGAGAACCTCATCACAATGTATCTCATGCATCGCGCATAACTAACCTTGTATTTCTTTCAGGAAAGATAGTTATTATCAATAATTTCCAGCAAGTCCATGATTAACACTCAAAGCTAAACAGAGTAATCATCGGTGCGACAGATGCAACCTTACCCAGGTTCCTCCCAAAGTTTGACCCAAACTCCTCACAAAGCAACCTTACCTAGGTTCCTTCTCGGTTCAGGTGCATTTTTACCCAAACTCCTTACAAAGCAACCTTACCCAGGTTCCTTCTCAGTTCAGATGCAGTTTTACCCAAACTCCTTACAAAGCAACCTTACCCAGGTTCCTTCTTAGTTCAGATGCAGTTTTACCCAAACTCCTCACAAAGCAACCTTACCCAGGTTCCTTCTCAGTTCAGATGCAATTTTACCCAAACTCCTCACAAAGTAACCTTACCCAGGTTCCTTCTCAGTTCAGATACAGTTTTACCCAAACTCCTCACAAAGTAACCTTACCCAGGTTCCTTCTCGATTCAGATGCAGTTTTACACAAACTCCTCACGAAGCAACCTTATCCAGATTCCTTCTCACAACCCTACTATCTAGGATTTCATTTCAAAATAACCCTACTATCCAGGTTCCTTCTCACAACCCTACTATCCAGGCTTTCATTTCGAAGTAACCCTACTATCCAGGTTCCTTCTCACAGCCATACTATCCCAGCTTTCATGTCGAAGTAACCCTACTACCCAAGTTCCTTCTCACATCCCTACTATCCAGGCTTTCATATCGAAGTAACCCTATTATCCAGGTTCCTTCTCAAGCCCTACTATCCCGGCTTTCACATCGAAGTAACCCTACCATCCAGGTTCCTTCTCAAGCCCTATTATCCCGGATTTCACATCGAAGTAACCCTACCATCTAGGTTCCTTCTCAAGCCCTACTATCCAGGCTTTCATATCGAAGTAACCTTACTACCCATGTCCCTTCTCACAGCCCTACTATCCAGGCTTTCATCTCGAAGTAACCCTACTATCCAGGTTCCTTCTCATAACCTTACTATCCGGGTACTTCCTCTCTTATCCCCAGACACCAGTCCATAACACTATAAGATCGAGACCCGATCAAACACGATTGGTTTCGCGTCCCCCAGTAAGTCGCGGTACAACATATACCCCGACCAGACATGCAGTTCACTTCTGCTTCCCCAAACCAGAGTTATTCCCCAGTAGAGTAACGGACAATTGAAGCTCCTAAAACTCTATTTCTCCCAAGACAGAGACCAACATTCCCCAGCGAAGTCCTCCTCAAACAACAGGTATACAGGTTCTCACAAAGGAATATCTTACGCGATCGACACCTATTCGGATGGCATCTTTAAGACCGTCCCCGACAATATTCCATCATCGAACTCCGAATGGCATCTGTAAGCCCATTACCGATATCACAAATCAAGTGCCACTTCATGTGAGTGCAAATTTCTGGGCACTCTAGTGTTCAATCATCTTCCACCTTCAGATCACGAAAGGCAGACGAGCCAATCTACATCTTAAAGTTTAAGAAGATTGAACAGGGGCAGCTGTTGTACCCCAAAATTTTCCCTCTCATTTTACTCAACAAGTGTCAAGTGAGGTCCCTAAGTTGCTCAAGGAAGTCCAAGAGTTAACCAGACAAACTCTCTCCTAAGGTAGCATACCTCAAAATTAGGGTTTCCATCTTCATCAAGATGTGTAAACCACAAAGGATTCAAATGCTCACCATTTTCCTAATATGTTCTCAAGATCATCCATGTCAAGTTTCAAGCCTTGTAGAAGAAGTTTGCTCAGTCAATTGCTCAAATGCCTGAAAATCAACCGTACTAGGTCAAAAGTCAATTGTGGCCCACATACAGTCAAACTTCAATATTTTTGGTCAACATCCTCATTTTGAAGTATTATCCATCATTTGATCAAGGGTTGATCATGATTCTTCAAGGATTTCCCACAATTCATCAAAACCCAAAAGTTGCTAAATTAGGATTTTATATGAAAAGTCAACTCAACTTTGACCAAGCATAACTTTCTCATACTTTATCATAAATGACCCATCCAAAGCTCATTTTGAAGAGGATGAAATTACCTACAATTAACTTCAGCTCCTAAGTCCAGAATATGCACTCACAAAAAGATATGAATTTTGACATTATAGGTCCTTTTGAAAAGTCAACAAAAACACCTTTTGGTTCAAAGCTTCATACATGAACATGGAAGACTCAATTGAGATGAGACAAAAAGGGTTGTTTATAGGACATCCTAAACTTTCTAAAAAGTCCAAGAACACCTCTCTAGGGTTAAAATTGAGAGAGTTATGCATTGGCCAAGTTGACCATTTTTGCAAAATTGCCAAAAGTCAAATATGCTCAAATTTGCATTTTTTGCTAAATGGGCCCAACTTTTTATGCTTGCACCTCAATTATAATGTGGTCCACGACTCAAATGTTCACTCACTCATTATGTGCTTCATTTTTCAATTTATTTTTATTTTCCATTAATTAAAAAGTGAATTAAATCAAATAAATGATGAAAATTAATAAAGATATGATTTGATTTGTTTTTTTGACAGATTGGCAATCAAGATATGCTGAGTTAACATGATCAAATCGAATCAAGGGCAATTGGTACAAGAAAGGCATGATTTGGCTCAAAATAGCAACATATCATATAGCTTGCAAATCAAATCAAATCTTGGATAAATGCAAAGATTTAGTCCAAGTTTGTTAACCTAATTCACTCTAGGTTATATAATGAAGAATTCCAGATTAAAAAACAGGGGTTAGAGGTCGTGAGAAGCATAGAACAAAGTTGAATAAAGTTGGCAAAAGTGTGAATTGGTTTTCACTCCACAAGCCATCTCAAGCCAGCCTAGCTATACCAATCCATTGCTGGACGTCCCAGGAAGCTGTCTCAATCATTTGCAAGGCCTGAAACACCCAGAAACGCACGCTACACTTCACACGGTTTGACATATTTTCTCAATTTGATTATCACAATTCTTGCATCATTAGCACTTTTGATTGTTATATTCATGTTTGCAATCATGTTTGCAAGCTAACCATTCCATTTAATTGCGTTTTTGATGCATGTACATGATGTTGCCATTGCTAGGGTTTCTGTGTTCGTTTTAGGGGTTTTCAGTACAGGCAAAATTAGAACTTGAATCAAGTACTATGATGCTCGTGAGGATGAGACGAGTTGATTGGTACCATTACCTTTCATTTATATTACTTGTACATGATTTTTGAATGTCACAGGTTTATAGTTACAGCAAAATTGCTATAGGTAAAAGTCCTTTAGTCTAAAACGACGGAGAAGGGAAGAAGATGATGGCGTGGAGGAAAATGATTGGTCCATTCAAACTGGCGCGCGTTTTTTCTGTTTTGGCCACCTACTCACGTTTTAGTACATATTATGTTTTATTATTATTATACTAACAACAAAAACGTGAAACGCAACTGGCAAGCAAATGTTGGTATTGATCATAAGGACCTGGATTCGATCCCCAGGTCCCAGTATTTCGTTTATGTTATTTTCATTCAATAGATCCAATGCAGTGCACTATCCAGCAACCACCATACTCCATCAACATATGTCCAAGTGATCCAACGTATCATCAGATCCCACGCCTCTCCAATGAAGGTCTAACATGCTCCTCAAGTCAACGCCCATACCAGATTTAGCGCTGACCAGGCTTGATGCTAAATGGGCCTTACAAAATTCAGATTTTTGCACCCCCAGATTTGCCAACAACACATGCCCATTTCTCAATTTCTTTTTTATTTTTCTTTCATCTTTTTTTTTGTTTAATTATTTTTTTTTAAAATCAGTTTTAATTAAATCATAAAAAAATAAAAAAAATTAGATTTTGTTGTTTTCTTGTTAAATTTAATTTTGTTAATTAATTAGATTAATGTTTAAATTAGGGTAACTTTAATTTGTTTTTCACAATTAAAATTAAATTAGAAAATTAGGTTAACTCTTGATTTAATTTTTTATCTTTTTTTTCTCAAATAAACAAAAAATACAAAAATAGGTTGTTTAGAATTAATTAATTAATTTTCAAAAATTAACATTAATTAGAACTTAGAATTTTCTTTTAATTTAATTCTCCATTATTTTTTTAAATAACAAAAACGACCAAAACATTTTTTCTTTAATCAATCGCAAGTAGGATTAGTCAACGGGTCAAAACCCTAATCGCCTCGCATTTAATTCACCGCGCGCTTGTTTATTATTTCACCATTACTTTGTAATTGTTCAGGGTTTGTAATAGTTAACTTAGGGTTTTTTTTGCTGTTTAAATCCCCGATTTTTGGTTATGTAATTAATCCCCCTCCCCGAAGCCTTGTAATAGCTAGGTTTATTTTCTCGCATTTTTAATTCCTGCAAATATTTAACTGTTAGATGTATGTTTAGGATTGTATGGCAAGAATGCATGACAAATTAAAACGGTTAGAAAACCCTAATGTGCAAAGATAATAAACTGAAAATAAATCACTCGCACATATTCACTCTTAGGATATACTCTCACTTCGGTTGCCTTCGGTAAACGATCATTAAGCATAGGGTGTCTTAGTGGTTGCCCTCCAGTCTAAAAGATCAAATGTCCCATTCGAATATTGCCTCGGAAATGTTGCCTCGGAAAAGATCTTAAGACTTTAGGGTTATTACTAAGGTGTCATAATATTGCTTTAGTGATCGTACGTCCCTTTCGAATTGACCCTTACAACTCCAACGACGGTGCTACCTATTTCTCAATAGTTGCATAGCACTGTCTAAAGGAAACAAGAATAAAAACGATCTTTTTCGAGTAGGTAGATGCTAGTAGGTACTTGCTCAAATCAAAACTTTTCACACTTACACTTTTCAAACAAATTTTTAAAACAACTTCGTCACACCCTTGAGGACTGATACAAGGGTTATCACGAAGTAAAACATTTTTCAAAACAAAGCACACACAAGCAATTTAAAAATGAGCAAGTACCTAAGAGCCCGTGGAAAACCATGGATAGAAAGGGTGCTAACACCTTCCCTTTCTATAATCTACTCCCCGTACTCAAAATCTCGAAAAAGGATTTTTTCTATACATTTTTCCTTTCCGATTGGATGAAATAAAAGTCTGTGGCGACTCTTGCTTTCCGCGACATTTTGTGAATAAAAAACGCAAAACGCAAACCAGTATTAAACAGTTAGTTCTGCCACCGTATCAAAGTGTCATATTAATTCGAGTGAACTGTCAGACTGGTCTTTCCATTATTGGCTGATTGCTTCTTTGCTGAGCAGGTGCGGTCTTAGGAATCATGACAACCCCCACCATTGGATGGAGTTCAGTCCTTTCTTGATTTCTATGAGGATATACAGCAACAAATTCTTTCTTTCCAATGAATGGTTTCCTTACAGCAGCAGGGGATGCATCTTTTTGAATTTTCCCATTCTTTATCCCGGCTTCCACCCTTTCTCCGGTCAGTATCAACTCAGTAAAGCCTGCCGATGAACTCCCAATTAAGTGATTGGAGAAAGGACCGGACAAAGTGCCCAAAAACATATCTACTAATTCTCTTTCATATAGGGGAGGCTGGACTCTTCCTGCTAAGTCCCTCCATTTTTGCGCATAGTCTTTAAAGCCTTCACTTGAAACCATGGCCATACTCTAGAGTTGAGTACTATAACACCCTAAAAATTTTAATCATAATTATTATTATTACTATTATTATTAGTATTATTATTAGTATTATTATTATTATTTCTAAATTTATTTTACACATTTTTTTTAGTACCTATTAAATAATTTATTTATTATATTTATAGAGTGAATTTGTGAAAAACAACTTTAAAAATAAATCATAAGATTTCTTTGTATATAATAATTAATTATGTTTTTAGTATATATTAAAATCGTATAAGGGATAATAAGGAACAATTTTAGGATACGTTTTACAGCTATTTGATGACATCAAGGGCACGTGTAAAATTTTTTCACCAAGTATTGTAAAGGTCTTATACTGTACATATGATATGCTGTCAAATTTTCTACCAAGTAAGATAATACCACTCCTCTATAAATAGAGTTGATGCATGCTCAAATAACTCATTCACAAAACTCTTATATCAAGCATTAGCAACACACATAAGTTCTTACTGAAGGTAAGTAAAAAATATATATATATACTTGACTTCTTTTTCATTCTTGTATAGAAAAGCATAACAACAACTTTATAGGAACATACACACTTAAATGATTATTTAGTATTGAATAATTATGTGAATCATGATATCTATTTATGTTTGACAAATATTTATTCTTTTTGATATTAGAACCAAGTAGTGTAAATCAATTTTTGTACTGAATATTTATATGTAAGATTTTCATTTCAAAATTTAATGACCAATATACAGTTACGTTTTTTTTTCAATTTAATTAGTTAACCTAGTTTTCAAAAATATTAATTACTGGTCACTTTAATTTATACTATGTATAATAAATCAAATTGTTAATATAAGTTCTTCGTTTTATTAAATATAAACAATATATTTATAATACTTTTATAGATATGATATTCATCTTAGAAAATTAAAACTTATACTTATTTATTTATTTCAAAAATACGTATGATGTATTGATGTATATAAAAATAATTTAAAATTTAATTAGTTCATTAGTTAATTCTATTTTGTCCTTTAAATTTAATACTTGTTAGAATTTTTAATATTTAAGATTAGTAATTGAAATATAGTTATGTTGTTGAGTAAATAGGTATCGGGGAAGTGATTACTCAAGTAGATTGAGAAAGCTCAAAGGTAAGGGGATTTACTAATAATAAGTTTCGATGAGCACAAGAAACGTGATAATTGTACATATATATATTATTAGTTATAATTAGGAACTTTTGATATTGACAATTTTAGATTTTTTATCAAATATGTGTTTTGAAGTGTATATTAATGGTGTTGGTGAATGTGATTATTAATTGTGGTAAATAAAGTGAAGAAATGTATAAAGAATTTACTAACCACTTAATTTAAGAGTAAAACAGGTTGTTTCTTATAATACGATGAAGTTTATAAGACTGAGGATAGGTTCGGTTGGGTCGACTACAGACCTTCTGGGGGTCACATGTGTTTTGAACTCCTACCAAAGGTCAGTGATAGCCACTCTGACCGGAGGAAATCATAATACCCGACACAGTGATACCTGACTGTACAGGACTATCTAAAATAAGGTGTAGCGCTCAGGCCAGAATGGTTGGAGTAGAAGTTGGATATCTACTCATTGCAAAACAATCATGATATGGCAGTTGAAACGGCCTTATGCTCATGTTGGAATAGATGTCTCCATGGAGTAGGGTTGAACAAGATGATTAAAATTTACATTATACTGCCAATAGAAATATGGATTTTTATTTTATCATGACTAACATTTGTCTTGTGATCATTGACAGGATATTCTATATTCTTAATGGATGAATGTTTTGTGATTAAATGATTCTACGTGACTATTTTATTTTGTTTATATATATATGTGAAATTGAATTATTTAATATATGATGTTCTATTTAGCAAAATATTGCATATAATTGTATAATATTATTTGTAACCTTGTGTGATCATCATGATGTAAACTTGTGTACGAGTATTTCATCCCTTACATTACAAATGATGATGGGGGAGCCACTGGATCATTCGGGTACGCGGAAAATTGAGTGTCTCGAGGAACAGGGGGATGCGGTTTGGGAAATTGATAGAAATGCCCAAACTTTAAAGTTTACAGGACATGTAAGAACTACCGAAGGAATAAGAGGACTAGCAGTTTCCTCCATTACACATCACATCACTTTAGAATTGGTACTGCCAATGGAACAGATGATAAGAGCACTCACATTAGATAGTGTTGGGGAGAATTCTACCTCTGCTAGACATAGGGGACCTAGGCCTCGCAACCGTCCTTCTCCACGTGTTAGAGTTCATGGTCCACATGTTCCTCAATATGATAACGCTGGTGCAGGTGAAAATGGATTTGCAAGGAATGGTCGTGTTGAATCAGAGGAGGATCCTTCTGAATACTTAGGAGATAGTAGTGTCAATGGGGATTTGCCCAATGGACACTAATGACATGCTGATGGGTGACTCTTAGTGGTGGAAAGTTTAGGAACCATTTTGGGATAGTTTGTAGACTAGATATGTCTATGTTTCTAGACTTTTCTTTTGATAGTACTGACTTTGAATGATGTGAATATAACTATGACTAAGGTGTTGTCTTGCAGGTGATATAAGAATAATTATATAGGTTTGATGTTAGTATAATATGTAAGCCTACGGGCAAAATAAGCAGTACTGTGTGTATTATAAAATAATGTATAATATGTGTGTGTATTCGCTTGACTTTAACTTTTAGATTAATTTCAAATAATTTTAAAAAAGTTTTAATGAAACTAAGAATTTTAAAGTATTTTTTTTAAATAACTATTTAAGATATAATACTATATAAGAAAATTTTGGGGTGTTACAAGTACGGGTTAGCGCAAGATCAGCGTTGTATTGGTATTATTTGTAAAAGGTAGCAGCCATATCTTCCCAGTTATGAACATTGGCTCTTTCTAACTGATAAAACCAATCAAGTTGAGTTCCAGACAGGCTGTCTTAGAAGAAGTGTACCCATAAATCCTTGTCAGTGGTATGAGGCTGGATTTTCCTCACATAGGACCGGAGATGCATTTTGGGACATGAAACTCCGTCATATTTGGCGAACACCAGTGCTTTGAATTTTGGAGGAATGACAATCCAGGATGCTAACCCCAACTCCTCAAAGTCCAATCCAGGCACTTTTTGGATTTCCATTGCACTTAACCGTTCTTCCAGATACTTATACTTATCATCAGCTAGAGGATATTGTTCTTCAGAATAATCTTCTTCTTCCTCTTCCTCTTCTGACTCTGGCTGGATAACTGCTTCCTTGCCTTTCCCATCTTGATTGTCTTTCTCACCATATGACATTGCAAAGTCTAGGGTCCTTCTTGCTTGTCCTTGGAATCTTCTTCGCATATTCAAAACTCCGGTTATTTTCTTTGTTTTCTTCTTTTTCTTTTCAACCAGCAAGGTCTTCAACTCTTCTTGCCCTTTGGCTAGAGTTAAGAACATATGTTGAAACTAAGCATTTTGTGCTTGGAGGTCCTTCACCGTCTGCTCGAGATCCATCTTACTGAAATAAACAGTAGAAAGATGAGGAGGTTTGTTGCAAGAAACCTGCTTATGTCATGATGAATGGTAAATGCATATGCAATGATTTCAAGGATTTTAGAGATTCAAATTCATTTTAGACAAAAAGGAAACACACGTTATATTAATAAATTAAAGCTTGAGTACATCAATGCCATTTTGGGCTTACACAGAAATATAAAAAAAACTCTAAGATAAAAAGGTTGTGCGCATCCTCTTTGGTGCGATGTAGGCATTCAGAGTCCGCTCCTCATGAAGTTGCTTAGTGAGTTCTAAAACCTTCTTCTCGCTAGCGTATAATTGGGCCTCAAAAGTATCTCGCTCTCCCTTGAGCTGTATCCAATCTCTTTGTAAGTATTCAAGACAGGTGGGCATGTCAAGATGTAGGATGGTGTAAGGAACATCTCCTTCCACAACAGGCTCTATGATCACCGGGAGAATGGAGGGATAAGGCATCATAAGACTCTGAGCATGAGCTCGTACCCATTTGAGGTAAGGCTCAAGAGGGATGGAATTTTTGTGCCCTAATGTCTTGCTATCTACCTTGTTCAACATCCTCCATGCTCGGATAAACCTCTGGCGAAGACCTTGATTGTCACTTTCGTAGTTGAATACTAATCCTTGAAACAACATCTCATGAGGACCATCCCTTCGGGCATAACCAAACTGTCTTAGAGCCAAACAGGGGTTATAGGTGATACCTACCCTAATTCCAAGTAAGGGGACATTAGGGAACTCTCCACAATGGTCGATGATGATAACATTCTCTATAGATCGGGAACACCAATGGATGTCTGAATGCTTGAGCGTCATCAACCTTTGTGACCACCTTGAGCCTTGTTCATTCTTCAATACAGATTGGGGAAAATATGAAATAAACCATCTTGCCAAGAGAGGGGTGCAACACATAAGGATGCCTCTTTTCCTCATAGTGCGAGTGTGAAAGGAATGTAGGATGTCTCCTAGAAAGGTAGGCACCGGGTTACGAGACATGAAGATTTTAACGGTGTTCACATCTATGAGTTGGTCAGGGTTTGGAAACTCTTGACACCACTCCTTGTCTCCCAATTAGTTGTGATATCAAATGATTGTAAGTGTAGAGCTTGAGCAATCTCTTCGGGCGTTGAAAGGTAGTTGATTGAGAATGGGAATCCTCAAGAGTTGGGAGAGTTATTCCAAAGTTGGCACGAGTTGATAATCGGGGAACGTGAAGCAATGGTGTAGAGGATTAAAGAATTGGAAGAGCACCTTCAACATATCTTCATCAGTTTTGGAGGTAACCAAGTTTAGGAGACGACCATGTCTTTCGGTGAACGGAGAATTCTCAGGAATCCTTGATGCTAACTCTTTGAGTTGAGGAGGAATCCTTACGAGGTTAACTTGAATGGTTTTCCTACGGATATAATCCATGTCCTATAAAACAGAAACAAAGATAAATCTCAGAACTCCTTGAAATGGTTAGTGAGTATGAGTATGATGTTATGATGTTCATGATGTTATGTACAAGTAAAATATACACAAACAAAGAAAACAAGTCCTTAGGTTTAGGCTTGCATGGAATCTCATAGGTAAGTACCCTCTTGAAGTTTAGTCGGCACAAACATGTCCTAGTAATAGTAACCGGGTTCTAAGGAGCTCAATATCACTGGTTTGTTTCCTTGGGCATTGTTTCTGTGCAAGCCTCTTTAATGGCGACTAAAATATCCCAAAAAACCAAGCCTCAATGAGTGTAGTATCGAGTATCTACCAACTTCAGACTGCACCAAAGTCGGTCATCTCACTACGTCCTAATGGCCAAGCTGGTCAAGTAAAGGTTCTAAAGTTCATTAGTGCTTCATGACATCACTCAGCGGCCCCGTATTCTCATTGACTACTCAAGGGCTACCGGTACCCACAAATATGTTGTACTAACATAGATATTGCTTAGACCGTGTTGGTATACCCCGCACTGTTTCCACAATGTATTGCTACTTACCTATAAGGTATCCCAAATCCGGGTAGAGGATTCAAACCCAAACAAAGAACCATAATGTAAAACATATAAGTCAAACAAAGAAAGCAAATAAATGTGATCTTAGCCCTAAGGTAACCCCACTTTTAGAATACTCCCCAGCAGAGTAGCCAGTTCTATAATATGGCGGAAGAATTGACTCGGATATTTACGTTTGATCACAATTATACGGTTTAGCAAGAGTCGCCACTGACTTTTCTTTTATCCAAAAGGAAAGGTAAAAAAGCACAGGAAAGACCTTTCGAGATTAGTTCTCGGGTTTGGGGGGTAGATTATGAAAAGGGAAGTTATTATCACCCTTTTCATCCATGGTTTTCCATGGGCTCTTAGTTACTTTCTAGATCACTTGCTTTTGTTTGAATGTGCTTGTGGTGTGGGTTTTGAAAGTATTTTGAAAACGTCTTTGTAATGGTTCTCGTCTCTATAAGAATGCATACAAAGTGTTGTTTTGAAAAATAAATCAAAGAGGTGTTTGTGTATTGTGTTTTTTGAAGGTGATTTTGAAAAGATGTTTTTGTAATGGTTCTCGTCTCTATAAGAACGTATATAAAAAAAATTTGTCTTTTGAAAAAGGTTTTAATATGAAAGTGTTGGTGTAAAATGTTTGGTTGTGAGCAAGCGAGTAATTTAAGAGCGAATCTACCTACTCGAAAAGGTGTTGCTATCTTACCATTGATTTGGTAAGAAGCTCCATCATTGGATGTGAAGGGACGGACGCGGGACGTTTGTGCAGTCATAGAAGGCAACTTATGAGACGCTTTAGCAATTTTTATAAGGGACTAGATTGTTTTACCGAAGGTAACATCGAGGGACTACGATCTTTTTTATCGAAGGGTCTTTGCTAAAGCGTCCCATATTCGAGGGACATGACTGTGTTTCCGAGGCAACAAGCTAGCTTACCCTAGGGGTGCGCGTGTGAAAAGTGTGTTTGATTCAAGTTAAGTTGCTCTTTGATTAGGTTATCTAGCGATTGATTTGAATCTTGCCATACACGCCTATTTACTATACAGTATATAGAAAATAGTAAATTGGGGAATTTAAAATTCTACGCTATTATAGAGTTTTTGGAAATGGGGGTACAAATTCACAAATGGGGATGAGTCGGATGCGATTAAAAGTCCGAATAGGTAATCAATACAACCAAATTGAATCGAACAAATAATTAAAATTATAACAGTCTATTAAATTAATTGACAAAGTATAGAGATTCTTGGTATTTTTGGTTTGTAAGAAAGAGTTTTAAAAGAAAATAAAATTCTATTCTATTCTATTAAATCGTTTGCGTATTTTTTGTCTTTTTGGTATTTTTTATTATGAAGAAAAATAAACAACTTAAGGCTAAACATAAAGTTAATTAGTAAATTTATTTACAAAGTCCTAAACTAAATTAATTCTAAACAAAAATTAAAAATTAAGATTATAAAAAATTCTAAGATTTGTGGAAAATTAAATCTAATTTTAACAACAAATAAATTATATCTAAATTCCTTTATATGTAAACTAAATTAATTATAAAAATTTCTAAATCACAACTAACCTAATTCATTCTAAAACTATTATTTTAAAACTAAACTAAATTATTTAACAAAAGAAAGGTGTGAGACAAGGAATTGGAGGGGAAGAGTAACAATTTCGAATGGGCTTGCTTTGTGAAAATGGAGGTAAGGCCCAAATGCCCTCCAAACAAAAACTGGACAAGCTAAAAAAAGGTTGTGATTGGGCAGGATCGGGTTGGCCTGGATCCGGATCCAGCTAGAGGGGAAACAATTTTTGTTTTGAGAAGAACCCTAATTGTTGGGGAATAGGCGCCGCTGGGTACGTTCTTCTTACGAGAATCCTCACAAAACATAACAAGGGTCTCTCTTCTGTCCTCACGCACAAGAACCAAACAAATCTCCACCCCAAAAATTATTTATTGGTTTCCATCCTCTCTCTATTCATCTTCCTCATACTTAAATCGCCTTTGTTCTCTAATTGAAACAAGTCCCAATTCAAACCCTAAATATACAAACTTGAAGAAATCACACAATAAAGGATAAAGCAAATGCAGTAAAGTTTAATGAGCAAGGATGTTGTACCCCAAAATTTTCCCTCCCATTTTTTACTCAAGATGCTATCCCAGGGTTTTTTAAATATTCAATTTGGCTCAAAAGTTGATCAAACGGATTTTCTTCTTAGGCAACCAGTCAACAATTAGGGTTCTACACTTCTCAAAGGTTGGCCCAATTCATGGCCCAGATAACTGCAAAGGCATTTGTGTGATTTCTATTTGTTCCTTTAATTATAATCTTCTGAAGATTGATGTTACTTCTGAGGGTATATTCTGTTTGAATAAGGTGCAAAGTTTAAGGTCTTTAAGCAAACCATGATTGAGGGTTCAATTAATCACTTAGGTTTGAGCTTCTAAACATTTATTTTGTTTAAAAGTGCAAGATACATGATTTATCCTATCATATTATGTTTACTTGAAGTGCAAGTTATCAAGCTAGGATGCTTATTCAAGACATTCAAACCAAGAATTACAACATTAAAATAAAAACTTAGAAGTTTTGGACAATAAATTTGCATTGTTACTCAAGCTTTGTTCATTACAGTTTGGTGGGTCTTTTTTTTACAAATAATTACAAGTGATTACAAAAATTACAAATGCAAAGTTTAAATCTACAAAGGAAGTTTGCTTCTTCTTCAAGACTCCTTGCTTCATCCTCAAGAAATTCCCCATTTGCTAGCCTTTTGTCTTGCTTGCCATTTGTTTGTACATGTGACAAAAGAAAAGAAAAAAATTAGCAAGCATCATGGAAAATTCCAAGAAAGAATTAATGGTTAAAAGATTTTTTCATTTCATCATGAGGGTTTATATTTGGAATCAGATTAAGAGGGGTTTATTTTTAATCATGGGCCATTTTTCCCAATTGTAAATCACAAAAGGTTGCATTTTGGTTTACAAAAAAGAGAAAGGGGAAATTGCTAACATTGCCTTGAAACAAGCAAGCAAACTGCCAAGCATAGAAAATGAATGAGCAAACAAAAGCCAAGTTAATGCAGCCCCAATTAAAGCAAAGGCAGGCTGCTAAGGTAGTAAAATAAGAAACAGCAGTATGAACAAAAACAGGCTGCAAGCAGTACAGTAAAGCAATATACACTGTAAACAGCAGCTACACTTAAAGCAGACCAACAAGAAACTCAAAACAAACAAAGAGAACAGCAAACTAGCCATGGCTCAAACCCTATGCCTCATCATTTCCCTAAGAATATAAACCCTTCAGAAATGCATCAAAAGCAAAAAGGCTTTATCTCACAAAGAGAGGAAAGATATCACTTAGCCAGCAAATGCCAAGACAAGCAGGTTGCTATAAGCAACAGTCCAAGAAGACCTGCTCCAAAAGCCTCCCTATGCTGCCCATAGCAGTCCAAAAACCTGTCCAAAATTCTGCACAAAAGCATGTCAACATAAACCATAGCAACTAGTATGCAATACAGTCCAAAAAAATGCCTAGACTTGCACCAAAATGTAAACAGTCCAAGCTGCACTCAAAAGCCAAAGACTAAAAAAGGGCCAAAACTGTCAAAATTCAAAGTGATTTTTCCCTCCTATTTTTTACCCTAATCAAAGAACAAGTTTACTGTTTTATAGAGGAGAGAACCATCAGATTAAAGGGACAGATACATCACCAAGCAAAACAAGCACAAAACGAGCAAAAATATCAAAAACCACAAAAACTCAGAACAAGAGGTTTAACAAAATCTTTTGTTCCAAACCAATTGAAACATCATCAAACCATCTCCAAACCAGAACAAAATGTCATCAAACCATCTCCAAACCAACTGAAATATCACAAAAACATTACAAAGAAACCAAAACAAAATATCATAAAACCATCTCCAAACCAGAACAAAATATCATCATACCATTTCCAAACTACCAGAACATGAACAACCCATCTCAAACCCCAACTAAAACATCACTGAAACCTCACAAAAAACCAGATACAAAACTAGAAAAAATATCAAAAGCCACAAAAACTCAGAACAAGAGGTTCAACAAAAATCTGTTGTTTCAAACCAACTGAAGCATCATCAACACCACCATCCAACCATCATAAAAAAAAGCAAATAACGAAAAACACAGAACCAAAAGTCCATTATTCCAAACTTGTCATCAAACCCAGCAAATCAGTGGCAAACCAATAAACAACAAGAACCCTAATCCGATAAACAGGGTAATACAAGTTCAAAAGAAGAAAAAGTAACACAAGCTCAGAAGGAGAAAGAAATCGTCCACAACACAAAGTCAGAATCGTGTTACCAAAAGAACGTCAAGAGGTAAGTAGGGTTATAGATCTGGACCTCACCAAGCGATCTCTTTCTTCTCTTTCCTTCCTTCTTTGAATCTTCCGTTGCATGCATCACTAGCTTCGCCGTTTTCATCAAACAGAAACTAGGGTTTTCTTTTTCCCCTTTCTAGATTTAGAGCCATCAAGTGGAAATCTGTAGAAATAAGTCACAAATTAGTAACTAGCATTAAGAGAAGATCAGAAAAATGTAAGAAAAGTAGAGTTTTGAGGCACACCGCCGCTGTCACCGCTGTGAGGAGATTTCTGGCGCGGCCAAAGGATCTTCTCCGGTGAAGGCCCATAACAAGGGAGAAGAGAGAGGATAGAGCGTTGAAGAGAGAGAAAGAAAGTGGAGTTATGAAACCTGGCTTCATGAGTAAGTGTTTTTGTTTTGTTTAACAATAACGCCCCGGTCCAATCTGGTGGTGACATTTGTCACCACCTCTTTAGCTATCCAGGGTGATTCCCCACTTTCCACCCCATGATAGTATGATGCGCTCTCATCATCTATCCATTTGATCAGTTATCACACCCTTTCAACGTGTCTTAGATGCATGCCTTTGGTACACCTCCAGGGAGTTGCAGTATTGGATTAGCCAGAAGCATTTGGGCTTACTAATTTTTGCACCCCCTATTTTTACCTATGTTACAGGCCCATTTCTACTTTCTTCTTTATATTTTTTTTTTGTTAATATTTTCTTTTTTTTTTCTTCATTATTTGATTTTTATTTCTTCAGCATATACTTAAAAAATGTAAATATATTAATATTTGTTTTAAATAATTATTAACTTTAAAATAATTTTTGTTTGACATCATTAATTAAGTCCTTAATTAATTTTATCAAATGAAAAGAGTTTTAACCTAAATAATTATTTAACGGTTTGGATTTGTATTGTGTGATTTAAATATTTATATCTTACTGTTACCCCCATTCATTAATTTGTACCCCCATTCCCGAAGCTCTGTAATAGTGTAGAATTTCAATTTCCGCATTTTTATTGTTTTACTTATTACTGTATAGTAATTAGGCGTGTATGGCAAGATCAAAAAATCAATCGCTAGTTAACCTAATTTCAAAGATCAAATAAACTTGAATCAAACACACTTCTTTACACGCGCACCCCTAGGGTAACCTCGTTCGTTGCCTCGAAAATACAGTCATGTCCCTCGAGTATGGGACGTTTTAGCAATGACCCTTTGATAAAAAAGATCGTAGTCCCTCGATGACCCTCGACGTTGCCTTTGATAAAATGATCTCGTCCATTACAAAAATTGCTAAAGCGTCACATAAGTTGCTTTCGATGACTGTAAAATTGACCCGCGCCTGTCCCTTTACATCCAAGGATGGGGCTTCTTACCAAACCAATGGTAAGATAGCAACATTAAAAGGAGGAAGAAAAGAACCTTGAGACCTTTCAAATAGGTAGATTCGCTCCTAGTTGCTCACTTGCTCACGACAAAAACATTTTTACACATCAACACTTCCATTTCTAAAACATTTTCAAAAAGATAAAACATTTTGTATACGTTCTTATAGAGACGAGAACCATTGTGAAACATCTTTTCAAAACACTTTCCAAAACACAATCCACAAACACATCTTTGAACCATCTTTCGAAACAAAACTTTGTACGCGTTCTTATAGAAACGAGAATCATTACAAAGAGATTTTTCAAAACACTTTCAAAACCCACACCACAAGCACACTGTCAAACAAAAGCAAGTGATCTAAATGAGTAACGAAGAGCCCATGGAAAACCATGGATGAAAAGGGTGCTAATACCTTCCCTTTTCATAATCTACCCCACGAACCCGAGAAATAATCTCGAAAGGTCTTTCCTGTGCTTTTTTACCTTTCCTTTTGGATAAAAGAAAAGTCGGTGGCGACTCTTGCTATCCGCATAAATGCGACCGAAACGCAAAACATCAAGTCAGTTCTCCCACCGTATCACAGAACTGGAGACTCTGTTGGGGACAAAATATAAATGTGGGGTTACCTTAGGGTTAGATCACCTTTACTCGCTTTCATTATTTGATTTGTGTGCTTTATATTCAGTTCTTTGTTTTGGGTCTACTTTGATCCTCCACCTGGATCTAGGACACCTTTTTAGGTAAATAGCAATAGATTATGGAGACTGTACGGTGTAGACCGATATGGTTGAAACAATGGCTATGTTAGTGTGACACATTTGTGGGTACCGGTATCCCTCGTGGTGAATCGAGGAGAATACGGGGCCGCTGAGTGGCGTCATGAAGTACTAGTTGACTTTAGAACCCTAATTGAACAAACTTGGCCATTAGGACGTAGTGAGATAGTCGATTTCGGTGTAGAGCTAAAAATTGGTTGATACTCGATACTACACTCATTGAGACTAGACTTTTGGGATATTTCGGCCGCAAGAAAATATTGTTGTGCTGAGAAAATACCTAAGAGAAAGGTCGGTGATATTGAGATCCTTTAGAACCCGATCACTTTTGCTAGGACAGGTTGAGCCAACCAAACTTCAAGAGGGTACTTTCCTACAAAACCCGTGCAAGCCTAAAACATAGGGATTTGTTTGTTGCATGTGTATATATTTACTTATACATAAATATCATAAACATCATGAACATCATACGCATGCTCACTAACCATTTCAAGGATTTAGAAATTTATCTTTGTTTTTGTTTTGTAGGATATGAACTCTCTCCGAAGAAACACCATCTGAATCAGCTTTGTAAAAGCACATCCTCAACTTCAAGAGCTAGTCTCAAGAGTTCCAGGGGATTCTCCTTTTACCAAGAAATATGGTTGACTCCTCAACTTGACTACATCCAACTTCCAAGAAGAGATGATGTGTGTACTATTCCAATTCTTTGATCCCATACATCATTGTTTCACTTTCCCGGTCTATCAATTGGTACCTACACTGGAAGAGTTCTCTCTACTCTTAGGGGTGCCTGTGCTTGATCAAATACCATTCAATAGTCTAGAAGGGATTCCAAAACCTGAAGTCATCGCTGAAGCTTTGCATATGAAGAGGGCCGACATCATAGCCAATTGAGAGACAAGAAGCGGGGTTAAAGGCTTTCTAGCTAAGTTTTTATTGGAAAAGGCTCGTTCATTCTGGGACGACATGGATATCCAAGCTTTTGAAGACGTCCTGGCACTTCTCGTTTATGGTTTGGTTCTGTTTCCCAATTCAGACCAATTCATAGACGTTAACGCCATCAAATTATTTCTCTCTCACAATCCTATACCTACCTTATTAGGATATATCTTGCATTGCCTTCATACCCGCACCATGAAGAAAAGAGGTACTCTTTTGTGTTGTATCCCCCTACTCGCTAAGTGGTTCACTTCACACCTACCTCAGTCAGCATTGAAGAACAAGCAAAGACTAACATGGTCCCAAAGGATGATGTCTCTCACCCACTCTGATATTCGTTGGTGTTCGAGATCCTTGGAAGATGTCTCTATCATTGACCGCTATGGGAGTTCCCTAACGTACCTCTACTTGGTATTAGGAGGGGTATCACCTACAACCCCTGCTTAGCTCTTCGACAGTTTGGGAATGCCCGAAGAGACGGCCCTCACGAGATGCTCATCCGAGGTCTGGTGTTCGACTACGACAAAGAGGACCAAGGTTACCGCCAAAGGTTTACACGTGCTTGGGGAATGGTAAACAAGGTGGACAGTAGGACTTTGGGACATAAAAACTCTATCCCTATTGAGCCTTACCTTAGGTGGGTACGGGCTCGTACCCAGAGTCTCTTGATGCCTTACCCTTCCATCCTTCCTATCATCATTGAGCCTGTTATTGAAGGAGACGTCTCATACACCGCTCTTTGTCCCGACATGCCCACCTCTCTCGAAGACTTGCAGAAATCCTGGGTTCAGTTGAAGGAAGAGTGAGACACCTTTGAAGCCCAGTATTGCGCCAGTGAGAAGAAGGTTTTGGAGCTCACCAAACTGCTTCATGAATAGAAAAACCTGAATGCCTACATTGCTCCAAAGAGGAAGCGTTCAGTCTTTTTGTCTTAGGAGTTTGGTTGTATTTTGTTTCTTTCATTGTAAGCCCAAAGAGGCATGATGTATTCAAAACTTGGTCTTATTAATATAACGTGCATTCTTTTTTGGTTTGAACAAATTTAAATCTCTAAATTTCCTTGAAATCATTGGCATATTGCATCTTCATTCATCATAACATCATACAGGTTTCTCATAACAAGTCACCTTATCCTTCTACTATTTATTTCAGTGAGATGGATGTTGAACAGACTGTGAAAGATCTTCAGGCGCAGAGCGCCCAGTTTCAACAAATGCTCCTGGCTCTGACAAAAGGACAAGAGGAGTTGAAGACTATGTTGTACCCCAAAATTTACCCTCTCATTTATCTAGACTTCTCTTACAAGATTGCTTTGACTCAAGACTGGATTAGGGTTTGGTTAGCTCAAGACATCTCATCTTGCACTGATGACCCAAAATTAGGGTTTGAGTCTACACAAGAATTTTTGGACTATCAATGCTTAATATGACTTTCAAACATCATTATGGACCCCTAAGATCACTCATGACAAGTTTCAAGCCTTGAACCACATTTTTGATCAGTCAATTGGACAGTTGACCTAAAAATCAGCTGTACTGGGGAAAAAGTCAACCATGGCCAATTTACAGTCAAACTTCATAGTTTTTGATCAACATCAACATTTTAAACTCACATGTATCATTTAGTCAAGTTTGGATCATAATTCCTCAATAAATTTGATCAAATCATCAAAAGGGCAAAATGGTCAAAATTAGGGTTTTGACTGAGGAAGGACAATTTCTGATTTTTTACCTAGCAAATAATCAATTGAGTTCAATCATGATTTCAAGGTTTCAATTACATCATCTTGACTTAATTACATGGCTCAAAACATCTCAAATTCATTGGATTGACAAATGAAATTTGCAGTCAACTAATCAAAAGTCAACTGTACACTGAAAAGTCAAACTTTGACTTTTTGGTCAAAATCAAGTAACAAGGGTCATAATTCATCAAAACATGCCAAAATGTGAAACTTGTTCACCAAGAAAACCAAATTTGAAAGTTAGGGTTTGAATTTAAAATTTTTTCTAACTTGGAAATTTTCTAAGTATAGAAAATTTTCTTATTTTTTCTTAACTTTAGGCCACTTTTTCACCATGATACATAATGATTCAAGGAAAGTTACAAACATGAAAGTTGTATACCTCCATGAAATCTACAACTTTTCTTCACACACTTTTCCATAAAGATGCTTGTATCTCAAGATATAAATTTGTGAATACATGGTCATGAACTAAATAACTTAGTGAAAATTTGCCCTAATTTAGGCAGGTTTTAGACCCAACTTCATGGAAATTTTTCACCTAGTTCCAAGAGGTATATCAAAATGCATTTCAAATATGAATTATAAAGCACATTGCAAGATTTACAAAATGTCTAAGAACTCCTCAAGATCATTTTTGAGTAGGGAGAATCAAAGAGATGAAGTTGGTCATTTCTCACTTTTTGTCCAAGCCATTTCATGAAGAACAAAGTTGCAAATCAATCATATGCTGGCTAATCCATGCTTTACAGATCCTAAACTTGTTCCAAACTCCTTAATTACATGATTACTCAGTTGACAAAGCTTATATCCATGCCTTAGGATCATTATCCAACTTACAATTCCATTTATGGCAAAAAGGTTCCATTGCCATTTTGAAAAAGATCAACTTTTTCAAAATGTACAATCTTGAGCATTGGACCTGTCCCCTTGGCACATACAAGTACCATAGACCAAAGGCAACTTGTAGGGAAGAAATACCAACCCTAAGTAAGCCAGTACAAGCATGAAAGGTTTTGTCTTATCACTTTACTTAAAATACAAGAAAAGTGGCAAAAAGGCTAGGGAAGGCACAACTGCTAGAGGGTTGACATCAAACCATTTCAATACTAATATACAAACATTATACAACATAACACACGATTAGCAAGGACCAAAAACACGCCTAACCAGCAAAACACCAAAAATCTGTCCAAAACTACAGATTTTGCATAAGCACATCCATCTTCCATTTGGCTCGTGCGTTTTGAGTTTGGATCATTCAAACATCTTACATACTTGATACCTAGTCAACTAGGCCTTCATCCCTGTTTTGTAATCACTCCTCCACCATCTGCCATTGTTGACTTCAGAGCTTGCAGTTTGACTTGGCCAAGGAATTCTAGCTACTTTCAGAGCAAGGCAAGGGTTGGGATACATCCAGAGAAGTTCAAGGAAGCTCAAGCAAGCATCGGGCCTCCCTCAAACTCACCCCAGTTCCATTCACGATTCCAACTGAAGGAGGTAAAATTTCAAACTCTATCTCCTTGTACAGGAAACCTTAGGCCACGATTTATGAATAAAAAATGTAGTCCTCATCATAACGAAGTTGTACATACCATTATCTTGCATTGATTTTACTTGTGCTGAGAGAATTTGGAACTTGAAATTTCTGGAAATATTAGGTCAAGATTTAAGGCTATTAAAATTCTCTTTGTTCTTTGATTAATAGTTCACATAATTTATATGGTTGGGATCGTGTGCTCAAGTACTATAACTTTCATGTTATGAATTTTCATTTTTATGGAAGTATGAGAGAGTTACAGGATGTCTGGCCAAAGCTTGAGGAAGAAGATGAAACAGGGCAAGGACTTGGTTCAAAATATGTTATTTTTGTTTCACTTAAGATAATGGAAGTATAGCCACCCTAGTGACAAAGTAGCGCGCTAGTGAGACTCGTGTCCTGGGTTCGAACCTGGGCGCGCTAATTTTGTATTTTTCACTCTTTTTTTCTTCCATTTCTACATTTTTTGCAGGTTGGGCTTGTCTTTTAGGCCAGAGTTTTTTTTGCTAATATCATCACCACCAATCTGCTACATTACCCCCCCCCCCCCTTGCCAACTTTTATATTTTTATTTTTATTTGTTTTGTTTTCATTTTTAATATTTTAAATGTTTTCCTTAATGCATAAAAATCCTAAAAAATATAAATTAATAATATTGCACTTTATTTTATTTTTATTTTATTTCTCACATAAAAAATATATTTTATTTTAATAGGATATCATTTATTTTCTTAATAAACTTGTAAATATAATTGAACATATTTAGTTTAATTTATTTTTCATTTCATAGTGTTGTACCCCAAAATTTGCCCTCTCATTTTATCAACATTTCTCATCACAAGGCTCTTTGAACTCAAGATCAAGCTAGAGTTTGCTTTGCTCAAGATATCTCCTTGCACTGTTGACCTAAATTAGGGTTTGAGTTTGCACGGGGATTTTTGGACTTATAATGCTCAAAGTGACTTTCATACTTCATGTTGGACTCATAAGATTTCCTCTACCAAGTTTCAAGCCTTGAATCAAATTTTTACCCAGTCAGTTGATCAGTTGACCTAGAAATCAACTGTATTGGGGAAAAAGTCAACTGTGACCAATTTACAGTCAAACCTCATGATTTTTGACCCACATCAACATTATGAACTCATATGAACCATTTTATCAAGTTTGGACCACAACTCCACAAGAAATTTGATCAGACCACCAAAAGGGCAAAATGGTCATTTTTAGGGTTTTGACTGCACAAGGGCAATTTCTGATTTTTAACCTAGCCAATGGAAAATTGGGTTCAAGCATGGATTCAAGGACTAAATGGCATCATCTTGACTTATTTACAAGGTTCAAAAGATCTCAATTGCATTGGGTTGACAGATGAATTTTTCAGTCAACTGATCAAAATTTGATTGTACACTGAAAAGTCAAACTTTGACTTTTTGGTCAAAATCAAGTGCCAAAGGTCATTTTTCATCAAGATGTGTCAAAACATGAAACTTGTTCATCAAGAAACCCATTTTTGCAAATTAGGGTTTAAAGTTGAAAAATTTCATAACTTATAATTTTTCTAAGTTATGAAATTTTCTTAATTTTTCCTAACTTTGCCTAACATTTTCACCATGATGCATTTGGATTCAAACAAAACTTCCAACATGAAAGTTGTAGTTATCCACAAAGTCTACACTTGGAATCTCAAATTTCATTTCAAATATGGATTGTAGAGCATGTTGCAAGCTTTCCAAAATGTCCAAGAACTCTCCAAACTCATTTGTGGTTAGGGAGAATCGAAGGCTTGAAGTTGGCAAAAACTCATTTTTCATCCATGGCATGTTCATGTTCATACAAGTTGCAATTTCAAGTCAGCTTGCTTTGCACTAGATTACAGGCCTCTAAATCACTTCACACTCAATAATTAAATGCAAATCCATCAGTCTAAGGCATTGTTTTGGTTATTAGGGCATTGCACACAAGATTAATGCCTAAGTAGAAAAAGCAATATTTCCATTTTTGCTTAAATGTGCTTTATGTCAAAACTGAATCCCTTGAGCATTGGTCCATATCTTATGCAGCAAATCAAATCCACAAATTGGAGGGGCCAAGGGCAAAGTGTGAAATCATATGGATAACCTGTACAGGCCTGTTGGACATCACTTCTCAGGTTTGCTTAAAATACAAGAAAGATATCCAAAACACTGGAACTTGAACATCAGCCAAAACAAACTTGTGCAAGCATTTGAGACATCTTTCTCACATCCCCTTGAACCAAAAACACGACCCTTTGATCCCTCAAACATCCCATAGCTCAAAATCACCTTCCATTGGCAAAACAGGGAAGCATCTGCAACTTGAGTGTTATCTAACATTTTGCTCGTGCATTTTGCCCCAAGTTGGTTCAAAGATCTTCCACATAACTCATCCAAACTATCCCAAACCTTAAACACCAACTGTAACTCCATTTACAGGGTTTTCCATTTTCCTTTTGAGCTTGTGCAGGTTGAGTTCTGTAGGCTTGTTCAAGCATATTCAAGGCAAGCAGGGTATTGGAGAAGGTCAAGTGATGTTCAAGCAAGCTCCCAGATATCTCAAGCCTTGTTGAAAAGCTCCACATTGCCATACACGAAGTCAGTTGAAACAGGTTTTTATCAACTTCCTATCTCTCTATTTAGGAACATTTAGACTTAGGTTTGTGAATAAGAAATGTAGTATTCATAGCCATGAAGCTGTACATATGCTCAGTTTTCATTTTTATTAAGCATGCTAAGAGAATTTGGTCCATGAACATACTGAAAAAATTAGGTTAGATTTTAGGGCCAGAGAAATTCTCTCTAGTCTTTGAGAGTTAGGATTAGTTTTTTATATGGTTGAATTCGTCTTGAAGAGCTCTACAACTTTGATGTTATGTGTTTTTGCAATAGAGCTTGTATGCAGGATGTTCACGATTGGTATAGACGCGCACGTTTTGTGAAGGACAGAGGTTGAAGATGAAGTGGTGGGCTGGGCTTGGTCCTGGCTCACTATTGACACCCCCCTTTTACTTTTTGCTCCCCCTAGCCCAATTTCTTGATATTTTATATTTTTGCATTTTTATTTTCATTTATGATTTTATTTTATTATTCCCAAATATAAAAAACACTCAAAAAATATTTTTATAAATTTTCACATTTATTTTGTATTTTATTTTTATTTTTATTTTTCTAAACATAAAAGTAATTTAATGAACATATATCTTTATTTTATTTTAATGAAAACTTAGAAATAAAATAAGAAAATCATACCTTTATATTTTTATTTATATTAAAATAATGTATTATACTAAATATATTTTTATTTTTTGTATATATTTTATTTCATTTTTATACATGTTTAATATAATTAATATTACATATACATACTTTTATTTTATTTAATAAATACTTGAGAATAAAAACATGAAAAATATACTTTTTTCTTATTATTATTTATACTTAAAATAATACATTTTTCTAAATATATTTAATTTTTTATATATACATCATTTTATTTTATTGTACATAAATAATATAATTAACATATTTATTTTCTTAAAGAAAAATTAGGGTTTACCCTTAATAAAAAATAATAATAATTTCTTTTATTTTATTTCTTCCTTTTTGTATTAAATATTTTTACATACATAAAAATAAATAAACTTTTTGCATATTCATATTATTTCATATATTTATTTATTTTGTTTATCTTAAATATTTGTTCATTTATTATTTATGCCATTTGATTCAATTTGGATGTAATAGTAAAACTAGGGTTTTAATTTCTTGTCAAAATAATCCTCATTCAAAATTGTATCCCCCATCCCCATAATCATGTTGTAATAGCTTAGACTTTTAATTCTCGCACTTTATGCTTTCAATTATGCCATGATTAGAGATTAGGGTTTGTATGCAAAAAATCCAAAATCAACAAGTAGCTTGACTAATACAAAGACAAAAATGCATGAAAATTAATACACAATGCACACTTGCACCCCTAGGGTTACATCCACTTGTTGCCTTAAAAATGGGTCATGTTATGCATGTTGGGTACTTTGGCAAAACAAAAACAAAACAAAAGATCATAGTCCCTCGATGACGCTATCTTGGTTGCCTAAACAAAATGATCTAGTCCCTTAGAAAATTTGCCAAAAATATTTAACACAACACACTTGCAAAATATCCTTGCTACTTTCAAACACACTTCACAACACAGTTTCAAAAACAAACTTTCAAACTTTTCAAACATTGAAATCTTTTCAAAAGACAAATACATCTTTGTATACATTCAAACAAGAATCATTACAAAGGTTGCCACAACGATGGCCTCTTTTCAAAACATATTTCAAAACCACGCACAAAGCACCATTTCAAACAATTGAAAAGAAAAAGCAAGTGATCTAAACAAGTAACTAAGAGCCCATGGATAACCATGGATGAAAAGGGTGCTTGTACCTTCCCTTTTCATAATCTACTCCCCGAACCCGAGAAAACATCTCAAAGGTCTTTCCTGTTCTTTTTGACCTTTCCTTAGGATAAAATAAAAAGTCGGTGGCGACTTTTGCTAAACCGAAACATTTGCGAACACAAATGCAAAACCTCAAGTCAGTTCTCCCACCGTATCACAGAACTGGAGACTCTGCTGGGGAATTTTTTTAAAGTGGAGTAACCTTAGGGTTTAGATCACCTTTGCATGCTTATCTTGTTTGCTTTGATTGCTTTACATTTGGATTTATTGTTTGGGCTTGAAATCCTCTACCCGGATTTGGGAAACATTCATAGGTAAATAGCAATACGTTGTGGAAACTGTGCGGGGTATACCGACATGTTGAAGCAATAGCTATATTAGTGCGACATATTTGTGGGTACTGGTAGCCTTTGAGTCAATCAAAGAGAATACGGGGCCGCTGAGTGATGTCATGAAGCACTAATGAACTCTTAGAACCTTTACTTGACAATCTTGGCCTTTTTTAGGGGTAGTGAGATGACCGGCTTTGGTGCAGTCCGAAGTTGGTAGATACTCGATACTACACTCATTGAGGGTTATTTTCTTGGAATATTTTAGTCGCCAGTTAAGTGGACAAACTGAAACAATGAACACAGAAAATAATTCAGTGATATTGAGCTCCTTAGAACCCGGTTACTATTTATAGGACAGGTTGAGCCAACTAACTTCAAGAGGGTACTTACCTATGAAACCCCATGCAAGCCTGAAACTAGGATCTTGTGTGATTTGCTTGTACATATACTTGTGCATACATCATGAACATCATAAAGAATCATATGCATCCACTAACCATTTCAAGGGTTTGGATCTTAATCTTTGTTCTTGTTTTGTAGGTCATGGAATCTCTTCCCAGGAAAACAATTCAAGTCAACCTTATGAGAATCCCTCCTCAACTCAAGGAGCTTACTTCCAAGATTCCAGAGAATTCTCCCTTTAGTGAAAGACATGGTAGACTTCTCAACTTGGTCAACTCCAGCATTGAAGAAGACATGGTGAAAGTTCTCTTCCAGTTCTTTGACCCCCTACACCACTGTTTCACTTTCCCTGATTACCAACTAGTACCTACTTTGGAGGAATTTTCTCAACTCCTGAGGATTCCTATTCTCCATCAACTACCCTACAATGGTACGGAAAGAGAACCAAAGCCTGAAGATGTTGCTCAAGCATTACACTTGCAACCATCTGATATCAAAGGACATTGGGAAACCAAAAGTGGTGTCAAGGGTTTCTTGGAAAAGTTTCTGTTTGAGAAGGCACAAGACTGCTGGAATTCTCTAGATCTGCAAGCCTTTTAGGAGATTGTAGCACTTCTCATCTATGGGTTGGTCTTGTTCCTAAACCCTGATCAGCTTATAGATGTGAATGCTGTCAAGATTCTCATATCTCGGAATCTTGTGCCTACAGTGCTCGGGGACATCCTACACTCATTTCACACACGAACAATGAGGAAAAGAGGTGTTCTCATGTGATGAACTCCTCTTCTAGCAAGGTGGTTTATTTCTCACCTTCCCCAATCAGTTTTAAATAATGAGCAGGGTTTAAGGTGGTCACAATGGTTGATGACCCTCACACATTCTGATGTTCATTGGTGTTCTCGGTCCAGAGAAAATGTCATCATCATTGATCGTTGCGGAGAATTCCCTAATGTCCCACTACTTGGCATTAGGGGAGGCATTACCTACAACCCTTGTTTAGCTCTGAGACAATTTGGATATGCTCGAAGGGATGGTCCTCACGACATGCTGATTCCTGACTTGGTTTTTGACTTCGACAACGACACTTAAGGACTTCGACAAAGGTTTATCTGAGCTTGGAGGATGCCTAACAAAGTGGATAATAAGACACTGGGACACAAGAATTCCATCCCCCTTGAGCCTCACCTCAAGTGGGTACGAACCCGCGCCCAGAGTCTTATGATGCCTTACCCCTACATTTTGCCCGTGATCAAAGAGCCTGTTATGGAAGGAGAGGTTCCATACACCCTCCTACATCCTGACATGCCAACATCATTGGAAGAATTGCAAAAGAGTTGGATACAGCTCAAAGAAGAACATAATACTTTTGAAGCCAGCTTCTATGCCAGTGAGAAGAAGGTTTTAGAACTTACCCGCCGACTTCACGAAGAGGAGACTCTCAACACTTACATCGCGCCAAAAAGGATGCGCAACATCTTTTTACATTATGAATCTTTGTAATATTTTGCCCATGGGGCATTTATGTACTAACAAATTTCTTCTTATTAATATGACGTGTGTTCGTTTTGTTTGCAACAAATTTGAATTTCTGAATCCTTGAATGCATTACATGAATAACATATCATTCATCATATTCATAAACAGTTCTTCACACCAGGTTTCCTTATCTTTCTACTGTTTATTTCAGCAAGATGGATATAAAGCAGACGGTCAAAGATCTGCAAGCACAGAATTCACAATTCCAACAACTCCTCATAACCCTGGAAAAGGGTTAAGAGGACCTTAAAGCACTGTTAGAGAAAGAGAAAGACAAAGAGAAAAAGAAGAAAAGGGCTGGTGTAGCCACTATGGGAAGAAGATTTGAGAATCAGGCTAGAAGGGTCCTCGAATTCCCCTCGACGTCTGACGAAGGGGTTGGTAAAGGTAAGGGAGTTGCAATGCCCTCCGAGTCTGAAGCTAAACAGGAAGAAGAAGAAGAGGATGAAGATTACTCTGAACAGCAATATCCTCCTGCAGACGATAAGTATAAAAATCTGGAAGAACGGTTGGCGGCCATGGAAGTACAAAGGGTTCCCGGGTTGGATTTCGAAGAACTAGGGTTGGTTGTTGGGATCGTTATTCCCCCCAAGTTCAAGGTGCCTACATTTGCCAAATACGATGGTTTGTCCTATCCGAAGATGCATCTGCGGTCCTACGTCAGAAAGATCCAAACTCACTCTTCTGATAAGGATCTATGGGTCCACTTTTTTCAAGATAGTCTTTCGGGTACACCATTGGACTGGTTCTATTAACTCGAGAGATCTGATGTTCATAACTGGGAGGACTTAGCTGCTGCTTTCTACCGACAATACCAATACAACACAGATTTAGCGCATACTCGTACTCAACTACAGAGTATGGGTATGGTTTCTAACAAGGGATTTAAGGAGTATGCCCAGAAGTGGTGAGATTTGGCTGGAAGGGTGCAGCCACCATTATCGGATAGAGAGCTGGTTGACATGTTTTTGGGGACCCTGTCAGGTCCATTCTTTAATCACTTGATCGGGAGCTCATCTACAGGGTTCACCGAATTAATACTGACAGGTGAAAGGGTCGAAGCTGGCATTAAGAGTGGTAAAATTCAGAAGGATGCAGCTGCTTCTACTGCTGTCAAGAAGACTTTCCCAGCCAAGAAAGAAGCTTTTGCTGTTTACTCCCAAAGAAATCAAGGAAGAACGGAGCGCTGACCAACGGTGGAGGCTGTAATAATCCAGAACTCCTCAGCTGATCAACCTCAAAGCAGTCAACCTAGGGCTAACCATAGTAGGGTGGAAAGGCCAAAACAACAATTCACTCGGATCAATATGACACCGGCTCAGGTCCTCCCTCATCTGTTAAAGTTAAACCTTACCAACTTGAAAGAAGCGCCGAAAAACCAGAATACCTCTTCTCCCTATTATCATTCAAATGCAAAATGTGCATATCATTCGGGCAGTGTGGGGCATGAAACCAACAACTGTTGGGCCCTTAAAAACAAGATCCAAGATTTGATAGATGCCAAGGAGGTAGAGTTTGATGCTCCCAAAAAACCTAATGTGATATCCGCTCCTATGCCAAAACATGGTCATAATGTCTATGCCATTGTAGAAGATCTTCATGTTATTGTTGTTGATGACTTAATGACTCCATTGCCAATGATCAAGATGAATCTGTTGAAAGCCGGGATTTTCTCGGGCTGTGAAAAAGATTGTTACTTTTGTTCAACCTTGCAATCCGACTGTCCACTGTTGAAATCAGGCATCCAACGCCTGATGGATACTCAAGAAATACTCTTTCAGAAAACTCCTATTGATACTATTACTCCTGTTACTCCTGTTACTCCAATCAATGACATTTCTATAATCACCATTTCTGACAATCTTTCCAAGACCTGCAAAAGGCCTGTTAAGATTACGCCTGATCCAAAGTTTGTACCGCTGAAGATTACCATGTCGGGGCCTATCCCATATAAGTCCAACAAGACGATACCATGGAATTATGGAGGAGAGATCTTCTACCATGGTGTTAAGCAGATCGAATCAGCCGAAGAGAATTCCGATGAAGAAACTCCTGATATAGGAAATATTACGGGGACGAGTAAGATAACTCGCAGCGGAAGAATCTTCTCTCCGGAGATTGCTCCTCCAAGGGCAGTCTTCGGACCCTCAAGTGCTCCTGTGCCTATCAAGATATCTGTGCGAAGTCCGGTAATTGAAGAAATTGTTACTCCCGAAGTTGTACCCTCTACTGTTACTGCTGATAAGGGTAAGGGAACCGAAGAAGCGCCCGTCGGGACGAGGGCTCAGACTTTGGTTATCCTCGAGACCACCCAAAAGGAAATGGAGGAAATCTTAAAGATAATTAAGAAGAGCGACTATGATGTTGTAGAGCAGCTAGGGCAAACCCCTTCAAAAATCTCTATGCTGGCTCTATTACTTTGCTCTGAGGCTCATGCCAAAGCCTTGATCAAATTCCTGAAGACGGCGCACGTGCCTCAAGAAACTTCTGTAGATCAGTTTCAAGAGTGCATGGCTAGCCTTACAGCCGATAATGGTCTTGGCTTCTTTGACGCTGATCTAACCGCTAAGGGAAGAAAGCATAATGATGCGCTGTATGTTTCGGTAGAGTGCAGGGGGACCACACTTGCTCATGTTCTGGTTGATATCGGGTCGTCTTTAAATGTCCTACCAAAGAAAGCATTGGACAGATTGGACTGTGAGGGTTTGACCCTAAAACCCAGTAATATCATTGTTAGAGCCTTCGACGGTTCTAAGTGGATGGTTCACGGAGAGGTGGACATCCCAATTAAGGTGGGAACAGAAATTTTCAACTCTACTTTTTATGTGATGGACATCCATCCTTCATATTCATGCTTGTTGGGAAGGCCATGGATCCATAATGCTGGGGCAGTCACTTCCTCTCTACACCAAATGCTAAAATATCCAGTCCAGGGTAAGATCATAACAGTTCATGGTGAGGAGGAGTATATGATAAGCCACCTTAACTATTTCCGCTACATGGAGTTAGATGGTGAATTCATAGAAACACCTTTCAAACACTTTGAAGAGGTTTCTCCTGAAGTTGCGGTAGCCAAGACAATGACTGACGTGCCCATCATTACCAAGCCTGTGTCCCGGATGTCATCCCTTAAAGATGCGGAGGCTGTGATCAAGGAAGGAGGGAGTACAATATGGGGTCAACTGCCAGATTTTCCTCACAGGACAGATAAGTTCGGATTGGGTTTCACTGCTGCTAGCCAGAAAGTTGTGCGTCGCTCCCGGGCTGGAGGACCACCCTTAAAGATCACTCATCATGGAGTTCATGCTTTAGAAGATGATGATGAAGAAGGCAACTTTGAAGATTGGATCTTTCCAACCATTGAAGGGGGACTGAACAACTGGGAGGCGAAAGACTTCGTTCCCATTACTTTCATCAATCAGTAATTTATCTTTTGAACATTTCCTGTTTGGTCTGTAATAATTATTAAACAATTCGTACACTCTTTTCGCCTTATGCCTTACCCGGGGCATATAGGTCCATTTGTAAGGGTTTTGATTCTTCATTTTCATATGCCATTTTTAATGAATCATGGACGTTTTCATCTATAAACTTTTGTGTTCATTTTCTTTCCTTTTAAATTTTATTTTGTTTAAGGATGGCTATCCCTTACATACACCCACACTCATAAAATGCAGGTACCCATCCACTACGGATTCCATGGGTGACTATTCTGCTTTGGCCTTCAGTGACTCTGAAGATTTGGTCTATCATGCCGAGTACGAAGGTGATGAAGACTGTGAAGTGCCTGGAGAGTTGGCTAGACTTTTGCAACAAGAAGAAAGAGCTATTATGCCCCATGAAGAGTTGTTAGAGACTATCAATTTGGGAACAGAGGAAGACAGAAAAGAGGTTAAAGTGGGTGCCAACCTGGAGCCAAGTGTCAAAGAGCGTTTAGTTCAGCTGTTGAATGAGTTTGTTGAGATCTTCGCCTGGTCCTATGAAGATATGCCGGGACTAGATATAGATATTGTGGTTCACCGTCTCCCTACAAGAGAAGATTGTCCACCAATCAAGCAGAAAGTCTGCCGAATGAGGCCCGACATATCCGAAAAGATCAAACCTGAAGTGATGAAGCAGTTCAATGTTGGCTTTCTGGTTCTTACCTCCTATCCACAATGGATTGCTAATATTGTGCCTGTGCCTAAGAAGGACGACAAAGTCAGAATGTGTGTGGACTACAGAGACTTAAACAGGGATAGCCCTAAAGATGATTTCCCACTACCACACGTTGACATTTTGGTTGACAACATAGCTCAACATAAGGTGTTTTCTTTCATAGACGGATTCTCGGGATACAACCAGATCAAAATGGCCCCCGAAGACATGGAGAAGACTACTTTTGTTACGCAGTGAGGTACCTTATGCTATAAAGTGATGCCATTCGGACTGAAGAATGTCGGGGCAACCTATCAGCGAGCCATGGTAGCTTTGTTTCATGACATGATACATCATGAAATCGAGGTCTACGTAGACGACATGATAGCCCGTTCACAGACAGAAGAAGAACACCTCGACCACCTGCAAAAGCTGTTTGTCAGATTTAAAGAGTACAAGCTCAGACTGAACCCTAATAAGTTTACTTTCAGAGTTAGGTACGGTAAACTCTTGGGATTCACCGTCAGCAACAAAGGCATTGAGGTTGATCCTGCTAAAGTCAAAGCTATACCAGAAATTCATGCCCCCCACATTGAAAAGGAGGTCAGAGGTTTCTTGGGATGCCGAAATTATATTGCAAGGTTCATCTCTCACCTAACATCTACCTGTGAGCCAATCTTCAAGTTGTTGAAGAAAGATCAGTTGGTTAAATGGAATGATGACTGTCAAGTTGCTTTCGATAAGATCAAGGAGTATTTGTTGGAACCTCCTATCTTGATGCCACCCGTCAAAGGAAGGTCGTTAATCATGTATCTGACTGTTTTGGATCATTCAATGGGGTGCGTACTGAGCGAACATGACGAGTCTGGCCGAAAAGAGCATGCCATTTATTACCTTAGCAAAAAGTTTACCGACTGTGAGGCTCGCTACTCACTGCTCGAGATAACTTGCTGCACTTTGGTATGGGCTGCTTGCCGGCTAAGGCAGTATATGTTGACACATACCACTTTGCTGATTTCTAAAATGGATCCGATCAAATACATCTTCGAGAAGCCTGCTTTATCCGGAAGAATCTCTAGATGGAAAATGATCCTGACTGAGTATGATATCCAATAGACAACCCAAAAAGCTATAAAGGGGAGTGTACTAGCTGACCATCTAGCTCATCAAGCCGTCGAATATTACCAATCTATGAGGTTCGACTTCCCTGACGAGGATATTATGACATTGGACAACATTGAAGGTAACAGACCGTATGACAGACCTGAACAAGGATCCCGATGGACCCTGTACTTTGATGGTGCTTCAAATTCCCTTGGCAACGGTATCGGTGCGGTACTTATTTCTCCAGAAGGTTGCCATACACCTTTCACTGCTAGACTCTGCTTCAGCTGCACCAACAACATGGCCGAGTATGAAGCTTGTATGTTTGGTCTCAAGGCTGCAATTGACCTAGGAATCAAATCTTTGGTCGTATTTGGGGGCTAAGCTTTGGTTATCAGTCAAATGAAATGAGAGTGGGACACTAAACATCCTAATATTATCCCATACAAAGAACATGTCCTAACATTGTTACCTCATTTCGAGCAGATTACCTTCGAGCACTTCCCGCGAGAAGAAAATCAGCTAGCAGATGCTCTGGCTATAATGTCTTCCATGTTTAAACTCACCATCGAGCGAGTGGACGAACCTGCGCACTGTCATGAGATTAATACCGAAGAAGTAGTGGAACAACCCTGGTTTCATGAAATCAAAAGGTACCTCAAGACTCGAGAATACCCTGAAGGAGCTTCAGTCAACGACAAAAAGTTCTTAAGGAGATTTGCTGCCAAGTTCTTCCTAAGCAATGGTATCCTATATAAGCGCAGCCATAATTGTGTTCTACTTTGTTGTGTGGACAAAGTTGAAGCTGAGTCGATCATGACTGAAATACATAGAGGCACATTTGGCACCCACTTGAGCGGACATACAATGGCTAATAAGATTCTAAGGGCAGGCTACTACTGGTCTACCATGGAAGCTGACTGTCATCAATATTCCCGTACTTGTCACAAATGCCAAGTCTATGCTGACAAAGTACACATTCCTCCAGTTCCTCTCAATGTCCTAACAGCTCCTTGGCCATTCGCAATGTGGGGAATCGACATGATTGGAAAGATCAAGCCTACGGCATCCAATGGACATCACTTCATCCTGGTGGCTATTGATTACTTTACCAAGTGGGTCGAAGCAGCTTCCTTCGCCTCCGTTACAAAGAATGTGGTTGCCCGCTTCATTAAGAAGAACCTCATATGCCGGTATGGTATCCCCGACAGGATCATTACGGACAATGGTACAAACCTGAATAACACTGTGATCACCGCTCTGTGCGAGCAATTCAAAATTCAACATCACAATTCATCTCCCTATCGGCCAAAGATGAACGATGTTGTTGAAGCTGCGAACAAAAATATCAAGAAGATCATTCAGAAGATGACAGTCACCTACAAAGACTGGCATGAGATATTACCGTTTGCTCTGCACGGATATCGTACCACGGCACGTACTTCAACAGGGGCAACCCCCTTTTCTTTGGTATATGGCATGGAAGTTGTTTTACCTATGGAGGTTCAGATTCCTTCCTTGAGAATTATGAAGGATGTTAGTTTAAGTGAAGACGATTGGATTCAGATTCGGCTTGATCAACTTAACTTGATCGGCGAGAAGCGACTTACTGCTGTTTGTCATGGTCCGACGTATCAAAAACGGATGATCAAGGCTTTCAACAAGAATGTCAGGCGTCAGGTATATCAAGTCGGAGATCTTGTAATCAAGCAGATCATCCTTCCGCAAAGTGATCCCAGGGGCAAGTGGACTCCTACTTACGAAGGACCATTTGTGATCAAAAACATCTTTTCTGGTGGGGCAATGATCTTGACCACCATGGACGGCGACGACCTGCCGCACCCTGCAAACACACACATAGTCAAAAGATACTACGCATAAACGACCCGACAAGTCGAAAACCTGAAAAGGCGACTTGGGCAAAAAAGGGCATCCCGGTGAATCGAAAACCCGAAAGGGCGGTTTAGGAAAAAATTAGGGATAAATAAAAAAATCAGTATACCCGACAAGTTGAAAACCCGAAAGGGAGACTTGGGCAAAAAAGGGTTTCCCGGTGGATCGAAAACCCGAAAGGGCGGTCCAGGCAAAAGTTAGGGAATTAAAGCATATGACTATGTCTCGTCGGATCACTTTAAGGACAATCTCTTCATGGACAAGCTCCAGGCTTCTGATCAATCCAATCATCTACAAACGAAGCAACGAATGGAAAAGATACTCAAAGTTATGAAGGCTATAGCAGAATGGGAACCCCATGGAATTATTACATATAGCCATCTTTCTTTGTATAAATTTTACTCATGACAACATCCTCTTACTAGGATGTTTGTCTCCTTTGTACAAAATACTTACACAAAGTTAATACAAAGATACTTCGAAGTGCAGAAATTTTGTTTGCCTTTTCTTTCTTTTTACACCTGTGTTTTTATTTGAAAAAACGTCCAATGATTTATTAAATGAGCATATGCATTTGAATATAATCACTGCCTACAAATAAAACAAAATGAGAAAGGATAATTACTGATAGGTTGAAAGTACAGGAAAACGTTTTTAGGCTATTCCAGAAGAAATCCCCTGCAGGATGTCATTCAGATCCTCAACAAAGCTAAAACCTTGATTTACATATCCCCAACAGAGTTAAGTTTCAAAATCGCCATCAGAGCTAAGTTTCTAAACTCCTGATCCCCAGCGGAGTTCTCCTCAAACAACAAAACAGGAATCCCCAGTAGATTGGCATACAACCCAAACTCCTGATTCCTCCAGCAGGATAAGCATCCTCCCTACAGAGTTATTTCCCAGCAGAACGAAGATTCTTGTTCTCATTTCTCCAGTTGAAGCCTCCCAAATTTTAATTCCCCAGTAGAGATCATCAGAGTTTTCCTTATTTTTCAGGAAAGTCATGAAGGATTCTCAATTCCTCGCAGAAGTTGTCAAAATTCTTGTTAATCCCCACAAGTCACCAAGGATTTTCAATCCCCAATAGCAGTCAAGGATTTCATTATCTCCAGTTATCAAGGATATATTTTCCTCAACGAGACAGCTAATCAGCTTACATGCGCATCCATTACATTCATATATCATAAATATTGATAGAATACATTTTATTGCATCATACATATCATGCAACATAATTTTATGTTTTGGCTAACATTTTACCCTTTTCAGGATAAGATTAAAAGTTACCTTTAACAAATATTCAAAGATTTCAGATACAGTACGGATACGCTCCAAGACATGGAAGTCATTTTGTTACTCATTCGGATCTCTTATTCAGACACAATATGGATACACCCCAGACACGGAGGTCATTCTACTACTCATTCAGACTTCAGCAATCAGATACAGACTAGATACGCTCCAGACACGGAAGCCATTCTATTTCTCATTCAGATTCAACTATCAATTTCAGGATCAGATGCACTCCAGACACGAAAGTCATTTTGTCATCTGTCCGGAACCCAGTTTCAGTACGTATACATTCCAAGACACGGAAGTCATTCTGCTACTCATACAGATCTCAACTTCAAATACAGTCCAGATATGCTCCAGACACGGTTGTCATTCTGTCACTCATTCAAACCTATTCCCCAGCCCAGAGGTACTCCAGACACGGATGTCTTTCTGCCGCTTATTTAGATTTCAGATTTTTGATACAATATAAATACACTCCAGACACGGCAGTCATTTTGATATTCATTCAAGAATCAAATACAGTTACAGTTCGGATACGCTCCAGACACAGACGCCATTCCTTTGCTCATACGAATCCAATCTCCAGATACAACTCAGATACGTTCCAAATACGGATACCATACTGATTATCATGCTCCTGATTTTCAACAAAACAAATTTTGGATGGCATCTTTTAAGCTCATCTCCAGCAAGATTCTATCATCCCCAAATTTCATCTTTAAGCCCATTCCCTCAGTTACATTTTGACGAGTGCAAATTTACGGGCACTCTAGTGTCCAATCATCTTTCACCTTCGAGTCACGAAAGGCCAAACTCGCCAATCTAACTCTTCAGGTTCAAGAAGATTGAAAAGGGGCAACTGTTGTACCCCAAAATTTTCCCTCTCATTTTATCAACATTTCTCATCACAAGACTCTTTGAACTCAAGATCAAGCTAGGGTTTGCTCTGCTCAAGATATCTCCTTGCACTGTTGACCTAAATTAGGGTTTGAGTTTGCACAGGGATTTTTGGACTTATAATGCTCAAATTGACTTTCATACTTCATGTTGGACTCCTAAGATTTCCTCTACCAAGTTTCAAGCCTTGAATCAAATTTTTACCCAGTCAGTTGATCAGTTGACCTAGAAATCAGCTGTATTGAGGAAAAAGTCAACTGTCGCCAATTTACAGTCAAACCTCATGATTTTTGACCCACATCAACATTATGAACTCATATGAACCATTTGATCAAGTTTGGACCACAAATCCACAAGAAATTTGATCAGACCACCAAAAGGGCAAAATGGTCATTTTTAGGGTTTTGACTACACAAGGGCAATTTCTGATTTTTAACCTAGCCAATGGAAAATTGGGTTCAAGCATGGATTCAAGGACTCAATGGAATCATCTTGACTTATTCACAAGGTTCAAAAGATCTGAATTGCATTGGGTTGACAGATGAATTTTTCAGTCAACTGATCAAAATTTGACTGTACACTGAAAAGTCAAACTTTGACTTTTTGGTCAAATTCAAGTGCCAAAGGTCATTTTTCATCAAGATGTGTCAAAACATGAAACTTGTTCATCAAGAAACCCATTTTTGCAAATTAGGGTTTAAAGTTGAAAAATTTCATAACTTAGAATTTTTCTAAATTATGAAATTTTCTTAATTTTTCCTAACTTTGCCTAACATTTTCACCATGATGCATTTGGATTAAAACAAAACTTCAAACATGAAAGTTGTATTCCTCCACAAAGTCTACAACTTTGATTCACAAAGTTTTCCCAAAATAATCTTGGATCTCAAGTTATTATTTTTGGAACAAGGGTCCCTAAAACTTTTAACTTAGTGAAATTTTGCCCTAGTTTAGGCAGGATTTTGACCTATCTTCATGGCCATTTTTCACATAGTTCCACTTGGAATCTCAAATTGCATTTCAATTATGGATTATAGATCATGTTTCAAGCTTTCCAAAATGTCCAAGAACTCTCCAAACTCATTTTTGGTTAGGGAGAATCGAAGGCTTGAAGTTGGCAAAAACTCACTTTTCATCCATGACATGTTCATGTTCATACAAGTTGCAATTTCAAGTCAGCTTGCTTTGCACTAGATTACAGGCCTCTAAATCACTTCAAACTCAATAATTAAATTCAAATCCATCAGTCTAAGGCATTTTTTTGGTTATTAGGGCATTGCACACAAGATTAATCCCTAAGTAGAAAAAGCAATATTTCCATTTTTGCTTAAATGTGCTTTATGTCAAAACTGAATCCCTTGAGCATTGGTCCATATCTTATGCAGCAAATCAAATCCACAAATTGGAGGGGCCAAGGGAAAAGTGTGAAAGCATATGGATAGCCTGTACAGGCCTGTTGGACATCACTTCTCAGGTTTGCTTAAAATACAAGAAAGATATCCAAAACACTGGAACTTGAACATCAGCCAAAACAAACTTGTGCAAGCATTTGAGACATCTTTCGCACATCCCCTTGAACCAAAAACACGACCCTTTGAGCCCTCAAACATCCCATAGCTCAAAATCACCTTCCATTGGCAAAACAGGGCAGCATCTGCAACTTGAGTGTTATCTCACATTTTGCTCGTGCGTTTTGCCCCAAGTTGGTTTAAAGATCTTCCACATAACTCGTCCAAACTATCCCAAACCTTAAACACCAACTGTAACTCCATTTACAGGGTTTTCCATTTTCATTTTGAGCTTGTGCAGGTTGAGTTCTGTAGGCTTGTTCAAGCATATTCAAGGCAAGCAGGGTATTGGAGAAGGTCAAGTGATGTTCAAGCAAGCTCCCAGATATCTCAAGCCTTGTTGAAAAGCTCCACATTGCCATACACGAAGTCAGCTGAAACAGGTTTTTATCAACTTCCTATCTCTCTATTTAGGAACATTTAGACTTAAAATGTAGTATTCATAGCCATGAAGCTGTACATATGCTCAGTTTTCATTTTTATTAAGCATGCTAAGAGAATTTGGTCCATGAACATACTGAAAAAATTAGGTTACATTTTAGGGCCAGAGAAATTCTCTCTGGTCTTTGAGAGTTAGGATTAGTTTTTTATATGGTTGAATTCGTCTTGAAGAGCTCTACAACTTTGATGTTATGTGTTTTTGCAATAGAGCTTGTATGCAGGATGTTCATGATTGGTACAGGCGCGCGCGTTTTGTGAAGGACAGAGGTTGAAGATGAAGTGGTGGGCTGGGCTTGGTCCTGGCTCACTATTGACACCCCCCATTTTACTTTTTGCACCCCTTGGCCCAATTTCTTGATATTTTATATTTTTGAATTTTTATTTTCATTTTTGATTTTATTTTATTATTCCCAAATATAAAAAATACTCAAAAAATATTTTTATAAATTTTCACTTTTATTTTGTATTTTATTTTTATTTTTCTAAACATAAAAGTAATTTAATGAACATATATCTTTATTTTATTTTAATGAAAACTTAGAAATAAAATATTAAAAATCATACCTTTATATTTTTATTTATATTAAAATAATGTATTATACTAAATATATTTTTATTTTTTATATATATTTTATTTCATTTTTTATACATGTTTAATATAATTACTATTACATATACATACTTTTATTTTATTTAATAAATACTTGAGAATAAAAACATGAAAAATATACTTTTTTCTTATTATTATTTATACTTAAAATAATACATTTTTGCTAAATATATTTAATTTTTTATATATACATCATTTTATTTTATTGCACATAAATAATATAATTAACATATTTATTTTCTTAAAGAAAAATTAGGGTTTACCCTTAATAAAAAATAATAATAATTTCTTTTATTTTATTTCTTCCTTTTTGTATTAAATATTTTTACATACATAAAAATAAATAAACTTTTTGCATATTCATATTATTTCATATATTTATTTATTTTGTTTATCTTAAATATTTGTTCATTTATTATTTATGCCACTTGATTCAATTTGGATGTAATAGTAAAACTAGGGTTTTAATTTCTTGTCAAAATAATCCCCATTCAAAATTGTATCCCCCATCCCCATAATCATGTTGTAATAGCTTAGACTTTTAATTCTCGCACTTTATACTTTCAATTATGCCATGATTAGAGATTAGGGTTTGTATGCAAAAAATCCAAAATCAACAAGTAGCTTGACTAATACAAAGACAAAAATGCATGAAAATCAATACACAATGCACACTTGCACCCCTAGGACTACATCCACTTGTTGCCTTAAAAATGGGTCATGTTATGCATGTTGGGTACTTTTGCAAAACAAAAACAAAACAAAAGATCACAGTCCCTCGATGACGCTATCTTGGTTGCCTAAACAAAATGATCTAGTCCCTCGGAAAATTTGCCAAAAATACTTAACACAATTGCTATCATAGTCTATACGATGACCCACGCTTGTCCCGTTTAACATCCTAATACAAGGTTGTTTACCAAATGAAATGGTAAAACAACACTGTCAAAAGGGTTTAAAACATATAGGAAAGATCTTTGAGTAAAATAGGGTATATAACTCTTAGTTAATTGATCAAAAACTTGCAAAATATTCTTGCTACTTTCAAACACACTTCACAACACAAATTCAAAAAAAAACTTTCAAACATTGAAATCTTTTCAAAAGACAAATACATCTTTGTATACATTCAAACAAGAATCATTACAAAGGTTGCCACAACGATGGCCTCTTTTCAAAACATCTTTCAAAACCACGCACAAAGCACCATTTCAAACAATTGAAAAGCAAAAGCAAGTGATCTAAACAAGTAACTAAGAGCCCATGGATAACCATGGATGAAAAGGGTGCTTGTACCTTCCCTTTTCATAATCTACTCCCCGAACCCAAGAAAACATCTCAAAGGTCTTTCCTGTGCTTTTTGACCTTTCCTTAGGATAAAATAAAAAGTCGGTGGCGACTCTTGCTAAACCGAAACATTTGCGAACACAAACGCAAAACCTCAAGTCAGTTCTCCCGCCGTATCACACATACTTATAAATACTTATTTTTGCATATATATAATTTTATACTTTTTTATATACAATATTATTTATTATTTATATACAAGAAGATACATAAAATAATACATATAAACTTTATTTTCTTTTAAATAATAATTAGGGTTAAACCCCTTTTAAAAATTAATTCCTTTTCTTTATATTTTTAGGTTTAGATTAAATTTTCTTTTACATCAAAACAAGACACAAAAATCTTTTTTACATGTACATTGCATTGCATTTTCTTTTTTGTATTGTATTTATTCTAATTCGTACAAATTCGATTTGGTTGTAATAATTTATTTAGGTTTATATTCTTGCAAATCTCCATTCAAATTTGTATTCCCCCCTCCCATAAATTGTTGTAATAGCTTAGAAATATTTACATTACGCAATTTATCGCTTAATATGCCATGATTAGTAATTAGGGTTTGTATGACAAGAACAAAACAAAGCAAAATAGAAAACCCTAAATACAAGACAAAATCAAAGCATGAAAATGATACACTTGCACACAAGCACCCTTAGGGTTTCTCCACTTGGTTGCCTAAAACAAAAATAGCCATATTACGCACGCGAAGTATCTTGGCAAAACAAACAAATATAAGATCATAGTCCCTCGATGACGCTATTCAAGGTTGCCTTACAAAATGATCTTGGCCCCCTCAAAAATGCTAAGATACTTTGCAAACATTGCTAATCATGGTTATACGATGACCCACGCCCGTCCCGTTTACATCCAAAAGATAGGGTTGCTTACCAAATCAATGGTAAGACAACAGTGTCAAAGTAATAGAAAATGCATAAGAAAGACATTTGAGTAGGTAGATTGCTTCTAGTTACTTGCTCTAATTTTCAACAAACAATCCTTGCTATTTTCAAAAACATACACATTTCAAAAACATCTTACAAACATTGAAAACATTTTCAAAAAGACAAACATCTTTGTATACATTCTTACGAACAAGAATCATTACAAAGATTGCCTAAATGAATGGCCTCTTTTACAAAATACTTTCAAAACCACACCAAACACAATTTCAAACAAACAAAAGCAAGTGATCTAAGCAAGTAACTAAGAGCCCATGGAAAACCATGGATGAAAAGGGTGCTAATACCTTCCCTTTTCATAATCTACCCCCCGAACTTAAGAAAAAATCTCAAAAGGTATTTCCTGTGTTTTTTCACCTTTCCTTTTGGATAAAAGAAAAGCTGGTGGCGACTCTTGCTAACCGCAACATTTGCGATAAAACGCAAAACCCTCAAGTCATTTCTCCCACCGTATCACAGAACTGGCGACTCTGCTGGGGAATCTTATAAAAGTGGGGTTACCTTAGGGCTAGATCACATTTATTTGCTTACATGGTTTGATTTGTTTTCTTTATATTATGGTTCTTTGTTTGGGTTTTGAATCCTCCACCCAGATTTGGGAAACATTATAGGTAAATAGCAATACATTGTGGAAACTGTGCGGGGTATACCGACATGGTCTAAGCAATAGCTATGTTAGTGTGACATATTTTTGGGTACCGGTAGCCTTTGAGTCAATCAAAGAGAATACGGGGCCGCTGAGTGATGTCATGAAGCACTAATGAACTTCTAGGACCCTTTACTTGACCAACTTGGCCTTTTAGGATGTAGTGAGATGACCGGCTTTGGTGCAGTCTGAAGTTGGTAGATACTCGATACTACACTCATTAAGGGTTGGTTTCTTGGTATATTTCGGTCTCCATTAAAGAGGCTTGAGCTGAAACAATGACCAAGGAAACAATCCAGTGATATTGAGGTCATTAGAACCCGGTTACTATTGTTAGGACAGGTTGAGCCAACTAAACTTCAAGAGGGTACTTACCTATAAAACCCCATGCAAGCCTAAACTAAGAACTTGTTTGCTTTGCTTGTATATGCATACTTGTACATAACATCATGGACATCATGAACATCATATGCATCCACTAACCACTTCAAGGATTTTGGAGATTCATGTTTGTTCTTGTTTTGTAGGATATGGATTCACTTTGAAGAAAACTATCCAGATCAACCTTGTAAGAGTTCCTCCACAACTCAAGGAGCTAGCTTCAAGGATCCCTGGGAACTCTTCATTCACTGACAGGCATGGTCGTCTACTCAATTTGGTCACCTCCAACACAGAGGAGGATATGATGAAAGTGCTTTTCCAGTTCTTCGATCCTTTGCATCATTGCTTCACATTTCCTGACTATCAGCTTGTACCTATTTTGGAAGAATTTTCTCAACTCTTGAGGATTCCCATTCTCAATCAACTACCTTTCAACGGTACGGAAAGAGATCCAAATCCAGAAGAGATTGCTCAAGCCCTGCACTTGTACTCATCTGATGTCACAACTCATTGGGAAACTAGAAGTGGTGTCAAAGGTTTCTTAGTGAAGTTTCTGTTTGAAAAAGCCCAAAGTTGTTGGAATTCCCTACACTTGCAAGCTTTTGAGGAGATTGTGGCTCTTCTTATCTATGGGATGGTCTTGTTCCCCAATCCTGACCAACTCATAGATGTGAGCGCTGTCAAAATATTCATGTCCCGCAATCTGGTGCCTACATTGCTTGGGGATATCTTACACTCCTTTCACACTTGTACAATGAGGGAAAAAGGTGTTCTTATGTGTTTCACTCCTCTCCTGGCAAGATGGTTTATTTCTCATCTTCCCCAATCAGTCTTAAAGAATGAGCAAGGATTAAGGTGGTCACAAAGATTAATGACGCTCAAACATTCAGATATTCATTGGTGCTCTCGATCCAAAGAGAATGTTATCATTGTTGACCGTTGTGGGGAATTCCCTAATGTCCCTCTACTTGGAATTAGGGGAGGCATCACCTACAATCCATGCTTAGATCTAAGACAGTTTGGTTATGCCCGAAGAGATGGCCCACATGATATGCTGATTCAAGGCCTGGTATTCGACTACGACAACGACGATCAAGGACTTCTCCAGAGATTCATCCGAGCTTGGAGGATGCTACACAAAGGTGGATAGCAAGACTTTGGGACACAAGAATTACATCCCTCTTGAGCCTTACCTCAAGTGGGTACGAACTCACGCTCAAAGTCTTATGATGCCTTATCCTTCCATTCTCCCAGTGATTATTGAGCCTGTTAAGGAAGGAGAAGTTCCATACACTATCCTACATCCTGACATGCCCACATCACTCGAAGATCTACAAAGGGATTGGATACAACTCAAAGGAGAGCGAGATACTTTCGAAGCCCAATTCTACGCAAGCGAGAAGAAGGTTTTGGAACTCACTAGGCTACTTCATGAGGTGCAGACTCTAAATAGCTACATAGCACCAAAGAGGATGCGCAACACTTTTTATCTTATTTGTATTATTTTTCCCAAGGGGAATTGATGTACTCAAATTCTATCTTATTAATATAACGTGTGTTTCTTTTTGTTTAAAACAAATTTGAATTTTTAAATCCTTGAAAGCATTGCATGTATACATATCATTCATCATAACATAAACAGGTCTTTGCAACAAGTTTCCTCATCTCTCTACTATTTATTTCACTAAGATGGATCTCGAACAAACAGTCAAAGATCTTCAAGCTCAAAACATACAGTTTCAACAGTTACTCACAACCTTGGCCAAAGGACAAGAGGAGCTGAAGACTCTGCTGGAAAAAGAGAAAAAGAAGAAAGAGAAGAAACCAACCGGTGTGGTAATCATGGGGAGAAGGTTTCAAGGACAGTCTAGAAGAACCTTGGATTTTCCAGCAACATCTGATGAAGGAGAGAGAAAAGGAAAAGAAACAGTTGTTCCGTCAGAACCTGAAGAGGAGGAGGAAGAGGAAGATTACTCTGAGGAACAGTATCCTCCAGCGGATGATAAATACCGATATCTTGAAGAGCGTCTAAATGCTATGGAAATACAGAAAGTACCAAGTCTAGACTTTGAGGAATTGGGGCTAGTGTCAGGAATTGTGATCCCACCAAAGTTCAAAGTGTCATTATTTGCAAAATATGATGGGGTGTCATGTCCTAAAATGCACCTCCGATCATATGTCAGAAATATTCAACCGCACTCCGCCGACAAAGACTTGTGGGTCCATTTTTTCCAAGATAGTTTATCCGGAACACAACTCGATTGGTTTTACCAATTGGAAATGTCCGACATCCACAACTGGGAAGAACTTGTCGCAGCTTTCTATAAGCAATACCAGTATAACGCAGATTTGGTGCCTACCCGTACTCAACTTCATAGTATGGCTATGGCTTCAAATGAGGGTTTCAAAGATTACGCGCAGAAATTGAGAGAACTAGCTGGGAGAGTGCAACCCCCTCTGTCTGAAAGGGAGTTGGTGGATATGTTCTTGGGCACCCTATCGGGCCCTTTCTTCAACCATTTGATTGGGAGCTCATCTTCTGGGTTTACTGAGTTAATATTAACCGGAGAAAGGGTGGAAGCTGGTATAAAAAGTGGAAAGATTCAGAAGGATGCGTCTGCCTCTACAGCTATGAGAAAACCTTTCATTGGGAAGAAGGAGGTATATGTTGTTTATTCACAAAGGAATCAAGGAAGAACTGAACGCCGACCAGTGGTGGGGGCCGTTATGATCCCAAAGCCTGCATCTGATCAACCAAGAAATAACCAGCCGAGGGTGGAAAGGCCAGTCCGGCAATTCACCAGGATTAATATGACTCTAGCCCAGGTTTTACCATATCTTCTGAAATTGAATCTGGCAACTTTAAAGGAGGCCCCAAAGAACCCCAATACTGCGTCCCCTCATTATCACCCAAATTCCAGATGCGCATACCATTCTGAAAGTTCGGGTCACAACACTAACAATTGTTGGGCCCTAAAAAACAAAATTCAAGACCTTATAGATGCAAAAGAAGTTAAGTTTGACGCACCTGAGAAACCAAATGTCATTTCCGCTCTGATGTCTAGGCATGGTCACAATGCCAATGCTATTGAGGAAGATTTATTTATTGCTACAGTGGATGAACTTTTGACTCCGCTCCCAATCATTAAGATGAACTTGTTGAAAGCTGGTGTATTCCCAGGTTGTAAGGAAGACTGTCATCATTTCTTATCCTCATCGACTGTTTGCCCTCTGTTGAAGACAGGCATCCAACGCCTAATAGACAATCAAGAAATTCTGTTTGAAAATGCTCCCGTTTTACCTATTCCTATTGAAGACACTTCAATCATAACCATCTCCGCCAATCCTTCCAGGGTCCCTAAAAGACCCATTAGGATTACATCAGTTCCAAAAACTACTCCTCTTAAGATCACAATGCTCGGGCCAGTCTCGTATGAGTCAGACAAAACAGTACCATGGAATTACGGTGGAGAAATCTACTACCATGGTATCAAACAAGATGAACTGACTTCCGAAGAAGTGAGCTCCGAATAAGAAGATTCCTACATTAGCAATATTGTCGGAACTAGTAAGATTACCCGTAGTGGTAGAATCTTCTCTCCAGAGATTGCCCCTCCAAAGGTAGTTTTTGGACCCGTGGCCATTCTGAAGATTACCTCTGTACCGATGATCATACCTGCAAGTGTACCTACTGAAAAAGATGACACAATTCCTACTGTTATCCCTACCAACACTTCTACTGCTGAAAATCGAGGAAAAAGCATTCAAGAAGAGTCTGTCCGGACGAAGGCTCAATCACTAGCTATCCCCGAAACATCTAAGAAGGAAATGGAAGAGATCCTGAGGATAATAAATAAGAGTGACTATGACGTGGTTGAATAGTTGGGGAAAACTCCGTCCAATATCTCCATGCTAGCATTGTTGCTGTGCTCTGAGGCACATGCGAAAGCTTTGGTGAAGTTTCAGAAAATAGCCCATGTGCCACAAGAGACATCTGCTGACCAATTCCAAGATTGTGTGGCCAGTTTAACAGCTGATAACGGCCTAGGCTTCTCTGATGCTGATTTGACACCCAGGGGGAGAAAGCACAACGAGACATTGCATGTCTCTGTGGAGTGTATAGGAACGACTCTGGCCCATGTCTTGGTGGACACGGGTTCATCTTTGAACGTCTTACCGAAGAAATCCCTTGACAGGTTGGATTGCAAAGGTCTGACATTAAAACCTAGTAACATAGTTATGAGAGCATTTGAAGGTTCGAAAAGGATGGTCCACGGGGAGGTGGACATCCCCATAAAGGTGGGAACTCAGACTTTCAACTCAACTTTCTATGTAATGGACATCCGCCCCTCTTACTCTTGTCTATTAGGACGACCCTGGATCCATAATGCTGGTGTTGTCACTTCCATGCTACACCAGATGTTGAAGTACCCGATCCAAGGAAAGATCATAACTGTTCACGGGGAGGAGGAATACATGATTAGTCATCTAAATTATTTCCGATATGTGGAGTTTGATAGTGAGTTCATTGAAACTCCTTTTCAACATTTCGAGGAGGTCTCTCAAGAAGTAGCGGTAACCAAGGTGGTATCCCCGATTCCCAAGATCACAAGACCTCTGCTTCGGATGTCATCTCTAAAGGACGCAAAGGCAGTAATAGAGGAGGGTGGATGCACCATTTGGGGGCAGCTTCCGGAAATTCCGTATAAATCAGACAAGTTTGGCTTGGGGTTTACTTCAACTGCTCAGAAGGCTGTGCGTCGCGCCCGTGCTGGAGGTCCACCTTTAAAGATTAGTAACCAGGAGGTCAACGCAGTGGAAGATGTTGAAGAAGATGGCAGCTTGGAAGATTGGATATTTCCTACTGTCAACGGAGGACTTCGCAACTAGGAAGCGAAAGACTTTGTCCCAATAACTTTCATCTCTCAGTAATTTATCTTTTACATTTCTGTTGGACTTATAATATTCACGAACAATTCACACTTTAAAAACCTTGTGTCTTACCCGAGGCACAATGGTCCATTTGTAAGGGTTTTTTATTTCATCTTCATATGACATTCAATGAATCATGGACGTTTTCCACATACAAACCTTATGTGCTCATTGTCTTTCTTTTACATTTTATTGTTTAAAGATGGTTATACCCTTACACACACCCACACTCACAAATGCAGGTACCCCTCCATTCCGGATCCCATGGGTAACGATACTGCTATGGTCTTTAGTGATTCTGAAGATCCAATATATCAAGCCGAATACGAAGGTGAGGAAGATTGTGAAGTGCCAGGGGAATTGGCCAGACTACTACAACAAGAGGAAAGAGTTATTCAGCGTCATGGGGAACTGTTGGATACAATCAACTTGGGTACCGAGGAAGATAAAAAGGAAATCAAGGTGGGTGCCAACCTAGAGCCGAGTGTCAAAGAGCGCCTAATTCAGCTATTACATGATTATGTTGAGATCTTTGCATGGTCATACGAAGACATGCCAGGACTTGATACAGACATCGTGGTACATCGTCTACCCACAAGAGAAGACTGTCCACCAGTGAAACAAAAAGTCCGCTGCATGAGACCTGACATGTCAGAGAAGATCAAAGCGGAAGTTATGAAACAATTCAATGCTGGGTTCTTGGCTGTCACTTCCTATCCTCAATGGGTTGCCAACATTGTTCCTGTTCCTAAAAAGGACGGTAAAGTACGAATGTGTGTGGATTATAGAGATTTAAACAGGGCCAACCCTAAAGATCATTTTCCACTTCCCCACATCGATATCCTGGTCGAAAATACGGCCCAGCACAAAGTTTTTTCCTTCATGGACGGTGTTGTACTCCAAAATTTGCCCTCTCATTTTATCAAGATTTTCCTCACAAGACTCTTTGGACTCCAGACAGAATTAGGGTTTGCTCAGCTCAAGACATCTCCTTCCACTAATGACCTGAAATTAGGGTTTGAGTTTGCACAAGGATTTTTGTATTTCCAATGCCTCATGTGACTTTCATACTTCATATTGGACTCCTAATATTGCTCATACAAGTTTCAAGCCTTGAATCAAATTTTTGCCCAGTCAATTGGACAGTTGACCTAAAAATCAACTGTATTGGGGAAAAAGTCAATTGTGGCCAACTTACAGTCAAAACTCATAATTTTTTATCCAAATCAACATTATAGACTCATATGAACCATTTGATCAAATTTGGACCACAACTCCTCAAGAAATTTGATCAGATCATCAAAAGGGCAAAATGGTCAAAATTAGGGTTTTGACTATACAAGGGCAATTTCTGATTTTTCACCTAGCCAATGGCAAATTGGATTCAAGCATGGTTTCAAGGACTTAATGGAATCATCTTGACCTAATCACAAGGTTCAAAATATCTCAAATGCATTGGATTGACAGATGAATTTTCCAATCAACTGTACACTGAAAAGTCAAACTTTGACTTTTTGGTCAAAATCAAGTGCCAAGGGTCATTTTTCATCAAGATGTGTCAAAACATGAAACTTGTTCACCAAGAAACCTAATTTTGGAAATTAGGATTTAAAATGGAAAATTTTCATAACTTAGAAATTTTCTAAGTTATGAAAATTTCTTATTTTTTCCCAACTTTCCCCAACTTTTTCACCATGATGCAATTGGATTCAAACAAAACTTCCAACATGAAAGTTGTAGTTCTACACAAAATCTAAAACTTTGATTCACAAAGTTTTCCCAAAATATGCTTGGATCTCAAGTTATGATTTTGTGAATAGGGGTCCAAAAAACTTTTAACTTAGTGAAATTTTGCCCTAGTTTAGGCCGGATTTTGACCTATCTTCATGGCAACTTTTCACATAGTTCCAAGTGGAATCTCAAAATGCATTTCAAATATGGATTGTAGATCATGTTACAAGCTTTCCAAAATGTCCAAGAACTCTCCAAGATCATTTGTGGTTAGGGGGAATCGAAGGAATGAAATTGGCCATGTCTCACTTTTATCCAAGGCATTTTGCATCATGTTACAACTTGCAAATCAGTTTGGATCATGCTTGTACTTGTTTTACAGGTCTTAATCCTTTCCACACTCCTTAATTAAATGCAAATACATTGGACAAAGGCATTGTTCTGAGTTATGGAGCATTACACAAAGAGTTAATCCAAAAATGGCAAAAAGGCAACATTGCTACTTTGATAAAGCATGCTTTATGTCATTTTGTTTATCTTGAGCCTTGAACCCAAAGCTTTTGCTGCAAACCAACTCCACAAACATCAGGAAAAGCTCACCAACCCTATTCAGACCCTGAGCTAGCTTGTACAAGCCCTTGCCTTTGTCAACTCACTTTTGCTTCAAAAACAAGAAAGCTTGCAAAAGTGAACAGAACTTGAAAATCTGATAAGAGCAAGTCTTGTGTTCATCTCAAACAACCTCAGCACATTATACCAAGCCTAAAACACGAGCTCATAGCATCTCAAACACCCTTAAGCACAGAAAACCCCATTTTCTTCCCAAACAGGGCAACCACTGCAGAACCTTGGCCAAATCCATATTCCCTCGTGCGTTTTTCTTGGAATCATTTTAAACACTTTCTAAACATCACACCTAAACTATCCAAGCCCTTACTTTGCAACTGTAACCTCGTTTGCGCACTTCACCATTTTAATTTTGAAGCTTTGCAGGTTGAGTTCTATAAGGAGTTTCAGATCATTTCAAAGCAAGCTAAGCATTGGGTAAGGTCAAGGGAACATCAAGCAAGCTCAAAAGTCCTTCAGGCCTCATTCAAAGTTGCTACATTGCCATATTCGAACTTGACTGAAACAGGTAATTTTCAAACTTCTATCTCCTTATTTAGGCATCATTAGGCTTAGGTTTGTGAAGCAAAAATGTAGTCTGTAATGTGCTTGAGTTGTACATATGCGTAGATTTCATTTATATTAACTAAGCTAGGAGTATTTGATAGTTGAAGTTGCTGAAAAAACTAGGTCAAGATTTAGGGCCAATGAAATTCTCTCTGGTCTTTGAGAGTTAGATCAAGTTTTTTATATCATTAGAATTGTGTGATGATGAGCTATAACTTTCATGTTGCAAGATTTTGTTTTTAAGCACGTATGCAGGAGATACAGTTTTGAACATAGGGCGCGCACGTTTTGGCTAGAGGACAGGGACGAAGTGGAAGTTTTAGGGATTTATTTTGAGCAATACTCCCCTATTCAAACTTGTATGCCCCTCCCCATAATATTGTTGTAATAGTCTTAGATTTACTTTTACGCAATTTATCGTATTGTATGCATGATAGTAAAACTAGGGTTTTGTATGCAAAGACCAAAATCAAACAAATAGCATGACTTAAATACAAGACAAAAATGCATGAAAATGATAACACATTGCACACAAGCACCCATAGGGTTTCATCCACTTTGTTGCCTTAAAATGGCAATGGTATGCATGCTAGGTATCTTGGCAAAAACAAAACAAAAAAGATCATAGTCCCTCGATGACGCTATCTTGGTTGCCTATACAAAAATGATCTAGTCCCTCAAAAACTTGCTAAGATACTTGACAATATTGTTATCATGGTCATATGATGACCCACGCGCGTCCCGTTTAACATCCAAAGACAAGGTTGTTTACCAAATACAATGGTAAAACAACAATGTCAAAGGGTTAAAAATGTGTAGGAAATACTTTTGATTAGGATAGACAACTCCTAGTTACTTGATCAATTTGCAAAACATCCTTGCTATTTTCAAACAAACACACACAATTTCAAAACATTTCCCAAAACAAACTTTCAAACATTGAAACATTTTTCAAAAGACAAACACCTTTGTGTATATTCAAACAAGAATCATTACAAAGGTTTCCTAAACAAAGGCCTCTTTTCAAAATACTTTCAAAACCACACAAAGCACCATTTCAAACAATTGAAAAAGCAAAGCAAGTGATCTAAACAAGTAACTAAGAGCCCATGGAAAACCATGGATGAAAAGGGTGCTAGCACCTTCCCTTTTCATAATCTACCCCCCGAACCCAAGAAAACATCTCAAAGGTCTTTCCTGTGCTTTTTGACCTTTCCTTTGGATAAAATAAAAAGTCGGTGGCGACGCTTGCTAAACCGAAACATTTGCGAACACAAACGCAAAACCTCAAGTCAGTTCTCCCACCGTATCAAAGACGGTTTCTCAGGCTATAACCAAATCAAAATGGCACCTAAGGACATGGAGAAAACCACATTTGTCACACAGTGGGGCACGTTCTGCTACAAAGTGATGCCATTCGGACTGAAGAATGCTGGGGCAACCTATCAGCGCGCCATGGTAGCTTTATTTCATGATATAATACATCATGACATAGAAGTCTATGTAGATGACATGATAGCCTGATCACAAACTGAAGAGGAGCACCTTGATCATTTGAAAAAGCTGTTTGAGAGGTTGAAGGAGTACAATCTAAGGTTGAACCCAAACAAGTGCACATTCGGAGTCTGGTCCGGTAAACTCTTTGGTTTCATTGTCAGCAACAAAGGCATCAAGGTTGATCCTGCCAAGGTTAAAGCGATACAAGAAATGCCTGCTCCTTGTACTCATAAGGAAGTCAGAGGATTCTTGGGACGCCTAAACTATATTGCCAGATTCATTTCTCTCCTAACATCTACTTGTGAGCCAATCTTCAAACTGTTAAAGAAAGATCAAATAGTCAAATGGAATGAAGAATGCCAGTTTGCTTTTGACAAGATCAAGGAGTACTTACAAGAGCCTCCTGTCTTGATGCCACCAGTCGAGGGAAGACCGTTGATCACGTCTCTGACTGTTTTAGAAAACTCAATGGGGTGTGTATTGGGGCAGCATGACGAGTCTGGCCGAAAAGAGCACGCTATTTACTACCTGAGCAAAAATTTTACCGACTGTGAAACCAGATATTCACTGCTCGAGAAAACTTGTTGCGCTCTGGTATGGGCTGCTTGCCGACTAAGACAGTATATGTTAACTCATACCACTTTGTTGATATCTAAGATGGATCCGATAAAATACATCTTTGAGAAGCCTGCTTTGTCTAGAAGGATAGCTAGATGGCAGATGATCCTAACAGAATATGACATACAGTACACTACCCAAAAAGCTATAAAGGGCAGTGTGCTAGCGGATCATCTCGCTCATCAAGCTGTAGAAGATTATCAGTCCATGAAGTTTGAATTCCCAGATGAGGACATCATGACATTAGACAACTTTGAAGAAATCAGACCATATGACGGACCTGAACAAGGATCCCGATGGACCCTGTTCTTTGATGGGGCATCCAATGCACTTGGTAATGGTATCGGTGCTGTACTTATATCTCTGGAAGGATGTCATACTCCCTTTACTGTCAGACTTTGCTTCAATTGTACAAACAACATGGCGGAATACGAAGCATGCATCTTTGGTCTCAAGGCTGCCATCTACTTGGGAATCAAATCTTTAGATGTGTTTGGAGATTCAGCTTTGGTCATCAGTCAGATCAAAGGAGAGTGGGACACTAAGCATCCAAACTTTATCCCTTACAAAGAACATGTCTTGACATTGCTACCACATTTTGAGCAGATTACCTTCTAGCATTTCCCGCAAGAAGCAAATCAGCTAGCATATGCTCTAGCCACAATGTCATCCATGTTTAAACTTAATTGGGATAACGAGGCTCCACAGATCACCATCGAACGAATGGGCAAACCAGCACACTGTCACGAGATTAATACTGAAAAAGTAGTGAACCAGCCTTGGTTTCATGAAGTCAAGAGGTATCTCGAGGCTCAAGAATGTCCAGAAGGACCTTCAATCAATGATAAAAAGTTCCTAAGGAGATTCTCCGCTAAGTTCTTCCTGAGTAATGGCATCTTGTACAAACGCAATCATGACTCTATTCTGCTCCGTTGTGTGGATAAGATTGAGGCTGAAAAAATCATGGCTGAATTACATGAAGGTACCTTTGGCACTCACTCCAGTGGCAATACGATGGCGAAGAAAATACTAAGGGCAGGCTATTATTGGTCTACCATGGAAGCAGACTGCTATCAACACTCTCGGACCTGTCATAAATGTCAAATTTACACTGACAAGGTGCACGTACCTCCGGTTCCTCTGAATGTCTTGACGACTCCTTGGCCCTTTGCTATGTGGGGAATTGATATGATTGGGGAGATCAATCCTACAGCCTCCAATGGACACCACTTCATCCTAGTGGCCATTGACTATTTTACAAAGTGGGTCAAAGCAGCTTCCTTCGCATATGTTACTACGAATGTTGTTGCCCGCTTCATTAAGCAGAATCTCATTTGCCGGTACGGTATCCCAGAAAGGATCATCATTGATAATGTTACAAACCTTAACAATACTATTATCACCGCCTTGTGCGAGCAGTTCAAGATTCAACATCACAATTCATCCCCCTATCGGCCAAAGATGAATGGTGCAGTCGAAGCTGCTAATAAAAACAATAAAAAGATCATATAGAAAATGACAGTCACCTACAAGGACTGGCATGAGATGCTGCCATTTGCTCTCCACGGGTACCGTACCACGCCTCACACATCAACTGGGGAAACACCCTATTCTTTGGTTTATGGCATGGAGGTTGTCTTGCCTATTGAGGTTCAAATCCCCTCTTTAAGAATTATGAAGGACGCAGGTTTGAATGAGGACGATTGGATCCAGACTCGACTTGATCAACTAAACTTAATTGATGAAAAGAGACTTATTGTTGTTTTCCATGGTCAGATGTATCAAAAACGGATGATCAAGGCTTTCAACAAGAAAGTCCAACGCCAATTATATCAAGTTGGAGATCTAGTGGTCAAGCGCATTATCTTGCCACAAAGTGATCCCAAGGGCAAATGGACTCCTACCTATGAAGGACCATTTATAGTCAAGAACATCTTCTCCGGTGGGGCAATGATCTTAACCACCATGGACGGTGATGACTTGCCACACCCTGTGAACGCGGACATAGTCAAAAGATACTACGCATAAGAGACCTGCTAGGTTGACACACCTAGGCAAAAAAAAGGGGCATCCCGGTGAACCAAAAAGTTCGGGAAAAAATTAGGGATAAAATAAAAAAAAATCTATACACCCGGCAAGTTGAAAACCCGAAAGGGCGACTTGGGCAAAAAAGGGTTTCCCGGTGGACTGAAAACCCGAAAGGGAGGTCCAGGCAAAAGTTAGGGAATTAAAGTGTATGACTATGCCACATCAGATCACTTTGAGGACAATTTCTTCACTGATAAACTCGGAGTTTCTGATCAATCCAATCATCTTCAGACGAAGCAACAAATAGACAAGATATTCGGAGATACGGAGGCTATAGCAGAATGGGAACCCCATGGGATTATCACACATAGCTGTCTTTCTTTGTATAAATTTTTTTTCTTACTTTTATGGCACCATCCTCTTACTAGGATGTCTGTCTCTTTTGTACAAAATACTTATTCAAAGTAAATACAAAGATATCTCTTTAAAGTACAGAAAACTATTTGCCTTTTTTCTTTACATTTGTGTTTTATTTGCAAAAACGTCCAATGATTCATTAATGAACATATGCATTTGAACATAATTACTGTTTACAAATAAACAAAATGAAAAAAAGGCAATTACTGACAAGTTGAAAGAATAGGGAAACGTCTTTAGGCTATTCCATGAGCAATCCCCACGGTACGTCATTTAAATCCCCAGCAGAACTGAAACTTCAAACTATTAATTCCCGGTGGAAACCGTCCAATTTCTCCAAATTCCCCAGCAAGTTATTTTGAAGCCTGAAATCCAACCGGATAACAGCTGATTTCTGATACTCCCCAATGGAACAAAGACTCTCGTTATTAATCCCCAGTAGAATTCATCAAAATTCTTCGGATTCCCCAAGTAGATTCCTCAAGCAATATATGGCATTGCTCTCGCAACAGAATTTTTGTCAAATACTCCAACTTCAAGACATGAAGAATCCACATATCCTCAGCAGCAGTCAAGGATTTATTTTCCTCAGCAATACAGAAAATTAGCTTACATGCGCATACATTACATCCACATATCATAAACATTGATAAAACACATATATTGCATCATACATTTCATGCAACATAATTTTGTGTTCCAGCTAACATTTTACCCTTTTCAGGATAAGATTAACAGCTACTGTTAAACAATGTGCAATCATGATACAGTTCAGATACGCTCCAGATACGGATGCCATCCTGATGCTCATTCAGATTTCAAGTCCAGATACGCTCCAGATACGGATGTCATCCTGATGCTCATTCAGATTTCAAGTCCAGATACGCTCCAGACACGGATGATATTCTGTTATTTATTCAGATTCAGCTTTTAGATACAATTCAGATACGTTCCGGACACGGATGTCATTCTGATACCCATTCAGTTTTCAAGATTCAGATACAGTACGGATACGCTCCAGACACGGATGCCATTCTGTTACTCATTCAGATTTCGGATTCAGATACAGTTTAGATATGCTCCAGATACGGATGCCATCCTGATGCTCATTCAGATTTCAAGTCCAGATACGCTCCAGACACGGATGCCATTCTGTCACTCATTCAGATTCAGACTTCATATACAGTATGGATACACTCCAGACACGGATGCCATTCTGATACTCATTTAGATGTCAAGTTCAGATACAGCTTAGATACGTTCCAGGCGCGGACACCATTCTGATACTCATTCTTTCAGCTTACAACTTACAATTCAACAAACATTCTTGGATGGCATTTACAATCCCATCTCTAACAAGACTCTATCACTTCTCTGAATGGCATCTTTAAGCCCATTCCCTCAACTACATGTCGCCGAGTGCAAATTTATGGGCACTTTAGTGTCTAATCATCTTTCACCTTCGAGTCACGAATGACAAAGCTCGTCAATCTAACTCTTCAGGTTTAAGAAGATTGAACAGGGGCAGCTGTTGTACCCCAAAATTTTCCCTCTCATTTATCTAGACTTCTCTCACAAGATTGCTTTGACTCAAGACTGGATTAGGGTTTGGTCAGCTCAAGACATCTCATCTTGCACTGATGACCCAAAATTAGGGTTTGAGTCTACAAAAGCATTTTTGGACTATCAATGCTTCATATGACTTTCAAACATCATTATGGACCCCTAAGATCACTCATGACAAGTTTCAAGCCTTGAACCATATTTTTGATCAGTCAATTGGACAATTGACCTAAAAATCAATTGTATTGGGGAAAAAGTCAACCATGGCCAATTTACAGTCAAACTTCATAATTTTTTATCAACATCAACATTTTAAACTCACATGTATCATTTGTTCAAGTTTGGATCACAATTCCTCAAGAAATTTGATCAAATCATTAAAAGGGCAAAATGGTCAAAATTAGGGTTTTGACTGAGGAAGGGCAATTTCTGATTTTTTACCTAGAAAATAAACAATTGAGTTCAAGCATGATTTCAAGGATTCAATGACATCATATTGACTTAATTACATGGCTCAAAACATCTCAAATTCATTAGATTGACAGATGAAATTTGCAGTCAACTGATCAAAAGTCAATTGTACACTGAAAAGTCAAACTTTGACTTTTTGGTCAAAATCAAGTACCAAAGGTCATAATTCATCAAAACATGCCAAAATGTGAAACTTTTTCACCAAGAAAACCAAATTTGAAAGTTAGGGTTTGAATTTAAAATTTTTTCTAACTTAGAAATTTTCTAAGTATAGAAAATTTTCTTATTTTTTCTTAACTTTAGGCCACTTTTTCACCATGATACATAATGATTCAAGGAAAGTTACAAACATGAAAGTTGTAGACCTCCATGAAATATACAACTTTGCTTCACACACTTTTCCATAAAGATGCTTGGATCTCAAGATATAAATTTGTGAATACATGGTCATGAACTAAATAACTTAGTGAAAATTTGCCCTAATTTAGGCAGGTTTTGGACCCAACTTCATGGAAATTTTTCACCTAGTTCCAAGAGGTATCTAAAAATTCATTTCAAAGACGAATTATAGAGCACATTGCAAGATTTCCAAAATGTCTAAGAACTCCTCAAGATAATTTTTGAGTAGGGAGGATCGAAGAGATGAAGTTGGCCATTTCTCACTTTTTGTCCAAGCCATTTCATGAAGAACAAAGTTGCAAATCAATCATATGTTGGATAATCCATGCTTTACAGGTCCTAGACTTGTTCCACACTCCTTAGTTAATGCTTACTCAGTTGACAAAGCTTCTATCCATGCCTTAGGATCATTATCCAACTTGCAATTCCATTTATGGCAAAAAGGTTCCATTGCCATTTTGAAAAAGATCAACTTTTGCAAACTTTACAATCTTGAGCATTGGACCTGTCCCCTTGGCACATACAAGTACCACAGACCAAAGGCAACTTGTAGGGAAGAAATACCAACCCTAAGCAAGCCAGTACAAGCATGAAAGGTTTTGTCTTACCACTTTACTTAAAATACAAGAAAAGTGGCAAAAAGGCTAGGAAAGGCACAGCTGCTAGAGGGTTGACATCAAACCATTTCAATACTAATATACAAACATTATACAACATAACACACGATTAGCAAGGACCAAAAACACTCCTAACTAGCAAAACACCAAAAATTTGTCCAAAACTGCAGATTTTGCATAAGCACATCCATCTTCTATTTGGCTCGTGCATTTTGAGTTTGGATCATTCGAACATCTTACATACTTGATACCTAGTCAATCTAGGCCTTCATCCATGTTCTGTAATCACTCCTCCACTGTGATCGGTGGGAACGAGAACTGACTGTTTTTGGAATGCTGGTTCGCGTTTGCGTTTGTTTTCGCAAAGTGTCGCGGTAAGCAAGAGTCGCCACCGTCTTTTATTTTATCCAACAAGGGAAAGAACAAAAGCACAGAAAAATTCCTTTTCGAGATATTTCTCGTGTTCGGGAGGTAGATTATAGAAAGGTAAGGTGTTAGCACCCTTTCTATCCATGGTTATCCACGGGCTCTTAGGTACTTGCTCACTATGTTTTCAAAAGGTTTGCTTTTCTTTGTGATTGTGGGTTTTGAAAAGAGTTTCGTTTGAAACTTCATTTTAACACTTGCTTCTGTCCTCAAGAGTGTATGAAGTGTTTTTGAAAACTTTGTTCGAAAAGTGTAAGTGTGAAAAGTTTTTGTTTTGTTTTAAAAGAGAGCAAGTACTTAAGAACCTCTACCTACTCAAAAAGGAATTTAATTGTGCAAATGTCCTTTAGACAGTACTATCCTACTATTGAGGAGTAGGTAGCACCGTCGTTGGAGTTTTCGGGTCAATTCGATTTAAGGGACGTGTGGTCACTAAAGCAACGTTAGGACGCTTTAGTGGTAATCCTAATGTCTTAGATCATTTTTTCGAGGCAACCGTTTCGAGGCAACTTATGATCTTGGGACAAAAGGACGACCTCTAAAACATCCTATACTTAATGACCACATTCGAGGCAACCAAGTGAGGTGTACCCTAAGAGTGGCATGTGCAAGTGTGTCAACTTTCAGTTATATTATCTTTGTACATGTTATGGTGAGCTACTGTTGATTTTAAGTTAAGAGTTAATCTTGTCATGCATAGCCTAGTTAGCATACATCTAAACAGTTAATATATGTACAGGAATTTAAAGTGCGGGAATTGTAAATCCTACGCTATTACAAGGCTTTCGGGAAGGGGGATTATTTACATGTCCAAAAATTTGGGAAATAAAAGCAGTAAAGGGAAAGTCTTAGTTTAAGCTATTACATCCCAGTAGGCAATTACAATAAAATAAATGCGCACGAATCTGAAAATAAACTCTAAAAATCCTAAGAACGAAATCTTTTTGTTGTTTTATTTTATTTTGGGAAAATAATCTAAATCTATTTAATTTTAGTTTTGGAAAAAATGTTAAGATAATTAAAGGTTAATTAACAAAGTTAATTTAATAGAAAAAGAACTAGCCTAATGTTTTTGTGGTTTTTGATTTTAAGGTTAATTAAAAAGATAAAAAAAAGAAGTTTATGGAAAACAAAAATAAAATGCAAGAGGGATCCTTCGATCCAAGGAAAAAAGGAGCTTCGACCCAGGGAGGGAGTGGACTGCTTCGATCCAGAGAGGGTCCTGGTCCTTTCGATTGGGCCAGACAGTAAGGCGTGAGTGGCCTTCGATCCAAGGAAGAGGATTGTCTTCTGATCATGGAGGTCATGGCTTTCGATCCAGGAATGAGATGCCTCCTTCGATCCAGCATGCTAATGGGTTCGATCCAGAGAAGGTGTCTCCTTCGATCTGGGCTGTTATACCTGCAAAAGTATGTGAGCGAAATAAAATGAAGGGCCTGGGTATTGAACCCCAGACCCTTCGATCCTGCGCTTGCTGGGTCCCTTCAGGCTATGTCTGCAGCAAGTGTTAGCAAACGAAAAACATGACCTGGGTGCCAAACCCAGGCCTTTCGATCCTGTCTAGGATGGCAAATCAGAGGTAACAACAAGTATGAATGTATTATGCAAATATGAGGTTGAATAATTTACCCTTTCTTACCAGCAGATTGGATCTTCGATTTGGACGTTTGCAAGACGTAGGCACCTTCGATCTGGGCACTTCCTGGATGCAGGCACTTTCGATCTGGGCTTCTGGGCGTGGGCACCTTTGATCTGAAGGACTGCTTTGGCTCTTTGAGGCAATTTTTCTGTGTGTTCTCCTGCAGAGTTTTGTGTGTTTCGTTGTATATTTTCGTGTGTGATTTTCCTCTGATTTTCGTCTGATTTTCCGTGTGTTGTAATGTGTCACTGGCCTCTGTATTTATAGGGGTGTGAGGGTGCAGTAATGGCAAGAGACAGACATTAAAACAGGCCTTTAACGCTCTGGAAAAAAATCAAACACATTAAATTATTTCCTTTTTTTGAAACATTCGTGTCCCTTGAATGAACCTGGACGCTTTTGGATTTTGATTGGTCCTGATTTGCCTCTTTCAAATGGGCTTCCTGCGTACCCTTCAAATGGGCCTGGCCCAAATATCAATCGAAGGATTCCAATCGAAATGCTCTGCTAACAGGGCAATCAAAAGGTGTTGTTCATGCCAATCGAAGGACATGGTTGACATGCCTGTCGAAATTGCCTTGACATAATTCCAATCGAATGCTTGTCCATAATTCCAATCGAAAGACTCCTTCAGAATGCCAATCGAAGGGTCTTTCAGGATGCCAATCGAAATGCTTGTCCAGAATGTCAATCGAAGTGTCTTTCAGGATGCCAATCGAAATGTACTTGAAGCACCACTCAAAAATTTTCCTTTTCCTTAGGCAAGGGTTTGTGATCAACCATGCAGGGGGGAGACTTTGGAAAATATGAGAGGGCAAATTTTGGGGTGCAACATCCACCATCTTCCATTGTTGACTTCAGAGCTTGCAGTTTGACTTGGCCAAGGAGTTCTAGCTACTTTCAGAGCAAGGAAAGGGTTGGGATACATCCAGGGAAGTTCAAGGAAGCTCAAGCAAGCATCAGGCCTCCCTCAAACTCACCCCAGTTCCATTCACGATTCCAACTGAAAGAGGTAAAATTTCAAACTCTATCTCCTTGTACAGGCAACCTTAGGCCACAATTTGTGAATAAAAAATGTAGTCCTCATCATGACGAAGCTGTACATACCATTATCTTGCATTGATTTTACTTGTGCTGAGAGAATTTGGAACTTGAAATTTCTTGAAATATTAGGTCAAGATTTAGGGCTGTTAAAATTCTCTTTGTTCTTTGATTAATAGTTCACATAATTTATATGTTTGGAATCGTGTGCTCAAGTAGTATAACTTTCATGTTATGAATTTTCAGTTTTATGGAAGTATGAGAGAGTTACAGGATGTCTGGCCAAAGCTTGAGGAAGAAGATGAAACAGGGCAAGCACTTCATTCAGAATATGTTATTTTTGTTTCACTTAAGATAATGGAAGTATAGCCACCCCAGTGGCAAAGTAGCGTGCTGGTGAGACCCATGTCCTGGGTTCGAACCTGGGCACGCTACTTTTGTATTTTTCACTCTTTTTTTCCATTTCTACATTTTTTTCAGGTTGGGCTTGTCTTTTGGGCCAGAGTTTTTTTGCTAATATCATCACCACCAATCTGCTACATTACCCCCCCTTGCCAACTTTTATATTTTTATTTTTATTTGTTTTATTTTCATTTTTAATATTTTAAATATTTTCCTTAATGCATAAAAATCCTAAAAAAATATAAATTAATAATATTGCACTTTATTTTATTTTTATTTTATTTCTCACATAAAAAATATATTTTATTTTAATAGGATATCATTTATTTTCTTAATAAACTTGTAAATATAATTAAACATATTTAGTTTAATTTATTTTTCATTTCATACTTATAAATACTTATTTTGCATATATATATAATTTTATAATTTTTTATATACAATATTATTTATTATTTATATAGAAGAAGATACATAAAATAATACATATAAACTTTATTTTCTTTTAAATAATAATTAGGGTTAAACCCCTTTTAAAAATTAATTCCTTTTCTTTATATTTTTAGGTTTAGATTAAATTTTCTTTTACATCAAAACAAGACACAAAAATCTTTTTTACATGTACATTGCATTGCATTTTATTTTTTGTATTGTATTTATTCTAATTCGTACAAATTCGATTTGGTTGTAATAATTTATTTAGGTTTATATTCTTGCAAATCCCCATTCAAATTTGTATTCCCCCCTCCCATAAATTGTTGTAATAGCTTAGAAATATTTACATTACGCAATTTATCGCTTTATATGCCATGATTAGTAATTAGGGTTTGTATGACAAGAACAAAACAAAGCAAAATAGAAAACCCTAAATACAAGACAAAATCAAAGCATGAAAATGATACACTTGCACACAAGCACCCTTAGGGTTTCTCCACTTGGTTGCCTAAAACAAAAATAGCCATATTACGCATGCAAAGTATCTTGGCAAAACAAACAAATATAAGATCATAGTCCCTCGATGATGCTATTCAAGGTTGCCTTACAAAATGATCTTGGCCCCCTCAAAAATGCTAAGATACTTTGCAAACATTGCTAATCATGGTTATACGATGACCCACGCCCGTCCCGTTTACATCCAAAAGATAGGGTTGCTTACCAAATCAATGGTAAGACAATAATGTCAAAGGAATAGAAAATGCATAAGAAAGACATTTTGAGTAGGTAGATTGCTTCTAGTTACTTGCTCTAATTTCCAACAAACAATCCTTGCTATTTTCAAAAACATACACATTTCAAAAACATCTTACAAACATTGAAAACATTTTCAAAAAGACAAACATCTTTGTATACATTCTTACGAACAAGAATCATTACAAAGATTGCCTAAACGAATGGCCTCTTTTACAAAATACTTTCAAAACCACACCAAACACAATTTCAAACAAACAAAAGCAAGTGATCTAAGCAAGTAACTAAGAGCCCATGGAAAACCATGGATGAAAAGGGTGCTAATACCTTCCCTTTTCATAATCTACCCCCCGAACTCAAGAAAACATCTCAAAAGGTATTTCCTGTGCTTTTTCACCTTTCCTTTTAGATAAAAGAAAACTCGGTGGCGACTCTTGCTAACCGCAACATTTGCGATAAAATGCAAAACCCTCAAGTCAGTTCTCCCACCGTATCACAGACTCTGTTGGGGAGGAGGTTTAAAGGATAGGCCAGACGAACTTTGGACTTTGCGACATCATCAGGCGAAGGAGATAATCAAACCCAGGAAGTGAACAACGACCCAGCATCCAAGGAAGAGGAAAAGGAAGAGCCTGATTACTCTGAGGAACAATATCCTCCTGTCGATGATAAATACAAACAGCTAGAGGATCATTTGAATGCTATGGAGATTCAGAGGGTACCCGGTTTGGACTTTGAAGAATTAGGACTCATCTCAGGGATAGTCATCCCACAAAAATTCAAGGTCCCCACTTTTGCCAAATACGACGGTGTCTCCTGCCCGGAGCTACATTTAAGGTCATATGTCAGAAAGATTCAACCCCACACGGTTGACAAGAATCTGTGGGTGCATTTCTTCCAAGAGAACTTATCTGGGACGCAGTTGGATTGGTTTTATCAATTGGAAGGGACCAATGTTCGCAATTGGGAAGAGTTGGTCGCCGCTTTCTACAAACAATATCAGTACAATGATTTGGCTCCGACTAGGACGCAGTTACAAAGCATGTCTATGGGAACAGGTGAAGGTTTCAAAACCTATGCTAAAAAATGGAGGGATCTCGCAGGCAGGGACCAGCCCCCTCTATCCGATAGAGAATTGGTGGATATGTTTCTAGGCACCTTGTCGGGACCATTTTTTAACCACCTAATTGGAAGTTCCTCAGCTGGGTTTACTGAATTAATCATGACTGGTGAGCGGGTCGAGGCCGGTATAAAAAGCGGCAAAATTCAAAGAGATGCATCATCGAGTGTGATAAAGAAGCCTTTTGTTGGAAATAAAGAGGTCAGTGCTGCATATGACTATAGAAATCAAAACAAAACTGACCGTCGCCCGACAGTAGGGGCTGTCCTGATTTCTAACCCTGTGCCAAATCAGCAGCGAAATTATCAGCGCAAACCAGAAGCGCCCATGAGATGGTTTACCCGGATCAACATGACCATGTCTCAAATTTTTCCACACCTTTTGAAGACCAATCTGACAACTTTAAAAGAAGCTCCCAAGAACCCCAATACTGCTTCTCCTCGCTATAACCCAAACGCTCGATGCGCCTACCATTCTGAAATCCCGGGGCACGATACAAATGACTGTTGGGCCTTAAATAATAAGGTGCAAGACCTTATCGATGCGAAAGAGATTGAGTTTGATCTCCCAGAAACTCCTAATGTAATAACGGCGCCAATGCCCAGACATGGCCAAGGTATCAACACCATTGATGATGATCGTTTTGTCTCCTCCTTGAATGACTTAAATACCCCTTTGTTGACCATTAAACAGAATCTACTGCAAGCCGGCCTGTTTTCGGGTTGTGATGAAAATTACCACTTGTGCAAGTCTCTACCGAAGTTTGTTTGTTACTAAGGATAGGTGTCCAACGCCTAATGACTAAAAAGGAAATCCTATTTGAAAAGCTACCTCTTATCAAAAGTTCTTATCAAGATGTTTCGATAATCACCATTTTCGACAATCCTCCCAGGGTCTCCACCAAAAGACCCGTCAGGATTACATCTGTTCCAAGATCCGCACCTTTAATCATCACTATGCCAAGACCAATATCATACTCTTCGGATAAAGTTGTTCCCTGGAGTTATGAGGCTGACGTTTATTACTATGGCATCACGCAAGATCAGTTGGCTGTCAAAGACGAAGTTGCGAGAGATATTGATCCCGATATCGGTAACATCACTAGGACCAGCAAAATAACAAGAAGTGGAAGAGTCTTCTCACCTGAGACTTCTCCAAAGACCGTTTCTACTCCTATAATCATTCCTACTGCCACTCCTACCGGCACTCCCAGTGATACTCCTATTGTTATCCCTGCTACTGATATAAGGGGCAAAGAGGTTTGATTGAGCCTGCCCAAGCAAGAGAACATCCTGAGGTCATCCTTGAAGGTTCTAGAAAAGAAATAGAAGAAATACTAAAGATAATCAAGAAAAGTGACTACAACATTGTCGAACAGTTAGGGCAGACTCCCTCGAAGATATCATTGTTGTCTTTGCTTTTGTGTTCTGAGACCCACGCCAAAGCCTTGGTAAATTTTCTTAAGACCGCTCACGTGCCCCAAGAGACCTCCATCGACCAGTTTGAAAATTGTGTGGCCAGTCTAACTGCTGATAACGGATTGGGCTTTTCTGACGTTGATTTAACCTCTAAGGGAAGGAAGCATAACGATGCCTTACATATTTCCATTGAATACATGGGCACCACACTTGCCCATGTTTTGGTGGATACCGGCTCATCATTGAATGTTTTTCCCAAAAATGCTCTCGAACGACTGGATTGCGAGGGGCTTATCTTGAAACCAAGCAACATCATAGTAACGGCCTTTGATGGCTCCAAGAGGACAGTGCACGGAGAAGTTAGTATCCCCATAAAAATTGGGACTCAGACTTTTGACTCAACTTTCTATGTGATGGACATCCGCCCTTCGTACTCTTGTCTGTTGGGTCGACCCTGGATCCATGGTGCTGGTGCCGTCACTTCTACCCTACACCAAATGCTAAAATACCCAATCAGAGGAAAGATTGTCATAGTTCACGGAGAGGAGGAGTACATGGTTAGCAATCTGAACTCTTTTAGGTATGTTGCAATGGATGGTGAATTCATCGAGACTCCCTGTCAGAACTTTGAGGAGGTTCTAGCAACGATTTCGGCAACCAGGTCTACTCCAAAGGTCCCAAAGATTACTAGACCTCCACTTAAGATGGTCTCTTTGAAAGATGCTTGAGAAGTAGTTGAAGAAGGAGGATGTACTATCTGGGGTCAGCTTCCGGATATTCCCTACAAGTCCGACAAATTTGGGTTGGGGTTCACTTCAGAGGCCCAAAGAGTTGTTCGACGTTCCCGTGTTGGGGGACCACCTCTGCGTATCAGCAATCAAGGAGTCAATGCAATAGAAGACAGTGATGGCAGCTGTGACATGGACGAATGGATTTTTCCAACCATCGACGAAGGGCTCAACAATTGGGAGGCCAAAGATTTCATTTCTATTACTTTTATTTAAGAATAATTGTCTTTTAATATTTTCAGGCTTGTAATATTTAAACAATTCAGACTTTTAAAACCTTGTGTCTTACCCGAGGCACAACGGTCCATTTGTGAGGGTTGTCACTTCATTCTCATATGTCATTAATGAACCATGGACATTTTTTGCATCAAATTTTGTGTTCTTTGTTTTTCTTTCGTACATTTTATTTTCTTTCAAAAGTAGATATGCTCGTACACACACTCACATATTAAAAATGCAGATCTACATCCACTCAGGATCCCATGGGTAACAGTTCTGCTATGGCCAATTGTGACTTTTAAAATCCGATCAACAAAGTCGAAGACGAAGGCGAGGAAGATTGTGAGGTGCCAGGGGAGTTGGCCAGGTTGTTGCAACAGGAAGAAAGGACCATTCAGCCACACGAAGAGCCAGTCGAAACAGTTAACTTGGGAACTGAGGAAGACAAAAAGGAAGTCAGGGTGGGTACCAGTTTGGAACCTAATGTCAAAGAGCGTCTGATTCAGTTGTTGCACGATTATGTTGAAGTCTTTGCCTGGTCATACGAAGACATGTCGGGACTTAATACCGACATTTTGGTACATCGTCTGCCTACAAGGGAAGATTGTCCTCCAGTAAAGCAAAAGGTTCGCCGCATGAGGCCTGATATGTCAGAAAAGATCAAGGCAAAAGTCATGAAGCAATTCAATGCTGGATTTTTGGCTGTCACCGCTTATCCCCAATGAGTGGCCAATGTTGTTCCTGTGCCCAAGAAAGACGGTAACGTGCGAATGTGTGTGGACTACAGAGATTTGAATAGGGCAAGCCCCAAAGATGATTTCCTACTCCCCCACATCGACATTCTAGTTGACAATACGGCACAACACAAAGTGTTTTCCTTCATGTACGGTTTCCCAGGCTACAACCAAATCAAAATGGCGCCTAAGGATATGGAGAAAACAACCTTTGTTACACAGTGGGGCACTTTCTGCTATAAGGTCATGCCATTCGGACTGAAGAATGTTGGGGCAACCTATCAACGCGTCATGGTAGCTTTATTTCATGACATGATACATTATGAGATAGAGGTCTACGTAGATGATATGATAGCCAGATCACAAACGGAAGAAGAACACCTTGATCATTTATAGAAACTGTTTGAGAGGCTGAAGAAGTACAAGTTGAGATTGAATCCAAACAAGTGCATGTTCGGAGTACGGTCTGGTAAACTTCTAGACTTTGTCGTCAGCAACAAAGGTATCGAGGTTGATCCTACCAAAGTTAAAGCGATACAAGAAATGCCATCTCCTCGTACTGAAAAGGAAGTCATAGGATTCTTGGGACATTTGAATTACATCGCCAGGTTCATTTCTCACCTGACAACTACTTGTGAGCCAATCTTCAAGCTCTTGAAGAAAGATCAAGTAGTCAAATGGAATGATGAATGCCAAGTTACTTTTAACAAAATCAAGGAATACTCACAAGAGCCTCCTGTGTTGTTACCACCCATCGAGGGAAGGCCTTTAATCCTGTATTTGACTGTTTTAGAAAACTCAATGGGGTGTGTGTTGGGGCAGCATGACGAGTCTGACCGAAAAAAGCATGCTATTTATTACCTGAGCAAAAAGTTTACCGATTGTGAAACAAGATATTCACTGCTCGAGAAAACTTAATGCGCTCTGGCATGAGTTGCTCGTCGGCTGAGACAGTATATGCTAACCCATACTACTCTGTTGATATCTAAAATGGACCTGATAAAATACATCTTTGAGAAGCCTGCTCTTTCTGGGAGAATAGCAAGGTGGCAGATGATCCTGACAGAATATGACATACAGTATACTACCCAGAAAGCTATAAAGGGTAGTGTATTGGCTGATCATCTCACTCACCAGGCTTTGGAAGACTATCAGTCCATGAAGTTTGAGTTCCCGGATGAAGACATCATGACATTATACAACTGTGAAGAAATCAGGCCATATGACGGACCTGAACAAGTATCCCGATGGACCCTATTCTTTGATGGAGCATCCAATGCACTGGGAAATGGTATCGGTGTCGTACTCATATCTCCGGAGGGATGTCATACTCCCTTTACTGCCATACTTTGCTTCAACTGTACAAACAACATGGCAGAATACGAAGCATGTATCTTTGGTCTCAAAGCTGCTATAGACTTGGGGATCAAATCCTTGAATGTATTTGGAGATTCAACTTTGGTCATCATTCAGATCAAAGGGGAATGGGACACCAAACATCCCAACCTTATCCCTTACAAAGAACATGTGTTGACATTGTTTCCGCATTTTGAGAAGATTACCTTCGAGCATTTCCTGCGAGAAGAAAATCAGCTAGCAGACGCACTAGCTACAGTGTCATCTATGTTTTAACTTAATTGGGATAATGAGGCTCCTCAAATCACTATTGAGCGGATGGATGAACCAGCCTACTATCACGAGATTGGTACTGAAGAAGTAATGGATTGACTTTGGTTCCATGAAATTAAAAGGTATCTTGAGTCTCAGGAATATCCAGAAGGAGCTTCAGTAAATGACAATAAGTTCCTAAGAAGATTCTCAGCTAAGTTCTTCCTCAGTAACGGTATTTTGTACAAATGCAGTCATGACTTTGTATTGCTTCGATGCGTAGACAAGGTTGAGGCTGAAAGGGTCATGGTTGAATTACACCAAGGCACTTTTGGTACCCATTCCAGTGGGCATACAATAGCAAAGAATATCCTTCGGGCAGGCTATTATTGGTCTACCATGGAGGCAGACTGCTATCAACACTCTCAGACTTGCCATAAGTGTCAGATTTATGCTGATAAAGTGCATGTACCTCTAGTTCCTCTGAATGTCTTGACGGTTCCTTGGCCATTTGCTATGTGGGGAATCGATATGATTAGGGAAATCAAACCAACGGCCTCCAATGGACACCGCTTCATCTTAGTGGCCATTGACTATTTTACAAAGTGGGTGAGGCAGCTTCCTTTGCTTCCGTTACTAAGAATGTGGTCGCCCGGTTCATCAAACAGAACCTCATTTGTCGATACGGTGTCCCTGAGAGAATCCTCACTGATAATGGTACGAATCTAAACAACACTATGATCATCGCCTTGTGCGAGCAATTCAAGATCCAGCATCATAACTCTTCCCATTACCGGCCAAAGATGAATGGTGTTGTCGAAGCTGCAAATAAAAACATTAAGAAGATCATACAGAAAATGACAGTCACATACAAAGACTGGCATGAGATGCTACTGTTCGATCTCTACGGGTATCGTACCACAGCTCGCACATCAACTGGGGCAACACCCTATTCTCGGGTATACGACATGGAGGTTGTCTTACCTATTGAGGTCCAGATCCCCTCTCTGAGGATCATGAAGGATGCTGGTTTGAATGAAGAAGATTGGATCCAGACTCGGTTTGACCAACTAAACTTGATTGATGAGAAGAGGCTTACAGCTATCTGTCATGGTCAGATGTACCAAAAACGCATGATCAAAGCTTTTAATAAAAAGGTCAAATGTCAGGTATATCAGGTCGGTGACTTGGTAATCAAGCGTATCATTTTGCCACAAGGTGACCCCAGGGGCAAATGGACTTCTACATATGAAGGGTCGTTTGTAATCAAAAGCATATTCTCTGGTGGAGCAATGATCTTGACCACTGTGGATGGCGATGACCTCCCGCACCCTATAAATACGAACATAGTTAAAAGATACTATGCATGATCAAAGACCCACTAGGTTGACTGGCCTAGACAAAAATAAGGGCTTCCCGGCGAACCAAAAGGGTTCGGGCAAAAATAAGGGATGAAAATTAAAAAAATTGTACACCCAGCAAGTCGAAAACCCGAAAGAGAGGCTTGGGAAAAAAGGGTATCCCGGTGGTCTGAAAACCCGAGAGGGTGGTCCAGGAAAAAGTTAGGGATTAAAGCGTATGACTATGTCTCGTTGGATCATCTTGCAGACAATTTTCAGCATTGACCAATCAACTTAAACAGTTCTAATCAATCCAATCGACTTCACTGAGGCGACAAGTGGACAAGACACTCAGAGACACAAAGACTATAGCAGAATAGGAACCCCATGGGATTATTGCACATAGCTATCTTTCCTTTGTATTGATGATCATTTTGTTACGACGACATTCTCTTACTAGAATGCTCATCTCACTGTACAAAAATACTTATTCAAGTTAATACAAAGATATCCCCTTTGGAAGTGTAAAACCATTTGTTTTTTTGTTTCTGTGTTTTATTTACAAAAAACGTCCAATGATTTATTTTTGAACATATGCATTTGAACGTAATTACTGTTACAAATAAACAGAAAATGGAAAGACAATTACTAATGACTTTAAGAAATAGGATAATATATGTAGGCCATTCCATAAAATCCTCGCAAGTACCTTCTCCAGCAAGAGCGAAAGCGATTACATCTTACTACAGGATCATTAACATATCTCCAGAGCAAAGCTTCCAGCTACCGCTCCAGAGGTTCCCCAGTAAGTTGCCCAACTTCTCAGGTTTCCCCAGCAGGATTCCACGAAGTCTACAAGCAATGTCCGACGTTTCTCTTCTACAACAGAGTTTATTTCTCTAATGATTGGAAATCCACCCGTCAGTGCTTCAGAAGGGATTTATTTGCCCCGCTCCCAGCAACACTATAGCACAAACAATCTTTAAGTCCATACATTTGCATTCATACGTCATAGCATTGACAACACAAGTTCATACAGTACAATCTCATTTATTTTGAGAAACAACATTATACCATGCATTGCATACATCATGACATGGCATACGACTAACTGTCCACCTTTTCAGGAAAAATTAATCGACATGAAATTATCATCAGCAAAATTCCAACAGACAAATATTTTCAAACAAGAAAAGATAGGTCGACCATCTACATAACAAAATATTTCTTCCATATTCTTACTGGTTCAGATAAATCTCTCAACAGTTTATTCTGATTCATTTCTAGATTCTTACTGGTTCAGATAAATCTCTCAACGGTTTATTCTGATTCATTTCCAGATTTTCACTGGTTTAGATAAATCTCTCAACGGTTTATTCTGATTCATTTCCAGATTTTCACTGGTTCAGATAAATCTCTCAACGGTTTATTCTGATTCGTTTCCAGATTATTACTGGTTCATATAAATCTCTCAATGGTTTATTCTTATTCGTTTCCAAATTCTTACTGGTTAAGATAAATCTCTCAATGCTTTATTCTGATTCGTTTCCATATTCTTACTGGTTCAGATAAATCTCTCAACGGTTTATTCTGATTCATTTCCAGATTTTCACTGGTTCAGATAAATCTCTCAACGGTTTATTCTGATTCATTTCCAGATTTTCACTGGTTCAGATAAATCTCTCAACGGTTTATTCTGATTCATTTCCAGATTCTTACTGGTTCAGATAAATCTCTCAACGGTTTATTTTGATTTGTTTTCAGATTCTTACTGGTTCAGATAAATCTCTCAACGATTTATTCTGATTCATTTCCAGATTCTTACTGGTTTAGATAAATCTCTCAACGGTTTATTCTGATTCGTTTCCAGATTCTTACTGGTTCAGATGAATCTCTCAACGGCTTATTTTGATTCATTTCCAGATTTTCACTGGTTCAGATAAATCTCTCAACGGTTTATTCTGATTCATTTCCAGATTTTCACTGGTTCAGATAAATCTCTCAACGGTTTATTCTGATTTGTTTCCAGATTCTTACTGGTTCAGATAAATCTCTCAACGGTTTATTCTGATTCATTTCCATATTTTCACTGGTTCAGATCAATCTCTCAACGGTTTATTCTGATTCGTTTCCATATTCTTACTGGTTCAGATAAACCTCTCAATGGTTTATTCTGATTCGTTTCCAGATTCTTACTGGTTCAGATAAATCTCTCAACGGTTTATTCTGATTCGTTTCCAGATTCTTACTGGTTTCCAGATTCTTACTGGTTCAGATAAATCTATCAACGGTTTATTCTGATTCGTTTCCAGATTCTTATTAGTTCAGATAAACCTCTCAACGGTTTATTCTAATTTGTTTTCTGTTAAAATCAAGTTCAGACTTTCTGTCAACAATCATCTTTAGATGGCATCTATAATCCCATCTCCGATAACTCCCCATCATTTCTCCAAATGGCATCTTTAAGCCCATTCTCTACACAATCAACCAGCGCATCATCGAGTACAAATTTCTGGGCACTCTAGTGTTCAAGCATCTTCCACTCTCAAGCCACGAACGACAAACATGTCAATCTCGCTTTTCAAGTTTAAGAAGATTGAACAGGGGCAGTTGTTGTACCCCAAAATTTGCCCTCCTATTTTTTACTCAAGATGTTATCCCATGGTTTCTTAAATATTCAATTTGGCTCAAAAGTTGATCAAACGGATTTTCTTCCTAGTTAACCAGTCAGCAATTAGGGTTCTGCACTTCTCAAAGGTTGGCCCAATTCATGGCCCAGATAACTGCAAAGGCATTTGTGTGATTTCTATTTGTTCCTTTAATTATAATCTTTTGAAGATTGATGTTACTTCTGAGGGCATATTCTGTTTGAATAAGGTGCAAAGTTTAAGGTCTTTAAGCAAATCATGATTGAGGGTTCAATTAATCACTTAGTTTTGAGCTTCTAAACATTTATTTTGTTTAAAAGTGCAAGATACATGATTTATCCTATCATATTATGTTTACTTGAAGTGCAAGTTATCAAGCTAGGATGCTTATTCAAGATATTCAAACCAAGAATTACAACATTAAAATAAAAACTCAGAAGTTTTGGACAATAAATTTGCATTGTTACTCAAGCTTTGTTCATTACAGTTTGGTGGGTCTTTTTTTTTACAAATAATTACAAGTGATTACAAAAATTACAAATGCAAAGTTTAAATCTACAAAGGAAGTTTGCTTCTTCTTCAAGACTACATGCTTCATCCTCAAGAAATTCCCCATTTGCTAGCCTTTTGTCTTGCTTGCCATTTGTTTGTACATGTGACAAAAGAAAAGAAAAAAATTAGCAAGCATCATGGAAAATTCCAAGCAAGAATTAATGGTTAAAAGATTTTTTTCATTTCATCATGAGGGTTTATATTTGGAATCAGATTAAGAGGGGTTTATTTTTAATCATGGGCCATTTCTCCCAATTGCAAATCACAAAAGGTTGCATTTTGGTTCACAAAAAAGAGAAAGGGGAAATTGCTAACATTGCCTTGAAACAAGCAAGCAAACTGCCAAGCATAGCAAATGAATGAGCAAACAAAAGCCAAGTCAATGCAGCCCCAATTAAAGCAAAGGCAGGCTGCTAAGACAGCAAAATACGAAACAGCAGTATGAACAAAAATAGGTTGCAAGCAGTACAGCAAAGCAATATACACTGTAAATAGCAGGTACACTTAAAGCAGGTCAACAAGCAACTCAAAACAAACAAAGAGAACAGCAAACTAGCCATGGCTCAAACCCTATGCCTCATCATTTCCCTAAGAATATAAACCCTTCAGAAATGCATCAAAAGCAAAAAGGCTTTATCTCACAAAGAGAGAAAAGAGGAAAGATATCACTTAGCCAGCAAATGCCAAGACAAGCAGGTTGCTATAAGCAACAGTCCAAGAAGACCTGCTCCAAAAGCCTCTCTATGCTGCCCATAGCAGTCCAAAAACCTATCCAAAATTATTCATAAAAGCATGTCAACATAAACCATAACAATTAGTATGCAATACAGTCCAAAAAAATGCCCAAACTTTCACCAAAATGGAAACAGTCCAAGCTGCACTCAAAAGCCAAAGACTAAAAAAGGGCCAAAACTGTCAAAATTCAAAGTGATTTTTCCCTCCTTTTTTTTTACCCTAATCAAAGAACAAGTTTATTGTTTTATAGAGGAGAGAACCATCAAATTAAAGGGACAGATACATCACCAAGCAAAACAAGTACATAACGAGCAAAAATATCAAAAACCACAAAAACTCAGAACAAGAGGTTTAACAAAATCTTTTGTTCCAAACCAATTGAAACATCATCAAACCATCTCCAAACCAGAACAAAATGTCATCAAACCATCTTCAAACCAACTGAAATATCACAAAAACATTACAAAGAAACCAGAATAAAATATCATCAAACCATCTCCAAACCAAAACAAAATATCATCATACCATTTCCAAACCACCAGAACATGAACAACCCATCTTCAAACCCCAACTAAAACATCACTGAAACCTCACAAAAAACCAGATACAAAACTAGCAAAAATATCAAAAGCCACAAAAACTCAGAACAAGAGGTTCAACAAAAATCTGTTGTTTCAAACCAACTGAAGCATCATCAACACCACCATCCAACCATCATCAAAAAAACAGCAAATAACAAAAAACACAGAACCAAAATTCCACTATTCCAAACTTGTCATCAAACCCATCAAATTAGTGGCAAACCAATAAACAACAAGAACCCTAATCTGATAAACAGGGTAATACAAGTTCAAAAGAAGAAAAAGTAACACAAGCTTAGAAGGAGAAAGAAATCGCCCACAACACAAAGTCAGAATCGTCTTACCAAAAGAACCTCAGGAGGTAAGTAGGGTTATAGATCTGGACCTCACCAAGCGATCTCTTTCTTCTCTTTCCTTCCTTCTTTGAATCTTTTGTTGCATGCATCACTAGCTTCGCCATTTTCATCAAACAGAAACTAGGGTTTTCTTTTTCCCATTCTAGATTTAGAGCCATCAAGTGGAAATCTGTAGAAATAAGTCACAAATTAGTAACTAGCATTAAGAGAAGATCAGAAAAATGTAAGAAAAGTAGAGTTTTGAGGCACGCCGCCGCCGTCACCGTTGTGAGGCGATTTCTGACGCAGCCAAAGGGTCTTCTCCGGTGAAGGCCCATAGCAAGGGAGAAGAGAGAGGATAGAGCGTTGAAGAGATAGAAAGAAAGTGGAGTTATGAAACCTGGCTTCATGAGTAAGCGTTTTTGTTTTGTTTAACAATAACGCCCCGGTCCAATCTGGTGGCGACATTTGTCACCACCTCTTTAGCTGTCCAGGGTGATTCCCCACTTGCCACCCCATGATAGTATGATGCGCTCTCATCATCTATCCCTTTGATCAGTAATCACACCCTTTCAATGTGTCTTAGATGCATGCCTTTGGTAAAAAGATGTAAGAAGAAATGACTGTCATTCTCAAGAATCCTTTAGCTTCTGAGCCATCGTCATTGCTGCCATCAGTGCAATTCCAAAATCTCTTGGAACCTAAATGCATATTTTGAATTAACTGAACGTAGGGCTGAAGAACATCACGAAGATTGGTTTGGATACAAATAAACTTTGAGCCTTTATCCTTTATTTCTTAAACAGTGAACCCGACCACGTTACAACCCTTAAAAGACCTAATTGAAGCCAGGTTTCTTTTGAAAGCATACTACAGCAAGGTTGCGTAAACTGACTCCTATGATCTTTTGCGAATCATTTGTTTTGGTTTCATACCTTTGTTTTCACTTTAAAAGTATAAACCACTGTGTTTTAACCAGTGATGCACTTTCTACACACCAATAACATCATTTCAAAAATGATTTTGGATTCAAAACTTTTGCATGAACTTTGCATTAAAAATACCATGTTTGAATAAACAATTTTGCTTGAAAACAAGCTTTCCTCATCAAGGAATTTCAGACAGCTGAGAAACTTGGTCAGTGACCCTATCAGGGGCAAGTATCTTCCAGATCCTGTTGTAAATCAGTTCAAGATTTACTGCTCAATGCAAGTTTTCTCAGAATTGGCCAGCCAGGAAATCATTTTCAAGACTCATACAGGGGCATTCATTTACAACAATTATCTCAAGAGCTGAAGCCATGATCAGTTTATCTCCAATAGTCATTTCGGAGCTGAAGCCGTGATCAGCTTATTTCCAGCAACTTTCGACTGAAGCCATGATCAGTTTATCTTCAACAGTTAGCTAATCTGGGACAAGTCCCCCAGTAGCTCTCCATATCCTTCTTCAGAAGATCATCAGTTCAACACAGTTTTCAAGGGAGACAAATTTGGGCGCAAGATTTTTTTCTTCTTTCCAATCAAATTTGGCAGAGTTCTCTGTGTTGAGGAATCAAACTTCCAAACTATTCTCCACAGAAGAGTCAAACTCCATTGTCATAAACGTTGGCATTACATGCATAAATCATTCACATATGATGCATAACAAAATTCACACATAATGCATAACAAGAGTGTTTCATCCTCATTTTCATTTTCCAAGGTCTTATTGCAGTTGACATGTCACCTTGAGATCAAAATCCAACTTACTTGGCACCTACCAAAGCAAACATCAATTTGAGTTGTTTCTCTTTTTTCATCCAAAGCCAGTATTGGATGTTGTTACCTTTTTCTTCATTCAAAGCCAGTATTGAATGTCAAGATCCCTTTCACTCATTCAAAGCCAGTATTGGATGTTATGATCTTTTCTCTCGTCTAAAGCCAGTATTAGACGTTGAGCTTTTCTTTCATTCAAAGCCAGTATTGAATGTCAGGATCTTTTGTTTCCATCCAAAGCCAGTATTGGATATTTTGAGCTTTTCTTTCATTCAAAGCCAGTATTGAATATCAGGATCTTTTGTTTCCATCCAAAGCCAGTATTGGATATTGTGATCGTTTCTCTCTCGTCTAAAGCCATTATTAGACGTTGAGTTTTCCCTTCATTCAAAGCCAGTATGGGATGTCGTGTTTCTTTTCCGTTCAGCGTCTTTCCTGGACGACTCTGATGTAGCTTCAGATTTGGTCTCATCCCACATCTATTGTTCTTCTAGATGTTTCTGATTGCCTTTTCCAGAGAGTTTCTCGCCTCATTCAATGCCATTCTTGGATGTCGCTGCTTGCCTTCTGGAGCTTTACCTTTTTTTCTCCAAGTATTGATGGTTACTCTTTGTCACCCTGACAGATATCCAGAAGTATCTTGTTGTTCCCCGGCGTGTCTTTCCACGTCATTTCATCTGAACTACCACAAATTTCCAGTTTCGAGTCTTTCCATGTTCCCACAGAGTCTGTCTCATCTCATACATCATTCAAAAATATATATGTAAAAAAAAAAGAGTCCAGGCATTCATTCATAACATATGTTATCATCTCATCGCACCAGGGACAAAATTCAGGTCTGTTTGTATTTAATTACTTTCTGCCTATCTGGCTAAAAGATAATTAAATAGGGGCAGCAGTTGTACCCTAAATTTTGCCCCTAACTTTTTCAGTCGCACTTTCATACCATATTTTGTCATTTTGGTCACAATCATTAATAAATAGCTTCATTCATCACATTTGCATCCTATCTTTAAGTTTGCTCTTGTGTTGTTAACTAACTTCTAATCAAAATACAAAAAATATTTGTCTTTGTCTTTGCATATTTGTGTTTTGTAGGTACCAAGTCGAAGCATCTGACAAATAAGGATTTCTGGTATCATTTTCCTAAAATCTCTATTTGCAAAGAAAAAGAATTAAAAATTTTCATTTTTTTCACTGATGCAATCGATTGCTCTTAGAGTGCAATCGATTGCACATGGTGCATTTTGCGCCATTTTTGAAAAAAAGACACTGTGCAAATCGATTTGCACTATAGTGCAATCGATTGCACAGCGTGAAAATTTGAAAAAAATAAACAATTTTTAAACTTGTCAAATTTTTGGCTCCAATTTTCCTTCATTTTTTAAAGATGTATCATTAATTCAAATTTTAGTGCCAATCTTTCATTTTTAAGAAGAATTATCATTAATTCAAATTTTGGCTCTAATACTTGAAGGAATTATCATTAATTCAAATTTTGGCTCCAAGAATCAATTACCAAATCACCACTAATCCCAATCCTAAACTCTATAAATAGAGCCCTCATCTCATTCAAATTTCAAGCTTTTGATAGCCAAATCCACCTTGCTAAAAAATCTCTCAATTCTCTCCATCTACCAAAATCACTCAAAGCTCCATTTTCAAAAAGTTAGTAAGCTTTGCATTGAAGCTTACTAATCTTTGAGCTAAACCTTCATCCAAACACTTTTTCTCCATCAATTCTCTACATCCAAGCTTGGTCAATTGATTCTTGTGGTTGAATTGAAGCAAATTCTTGAAGTTATTTTGATAATTCTCTAGATCTACCTTTGGTAAGTTGGATAATTCATCTTTCACAATGTGATCTCTTGGTGATCTTTGGGATTGATTCTTTGAGCATTATTTTGTGATTTTAATGGTGTTATTTTCTCATAATTTGATGGAATTTTCGTGCTCAAGTGGATCCATGATCATAAGGTGTTTGATGGAAAGTTTGAACAAGAAATTGCCCTTTTAAAATGTTGTTTTTGCTACTATAATTGTGTGCAATCGATTTGCACTGTAGTGCAATCGATTGCACAGACGCAATTTTGCACAATTTTTAGAAAACTGTACTGTGTAAATCGATTTACACAATAGTGCAATCGATTTACACAGGGACAGAATGCACTTTTTTGCCTTGTTTTGGGGCAGCTTTGATCCAAAATGCTTTTTCTACTCACTCCTTTTGATTTTTGGTTTGGATTGCAATTTTAAATGTCCAATTTGTCTTTAAACTCAATGGACTTTGTGATGTAGATGAAGTTGGATAAATGTTCATCAATTCAAATCTACCTAAGAGTGAATTATTTAATTCATTTTTTGTACTTTGGATTAATGATATGTTTAGTGCTTTAATCCATCTAGAGGAGTGGTTGAATTTAAAGATGAAAGAATTTTGAAATGGTGATCCAATTTAGCTTATCATTTCCCTCCCTCTTCATCTTATCCCTTTCTTTTTTTTATTGTGCTACATGTTAAGGGATGGTGATCTCTATATCATTTATCCAAACATGAAGTACATAGATTGTTATTGACCGGCCTCAAAATAGGTGCGACTTCTACATAAGTCCACTTACGATTGCTTAACATAGCGCTAAATTTTGTCCCAATTCGAATAAATGATCATTCGTGGCCCAAACTTATTATTGCAAGCTCAAGTATGTTAATTTGATCTCTTTGATCCAATAACCTTGAGATTCATTGTGTGTAGGCTTTGGTTCTACCAATCCTCTAATGGATCTACAACACCTTTGGTCAATGCGGATCACTTAAACATTGTTGATCATTACATGTTGCCTTGTGAGAATTCCAAAATGGATGATATACTTGACAAAAAGCAAATGCAACTTGTTGTGTGGAGGCTTTGGTTCTACCAATCCTCTAATGAGTTCCAAATGCAAGTTTCAAGATGGTCATCCAACTAACCACTAATTACTAACAATTAACTTTACTTTACGCTTTTATTTTCATGCTTTATGTACCATTTACTTTTAGCATTTTACATTTCATGCTATTTTCATCTTTGCTCACTTGAGCATTTACTTTTATGTCATTTTTATTTTGCTCACTTGAGCTTTTCTTTCTTTTTAAAGACACCTAATAATCAACATGAACCATAAAAATCATTAATGATACTTGGACTACATGGTTACTATCCTTTGCATTATGGAGGGATGGACTTCTTGGACTTAGGATTAGAGACCTTGGCCTATCTTGGAGACTTTGTGACTTTATTTGATATTTTGTCTGGAGTTCTTGAGGTTTACCTCAAGACATTGGGTTGTTTGTTTGTTTTGTGTGCAGGTTATTGAGATTACGATCTTTGTTTGTAATCTGGAATTCACCCGTATACAGCCGTTACTCTGCCCAATTTTTGCGAAGACTAAATACACTTGAAGTTTGATTCTCTCAAGAGGTCTAGTATCTTTGCTTATTTGGTTTCAATCCAAAGAATTGGAATTCTACATTGGCTTATAATGTCAAGTATCGGCTTCATGTTGGTTAGACGGTTCTCTTCCTTAGCTTTTACCTTATGCTTTAGGATAGTCCCTTCATCTCCTCCCATCTTATTTAATTTTAAAAACCTTCTCATCTTCTTTCAAAATCTTCTTTGTTTTTAAACTCGAACCGCTTTCATAATAAACCTCGACTTTGTCGAGTGCCTTTTCTTTTAAAACTTACTTTCTTTAAACAAACTTCAATTCATTTAATCATACTTTGACATTTCTTTCAAAATTAACAAAACACTTCAACTCATTCAAACTCTTTTGTGCGCCCAAGCACCTTTTCCATTCAAAACTTTTTTTCAAGGTGAGACATGATTCATTGATAGTCGAGCAACATTCTCCTATCCCTATGGTTATAAAGGTGTCTACTTTTCCACTTGAGTACTAGAGGCGTTTTCAAACCCTCACTCTTGTTGACGCAGGGTCCATCTTTCTTACACCTTGTGGGCGTTAGTCGAGATTTCTCTCCTAACAATGACGACTTGTCTCCTTGTTTAAAAACAATCAACAAACAAGTCTTTTCTAGATGAACTACGTGTACCCTGATCCCCTATTGCACGAAAGGTGGTACGTAGGAACTAAAGGTTCGCAACCGCGGCGGGTGCAAAAATCATAAAAATATTTCTTTTATCACCTCCACCATCCATTTTATATACAACACATTTTTATAGCCAAAATATACAGATTTTTCAAAGAGGTTCCTGTGGAGTACCGTAGATGTTTAGGGTGCTAATACCTTCCCTTTGCATAACCAACCCTCTTACCTTGAATCTTTCCCCCTCTTTTTGGGTTATTCGCTTTTTTCCCATTCCTTTGGAAACAATAAAGCGCGGTGGCGATTTTTATTTTGATTTGTATAAAGTCTAGTCAATCCAATGGCTTAGTCTTGCACATTTCTACCGCTACAATGGTAAGATAGCAACATTAAAAGGAGGAAGAAAAGAACCTTGAGACCTTTTGAATAGGTAGATGCGCTCCTAGTTGCTCGCTTGCTCACGACAAAAACATTTTTACACATCAACACTTCCATTTCTAAAACATCTTCAAAAAGATGAAACATTTTGTATACGTTCTTATAGAGACGAGAACCATTGTGAAATATCTTTTCAAAACACTTTCCAAAACACAATCCACCAACACATCTTTGAACCATCTTTTGAAATAAAACTTTGTATGTATTCTTATAGAAACGAGAATCATTACAAAGAGATTTTTCAAAACACTTTCAAAACCCACACCACAAGCACACTGTCAAACAAAAGCAAGTGATCTAAACGAGTAACTAAGAGCCCATGGAAAACCATGGATGAAAAGGGTGCTAATACCTTCCCTTTTCATAATCTACCCCCCGAACCCGAGAAATAATCTTGAAAGGTCTTTCCTGTGCTTTTTTACCTTTCCTTTTGGATAAAAGAAAAGTCGGTGGCGACTCTTGCTATCCGCACAAATGCGATCGAAAAGAAAAACATCAAGTCAGTTCTCCCACCGTATCACAAAGGATATCGAAGAAAATCGACGGAAAAAAGGTTAACACTGTGGTGAATCGGATCCCCCAAAGGACTTAACATCAAGTACGAACGAAAATTCTGCTTCTTTCTTCTACAAAATCTCTGAATTAATTCTTCTTCAAACCTAAACTTTTTGGATTATCCGCTCCATGTTATTATTTTTGTTCTTCTCTCTGTGATTTTTTTTCTATTTTATCTGCGATTTGTATTGTTATTTGTCACTATTGATAGCTCTAGCGTGTTCTAATTCTAATGTTATTTGTTGGATTATGGTTTGACCGCAGTATTGCTTAGAGGTTGAGCGGAACTAAGTTTGGAGCTTCACTCGTACTTTTGGTGAAGGGTTTGAAACCCGTAAAGCTGCTGCACAGGGTTCTTTGTTCTAGAGCTTTTGGTCCCCTTTCAAAGATGAAAGTTACAGACAAAAGTGAGGGGTTCTTGGGTAAGTGTCGAGCTTATGGCTCAACTTATTCAGCATACATCCTAACTTTATGACAGAAACTTGATCTTCTTAGGAAAAGAAACATATTCACCAGTTTTTTTGGGGTTTTAATAATTTTATCTAAACATCTGTGGTTATCAATTATTTTGCAGGATCAAACTGTTTTAATGATGGCGCAGTCTAGACGGAAGTATGTTAACAAGCAAACATTATAGCACAAAGATCTCAAATAGATAAGCACACAAGACATAAGATGAACCAGTAAATGGCATATGCAAAGTGACTTACCTCAAAGCTGACACAAGTGAAGAAATAGCAAACCAAAGGTGATGAGATGTTCTTTAATCCTTCCTCCTTTTAATCTAACTTCTGGTGTGTAAGCAATAATTTGAGTGAAATTTGAATGATATATGTTTGGTGAGAAGTGGAGTATGTATGTTAATATTGGTGGGTGATGTTTGTTGGAACTGTTGTGGTTTCGGTTGGTAAAGGGGTTAAGGGGTTTGATGCAGTTTCAAGAAAATGATGGTGAGTGTATATTGAGACAAAGGTTTTTAGGTGAATGGTTGATTTTCTGATTTTTGTATTGTCTTCTTTTTCTCTTATGTTGACTATCTCTTTCTTATATACAGTCCCATTGTGTTTTGGGGGGAAATCAGCTAACTTTTGAACACTTTTGGTTAGCTGAACTTGTGGCCTTTGGGTGCAAAATTTTAGACTGTTTTAGAATGTTGACTTGCTGCCTTTTGAGTGCAGTTTAAGGCATGTCTATTTTGGTGCAAACTTGTGCAGGTTTTGGACTGAGGTATAACAGCCTGTGGACTCTTGTACTTGGACTGTTTGGACAGAAAATGCAGCAGGTTGTGCAGGCTACCTTTGACAGTTTTATGGGCAGTTTTAGTTTAGGTGATATCTCTCTAAACCTATCTCTTTTCCTCTTTCTTTTTCAATGCTGATGTAAAGCCACTTTGCTTTTATTTCAAGATTTCTGAAGGGTTTGTATGTTTTCAGGAAAATGATGATGTGCTTTTTTTGTTGAGCAAGATTGCTATCTATGCTTTGCCTTGTTGCTGCTGTGTTTGGTTTGTTTTTATCTGCTGCCTACTGCTTGCTTCATGCTTTGGACAGCCTTGCCTTGGTAGCTTTACTTGGAAGCTTTGACTTGTTGTTGTGTTGTTGCTGCTTTGCAGCCTTGGGCTTGCTTCTATATTTTGTTTATTTGCATATTTTGTTGTTGCTTGTTGTTATGTTCTGTTGTTGTTCTATTGTACTATTTATTTTATGTTGCAGGCTTAGGCTGCTGTTTTGTTCGTATTTTGTTGTTGTTTGACTTGTTGCTATATTTGTTGCATATTATGCTGCTTGTATAGCAGCCTGCTATTTGGCAGCCTGTTCTTGCTGCTTATGCTTGCTTTGTTTGCTTTTCCTTCTTGTGAACCAAGGTCCAACCTTGTGATTTGCAAGAATGGGAGGAGAGAAATTATGATAAAACAAAACAAATTAAAATCTGATTACTATATACAAACCCTAGTGATGAAATTCTCTTTTCTTTTCTTTACATATCACCTTGGTTGAATTGTTAATTTTCTCTATTTTGTTTCATGAACATGAGGCGTGGATGGCGAGCGAGGATTGCTTGAAGATGAAGCAATGGAGATTTGAAGAAACAAAATAAAAGTTCTCTCTTTATAGACAAAAAAATTGTGATTCTTTGTAAACAAAACAAAAACTTGTAAATTATTTCATTTGTAATGTAATAAATACAAAGCCTTGAGTAAATTTGGTGTAATGAAATTTATTGTACAAAACTTGAATTTACTTAAACTTTGCAATTCTCAATTGAATGTTTTGGATTAAAACATATTGGTTTGGTAACTTGGATTTCAAGCAATCACAAAATGATCAAATAACCAATGCGCCTTGTTCTCCAATCAAATTTCTAAACAAAATAAATGTTTAAGAATTCAATTCTAACTTGGTTAACTCAAACCCAAAGCCATGGTCGTCTAAATGACAGTCTTAATCTTCACCTCTTGTCCACACCAAATTTTCATTCAAGATGAAACTCGCATGCCATGCTCGATAAAAATGGAACTTCATTGCCAAATAATCATGCTTTGAGAATAATCATCAACCTTAACAAATTTCAAAAACAGTGATGATTAAGAACACTTGAAATCAAACAAATGACTTACGATGATTCGATAACTTTCAAAGTCTTCCCAATGCAATTTTCTTTCGACCTTTGAAGATCAACTCGTATGCAACATCACCTATGACCATATGCAGAAATAATCGTCTCAAGATCTTGTAATTTAAGGAGATCACAATTCTTAGAAATCAGGCGACAGTTATTTAAAATTAGGTCAAAATCCATAAAGTGACTTCTAACGCGTTCGAATTTGGTGATCTTCTACACGTAATCAGCTCTTGATTTGTGAAGAGAAATTGGAGATAACATCGGGGAGAGTCATATGCAAGAAGAACCGCTCAAAAATATTGAATAATGAAGAAGTTACAGTCGCTTGAACTTGGTCTCGCAAAAGGTCAGATTTTGGGTTAATTGAGTCATTTTCAGTCGTTTGAACCATTGACTGGGCAAACTTGTGACGCGAGATTCGAAACTCGGCATGAAAATCCTTGAGGAGACATGAATATCTATGAAGACCATTTAAACCCTTGAAGAATCAATTTTCTTTGAGAAATGTCAAACCCTAATTGTTGACTTACTGCCTAGGAAGAGAATCTGTCTGATCAAACTTCTGAGCCAAAATGAGTATTCGAGAAAACCTAGGATAGTATCTTGAATAAAAAATGAGAGGGAAAATTTTGGAGTACAACAGTATCCATGAATGGTAGGAGTTTGTAGTCGGCCGAGTTGTCAACCAGCCTGTCAATATTAGGCAAGGGATATGCATCCTTGGGACATGTCCAGTTAAGATTAGTATAATTAACACACATACGCAATTTTTCATTATTTTTCTTAACAAGTACGATGTTGGAGAGCCATGTTTAATACCGAGACTCATAAATAAAATTTGCTTCTAGGAGGTCTTTTACAACTTTTTCAGTAGCCTCCGCTTTCTCGGGAGACTGCATACGCCTATGTTGTACTACTTCCCTAGAGGTCAAATCTATAGCAAGCTGGTGGCATGCGATCTCAGGGTCGAGTCCGAGCATCTCTGCAGTGCTCCACGTGACCAAATCACTGTTCTCCCTCAAACATGCTTTGAGGTGCTTCATCGCCAGATCGGGAAGTCCAGCTCCAATCGTCACACCCTTGTTTGGGTCTTTGCCGAGAAATATGATTTCAAATCTTTATCGGGGACGGGCCGAAGAGCATCTTGTTCTCCATTAGGGACTTCAACTTCATATTTGGTGAAGTTGGTGTCGAGGTCAATGGAGTTGACACGCGAGGAAAGGTGCTCGTTCTTCATACTGGGTGGGTTTGGCTGCGGAAAAGGTTATTCCAGTGTCCGTCTTCGGCTTCGTGTCGACCATGTTATGTCCCTTTGATGCTGCATTAAAGCACCTTCTTGTAGCTTGGATGTCTCCGTGAATGGTGGCGACGCATCCCATCTTGTAATGTCATGCTTCAGCAAGTTTATGTTTTGATGATTACAAACATCATGATCAAGGCAAACAACATTATCAAAAAGTAGAAGAAAAGTATCTACTCAAAATAGAGTTTTGGCTTACATGTTAAGTTACTCCTAAAGAAGGCTTTGGTATTTGATCTTCAATATGGTACAAGACTCCAATTCAATATAGTATGTTACTATAGTGCTCAAAATATGTCTAAACATCTTGCATACATGTTTCATGGCTTTAAGATCACTAACTTTACATTTCCAAGTCTTTTGAAATGTTTTTTCACTTTCCATAATAGTGGTAACCAATTACTGGTTATGGGTAACCGGCTACAGGCTTTAAAATATTTCTAGAAAACAATTTTCGTTCAGTGGTAATCGGTTACTGTCTTTTGGTAACTGGCTACTGCTTCATGTTTTTAAAATCTGAATGTTACAAAGTCTGGGTAATCGGTTACTTCATTCTGGTAATCGACTACCGCTTAAACATTTTTGAATAATAATTCTATTATGATGGTTGTTGGATTGAAACTTTTTGGCATGAACCGTTGCATTCTTACATGCATTTAGAACCTTTTGAAAGGGTGCATTATGTAAAATCAAGCTTCTCAAATGCACTTTTGATTTGATGAAGACAGACCATGTTAACAAGAAGGCAAAGATTATTGATCAAGCTAAAAGCATATGTGGATAAAGTCTTTGGTTCAAGTACTTAGCAAAATTTCAAGGTATAATGATAATACTTACTTTGAACTTAAGACATAGATGCTCAATGGTCAAAAGAAATATTTCATATTGTCCAAATCCTTACTCAAGTTTTTCTAAGCAAAAAATCAATTTTCACTTGAGTGCAATCAATTTTCATATTGGTGCAATCGGTTGCATGTTCAATTTTTCAAAACATTTGCTATTGTTTCTAAGTGCAATCATTTGCATGTTTGTGCAATTGATTGCTCTCAATCAATTTTTGCTACTGACTTTAAGTGAAATCGATTTACACACTTGTGCAATCGATTTCACACTCAAAATATTTGAATTTCTAGCTGTTAAAACCCCGTGCAATCGATTTACACAAAGGGTGCAATTGATTGCATGCTGAACGATTTTGAAAAATAGTAGCTTTACTCATGCTTGTTCATAACACCAATTCATGAAAACCTTTCACTCAATCTTGGCAATTGTTCATGATTCATTTACAGAATTTTATGTTGTTTCAAAAGGATGCTATGAACATATAAATACTCATTTTCAAAATCATTTTAAACACCTCTTCCAATCATATTTTCTGAATTTTTAAAAATCAAACTTAAGCTGCTATACATTTTCATACACAAGTTTTCTGCACACTTTCACATATTGTTAACCAGAAAACTTTGAGCATTATATATCTTGAGTCATTGTATACTATTATCATTGGAAGAGAAGATCAATCCATTGATTAAATCACTCAAAGTGATCATTGCTACTCAAACTCACTCAAATCAAATATTGCTATATACTTGCTTATTTTTCAGGATTGTTGGAAATAAGTTCAAGGTGTTTTATAAATCTTATTTTCCAGGATTGTTGGATACAAGTAAAGTCACTTTGAGAGGATTGTTCTCATTGTTGACATAGTGAAAATCCAAGAGGATTGTTCTTGGTCCAAGAGGATTGTTCTTGGTTTTGGGTAGTTCTTGTTTAAGTTTGCCACAATAAGGAAATTTCTTTCATGTTGAAAGGGGAGTGGAGTACTCTCGGACTGTGAGGGGAACCAGGATATATCGCTTGTGTCTCTTTATTTTTCTGCACTTTACTCTTTCATAAACTCACCATAAACCAGAAAAATAATATCCATCATCACTAAAACCAGAAAAAATATAAAGTACCTAATTCACCCCCCCCCCCCCCCCCCCCCTCTTAGGCGCACTTCATACTTACAATTGGCATCAGAGCAGGTTATAGGTAACTTGTTCCTAAAAGATCCAGAATGGCTTTCGCGGATCAAAATCCCATTTTCAGAGATGGTGGTAGTAATAACAAGCCTCCTCTATTTTGTGGTGAATATTTTGACTTCTGGAAAATACGCATGAAGGCACATCTAGAAGCACAAGGATAAGAAATATGGGATACCGTCGAGAATGGTCCATTTATCCCTATAACGGTAATCAATGGTTCTGGCTCATCAAAGCCTAAAGCTGCATGGGACGAAGATGATAAGAAGAAGGTTTTCTATGATAAAAAGGCAATAAATCTTCTTCAAGGTACATTTAGCATGGATGAATTCTTTCGTGTCTCGTCATGCAAAACAGAAAAATAAATATGGGATACCTTGGTACAAACTCATGAAGGAACTATTGAAGTTAAAAGATCAAGACTAAATACTTTGAGTCAAGAATACGAATTATTTTGAATGCAGCCCGAAGAAACCATCCTTGACTTGCAAAAGAGATTTGTGCACTTAAAAAATCATCTAAGTTCTCTTGGTAAGACTTTGACGAATGATGAACTAAATCTAAAAGTACTTAGGTCCTTAACTAGGGAATAGCAGCCAAAGGTAACGGCAATTTCAGAAAAGAAAAGTCTCTCCTCCATGACTTCCGCAACGTTGTTTGGAAAACTTCAAGAATATGAGACGGAACTCGGAAGACTTGAAAAGCATGAAAATCAAGAGAAGAAATCCAAGAATATTGCCTTAAAGATAGATTCCAAGGAAGTTGAAAAGGAAGACAATCTAGAAGAAGATGAAAATTTCATGCTTCTTGTTAAAAGGCTTGATAAGTTTTTTGGTAGAAATGACAAATCCTTTTCTTATTCAAAAGGAAAGAAACAATTCAAGAAAAAGGAAGCTTCCATATCAATACAAGAAGTCACATGTGATGAATGTCGTAAGCAAGGTCATATCAAGCCGGATTGTCCGAAACTCTCCAAGAAAGGTGGCTACAAAAGCAAAAGGGGATTCAAGAACAAAAAGGCTATGTTGCATGGGAGGATAATGAAATAAGCTCTTCATCCGACTCTGATAGTGATGAAAGTGAAAATCTAGCACTGATGGCCTCACACCATTCCGATAATGAAGATGATGGGGTTAGTAATGAATTTTTTCTTTTTGATAGTGATGCACAAGGTGCTATAGATGAAATACTAAATGAATGCAAAATTATTTATAAAACTATTTCATCTCAAAAGAAACAAATTTCATCTTTAGAAGAAAAACAAAAATTAAGTGATGAACAACAATAGAATTTTGTATGCAAAAATTATGAATCACTCTCTTTCCAAATTGTCCAATTAAAAAGAGTTATTGAAAGATATGAAAAAGGTCAAATTGGATTAGAAGGTGTTCTTAGCCAACAAAGATATTCCAATGATAAAAGTGGACTTGGATATTCAAAGTTTTCAAAATCAGGTTCTAATAAAACTATATTTGTTAAGGCTAGTGATCAATCATCCAAAGAGAAAGGGAACAAATCTAAAATGGTTCATCACTATCCTAAAAAGAAAACATTTCTTAAGAAGAAATCTTATCCTTCTATATATAGAAGTAACTTTGAACCTACTTGTTTTTATTGTGGCATTAAAGGCCATACACCTAATACTTTCTATGTTAGAAACTTTAATGTGGCAGGTGGGCATTATGTATGGGTAAAGAAAGGCACTAATTATGAAGGACCCAGAGAACCTTGGGTACCTAACAAAACCTAATTTTTTTTGCAGGTATGCTTGAAGACCACATGCAATCTTTGGTATCTTGATAGTGGTTGTTCAAATCGAATAACGGGAGACATAAACCAATTTTCAAATCTAGTTCTAAAGGCCAAGGGTTTTGTCACTTATGGAGATAATAATAAAGGAATAATTCTTGGCAAAGACAAAGTTGGTGCTCCACCTTTCATATCCATTGAATATGTTCTTTATGTTGAAGGACTAAAGCACAATATTCTTAGTATTATCCAACTTTGTGACAAAGGCTTTAAGATCAAGTTCACCAAGGATGAATGCTTGATAGAAGACGAAGTCACACAAGAGGGTATACTTAAAGGTAAAATAATCAATAATATATTCATGATTTCCCTTGATGATCCATCTTTGAAGGTAAAATGTCTCATGGCGAACAACGATGATTCATGGTCATGGCACAAAAGAATTTCTCATATTCACATGGAACACTTGAATAAACTAATCAAGCATGATCTTGTCTTCGGGTTGCCTAAGAGAAATTTTGTCAAAGATAGACTTTGTGATGCTTTTCAAAAGGGGAAACAAACAAAATCAACTTTCTAAGAATGTGGTGTCTACTACAAGGCCACTACAATTGTTGCATATGGACTTATTTGGTCCATCAAGAACAAGAAGTTTCGGAGGTGATGTATATGCTTTGGTTATTGTTGACGATTTCTCTAGATATACTTGGAAATTCTTTTTAGTACAGAAAAGTGATGCATTCAAGGCGTTCAAGAAATATGCTAAACAAATTCAAAATGAGAAGTCTCTAACAATTGCTTCCATAAGAAGTGATCATGGCGGAGAATTTCAAAATGCTCTATTTGAAGAATTTTATGTAGAACATGGAATATCTCACAACTTATCGGCAGCAAGGACTCCTCAACAAAATGGAGTGGTGGAAATAAAGAATATGTCTCTTATAGAGCTTGCAAGAATGATGCTTAGCGATTCAAACCTTCCAAAATATTTTTGGGCGGATGCGGTAAGCATGGCATGTTTTGTTAGCAATAGAGTTAACATAACACCAATCTTGAAGAAAACTCCATATCAACTTTTCAAAGGGAGGAAACCAAACATTGCTTTCTTTTACATTTTCGGTTGCAAATGCTTTGTCTTAAACAACAACAAAGATAACCTTGGTAAGTTTGATGAAAAATCCGATGAAGCTTTTCCAAATGGATGTCAAAAGCGTATTCTTAAATGGATATATCAATAAAGAAGTTTGTGTTAAGCAACCCCCGGGGTTCGAAGATTTCAAGAATCCATCTCATGTATTTAAATTGAGAAAAGCTCTCTATGGTTTGAAACAAGCACCAAGGGCATGGTATGATCGGCTAAGTAACTTCCTATGCGAAAAAGGTTTTGAAAGGGTAAAGTTGACAAGACACTGTTTATCAAGAAAATCAAAGGTGACACTTTTCTAGTTCAAGTCTATGTTGACGATATCATTTTCGGCTCTTCAAACAAAGAAATGTGTGAAGAATTTTCAGCAATGATGCAAGGAGAATTTGAGATGTCCATGATGGGTAAAATGAATTATTTTCTTGGACTTCAAATTAAGCAATTAAAGGATGGCATATTCATCAACCAATCCAAGCATTGCAAGGAACTTTTGAAAAGATTTGACATGGATAACTGTAAGGCAATGTCTACACCAATGGGTTCTGGTACATATGTCGATCAAGATGAATCAGGTGTTTCCATTGACATTACAAAATATCGAGGTATAATTGGCTCCTTATTATATCTGACGGCAAGCCGTCCTAACATAATGTTTAGTGTTTGTCTATGTGCTCTCTTTCAAGAAAATCCAAAGGAATCTCATCTCATGGCGGTGAAACGGACCATGGAGTATCTCAAAGGAACAACAAATGTTGGATTATGGTATCCTAAAGGTAGTGTTTGTGATTTAGTTGGTTATTCTGACGCGGATTATGCAGGTTGTAAAACTGATAGAAAAAGCACAAGTGGTACTTGTCACATCCTTGGAAATGCATTAGTATCATGGGCCTGCAAGAAACAAGCATGCGTTTCTCTTAGCACGGCCGAAGCAGAATATATTATAGCGGGTAGTAGTTGCGCTCAAATTTTGTGGCTCAAGCAACAACTTCGTGACTACATACTCAATCTAGGATGCATTCCTCTAGGGTGCAACAATACAAGTGCAATAAACATTACAAAGAATCTGGTCATGCATTCAAGAACCAAACACATAGATATACGACATCATCTCCTTCGTGATCATGTACTTCAATGAGATGTCAAGGTCACATTTGTAGATACTCATAATCAACTTGCCGATATTTTCACTAAACATTTGGCAAGAGAACCATTTTACAAGATTCTACGAGAGCTTGGCATTCTTGATGAACACGACATATAAGATGCTTTCTATCCTTGTTATGATTTTATATACTTGCCTTAACCTTGTTATATGGGAGTATAAATGTTAAGTGGTGTTTAAGTTTAAGAAAAATATGTTTTTGGTCATTTTTGGTTGATGCAAATCGATTGCACAATAGTGTAAATCGATTGCTCACTGTATGTTTTTATTTTTGACCTTTCTATTTCAGTGCAAATCGATTGCACACTGTGCATTTCAGTTTTGTTTTATTTCTGTTTTGTGTGCAAATCGATTGCATCCACTGTAACATGCTTTTATGACAGAAATATATGTTGGTCAGAATTCCTCTCTCTCTCTCATATTCCCAAGGTCATCTCTATTATTGAAAAGTAAATTAAACTTCATTACATAAATATAACCCACTCATTTCTATTTACTCACAAATCATATCCAAACTTTAGCTCATCAAACATCTTCCTCTCAAAACCTAAAACCTTCCAAACCCTAAAAACACCTTTACCCATGGCTTCAAGGCAAAAATGAAAGGTGTCAGCTTCAGAGAAGGGAAGAAAAAGGTTGGTTCATCCTCTGAGAATCCATTAATCTCAACTCCCACTGAATAACAAGAAGCAAGATTTACAAAGGATTTTCAAAGAAAGATAGTGTCCAATCCTAAATATGGTATGCTATCATCTTTTCCCCAGGAATGTTTTTCTTTTCAAAATGATTTAACTGCATATGGACTGGAACCATTAATTTCATCATTTGGTCCATATTATTCAGATCTGGTAAGAGTATTTTTCAGCAATTTGACTCCTCACAAAGGCAAGATGGTTACATATGTGTTGGGTACAAGAATCTCTCTAACCCCTGATATTGTTGGTGAGATTTTACATATCCCCTATACTGGAATCTCTTTGTACGACCCTGAAAACGAGGCATGGGATGATTATAGGAAAAAGGAATTTTATTACAGCATTGGCAGATTGAGCGAAGCTGAATTATGTGCCAAACGGATTCATGGTCTAGGAGGAGTGATTTCATCTAGAGACTCATGGAATGCAGGTAACTTCTATATAGACGATCGATTATTTCATTATTTCATGGTCTATATTATGTTTCCACGGGCTGGAAACCACTGCACCGTGACTGATTTGGAAATGCAGCTGATCTATGTAAGGAAGAAAGGTATAAGTGTTAATTGGGCAAGGCTCATAATGGTTCATATGTTGAGGGTTGATGCAAAATCAAAATTTCTACCATATGCATACTTTGTTACATTAATTATGGAAGAATTTGGAGTTGATTTTGCTGGTTTTCAGAAAGTTAATATGGATCCAAATCTGCATAAGATTTCAATAAAAAATATTGACTCCAGAATGGGTGTTCATTATAATCCGGAAACAAAAACCATAACTTACATTGGTGAAGATGTGGTCGGTGATGAAGGAAACTATCAAGAAGTTGAAGGTGGTGAAGTTGTACCTCCTCCACCTATTGCTCCCTCTGGTCCAAGCAATCAAGATCTTATGGATTTTATGTCTCAACAATTTGCTTCCATGAATACCAACATCAGCAACCAATGGAATGTTATCAACGATTCTACAACAACCCGGATTAATGACTTCCGCACGGATGTGAATCACCAATTTTCTTACCTTTACTCTCACCTTCACATTCCTTTATATGACCCAAATAATCCTGCTACACCTCCACAACATTACACAGAACCTCCTCTACAACAACAATTTCCCAATCAGGGATCTTGGTTCTATAACAACCGGGACATAAATCAACCATAAAGTTCTGTCCAACTTTGTTATGTCTACTATTTTATGTTATCTCCTTGTTCAGTTATGCTACGTTTTGTTTGTTGTTGTTCAGATTTCTTTGTAATTGTTATGTTACTATGACTATGTCTATGACTATTTGTGATGCATGATTGATTAAGTTTTTTCAATATTTCTTTATTATTGTCCATTTTTTATTGCATCTTTCCCTTCTTTTTGATAATGTCAAAGGGGAGAAGGATGTGGCACTTTATGCTTGTATATTTCCTGTCTTAAATTTCTAAGGTACTCTTCAACCAAGATGAACAAATTCAAAGGGTTCTAACCTTCTCATACAAAGTGGGAGTTATGCATCTTAGAGGGAGAAGATTCTTTCCGAAAAATACAACGCATCAAGCAAGATCGTTTGTCATCATCAAAAAGGGGGGGAATGTAAAATCAAGCTTCTCAAATGCACTTTTGTTTTGATGAAGACAAACCATGTTGACAAGAAGGCAAAGATTATTGATCAAGCTAAAAGCATATGTGGATAAAGTCTTTGGTTCAAGCACTTAGCAAAATTTCAAGGTATAATGATAATACTTACTTTGAACTTAAGACATAGATGCTCAATGGTCAAAAGAAATATTTTACATTGTCCAAATCCTTACTCAAGTTTTTCTAAGCAAAAAAAATCAATTTTCACTTGAGTGCAATCGATTTGCATATTGGTGCAATCGATTGCATGCTTCAATTTTTCAAAACATTTGCTATTGTTTCTAAGTGCAATCGATTGCTCTCAATCATTTTTGCTACTTACTTTAAGTGCAATCGGTTTACACACTTGTGCAATCGATTGTACACTCAAAATATTTGAATTTCTAGTTGTTAAAACCCCGTGTAATCAATTTACACAAAGGATGAAATCGATTGCATGCTGAACAATTTTGAAAAACAGCAGCTTTACTCATGCATGTTCATAACACCAATTCATGAAAACCTTTCACTCAATTTTGGCAATTGCTCATGATTCATTTACAGAATTTTATATTGTTTCAAAAGGGTGATATGAACATATAAATACTCATTTTCAAAATAATTTTAAACACCTCTTCCAATCGTATTTTATAAATTTTCAAAAATCAAACTCAAGCTGTTATATATTTTCATACACAAGTTTTCTACACACTTTCACATATTGTTAACCAGAAAACTTTGAGCATTATATATCTTGCATCATTGAATACTATTATCATTGGAAGAGAAGATCAATTCATTGATTAAATCACTCAAAGTGATCATTTCTACTCAAACTCACTCAAATTAAATATTGCTATATACTTGCTTATTTTTCAGGATTGTTGGAAATAAGTTCAAGGTGTTTTATAAATCTTGTTTTTCCAGGATTGTTGGATACAAGTAAAGTCACTTTGAGATGATTATTCTCATTGTTGACATAGTGAAAATCCAAGAGGATTGTTCTTGGTCCAAGAGGATTGTTCTTGGTTTTGGGTAGTTCTTGTTTAAGTTTGCCACAATAAGGAAATCTCTTTCATGTTGAAATGGGACTGGAGTACTCTCGGACTGTGAGGGGAACCAGGATATATCGCTTGTGTCTCTTTATTTTTCTGCACTTTACTCTTTCATAAACTCACCATAAACCAGAAAAATAATATCCATCATCACTATAACCAAAAAAAAATTTAAGTACCTAATTCACCCCCCTCTTAGGCGCACTTCGTACTTACACATTACATGTATAAATTTCATTTTCATTTCTGATGAAAATTAAGACAACGACAACAAAAATCACAACATGCAATACAATATTTTATATCTCATTTTAAAACAAGTGCATTGATTAATATTCTGATCTTGCATGAAACTTTTACTTTTACATTTTCAAATACATTATTAGAAAAGTTTCATCATATGCATTGAGCACTTGTGTAGTATATTCATTGAATTGTTGTCTTGAAAGAGAAGAGATCAATACTTGGTATTGACATTGATTATAAACTTTCATATCTACTTCAAGAATTTGTTTCTAATCATTTTTCCAAAGTGGTTGTGGTGTAACCTTACTGTCCAGGATTTTTGGAAGCAAGAGAGTATTAAGGGAGGATTGTTCTCTTTTTACTTTGTATTTGTTACCATGTTTTCAGGATTGTTGAAAACAAGTGTGTGCATTAAAAAGGATTGTTCTTGTTGCACTTAGTGATTAGATCTTAAAGGTTTTAAGAGTCTTTGATCTCCCTATAGGTTAGATAGTAAGCATCACACTTGGTGTAGATAGGTTGTACAATAATTCTAACTATAGTGAAATCTCTTTCATATCGAAAGGGGACTGGAGTACTCTTGGACTATGAGGGGAACCATGATATTTCCGGTGTTATTTATTTTTCTGCATTTACCGCTTTCATATTCATACACAAACCAGAAAAATAAGAACATCATCGCATAAAAGAATAAAAATCTGCAATCCACTTTATTCAGTCCCGTCTCAGGCGGACTTAAAAACCAACAATTGGTATCAGAGCAAGTTATAGGTAACTTGTTCCTAAAGATCCATAATGGCTTTCGTAAATCAAAATCCAATTTTTAGATACGGTAGTAGTAATAATAAGCCTCCATTGTTTTGTGGTGAATATTTTTATTTTTGGAAAATTCGCATGAAGGCTCATTTAGAAGCACAAGGAGAAGAAATATGTGATGCTGTCCAAAATAGTCCATTCATTCCTACAAGTGTTGTCAACGGTGTTGGAACGTCAAATCCTATAGGTTCATGGGATGAAGATGATAAGAAAAAGGTCCTCTATGAAAAAAAGGCAATTAATCTTCTATAAAATGCACTTAGTATAGACGAGTTCTTCCGCATTTTAACATGTACATCAACAAAGCAAATTTGGGATGCTTTAGTTGAAATTCATGAAGGAACCACTGAAGTTAAGAGGTCAATATTGAATACTTTAAGCTAAGAGTATGAACTTTTCAGAATGCAGCCCCGGGAGATAACTCCCGACTTGCAAAAGAGATTCGTTCATCTAACAAACCATTTGATAGCACTCGGTAAAAAATTTACTAACAATGAATTAAATCTTAAAGTGCTTAGATCATTGTCCAGGGAATGGCAACCAAAAGTGACGGCAATTTCTGAAAAGAAAAGACTTTCAAAAATGACATTCGTGGAATTGTTCAACAAATTTCAAGAACATGAAATTGAACTTGGAAAGCTAGAATAACATGAGATTCAAGATGAGGATTCCAAAGGCGTTGCATTGAAAGTTAACTCAAGGGAAGAACTTGACGAAGATGATTCAGAGGAGTTCGTGCATCTTGTAAAAAGGCTCAATAAGTTTTTCGCCAATAATGATAAATCTTTCAACTTTTCAAAAAGAGAGAAACTTTTCAGAAAGAAAGAAGACTCTCCATCACTACACAATGTAAAATGCTATGAATGTGGAAAAAGGGAACACACAAAGATGAAGTGCCCAAATATTTCCAAGAAAAATGCTTACAAGGGAAGAAAATTCTCAAAATCAAAAAAGGATTACATTGAAGAAAGTAATACAAGTTCTTCACCCGATTTGGAAAGCGACGAATGTGAAAATCTTGTGTTTATGGCATTACATCATTCCGATGGTGAGAAGGAAGAAAAGGTTACTAATTTTTATCCTAAGAAAAGAGTTTCTAAAAAGAAAACTTATGTTACAAACAACTTTATTCCTACTTGTTTATATTATGGTATTATTGGTCACACACATAATGCTTGTCATGCAAGAAATGTTAATGTTACTAGTGAGAATTATGTGTGGGTTAAAAAAGGAACTAACTATGAAGGACCAAAATCACATTGGGTACCTATCAAAACTTAACTTGTTTTGTAAGTTTGCTTGAAGACCACTTCAAAATCTTTGATATCTTAATAAGTGGTTGATTCAAACATATGATGGGTGGTATAAGCAAATTTTCAAATCTAATAGGCCAAGGGATGTGTCACATATGAGGACAACATCAAATAAAAGATTATTGGCAAGGAAAAGTAAGCACTAACTTTCATATCCAATGAAGAAGTACTTCATGTCTAAGGATTAAGACAAAATCTTCTAAAGGATAAGTCAACTAATACCATGCTATTATTCTATTTTGATTATGATATTAATTTGTTTCTTTTTCCCTTCATGTTTTCTAATGACAAAGGGGGATAAGATATATGTGTATTCTCTATCTTTATCTCTTGCATAAATTGTCAACATACTCTATTGATCAAGGAGAAGCATTAATCAAGGGGGAGATATCATTAATAGGGGAGCATATTGCATTTTCAAGCAATCCAAAGCGTTTAACATAACAAGTGTTTGTCATCATCAAAAAGGGGGAGAATGTAAAGTCATGATTCATCAAGTTTACGTTTTGATGATTACAAACATCATGATCAAGGCAAAAGGAATTATAAAAAAGAAGAAGAAAAAGTATTTACTCAAAATGGAGTTTTGGCTTGCATGTTAAGTTACTCCTAAAGAACACTTTGGAATTTGATCTTCAATATGGTTCAAGACTCTAATTCAATATAGTATGTTATTATAGTGCTCAAAATATGTCTAAATATCTTACATACATGTTTCATGGCTTTAAGATCACTAACATTGCATTTCCAAGTCTTTTGAAATGTTTTTTCACTTTCTATAACAGTGGTAACCAGTTACTGGTTATGGGTAACCAGCTACAGGCTTTAAAATATTTTTGGAAAACAATTTTCGTTTAGTGATAACTGATTACTGTCTTCTGGTAATCGGCTACTGCTTCACGTTTTTGAAAAATCTGAATGTTACAAAGTCTGGGTAATCGATTACTGCATTTTGGTAACCGGCTACCGCTGAAACATTTTTGAAAAATAATTCTATTATGATGGTTGTTAGATTGAAACTTTTGGGAATGAACCATTGCACTCTTCCATGCATTTAGAACCTTTTGAAAGGGTGCATTACATGTATAAATTTCATTTTCATTTCTGATACAAATTAAGACAACAACAACAATCACAACATGCAATATAATATTTTGTATCTCATTTTCAAATAAGTGCATTGATTAATATTCTGATCTTGCATGAAACTTTTACTCTTACATTTTCAAATACATTATTAGAAAAGTTTCATCATATGAATTGAGCACTTATGTAATATATTCATTGAATAGTTGTCTTGAAAGAGAAGAGATCAATACTTGGTATTGACATTGATTATAAACTTTCATATCTACTTGAAGAATTTGTTTCTAATCATTTTTTCAAAGTGATTGTGGTGTAACCTTGTCGTCCAAGAATGTTAGAAGCAAGAGAGTATTAAGGGAGGATTGTTATCTTTTTACTTTTTATTAGTTACCTTATTTTCAGGATTGTTAGAAACAAGTGTGTGCAGTTGAAGCTACCGGCAGAAAACACAGAGCCGCCACCGAACTTTATTTATCCCGAAGGAAGGGGAAATATCGATAAAACCACAAGGGAATGGATAAGATGGTCTTGCGACCAAAAGAAAGGGTAAAGGAGTCGGTTATGCAATGGGAAGGTATTAGCATCCCCCGCATTTGTTGTACTCAACGGGATCCGTTTTATTTGTTTGTCTTAAAGGGTGTATTTATCTATAACTGTGCTTGCTTAAGGGGAAATGAATGGTTTTTATTATTGCGTTCGTGAGGATTTCGTGACCATTTGCCTACGTATCCAATAAAGGAATTAGAACACCGTAGTTCCTCTAGAAAATGGTTGGTTTGTTTGTGTTTTTTAGTGGGCGACGTTAACGCACGCATTCTAGCAATAGGCACGGCCGGTATCGCGGTAGAACGGAGATAACATGCCCTTCGGAGGAAGTTTTGATTGGTTGAGTATTTTGTGAGTTTTAAACGAATTCAAGTAATGATTAAATGTTTTGAATTTTTGATTTTTTTCGAATTTGTGAATGAGAAGTTTTAATTAATTACAATAGAAAAGTCAAAGGGGAAATTCTAACCTAATGTTATTAGGTGCTTGTTGGGCTAAAATTCTACCTTGATATAAGACGATCGAAACGGGATTTAATCGCCTCATGGCGTTACCTAAGAGAGTATGGTATCAAGATTTGAACACGCGAACAAAAAAAAGAAATTTAAATTCTAAATATTTTTTATGGTTTTTTATCAAGTTAAATAGATAATGAATTCAAAATTAAATTAGAGAATAATTCTTAAAGTATTCTAATATTTTTGTGATTTTTTGTGTAAAGAAAATATTAAAAGAAAATTAAAATCTAATTCTAAATATATTCTAATATTTTTGTGATTTTTGTGTAAAGAAAATATTAAAAGAAAATTAAAATCTAATTCTAAATATATTCTAATATTTTTGAGATTTTTGTGTAAAGAAAATATTAAAAGAAAATTGAAATCTAATTCTAAATATATTCTAATATTTTTGTGGTTTTTGTGTAAAGAAAATATTAAAAGAAAATTAAAATCTAATTCTAAATATATTCTAATATTTTTGAGATTTTTGTATAAAGAAAATATTAAAAGAAAATTAAAATTTAATTCTAAATATATTCTAATATTTTTGTGGTTTTTGTTAAAGAAAATATTAGAAGCAAATTAAAATCTAATTCTAAATATATTTTTGTTATTTTAACCATTAACACAAATAATTAACTAAAATAATAAATAAATTAATCCACAAAATTAAAAGGAAATGAAAAGAGGAGCTTTGGGGGGTATGAAGTCTGCATCAGATAGTATGGTAAGAAGTATGGTGCAAGGCCCAACAACGCAAGATCCAACAGAAGTTTTTTGTGTAAGGCAAGAAGGTTGCCAAAACGGTGCTCACGGGCCAAGGAGTGTGGTCTGGGTTAGGCCCAAAGAGAGAAGTGTAAGGGTTTGATGTAAACCCTAATTGGAAAAATGTGGGAAAGAGGCGCCGCTGTGAAAGGAAAATAATTTGTCATCAGTTCTAATTAACCTTGTTTAATTCCTCCCAAAATTAACTCGATTAAAACAAAGAGAAAAAAATATCTCTCTCTTATCTCACGCTTATGCGCTCTCTTCCCACTCTCTCACGATCTCATCTTCCTATGCCATCTTCTCTGTCAATCTTTGTTCATCTCTCTTCTTCTCTCTCTCGATCCAGATTTGTTTGTTGCTATTGTTTCAGTGAGAGTTGTGAGTGGATAACGGGGAGGCTTTTGTGGGTTCGATAGTTTTTTGGATGGTAGTGAATAGCGGAATAGAGGGTTGTTCGCTGTTCTGAGATGGTGTTTGGCTGATTGGAACTGGAAGTTAGTCAAAGGAAGTTTAAAATGCAGGAGATGTGAGGGTTAATCAGCGGTTTACATGGTGAGGAGGTTTTTATGAAGGGTTTTAGTGGTTGGGTCAGTGATGATCGGAGAGTTTTGAGTAACAACGCAAATTTTTGGGTTTGGCTTCGCTCACAATTTGTTAATCAGAACAATAATAACCAATTCAACATTCATAATAACAACAATTGTATCCTCATTCAGTTTCGGTTATCTCGCTTTTCTGATTCGCTCGATTCATTTCGGAAAAGAATAACAACATCAACGTTAGTTAACATTCACAACATCTGGGTTTTAACTTTCACAGCTATCTCTCAAAGTCTTGTGTTTTTTATTGATCTCAACTCTTGGATTCTTATGGAACACACTAAGGCAATAAACACATATGGAAACATGATGGCAATAATAAAATTGAGGGAAAAAGAATCACCAACCTAGTCGGAGCAAGTCCGACGATATCCCCTCTGGCAAATTGCAAGTAAGGTCAGTTTCAGATTTCTCTTCTATATTCTGCTTGATTTGCTCGCAGGTTTAAGGTTGATGGAAGTATTGAAGCCCAATGATTTAAAGTTGGAGAGAGTATCTCATAATGATTTAGAAGTTATGTGAGGATGGTGGTGAAGGAGGTTAATTTGTGTATGGAAGAAGATGGTTGAGTTTCCAGTAGAAAAGTATTGGCACAAGTTTTTCTTTCTCTTTTAATTTCTCTGTTTTTTCGGTTTTTTCACTTCTTTGTTGGCTGTCTCTCGAAAATCCTCTTTGCTGTGTTTTAGGTTGTGTGAAAAAGATCCCCTGTTTGATGGCTTTGTTCTCTCCCACCTTTGCAATGGAACAATGGCTTTTCTCTATTGTTCTTCTTTTTTTCAGTTTTGCTGGCTCGACTAGTATGCTGGGTGTTATGATATTTTCTTGTTTTTTTTTTGTATGCAGTGTTTTATGATTTGTTGGTTTTTTCAGTATGCTTTGAAGTGTTGATTTTTTTTATCAGATTCCCCCCTTTTCTGTTGAATGATGTCTCCATTTTATAGAGAAAGAATGATAAATTTTGGGGGGGAAAGTTGGTGCATTTGAACTATTTATGATGTTGTTTTGAGTACTTTCAAGGTGCAGGTTATGTTTTTACTATTTTTGTGAGGTTTTGCACAGGTTTTGGCTTGTTTTGTTGGACAGTTTTATATGCAGGTTTGGGCAGTAATGTACAGGTGCTATCTTTCCTCTTTCATCTTTCTATGATGCAAAGCTATTGTGCTTTTACATAATTCTGAAGGGTTGGCTATTTTTGGAACATGATGATGCACAGGGCATTGGGCATGTTTGTTAGCCATGTTGTTATATTTGATGTTGTATTGTTTCTTGCTTGCTGTTATATTTGGCCTGTGTTTGCAGTTGGTTGCAGCTTTGGGCTGCTTGCTTCTTTGCTTGCTACTTTGTGGCTTGCTGCAGCGCGCTTGGCAGTTGTTGTCATCATTGTTTTCTAGCTGCTGCTATTTAGCATCCTTGCCCTGTTTCTGTTATAGTTATCTAGTTTGCCCTTGCTGCCTTGGTGCTTTGCTGCGATGTTATTTTCTGTTTTTGTTTGCAGCAGTAGAAAAATATTTGCAAACTTCTTTTTTCCTTTCTTGTGAACCAAAAAGAACAAGCATTTTGTGATTTGCAATTGGGAGAAGATGGATCATGATTAAAGATAGACCCCTTCTGATTTCTGATTCCAAATACCAACCCTGATGATGAGCATTTTTATTTTAACAAATAATTGTTTGGGAAATTTTCACATATCAATTGCTTGCTAATTTTTTCCTTTTTTCTTATTTCATGAACCCGTGGATTGGATGATCGAGGAAAGGTTAAAAGATGAAAAGGCCATAGCTAGCAAGGAGCGGATGAGTTTCTTGAAGATGGAGCAAAGAGGCTTGAAGAAGAAACATTTATTTCCTTTTTTTTGTAAACAAACATATTTGTAACTCGCATTTCATATTTGTATCTCCTTTGTAATTTGCCTAAAAGAATGTAACTTGAATACAACACTTGAATGAATTCTATGGATGATGAGCTTTGTTGTATGGAAATTAAACAGCTTTTGGATCTTGATTAAAATTTGGAATTCTCACTTGAATAGTTCAGATGATACACTTTGCCTTTGTAACTTGAACTTCAAGAAATCAAATATGCTCTTCGTAACTTGTGCCTCAAGTAAATCATGCACCTTGTCTTTCAAAATCCAATCAAACTCTCAAACAAAATAAATGCTTAAGAATTTAATTCCCTCTGGTTAATTTAAACCCAAAACACCGGTCGGTTGAACCTTGATCTTCATACCACGCTTGAACCAAACTTGCATTTCTTAAACAGAACTCTAACTTTGACACTCGCATCGTGAGTAACTTGCAACTTAAGCAACCCAAAACATGTCTTGATCATCATGAACCCTCAACCTTATTTCCTTAAGTGCTCAAACTCCACATTTGTCAATTCAAACTTCAAATTCTCGACTCAAAGGCTTAGAGACTTTAAGAAGAAACTTGAAATGCGAGGAGGTGAAATTCTTGGCCTAATGCACTGAGCTTTAAGCCATCCTTGAGGCAGGCGAAAGAAACATCTTCACAGAAACCAAAGACCCGGAACCCTAGCATCTTGACCAACACCCATAGGGAAATAAACCCTAAACCAGGCTCTGATAAATTTGAGCGAGAACCAACCTTGTAACATGACGACACAATTCATTCCACGATCCATTAATCGAGAACCAAAAGAATTCCCTTTTACCTGATAAGAAAACCTCAAAACAGGATTAGATATAAAGAGGGCGCTGCCCTAATACTTTAAACCAAAGCGCCTGATCCCATGAGATGCGGGATATGCAAATGATTGAGTAATAAAATGATGCAACTGGAATGCAAAGTTCAAAGCTAGACAAAAAGTAAAAGAGATGGGGCAAATTTGGGGTACGACAGCAGTGAAGAGGACTGTTCTTCTTGCACTTAGTGTTTAGATCTTAAAGGTTTTAAGAGCCTTTGATCTCCTTATAGGTTAGATAGTAAGCGTCACACTTAGTATGGATAGGTTGTACAATATTTCTAACTATAGTGAAATCTATTTCATGTTGAAAGGGGATTGGAGTACTCTCGGACTGTAAGGGAAACCAGGATATATTCGATGTTATTTATTTTTCTGCATTTACCACTTTCATATTCATACATAAACCAGAAAAACAAGAACACCATCGCATAAAAGAATAAAAATATGCAATCCACTTCATTCAGCTCCGTCTCAGACGCACTTAAAAACCAACACCACTTTGTGTAGAACTTTATCTTCAGATGAACCATGGGGGCAAGGCGGTCAACTCGGCCAGCATTGATCTTCCCAGGACGCAGTTATAAAGGGATGGGAAGTCGACCACTAGAAAGAGGAATTTCACATGTCTGGCGGTTGTGTTTATCCCGAATGTGACTAGCAGCTCGATGTAGCCCCATGGCTTAGAGGTAGAGCCATAGAAGCCTTGTAGGTCGGTCCCCATGTATGGCGACAAGTGGGACCTGTCGAGTTATAGAGTCTGGAACATCTGAGTGTACATGACATAAATGGAACTCCCCTCGTCGACCAGGATGTGGTGCACATCGAAGTTGGTCATCTTTTCTTGCACGAGCAAAGGGATGTGGGAGTTGGGAGCTCCACCAGGAAATTCCTCGAGGTAAAGAAGATGGGCTCGAACTTCTCCAGAACCTCTCAAGGGTCACAGTCTAGACGGGGGTCACATCTATTAGCTCCTCAAATTTCCTTTTCATTGAATTCACAAAGAGAGTGTCGAATCCCCCATCAGAAATGACCATGGTGGAGATAAATTTCTCCCGGTAAATAAGAGCTCCTCGTCTTCGACGTCGCTGGGGATGTAGAAATCCTCGGGTCGCGGAACAGACAGGGCATCTTGGTGGAGGGCAGCTTCGTCAGAGGGGCGGGAATCTTCCTCGATCTTTATCACCTCGCGAGTGTTCAGGAGAGGTGCTTCATTCTTCTTGTATTTCCTGAGCCTCCCCGCCTTAATGAGAGTCTCAATAGCATCCTTCAAGTGGACGCAGTCTTCGGTAATAGTCGTGGCTCCGGTGGTACTAAGAATATTTTGTCTTGTCGACCCCGGGCTTGGAGGGTGAAGGTTTAGGAAGTTAGATCTCGCTGTCCCTTAATTCAGCATTATCACACTCGGTGAGGATGCGCTTGCAGGGAGCAGTCAAAGGAGTGTACTCTATAAAGCGCTCGACTGGTCCTTTATGCTCTCGAGGGTCACGAGGCTTTTCCTTCTCTTGTCCCCGGGTTGTCGGGATGATCCTACATCATTGTGCCTCGGGGCACTGGGTGCTCCGCGGTTTCCGGAGTCGCGAACATTATTGGCAGCCTCCTTCTCCTCATATGTGATGTAAGCCCCAATTTTATGGATGAGATGGTCGAACAACCTCGAAGGCTCGATACCAACTGCCTTATGAAAAAAATTTCCTGACAGAAGGCCTTTCTCAAGTAGATACCTCTTCATGCGATCGATAGTGGGGACTTGGATGGTCTCGCGGTTGAACCGAACAATGTATGCTCAGAGAGATTCGTCGGTTCCTTGGATGATTGCTTTGAGGGATGCCTATGTCTTTAGGTGACGTCAAGAAGCGGTAAAGCTACTGGAAAACTGGCTCTTTAGACTTCTCTAGGAATTGATGGATTCAAGGGCAAGGCCCTTGTACCAGTCCATAGCAGTTTTCCTCAAAGTCGTGGGGAATAACCTGCACTTGATGGCACCCCTAACATTATGGAATTGGAGCATCGCCTCGAAGGCGTCGATGTGGTCATCAGGATCCATCGAACCATCATAGTTATTCAGAGGTGGAGGTTTCTACATTCCCTTATGGATAGGTGCCTCCATAATGGCTTGGGACAGCAGACCGCGAGGGTCATCTTCATCGCTCTCCAATTCTAGGGACCGAGATGGGAGAAGTCATGGTGGTGTCTTCTGTGGCGAGGAGGACTCCTCGGCCGAGTTTTCTTCTCTTCTTTCCCCTTGTCCTTTTCAGGAGCTGGGGAATGTCTTCCCTTGCAGGGAGGGGTATGGTCATGCTTCTCGATGAGTTCGTGTTGGGTCCTCTCTAGTCTGGGGCGTCGCCCGATACAAAGGGGAGAAGGACTGCGAGAATCTCTCTATTGGTGTCTCCGCATAAGAGATCGTGAATATGGCTCATGTCATCGAGGAGATGGGGTGCGCGAGTCAGGCCTCCTATATCTTTTAGGGGACCTGTGGGTTTCAAGCATTGTAAGGCGTTCACCCTACGCGAAGAGCATGTAATTGGTGTGATTGAGCGTCGCAATCAGGGCCTGAGTTAAGGGGTCGGCATTAGCACGCACTAGGATTTCCTGATACATCGCGGGTTGCTCGACTTGCTGGTAAGGGTTATCCAATAGATGCAATCGAGCGGAGGAGGAATCATTTCTTCCATCTCTGAGGTCGTGCTCGTGGACGCCCATGTTGTTGTTGTTGTTACCTAGGTAGGCAAAGTGGGTGTTCTGGTCATCGTTGTTTGCTTGGGCGGCCATGATGATCGTGAGTCTAAATAAAGCTAACTCAGCTAAAAACAAGAAATAAAGCTAAGTCTAAATTTCTGTCGAGATACACTTCTTCAATATTTCGACAACTATACGATTTCGACACATAACATTTCAACGACAATAGACTCTGTCGAAATGGTGTTTTGACAAAAAGAATTACATTTTCAACAGTATATTATATATGAATTTAAAAAATAATGGAAAAAAGCTAAAGAATACATTATTTGTTTTTTTTCTAAAAATAGTTACTCATATATTTGAACTCCTTATAGGCTTTTCCACCTGGATGCTCTGGATGTGGCGATTGAGGCTAATGATGATGCACAGGTAGCACATCACAGATTATGTGCATTAAGGTCGTATTTCTTGTATCTGGTTGGCACATCCATATTTATGGACAAAAATTCATATTATATCAATGTCTTCTACGTGAGATACTTCATTGACTTAGAGATGATTAATGAGTACAGTTGAGGACCTTTGTTTGATTTACCTTTATTCTAAGATGTAATGTTTGTCTATGGAAGACTATACATATGACAACAAGCAACACACTATTTACAATAACATATTTGCACTTTTGTTGTCACTATTATTTCATAGCACATGTGATTCGTCTTACTAATATTTCATATGTATCATTTTTAGACATGGACCCTCCATCCTCAAGCACTTCCCACGCCTCTCTAATTGAGCATATATGAACAATTACCATGAGGATTTTCCATGTGCTTTCTCCTTCATCCCACTCAGAGGGAATCATGAAACGGATTCATTCAGAGTTTACCTTAACTACATCACGACATATAACATATACTTCACACCTTACGATGGTCACTGTGAGATACACCTTTTCGATAACATGTCCTTATATTATAAATGGTCGGCTTATGGGTCACGATTGATGTATCGACAACTACTTAAAAGAGTCATGCGCCAATTTAAATATTTGTAGGGTTTTCCTAGAACCTTCATTATTGTTGCTCCTCCCACAGTCCTTTGTAGAGATGTTGATGAAATATTTGTAGAGTACCTTGATCATCTAGTTCTATAGGATGTATGTGATGTGATAACTCCTGAGCCATGGAGTTCTGCATTCGACTATATCCAATGGTTTTTTAGAGTATCATGTCCTTACCTGATATTGGATGCATAAGGAGAGCCATATAAGTCATCTCATCAGGAGATATTAAAGGAGGATCAGGTTAGGGCAGATCATATTGTTGATGTGTTACATACTTTTCAATATATTATGGCCATTGGGCGAGCGTGTATAGAGAGATAGTAGAGTTTCTAGAAGGCACTTTTGAGAGTTCTACTATATAGGTCGTGCTAGTCGAGAATTAGAATGCCTTGTAATACATGAGGCAAAGAAGAATCGAGGGTCAGATATATCCAATAATTGACTTTTTCTTTGATTTTAATCATTTGTTTTTTTGGTTTTATTTTGTGAACAATGTAGGGCTTGTATTTTGATTGAATTAATATATGATATTTTAATTGAATTACATCAGTGTATGATTTGATTGAATTACATATGATATTTTGATTGTATTTTATATTGTTTGATTACATAAATATTGTCCCCGAGGAAAATTTAATGTCCTGAAAGTTAATACAAAAGTTAACATTTGTATTGTCCACAAATAATTCTTCAATAAACACATTTTCATAAATTCAAAATGTGTTCAGATGTATTAAGAAAGTTAACCTACAGACTCATCCTCTATAAATACGGAGATTAATTTCTGTATTATTTATCAGCAAAATAGGGAGTGAATCACTTATGATGTCTTTGGAGGACGTCTCAATGTTAACTTCTATATTTTTTCAAAAATATTTTTAGATTTTTTAAAAGATGTTTTTTCATCACTAAGGCTGGAATGAACAATATCAATGTTTTTTCAAAATTGAATCTATTTTTAAGTTGGTCCGATTTGACTATTGATATGATGTCTCTCATAATCGATTTATTCACTCTTAACATTTTATAATTGACAAAAGATGTTTTGAGTTATGGTCAATTGTATGTGATAATTTCTAAGATTAAAATTAAACAGAATCTTAAAATTTTAATTCATGATAAAGATAAATTATCTATGACTACTACATCTAATGTTGTGTACAAGCAAATTTTTTATAATTTTTAATGATAATTCTTCATATCTTAAAATACAAGTGTGATTTAACGGAATGAATGTGGATGTATACTTTTTTTCTAAAAGAAAAATTACCATTTGAATATTTGGTTTAAACCAAAAATGAATTACGTGAGTCGAGACAGTTACTATGTCGAGCACACGTTCTCATTATCTTAACTTAACTTTATAATTGTTGTTGTCTTGTGTTGCGTAGGTTATTTCCTCTTTTATTCGCTGTCTTTCTGTCGCCATTTGTTTCACAATTTTCTGCAAACTAGTCAAAATCAAAACAACCTTCTTTTGGTCTCTCAACCCTTTTCTCCTTCATCACTCTCTCTACGACTTCACTTTCAATCCCTAAAAAGCTTCCTCTTTTCAACTCATATGCTTCTGGGTATATCTCTCTTCCTCCTTTATCAAACCTTTTTTTAATTATTATTAACTGTGTGCTTTTTTGAAATTGAAATTATTTGAATTGGGTTAATAGAACCTTTCCATTTCCTGGATTGGATAAGTAGTTTATTATTCCAAGTTCTCATGTATTGTAGTTCTGAACTTATAGTACTTTTAAATGTTAGGTCACATAAATGTTACTTAGTAATGTCTTTGATTTTTGTAGTATTAATGACAGTTTCAATATCGTTCATTGTTTTACAGACCTTGATGTTCTGAACGATTACTGGTTGTGTCGTTGACGATATATATAACTCTTGGAAGAAATATCTGCCAGAAACTTTCTAGTTGGTGATAGTAAAATGCAGTTATATCATCATCCGTTTGATTTGGACAGCCAGAAGGTGAGACTTGCATTAGAAGAAAAGGGAATTGATTATACATCTTTCCATGCCAACCCTATAACTGGCAAGAACTTGGATTCCACACTCTTCCAGATGAATCCCAGCGGAAGCCTCCCTGTTTTCCAAAATGGATCTCACATCATTTATAAGACTATTGATATAATTCAGTATGTTCCCTTCAAACCTTCTTCATTGTTATCTCATCACTGCTTTGAATAGATGTTTATAATTTCAGAAACTTCATTTTGAAGATTCATGCAGCATTAGAGGTTAACCAAAGAGTTTTTTTTTTTCTTTTCATATCAGCTATAAGATGTTTTCAAAAGCTATTCTAGAGATAGTGTCAAAGGCGTTTATGGCAGTAGATAATCTCAAATAAGCTAATTTAAGAAGACTCTAAGAATCAAATGTTGAATTTGAGTATATGTTTTAAATGCTTCTGTTAGAAACGGGCGTTTTATAGGGTCGTTGATTTTCAGGTACATTGAAAGAATTGCTGTGGTCTCCGCAGGGTCTGAGGATATCAGTAGCAATAGGAAGGAAGTGATTGAATGGATGCAGAAGATACAAGAATGGAATCCTAAATATTTTTCCCTCTCTCATATACCAGACAAACACCTAGTTTATGTTTCCAAGTTCATAAGGCGTGTGGTGATAGCTCGTATGTCGGAGTCCCCTGAATTAGCAGGTGCATACCATAGGAAGTTAAGAGAAGCCTATCAAACCGACGAAAAATTGAAAGACCCTGATGTTTTGAGAAGGAGCGAGGAGCATTTGGTTAGACTACTTGATGAAGCCGAAAGACAACTGAGTGAAACACCTTATTTGGCAGGCGAAGAGTTTACAATGGCCGATGTGATGCTCATTCCGGTTTTGGCTCGTTTGAAACTCTTGGATTTAGAGAATGAGTACATAACAGGGAGGCCAAATATTGCTGAGTATTGGATTTTGGTTCAGCAGAGGCCTAGTTACAAAAAGGTGATTGGTAAGCATTTTGATGGTTGGAGAAAGCACAAAACATTGTTCAAAACTTGGTGCTTTGTTCGAATTAGAAGTTTGCTTAAGCGGTACTAGTGAAGTACGTATATAAACCCGTGGTTGTTAAAAAATATGGTTGAATAAGTAAATACATCAAAGAACTTCTTCTGTGTTGTAGATAAGGAAGGTTTCTGAGAAACCATTATCTATCTTTTTGTTTTCCTTGAAATAGAAGGGGGATCCCTTTTTCTTTCTCCCTTATCCTTTGGTAATGTTAGGTACTGAGGTTGAAGTTGTTCTAGAATGAGATAAGAGGAAAATCAAAGTGTGCATGTTATATTAGTCCTTTGTCTCCAAAAAGAAAAGAAGGGGCAAATTTGTGTGTATTTAATCAATTAGCAATTTCTATGCAATGTGTATATTGATATTGGAACAATGCCTTCCTGTAAGGATTGCTGTTGTTATGTCTGACACTAGTTTTGGTTTGTGTAACACTATTAAAAAGCTAAAAAATCAAATGGATCAAGAAAGTAAGGATGGTGATATAATTTCACATGTGACCATGAATGCATGAAATTTGTCTATTTCTCTCGTAAGTTTTTTAAGTCTCATGTGACAGAATTTGTAACATAGAATACCTATATGTATTGACTACAGAAGGTTGCAATAACAAATCAATGAACACTTATCTATTACTGAGGCCTTTACAAAGCTATCAGTCTGTGTACATACATATACATAGATAATCTGCAAACAAGGCATCGATTATCAATTTTCTTTGGAAGCTGAAAATATGGTCCCTTCACTCTTCTCCACTATTGATACGGATATTATATCCAATGTTGTATATTCATGAAGGGTGACCCTTGAAAATGGTGCTGAAACACTTTTAATAGTTGAATTCATTGAATGATGTACCTGAGGGATTTATAAAATGGTTAAAACTGCGCATATAATACACCACTTCAAAAGTGGGTGATGCACTAAAAATATCACCTCAAATAATTGGTTCTTGAAAGATCAACTGTCAGATTTAACGAGTAGACCCCGAAAACACATCTTATTAACAAGTGTCCAATAAATGATAAATCAAAAATCAAAAAAGGAAAAGTATTAATTGAAAAAAGAATATTATATGCAAGTGAACTAAATGTTAATGTCACCATGTAGATTCACTAGAGTCAAGAAGAAAGACTTCATAGCTCAAAAAAAGACTTCAAAGCTCCAAAAAATGCTATCCCCTTTCTACGTGGTAATTCACATCCTCGGCAATTAGATCACCCTTCATTGGCATTTAAAACTGGGCAATCAAATTCAGCCAAACCTAAGAGTTGAGAAGGCAAAACCCAAAAAGATGTCAACAATGTAACTGCCACAATAAAGCTGAAACATTTCATCCTAATTATAGTCACAGCTATAATTTTGAATCTTTTGGAATAACTTTTGCATGCATGCAAATTTTACATATATAGTAATAAATGAATTGATAGTAATAAATGAATTGATACAAGATAGAAATAACTGATCTGATTTCAAATGATAAATCAGACAGAGGTATTTGTAGCAAGAGAGTGAATGAGCAAAAGGAGAGTCACAGGTTTGACATTTTTTGAGAGAATTATGCAAGTCCATAGAAACACCTACCTCTTGAAGTCTGGGGGAGATCAGTATCCAAAAGAGCAGGAGTCTCTAGGTACAGTCCAGAAAGTGGGGAGTAGTATGGTTCAAACAAGTTTGCTTTCCTCCACAGACAGACATATTTCTAACAACCATTGATATATTATAAATAGAATAATCCATGTCAATAGTTATCAGCCTTATCACAAAATTAGTTCATCATGGACCAAAATTTTCATTTGAACTATACAATGCATCCTATAGAGTGAAGGATGAATGCTGTAATTGAATGAAATTTTCATTGAATAATGGATCCAGGAACAAATGAATTTTCATTGAATAATAGATCCAGAAACAAATGAATTGATCAAACATTAATGTATATAGATAAAAAAAGAAAACAAAAAACAATTTCTTTTTTTCCTGTGAATAGTAATGTTTTTGCTGTTGTGAATACTAATAAATATTATTTTCCACCTGTCTCATCTCTACTGCATCCTCTGAATAACTATTAACTTTTGATTCTTTTGATACATCTCCTACATCTACACTGCACACAACACCACTAGAGTTGTTCCCATTACATTTCCCTGCATTCCTCTTGAACCATGTTCGATGTATTTTTGAATTGTTCCATTTCTGCTGTCTAAAGTAATCCTTTCCCAAATCATTGGAGTCACCCTTCAATCGCTTGGGGTCGTGTTTATCATCCCCGCATTCAAGGTTTGTGTCTTCAGACTTAGCACCAGTTGTGCTGGGAGTCATATCATCTGATTCTGAGCAACAATTAACCAGACCATCAGTTTCCCGTAGCTTAATTTCAGCAGGTTGATCAACTTCCATGCCCTTAGTATTAGAAGGCTGACAGTCTTTGATTTCCCGTGGATGTGGGGGTAATGGAGGAAATGGGTTGAAAGGCACGCCAGGAGCAGTGACCCAACACCCTTTGATTTCAGCATGAGGAGTTCCGTATTGCTGGGCAACATACCATGGCATTCCATATGAAACAGGCAAACGAGAATTGAATTTCTGTTTTGGCTGACCAGTAACCAAACTAGAGGGCCATCCAGAATGACTTGCATTTGACAAAACAGGACCACCAGAGTTTAGTGCACTGTTTAATGACCGGATTGGACATGAAAATCCTGGTGGAATTTCTTCATTAATGCTCTGGCTTTCATTGGTAGAGCCAATAACAGCTTCAGAATATGAATTCGGTTCGGCCGGTTGATCCCATCGGCTTTTGCGCTTGCGTTTTTTCTCCCCTTTGATCTCAACTCCATCCAAAGACAGTGTAGAGCAACTCTCCTGGGCACCAGCATCTACTGAAGTTGAAGTTGTCGCAGGATTTGACTGCTGACCACAATCAATTCCTTCCTTAGGTCTTAATCGCTCTTGCCTATGATTATGAGATACTGAAAATCTGTTACTGTTGAAATTTCTGTGAGATTCCCTATTATCATCCCTGTCCATATAGCCACGTTTTCTGCTATGTCTTGGAATCCATCTGTCTCGAAAGCTTCGAGCAATTTGATGAACCTACGTGTGCAAACAAGAGTGAAAATATTCAAACCTCTACCCATTAATATATTTTGACTAACAATAGATAAAAAACAGCATATTTTGGGAATTATACACATGACTCGACTAAGCTGAAATCAATATATCAATTTACAATAGGCGGTCATGGCGATACCTGTTTGTCATCGTGCTCTGTCAGAGACAGCATTGATTCCCTAAAACTGAACATGAAACCAACTGTTAGTAAAAGAATAGAAACTTAAGAGAGAAACAAAATTGTCTCAATTGAGTTACACCAAAGATAATAGTGTAATGAATTTGCAGGGAGAAATCATTAGAAACTGTCTCATATCATGGAATAGGAAACACTAAAGTAACACATGTCATGCTTCTAAGCACTTAAAAAACATGTATTTGTAGTTTGTGTCAATCATAATATAGCCCAATTGCCCAAACAAAATAGGCAATGGAGAAAAAGTCAAATTTAAAACTGTTAACTGATTCAGCAAATTTTTGAATTGCTTTAATAAATTTGAGAAGGACAAAATTTGAAATTTCCTGACCTCTCCATTCCACGACAAGGAGGGCCACTCTTGATATGTTCCGGTGTCAAAACCTTGCCTGCTGCCAGGTACTCTAAGACCTGTAAAAGAAAATTGTTTAGGCGCATGCTCTATAATCTCTTAATCCTCCATTTAGAGGTAAAAGAAAGGAAAACAAAAAAAAATTATTAGGATCTACCAGCCAGCTATCAACATAGTGAAGAGTATAAGATGATGGTCAAAGATATGCCCAAAATGAATATTTACCATATTTTAATATTAAAAATGAATGACTAAGGAGATTAGCTTACATCTAAAATGATAGAAAAAATGCATAAACATCACACAAATATCAAAATATGGGCATTGAACCAAAGTACAAAATGTATGCTAGCTTTAAGTGTCCATTTCAAACAGCATCGTACAAATTCATAAAGAGTGAATATAACACAAATTATATTCAGAAAGACAATGACAAAGTCCCCATAAATATCATTCCCAGCCACTCCGCAAACTCCCCAATTTAGTAGGCATTAAGAAAGGCACACGCCGAATTAGATGAAACTACACATCATATCACAAGGGTTTATAAAATTAGAAGCTTAACTACACTGCTTGGAGCACTTATCTCTAAAAAATTAACGAAACAAATGTATAGTAGTGTTGTCCCTGTATCTCACCTTAGAACCAAAGTGACCCCATACAAATAATGTCTATTATGAAATTTTATGTGAGGATAGAAAACATGACAGTTGAAATTCACAACACAGACTTTACTAGAGAGTTATACCATAGACAACTTTTGATTCAACAGTGCAGCACAATTATTTGAAATGGAGGGACGTACACGTAATCCTAGGGGTTGTTTGGTTCAACGGGAGGAGGAGAGAGGATGGAAGGAGAGTGTAGCGGAGGGATTTATGGGATGTACACGTAATCCTAGGGTTTGTTTGGTTCATAGGGGGGAGAGAGGAGGGAAGGAGAGCGTAGCGGAGGGATTTGTGTTATGTGGAGGGATTTATGTTATGTTTGGCTCAATGAGGTGAAAGGAGAGATTTTAATGAGGGAAAGTGTAAATTTACTTTTTTCAACTTTCAAATATTAAAAGTCACACTAAAAGGACACTTAAGTCAAAATTTTAAGCAGGTTCTCCTCTCTTAAGTCCCCCAGTTTTTAGAGGGGAGTTAAAATTGGACCAGGAGAGATATTGCTCCCCTCCCCTCCTCTAACTTCCCAAAACTTGAATCAAGCAATAAATATTTAAAATAATCCTCACTCTCTCTTAGGAACAAAAATAGGAGTAGATTCCCATCTAAGTACCTTAAGAAGCTTTCGAAGTATTGGAATTTTTTTAAAGTCTTGCCTGTACTGCTTCAAGATCTTATGCAACATCTGTAAACCTGAAAGCCAATACTTTAGTTAATTTACAACACAGCCAAAGGTGTGATGGGTCTCATACTCCTGATAAATGGAAGAAAGTCTTCATTAAATGCAAAACAAATATATATTACCATTTTTACAAATTACATCATTCAGCACGGCTCTAGATTTTGTTTTCAGAAGAGCGTCAAGGATCATGGAAAGATCTCGATTGCTGCAACAAAAAAGATTTATTTTCTTTTAGTGATTATGTAGATGTCCTTAAACATTGAACAAGTCTATAATTAGTGTGTTTAACTAAATATGCTTAATGAAGGAAGAGTAAACTAATTAAGAGGAAAAAGGAAAAGAGATGACCTCTGAATTGCTTCACCATTAATTCTATCACCTGAAGCTACGGTGAGAAGCAAAAGTTTCAAGTAGCCTTTGGTGGCATCCTGTGACAAGAAAGGGGTGGGGTGAGTCAAATGGTGCTAACTGAGAAACCATAAAACTGGCCAGGTAACAAGCCCAATAATACCTCCTCTAATAAGGCATCAAGAAACAAAATTGAAGGGAATATGACAAAAGACACGAACTATTTCTCATAATTGATTATACAACAAACGTAAAATTGAAATACTACAGCAGTAAGGTAGAAGTTTCTTGCTTTGTTACAGAACATAGATATGAACTGCAAGAAAGCACACCAGAACCTGCATCATTGACAAGCTTCTAAATAAATAAAGTACTTACTTTTCTTTTGCTTATTCCCCCATTTCCATCCAGCAACTCATTAAGTTTCCCCTGAACTGCAGTTAAGGAAAAGGTTTATCCATTATAACCTGCTTAAATAACCATGTTGCCATACTAATTAAGGATGACAAACCTGCTTCAAACCGTGCATTGGAAGAACCTTCGACTATTTTTTTGTGTTTGATAGATGACACTGGCAATCGATTGACTGTCACCTCAGCTGTAAGGGCATTTGCAGCATTAGCACTGACTTTAGCCTTTTTACCAGAAGCACTTCTTTGAGGAGTTTTCACAGGCAGATGTGATTGTGAAAAACCATTTCTGCCTTCAACCATTTCAAACTTGGATTTTCTACTATCAGTAGAATTCGACAACACTTCGCTGACAGCTGGCATGGGTTTGCTTGTTGTATCCTCCATTTGTTGAGACATTTCTTCTATTCGATCAGAAGATGGTAAACTGCCTTTTGAGTCTTCCACTTCAACTGAACTGTGCAACAGGGAAACAGCAGAGGCATGGTTCATAGAACTATCTTTCTCCGGAGAACCATCTGCATATATAGCAGTTGTAGACTTGTCCAATACATCCATGTCTGTTAATAAATGCCTAGAAGACACTGTATCAACATTATCATAGTACTTGGGCATAGGTGTGCTGTTCTCAACTTCACCATTTTCAGTGAGCATCAATGGTTCTGGAAATTCATCATCTGAATCGCCTTGAACTATAAGCCCATCATTAAGTGGATCACCACCGCCTATATAACCTCGACAATGAGGTGACCCACAATAACATTTTTTGGCAGCAGCACCAAAAACCCTTACATAGTTGTAATCAAACGTCAATTCTTCATCCTGGGGAAGGTGGACAAGAAAACATCAGCTTGCCACAGTTATTCTCGCACATGCTTACAGCCAAAGAAAGGAATTAACAGCTAAGTTTCATATTCCAAATTCATAAGCTAAGAAAACCCTTGTAGATCTATTTCATTAACTGCATGAATTGTTCTATACCTAACAAGGTTCACAAATGATTATGGATTGGAAACAAATTTACATATATCTACAAATATGGTTAATCTAAGCATGAAGCGGACACTTATCTCTCTCTCACTCTCGCAAATTAAAAAAAATAGAAGTAAAAAAGGAGAAATCATAATCAGGGTACTAAATAGCATTGGCCAGGACAAGTAAGAAACAAAATATATATGAAATTTCTGGTAAGAATGGAATGTTCAAACAACTTGACTTTACAAAACTACAGGCATAAAAGAGAAAGTGCAACAAGCATTGATCAAAGCCTTTCTCAATTCAATTAAGCATTTTTGTGGAACAAGTTTGGCTCACCTGACCAAACATTCATATTATTTCACAGGTAGAGAGGTGCAAAATTTAATTGTTTTCGGACTCAACAACTTAAAAACTTAAAAACAACAGAGGTTGAAAGCACAAAATTTAAAAACAATCACAGACTCAACAACTTAAAAACAACAGCAAAAAAATTCAAAAATACAAAGCTTCAAAATTTAATGGAATTAACCAAGCACTATTCATGAAAGTAATATCAGAGGTTGAAAGCACACCTGCTTGATATGCCGCAATGCAAACAATCCAATACAGATTTCCCCATTCACCATCCACTGTTGAAAAAAGATGTAAATCAATGTCAATTGACGTGTAAACAGGAGAATCCTGAATTTCATGGTCCAGACACTGTACAAAACTACATTAAGGATATATTCTGGAAAAATACATCCATATTGCCCATTATGAGCTAGGAAAGAACCCAAGATGATGACAGTGATCACAGTACAGCAATGCATATGTTAAAATTCCATATAGACTTATACGCTAATATAGCATGAATATAGGTTCCAATGAAACTGCAAAGAGAACTAAGCTTCTCAAATACGACATTTTTTTCTTCCTAGAAAACAACAAAAAAGCTAGAGATAATAATATACTCACCTTTTCTGTCCGACAGTTAGGATCACAACTATGATTAATGAAACGCCCCAAATTTCCTTTTGCACTTGCATCTATCACCTGTAAATAAAGAGATGTGAATTGAAAAATAGAAGTAACAAATTAAAGATTTCTTAGATAAAAAACAAATGAAGTTGTTTCAAGTTAAGTATGCAGATGTAGGATAAAGTGATACCTCACTGCCGTTCAAGGTCATAAAATAGAAATGCCTATGACCCTTCAAAGCATACTCTTTTTGACGTGCCTCATATGCATGTGTGTCAAGGACCTGTTTGAAACATGAATCAGATATTATGAATACAAAGGTCAATGATTAGCACGAGCTATGCATCATCAATGCATGTATAAATAAACTTATTGCATGATATCCCTGCGTAGAAGAGCAAGACAAACGCTAACTCTATTAGTCATAACAATGTATCATAAATAAATAAACATGAATTCACTCCGCAAAGAATACTCCCTCCCGGTCTTTCCTTACAAGAAAAATACACACAGTTAAACATAAGCTATTCTTTGGCCCTAGCCTAGATACACAGGCTATCAGATTAGGTTAAACTGATTTTAAGTAGATCAACCCCATCTTAGCTATATCTATTGCTAATACTTGTAATATTTTAATTTCAATACAAATGTGTTATTTGTATATAATCCAAGCCCAAAAGCCTTTCACATCTGTGACTGCATTAGGGATCAATACAATATTCTCTGGCCACACTATTCAACCAAAATTTGTAATGGCTCTTCACCACTACTTAAAGAAGAAATCCAATAGCTCAAAAAAATTGGCAATAACATCCCTTCTTAATCCCAGTGAAGAATATCATATCAGTAGTGGTTAACCCAAACTAAACTAGCACGCTCCCAACTAATTGCTAATATGATTCAGTTGATCAGCAACATGAAGTCACATTTTTTCCAGCGCCAAAAAGAATTATTCAGGAGGATGAGGATTAACAACAACATCGAAGGAGGAAAGAAAGAAATGAGGGAGAGGAAAGTGGAGCAATATAATTATAACTTGACTTTTACCTATGACTTTGTTAAAGATAATGTTAATTCTTCCTTCCCCTAAATTTCCAGCTAAAAAATAACCAAACCACAAATGACCAATGAGTTTAAGATTATGAGGTTCGGCCTTACAAGTCAATCTTTGGTACATCAAAATAAAATAATATGTAAAATCATTACATCAGTGTAGAGATAACAGAAAGGAAGAATAATATTGTCAAAGTCACCTCTCCAACGTATTCAATAATAAAGTGGCCTTTGGCTACCCGCTCAAGTGCCTTCAGTCCATAACCTTTTTTCCCACATTTAAACCACTTCAGTCTGGAATACTTGCGATTTTGGAACTGAAATTGAACATTTAAAATCACAATCATGCTCTTTGGCAAGGCCTGATACAAGTATATTTTAGAGGGAAAATGTTTAGTTTAGAAACCTGCTGATTAGAACAACGGTCCCCGCATGGGCAAGTTCCTGGCACACATTCAATGTTAAGCACCCGGTTTAGACATTCATCCCCACATCCCAACTTGCCTTCTGGAGGTGGCTTGCAATGGCAAACCATTACCTACAAGTTCAGAGGTACAATCAATAGTCTATATAAAATTGATGCGCAAATTTGCAAATTCAGAAAGCTTAATTGAAGCTTATGAGATATCCTGCATGACTGTATGTATAAATCTTAAACAAAATGTAAAATTAAAGCTATCGGCAACTAATGTGAGCAAAATAAGAAAGCCCCATATATGTAATAATTAAATTACTTATTCAGAGCATACAATTCCTCCTCATATATAATGGAGGGCCAATAATCCATTCCATTCTCTGCAATGCACATCCATTATCCTATTGTACACGAGTCCAAAAGAATTCAGGAATATTAAAGTGTATGCTCGTTCTATAATTATTAAAAGAGAGGAAACTTAAAACTACTGTTAAAAGGAGAGAAACTTGGAAGAAAGGAAGAGAAGAATACAAAAAGAATGCACATGTAAATAAAAAATAAAAAACATCTGCTCATCTAAGGAGCAATGAAACTTGACCAGTTTTGACATTTAAGTGCATACTACTTATGTCACATATAAGCAAATTAACAGATTGCATACTAATTAAGAATGTTAATTAACAATTTAACTTCCCTTAATTGTATTGGTATAACCAAAAACATAAGTGAATTCTTGAAACTACGAGCATTAGCTAAAGGATATTTGGAACGTCATCATATTAAATATGATGAAGTGAGGAATTTGAGTAGATCTGAGATCAAAAATGGCTTTTATTACTAATATTTGAGTTCGCAGAGAGTACATCAGCATGATCATATGTATGCTAAAACCTATTTTGAACTCAATCAATAACGGAATATGATGATTACATGTAACAAACAAAAAGTTAGAACAATCTATGACCTCGTCAATAGTCTGAGTTTTCGGTTTGCGGTGCAGAAACTCGTTGGTGGAAATGTGGGTGAAAGATGACCCTTGGGAAACTGCAATGCAAAAAGCAACATGTGTATCAGACAGCAAGGAAGATTAGATGACATTTCTAAGAGGCTAGAATAGTTTTGTTTCAATGCAAGTTCTGTTAAGAAATAATAATAATAATAATAATAATAATAATAATAATAATAATAATAATAATAATAACAACACTTTCTAGCTAATACCACACACCCATTGGTAGTCGATATTCCAATTCCTTATAATTTTTGGAGTCGTCTCGTACATCTTCTTCACCAGATGCATATGATAATCCTAATTCTGCATTAATCTCTGCATTTGATTTTTCTTGAGGAATAGCACAGTCAGCAAAAGCTTTATCACCGCTGTCTTTGCAAGTCCTTCAAAAGAAAATCACCCGTGACAAGAACAAGTTAATAAATTAAAAATTGGGAATAACATGTAAAAACTATTTACCTTATGTACCTCTATATGTAAAAACAAGTTAACTGCAAATACCAATCAAGACCTGTATGATTAAGAATTGTAATTGAAACCCATATTGGGACAAATCCCAAGACCCGCATTGGATAGAGATAAGGACTAAAATGAGTTTATTAAAAGTGGCATCCCACCTTACAAGTTGATTTTGCAAGGATGAGTTATGCCTAATATAAAACCTAATATGGTATCGCAGTCAATCGATCAAGCCACCAACCATTTATATCTAAGCAAAAAGCCCAATAGGGTTGAGCGAGAGGGGGTGTATTAGGAAAAATCCCAAGTCCTGCATTAAATACCAATAAGGTATAAAATGAGTTTATAAAGAGTGGTCTCACTCACCTTACAAGCCGAATTCATAAGGATGGGCAAGGCCCAATATAAAACCAATAACCCATACATCAATTGATGTTCCATAGTCAATTAGTTAGAAGCACAAGTTACATGAAAAACATTTGTTTTTAAACTAATCGTATCATAAAAAATATATGTCTATATCGTATTCTTTCTCTTCAGCTTCTATTCAAGAATTACAAAAAATTGGCAATGGGTAATAACTAATATGAAAGGAACATTGTATACCAGGTGCAGTTAGTTTCATCAATCCGGTCTGCAAGCAGAGCTGGAATACGCCGCCACTTGTGGCAATCATCACAACTCACCCATGCATTACGCGGTGACTGAGGTTGTTCTCCCAAACCCGAACCAGGCATGATGTCTGCATTGACTGATACTCTGCTGTTGTCACTGGGATTAATTTTTACAACGGCGCCCAACTTATGATTTCCATCTACATCTGCTGACATGACACGAAAAACATTTATTTGCAAGCAACATGTGAGATTAAGAAATAACAACACTAGAAAGCAACACTTAGACGGTCAAAAAGGAAACAAGGAACATCATCGAACGTTTTTTTTAAAAAGGAACAACAAAGATGATTCCAAATGCAAGAATAATATCAGATTATGGTGCAGGCTATCTGAAAATATAAAATTACCTGGATGAGGGCAATCTTCCACTTCATGTGTAACTTTGAGAGAGAGACCCTTTCCCTTGACTTCACTTTTGTTAACTGGCTCTTTCTGTTTCTCCTTGCGTCTAGTAGTAGTCTTTTTCCTGCTTGTCAAGTCAGAAGCATTGGTTTTTTCCTTGCTAAATTTACTAGTAGGTTCAAGACTTCTAGGTAGTTTACGACCCAAAGGTCTTGTAGAAGACGGCAAATCCTCGGAACCCTGGAATTTAGAAAATTCATGACCACCAGATGTTTCGCCAACTGTCACGTGACTTTTAGCTTTCAAAGCCTTGGCGGAACCTCCAAGTACAGTCTCCCCAGAAAGGGGCAATGATTCTGCAGCCAATTCTTTACTCTTCATAGATTTGCTTAGCTCGGTGGAAGTAGAGAATTCTAGAGAGCTAACCACGTCACTACAGTTCTTATGTCTATGATTCTTTGAATGCATAGCTCCATTATTACCTGGTTGACCATGTGATCCATCCTCGGTGATACAATTGCCTGAACCAATAAGCTTGTCTTTCTTCTTCCCTTTCTTCCGGAAGGTAACATCCAAATTAGAATTTAACTCGTTAGAAGAACCTAACACATCAAGATGTACATCTTCATGTCTTTCTCCAGCCTGGACTTCAGGAATTGAATCAATAACTTCTGAATCGGGTGATGTTCCAGGATCTACAGCTGAATTATTAATTGGCTTAACTAACGCTTCAACCACTGTCTCTGGAGGAACTGCGTGACATGGTTCCTCTGCATCCCCTTCTGACTTCTCTGTTATTTTAGAATTTTCTAATTGGCTATTTACAGTGTGTCCATTTAGAACCACAGGATCCTTGTCTGGGTCTTTTCTGAATGATTCTATACTGTTTAATGCCAACACTACAGAAAGTTTATCTGCAGAATTGCTGGTTACTTTCTGAGAACCTGAATCAGGCCCCTTGTAGGAAGCAGAAGCCGCCGGTAAATCATTTTCTTTTCCAAACTTGATCTTCAGACGAAAACGAGTAGTTGAAGTTGAAACATTATCCTTTGGAATTGAACTTAATGAGCTAGAAATTGTATCATTCTTAGTTGTTTTCCCACCTTGACAGTTGTTTCTAGCCTTTCCAACATCCTGGCACATGGCTTCATTAACATCAAGCTCATTTTCATACTGAAAAAACTGTTCAACATTCCCCAGCAATCCCCAGGCAGATGATCTAGCTGGTTTGGATAAACAACTTCTTTTCTTCCTAACAGCCTCTAAATTTAACTTCATACCCCCGCTTGAATGTGTTGCACTGGCTTTGTTTGTGGATTTTCTAGAAGCCTTTCTGGTTTGTGTATTACGACCAAATTTGGTTGTTTGACTGTTACTTTGAGAAGGTAACAGTGTGCTTTCAGTGATATAATCAACTTCAACAGCTTCTTGTCCATCATTATTTGTCTGTCCAGGATTGTCTACAGGACAAGTATCCTTGATGGAAACACTGTTACCCTTGGAAAGAAGATCTGGCACATCCTTTGGAGAGGTACTGGTGATTAAAACAGAAGAGGACTGGCCTGATTCTGGATAAAATGATTCCTGAATGGTAGAGTTACCAGTTCCATCTGCAGAACTATCCTTCAATACGCAGAAATTATCTTCTATTTGCAATATGCCATTCTTCAATTCACTCCCTGGATCCAACAAGGCAGGCTGACATAGTGAATCAACTACGGGTGAATTCCTCAAGTTGTTACGAAAATCAGGTGAGGGTGATGATTTTACATGTGAATCATCAGTGATTTCTTTAACAACAGTGGCTCTTATCTTTTCTTCGCAGGCACTGTCACAATCCACACCATCTTTTTGATCGTGCAGCTTATCACTTGTGCTTTCTAGTTTTGTGTCTATAAGTAAAGCACCTGACGGCACTTCTTCCACGTCCAACGAAGAAGATATCTGCCAGCAATTGGCTTCCATCCCATTTCTCATAAGCCCCTCTGGCTCATTTTTCTGGATGCAATCAACTAGCCAATCTCTCATGAAATCCGACTCAAGGGAAACGTCAGAATGACCGGTGCCAAGCACACAGCTGACAGCCCTTGCTATCAAATCAGCACCATCATCCTTGTCTTCCACAACTTCCGAATTATCTCCTGCCATCGATAAAACAACGCTCTTCTCATCCTTCTGCTCACCCTGTTCACCACAATCCGTCTGCAAATCATTTGGCAGGTCGACCTTACCTTCATCTTTAAAATTTCCCTCCGAGTGCAATCCATCACTTATAAAATCAGAAACGTCAATATCCTCAGAACAAACCCCCAAACTATTCCGACAACCATCTTCAGCACCTATCTCCAATTGTAATAAATCATCAATCTCACATTCATTTCTCAAACCATCTCCAGACTCCTCAGTATTAACAACATCAACAAAGCTTCCAGAACAACCTACACCACCCTCCCCAATAAAACCATCCCCCATACCATCAAGGTCTAAAACATTACAAGGATCATCCAAACACGACTCCGGTAACCCCGAGTTCAACGGCTGCTGCTGCTCAATTACAGACAATCCAACAGGATCAGCAACAATTGCAGGTTCACCACAAGAGCCCATTCCAAACACAAACAAATCGTTCAAAAATCTACTTCACTCTATGATTAACAAAAACAACAATCACCACCTGAGGTAGCAGAATGCACCAGCTCGAAGAATTAACACTACCTGCACATGAAAATCATAGCACATAATGAAAACCCTAGAAAGTTGCATCATCATTCTGAAACCTCTGCAAGCAAAATAAAAATAAAATAAAATAAAAATAAAAACCCTAATAATGCCAACGATAACAATACTAATAATAATTTAGGGAAATTAAAATTGAAGTAAGAAAATTGAAGAGGGAAATTGTTGAAGATATATACCGGGTGAAGATTCACGAGATTGAGGATAATGAAGAATGAAAAATAAAAAATAAAAATTTAAGAATAAAAATATGATTCTTTTCCCTCTGGTCGAGGAGAGAGTTGAGTCTCCGTCGCGCGCAAAGGGTTACTTGAGAGAGATGGTTGGTGTGGTGACTTCAACGAAAACTAAATTATTGAAAAACAATAACAGGAAAAAAAGAAAAATAGGGTTTCCGAGATTTGTATCAGACCGGTGTACCTTTCTGCCATTTTTTGTTATTTTATATTTTTAGTTTGATTATAATTACTTTTTATTTTATTTTTAATTAGATCTTTTTTTTAGAAAATTTTATGTTAATTTAGAAATACACTTTTTTTCCTCTCAATTTGTTACTCTTATTTTTTAATCTTTGTCACTTTTTCTCCCACTTTCTTATCTTTATATTTATTTTATCAACGAAACATAAATAAATAATATAAAATAATTGTTGTTGTCAATTTAATTAATAAAAATATTTTTATTTTTATTTAAAAGAGTTGTGCTATCTTATATTTAAAGATTTAAATTTTTAAAAATATTAATTTATCATTAAACAATAATACAATTTTTTAATTTTTTAAGTAAAATATATGAATTTTAAAATAAATATTATATTGAAATATATTTTTGAGTAAAAATCTATAATATAAGAAGATTCAATGTCCTAGAAAATTCTATTACGTCCCTCCTTGTCATTTTGCCACATCTACATTTATGTGGTAAATATTGTTCAATTTACTCAAAAGAAAATTGAATTGTTTTCTTTGTTCAATATCCGTCCTCACTTATATTTCTTATTCATCTTTTTAGTCTATTATTGTCATAAATATTTTTTTACTATGTTGATTCCAACTCAAAACTAAAGTGTATATTAAATGGTAGTGTTATATTTGTAAAGGACTTGATTAGGACGGTGACCAAAAGGCGTCCCCTAAAAAAGCAATGATCATATGTCGCCCTCGAAGAAGTATCGACTCACCTCCCAAATACTTTTTTATCGTCCAGTCGTGGGAAACATGCGATAAGACGTTTCTTGGGTAGAGAGAATTATGGGTCAGTGACTGACCAACGTTTCCTTGGAGATAGGGATTCAATAGTCCATAATTCACTACAAGGGCGGTGATCTTTTCCAAGGAAACCTTATACTCAAATCCTTTATAAATACCTCTCCCATAATAGAGAATGACATATTCTAATTTATACACTTATACCCAAGTGCTCAACACATATTCAGAGCCTCTCACCTAAGCTGAGCAGGCCCTCTAAACCACTATAAACACCATCATACATGGCTTATCACCGTCTTGACCAAGCCCTAACCACCATTATTCGTTATACAAAATAGGGCTTTGAGTTCCCCTGTTATTGTAGGGGTAACATGCATACATATACTTTTTTACCAATAATGTGGCGCCCATCGTGGGGCCTTAGTAAAACTAATATATGTCATACCTCTTTCGTTCTAACTTCTTCCATCTTCTCTCTAAAGATGGTCGATAAGACTCTATGTTCCAACACAAACACCATAGTTGGAGGTTTCGCTGGTGGAGATAGCTCTAGCTCCTCCCGAAGGAAATATGCAAGGCATGTTCTTGCAACAAATGCAATATCTCTATACTTTCCGAGGGGCGCAGGATGAAAAACAAGGGTTAAGATGACCTTTTATGAGGAGGGTAACATCAAAGTCAATCCTCATGATAATGACTCCCTGGTCATCATTGAGCAACATAGAAACTGGGATATCAAGAAACTCATAATAGACCCGGGTAACTCTGCTAACACCCTATTTTGGGACACCTTCCAAAAATTATAGCTCAATCCTAACGACGTCAAAATTTGCAGTGACTCGTTAACATGTTTGTCATGCGAACAGGTACGAGTAACGGGCCATGTGACCCCATAGACTACATGTAGAGAGGGTTAAAAAGCTAAGGCGATTGATGTCAGATATCTTATTATGGACGCCATGTCGCCATATAACATCATCCTTGGGCCACTCGCCATCAACGCACTATGAGCAGTCATTTCCACCATGTACTTAGTCTTAAAGTATCTTCTGCTTGGAGGGCGAGTTTGTACAATCAGGGGAGACCAACAGATTGCTCAAGAGTGTTACTAAATTAGCCTGGCGATAGAAAGGGAAGAGCTCGCCTTTGTTGGTGCCCCCTTTCTGAAGTTCCAAATACTAACCTTGAGTGTTGGGATCCTAGATTAAGTGTGGAAGCTAAAAGGCTCACTCCCACTAAAGACTTAAAGGAAGTCCAAATAGGCATGTTCACCCATCAGGTCACGAAGATAGGTGATGTAGCCCAACCACAAGTGAATGATTGTGTTAAGTAGTATAATAAGATCGAACCCACAGGGAGATGTGTGTGAGTACCGAATTTTACCCTAATGGTGTTTAACTAAAACGATCATAATATTGGTTTGTTTAGTGCAAATTGAAAAGTTTAACAGATAAATAAAGCAAGATATATGATTGTGATCATCTATCATGATTTATCCTATTGATCATTTGAATTCGAATATGAGAATATCTAAGTGATTTATAGAAAAATAGATAAATATGTGTGACACCCATATTTGTGGCGTGTGCATCTAGACATGTTTCTCAATAAGGCTAAGTGACTTTCTCAATAAAGATAGCCACCTTGTCACAGAAGGTGCCTCGTTACTCTATTGTCTAGCAATTTACGGTATGATATCGACTGATATCCTTTTGGAGTGTGATCATATTTGGGTTGCCTTTGCTTTCACAACAGACACAAATATTTTTAAGAGCTCGAATTCTAAAATAAAAATACTAAGGTTCTCGTAATTCATATTCAGATAATCAATTAGGAATTGTAATGAGATAGACTCTCATGACCCATTGTCTTTATGGAACTACTGATTCATTGTGTGGCAAACAACAATTAGTCAATTGAAAGACATAGCATGCAAGTAAGTAAAGTAATATAAATAACCTGAATTAAAGCAAACTTGACTAAATAAAAGAAAAGCACTGACCTACAACAATATTGCAGAGAAATAAAATGAGAGCAGAACACAAAAGTTGGAAATTATGACGTAGAAGTAACAAGTGATTGGTGATCGTTTGATTGAAGCTCAAGTGCTTATTTATTCTAAATTAGTCATAAATTACTCATAATCATCAATTATTTCATGTTAAGTCATAAAAATACACTGACATAAAGTCTTGGAATGATATGGATGCTCAAAAGTCACAAAAAGGCTAGAAAAAACTCAGAGAATTCATAATTATCTAGGAAGCAACATGGTATGTGTCAGGGGACACAGTCATCCAGTGTTGCCCCCGACTTCCTCATATGGAAGTTATAGCAAATTCCAATACGAACCGTGTCAGGTGACACGACCAGACCATGTTGGCCATGAGTATTTTGTATGGTGAAAGTTCTTTTTTGCTAGATCTTTAGCCTTTTCGTTCCAGTTTGATCCATTACTCTCTTATTTCCTAAAAACATCAAAAGAACACAAAAGCTCATAAACGAACTAAAACGATAGAAACACACAAGAAAACGGAAAGAAAATAAGCTAGAAATACGATGCAACAATCACTTATCAAATACCCTCAAACTTAAATTGTAGCTTATCCACAAGCAACAAGCTTGCTTAGAAAAAATTAAGACCAAGCAGTTTAGTTCTTCAAATGCTTAAAAGAATGAAATTATTGATACACATATGTGACTCGTTCCAACTGAATAAGATCTAAGTTTCCCCGTACTCACTGATACCAAAAGCATTACAAAAACACAAAATTGTAAAACATACAGACAAAAATTTCCTATTTTGGCCACCTCTTTGGTTGTGCTTTGGACATAAGTATATTTTTCAATTCTCCTTCCCTTTTGCTTAGACAGTCAAATTAAGGCATTTTGAAACAATAATAATAATCACACACACAAGATCGATCGATAAAATTTTTGTTTTTGTAGATGAAATTTGCATACTTTTGTGTGCTTATTTATTGCCTATTTTGGATCGACATTGAGGTTCGACCACCGTTGGACTGAATAATTGAGTAAGGGTTACCCAACTTAGTAGGTATAGTCACCTTTTACCGTCATTTTTCATCTTGTTAATGCTTATATTTTTTCCTCAATCGATCATTCATGACAAGTGAATTAAAAATACGTCAGATTGTCAAAATATACTACTTGAGAGGTTCTTCTCATAATCTGAATATTATAGTATAAAATACACGTCAAACTCGTAGTCTATCCGGGAAATTAAGGGTGCTCAAGTAATATCGATTTATCAATTTCCCATGAGCCTATAGACTTAGCATATCATCCCTTCAATCCTATATTAATTTTATTTAATTTGATTCTAGAGTTTTTTATCTTATTTTATGTTAATTTAATTTAATTTTTTTCTAGAGTTTGAATTTATTTTTCTTTTTTTTTTATAAAGAGAGTTTAACCGAATAAGTACGAAAAGTTTTAAATTATTTATAAAAACATATATACTATTTAGCAAAATAAAAAAATACTTAATATTAAATCAATTATGGGATTAGATGTATACCATATAAGTCAATCACCATTGTTTTGAATGAAAATTGATTTTAGCTTCTAGAAAATTCAATTAAATTCTTAAAAAAATAATAATAATATATTTTAGTCTTTCATGAAATAATTTCAGAATATTTATTTTTTTCATTTTTTTTGCAATTTTTATATGGTTATTGAAACAAAGACAGAAAAACAAATTTAAAAAAAAAAAAACTTTAGAAAAATAGAAAAAAATATTACATTATTTAGTGCATAAAGTAAAAAATGTAAAGTCAAAGAAAATAAAGATATATATTTGTTAAAATAAAGATGTTATTACAATTAATGAATATAAATGAATATATTAATTAAATATCAACAAAATAGACTAAAAAATTTAGATAAATTTTGATAATAATTACAACAACAAAAAACTAATCGAATAATTTAAAAATTTATTTGAGATAAGTGAAATAGGTCAATTGATATGTGTTTGTTAAATTAAATAAATGTAAGTTGCGGATCTAGAGTTTAATTTAATCTAATAATATTTTATTTATATTTATGTTCAATAAAATTTGAAATAATAGTATTACAGGATAGAAAAATATTAATTTATATAATTAATTATTCTTAAATTGGGATATATTGTTTTTAATTATTTATCATTTATTTTGTTTTTTCTTTATTGGAGAGAAATAGTTTTTATTATGTGGCCTTCACTTTTCTTCTTCTATTCGATCATTATATATTTTAAAAATGTGTAAAATCTGAAATAAAAATAAATTATATCAAATTAAAAGAAAACACAAAAAAAAAATAATGACATATAAATCATCATAATAACGATCTGTATTAATTATTTTTAATTATCCATATAATATTTTATTAAAATTATTTTATTTTATTTTTCTTAAATAAATTATTTGTTTTAAATATATTTTCTTTTATTGTTAATGATCGTACCTGATCAGAATTGGACCGTCACAGCTGGTTCGAACTGGATTTAAAAGAGATGGGGTACCTGCAAGACACTCCGATGATAAAGTAAGAGACGGAATGAGCAGGTGAATTGTATATAGGTGTGTAATGAATGAATACATGACCCTCTTGAAATAGAGGGTATTTATAGCCCCTAGCACTGGGCCAAAGTCTCTTTATTGGGCCGACCAAAATCAGCCCAACAAAGGGACTACCAGGTTCTACGTGAGTAGTGGGGACCTGCACGTGGTCCTCTGCCTGGATGATGCTCTGCAAAGAATAAGGAGGAACGAAGACGCGATCTTCCCGGAGCTTTAAGGACTCCGAAACATCCGGAGGGGCTGAGAGTCTGCCCTACAGGGAGGATGCCCGAGCAGGGCTCGGGTTGGGATGTCCTTGGTCGGGGACGCCTCTCGTCGCAGGCAGTGGCGGGCATAGTCGTATTAGTCCTATAGCCCGTGACTGGGTATGCTCGGGGGGATCTGGTTCCCAGCATAGCATGTGGCACAGTTTGGATTGGGCCTTACTGGTGATTTGAGCCATGGGCAGGCCCAGTCCAGAACAGGAGCCCCCTAAGTCGTTGCTCCTAGTACAAGAGTTATGACTTGATCCCAGTTCGCTCTTTCGCGGGGACCTCGTGCCCGATGCTGGGATTTTCCATGTCGAGGAGTGCTCGAGGATTTCCCGCGGGGATGCGTCAGTTACGTCAGTTGGACACGTGGTGTAGTCCTTGGAAATCACAACGCCGCCCTAGTGAATAGGGCCATCATTGTCTAGGCGAGTAGGCGTCGAGGACGGGGGCGGTTTGTGGTTCCCCGGTGCGACGTTTCATATTCCACGTCATCTCTATAAATAGGACTCCAGAGCCCATGGTCCGTTTCACCTCTTCACGCTTCTCATATTTTCTCTGTTTTTAATGTCGTGAGTTTCCATAACGCCGTTGAGACCACTGCGCCGTTCACCGTCCGATTACTTCCACCGCCGTCATTCTTCACATCTTCTTCCAAGTAAGTTTCTTTCCCTTTGATTTCTCGTGTTGTAGATAGTTTTGACGATGTTTTGCTAGTAGAAACTTGGGTCTGGGGATTATGCCTGGTAGATTTAAGCGCGTTAGGCGCCTGATTCATGGTTGTGCCCGGGATATTCATAAGTTTAGGCATATGGTTCATGATTTTGCCTGTGATACTCATGCGTTTTGGTTAGTAGATCCATGAACTTGACCGAGATATTCATCCTTTCGTCAGTATGTAGGCTAGTTTCCCCGTAGTATTCTTGTACCGAGTAAGCGAAATTATGAACTTGGTCGCGCGATTCGTGCTTCGCCCGGGGTACTCATGTTACGCTCGCGTCGTTCATGATTGATGTACGGTTGGCGCCGGGGTGTCGGTGTTTGGTTGAGATCCACTTGTTTCTTGTTTCTCTCGCGAATGGCTGTAGACTCGATCTGAGTGTTGCTTACTTCTCCCCGTCTGTGGCAGGCAAGCAGATTTGTTGTTGAATTCACCGGTTTCCTGTACTTTGCAGGTAAATGGCCGACATTCCCGAGTCCTCGGGGCGTAATAACGTCGAGGATACAAGCACAACAGAAGAGACTATTACCCTGGTCGACACCGTCAATGACCCTACACTGGATTGGGTGGGTGCTGAGCCCCGGGGAATAACTTTGGTGTATAGCCATCGCAGTAGACAAGCTTATATCGTCGTCGAGTACGGCGGTAATCAAGAAGGATTTCAAAGGAACTTTAAAATAATGAGGTCGGTGAGGGATGCTCGCATATGTTCGGAGTTCACCCAAGATGCGTTCCTCATGTATGAGATTGTGTTCAGAGATCTTGATCTTCGGTTTCCCTTCAATGACTTCCAGGTCGGGGTATTCAACCATCTGAATCTGGCCCCCTCCCAGCTCCACCCCAACACGATTGCCTTTCTTCGGGCATTCGAGCTAACTTGTCGTTTCCTGAGAATTGGGGCGACGATTCCCCTGTTCTTCAGGGTTTTCCACCTACAACGGCAGTCCCGAGGAGGGAAACATAGTTGGGTGTCCCTTAAGCAGTCGAAGAGACTATTTAGGATGTACATGGACTCCGTGAGGGATTTTAAGGACAAATGGTATATATTGCAACTGTCCACCCACACGACCTTAGATTCTTTGTTCGAATCGGCCACTGTGGTCGACGGGGATGGGGAGCCCTGTTTAGACGCTGAGGGTAATCCTGAGGTCGGGCGGATTTCCAGGTTTCTCATTCATTGGTGCTCGGGTCATTACGACCATGGTCCTGGGCACTACCATACTCCTGCTGGGGGTATGAGTGCCGAGGATGAGGAGGCTTATGGCGTCCTAAACAAGTTTGTTGATGGCTTCTTTCCTGCTCGGTGGTTCACTAGGGAAGGGGACGACATTCTTGATGAGGATGGTTATCCGACGTTCGAGGCACGCCCGATTAATACCAAGGCGCTCGTCGAATGCCAATCCTACGGGCATGTCGTAGATCTCTTAGGTTTCTTGCTTTGCTCTTATTGTTATTCCTTTTTATTTGCCATTAATCGTACGTAGCTAACCCTGGTTCGTTTCCCTTGTAGGTCACATGGCGGAACATCGTGAAAGATTTCTAAGGTTGACCCAGGACAAGAAGATAAATAAGAGATTGGTGAGACCGCAACAGGCCACGCGGATGGGCTCGCCTGCTGATTCGGGCAGAGAAGGATCCATTGGGTCCTTGGGTTCTCCCGACGCCGAGCACCAAACTACGTTGGTCAGCAGGAAGAGGAGTCGGCCAGAGGATGGAGCGGAAGCGATTGATGAGCATGTTGCTGCCCGGGCTTTTGGCTTACCGCCTTGCTTTATGGAGAAGGACTTCTTTGAGGGGTTTCCCCTGACCGTGTCCGACAATAAGGCCGACATCATCAAGCGGCTTGACAAGGAAGGTCGGAGGAAACACCTTGCTGCTAGCATGGTCGGAGTGGTAAAGATGGTCGAGATGGCTGTGGTCCTCGCGGGGGAAGGATCAGACTCTACGGACCGTGTTAGAGAGCTGGAGTCGGAGAAGGCGACTCTTGCGGCCAAGTCTTGCAAGTTGAAGGCAGCCCTCGAACGCTCCGAGGAAATGTTCCGCGAACAGGCTGATTTGTTGTTGGGGGAGAAGGAGAGGGGCGACAAGGCTCTCGAGGAGAGAAATTGCCTTCAGCTCGATAGGGAACGGCTGGAGAGCGACAACCAACGGTTGTCGAGGGAGATTGAGGAGCTAAAAGCCGTTATGCTGCCCGCCGAGGATGAGCCAGAGGGGATGGCTGACTTGTGTACGTGCTCGGATTTTGTTGCTCACATCCACCTCCTAGAGTCAGACTATGTTAGCGCTTTGGCCGACGGGTTTGAGGCTGCGGTGAGTCAGATGTCCGTGCTAAACTCGGGCTTGAACACCGAAGGGGTTGGAGTTCTGTCCCAGATCATTGACGGCCAGGTTGTGCCTCCTCCCGACTCTCCTGATGTGGACATCAGTACTCCGGGGAATGATTGACATTTTGTTATTGTTTGGGTTTGTGTGCCTGTATATTGCTCTTTTTTGTTGGGCCTGTGTGCCCGTGTTTATTTTTGGGGCATGCGTGCCCGTGTTATTCTTAATTTCTTTGGACCGTCGTGCCTTGGATTGTAATTTTGAACATCATCGGCCTTCGTGGTCGGTACATTATTAATCTGTTTTATGATTGCTTTCTCGATAGATGCTTTGTTTGCAATTACCTGCTAGTATCTAGGTGTATGCTCGACTGTTATTTTTATAACGAACACTTGATAAAGTTGGTGCTCGAGCGGAGATACCCTTTCGACCCCCGTGACGGTTCGACGCATTTCGAAATGTGTCGATTGTGCGGAGTGGAGTCTGCATGTCAGGCATATGACCTAGATTGGGGTCTTACGCTTGCAGCGTGAACTGCCCATCGCGAGCTGGATGTTCTGCCATGTGGGTACTTCGACAGTGGAGCTCGATCGAGGTGTCCCTGTTGGGCATTGGCGTTCGACCCATTGGGTGAACAGCGGTATGCCCCTCGGTGGTTGGTAGGTCGGGTCTGTACCTCGACTCGCCTATGTGGTCGAGACTTTCCCTTTGTTGGCTAAGAGTGAATGTTTGACGGCAAAAGTCCACAGTGGTTGAGGGTTTTAGCTATAGTACTGTTTCAGCTTTGCAGCATTCCAGGGTCGTGGTAGTGGTTCTCCGTTTAACTGCTCGAGATAATATGCTTCGGTGCCTGTAGCGGCCTGGACGCGGTAAGGTCCTTCCCAGTTTGCGGCCAATTTCCCTTCGCGAGAATCTTTCTGGTTTCTTCGCAAGACTAGGCTGCTGACCTGGAACTCGCGCCTGATGACCTTGTCATCGTGACGCAGGGCTACTCATTGCTTCAAAGTGGCCTCGCGCAGGGCTGCCCCCGATCGGATTTCCTCGACCAGGTCAAGCTCATCCCTCAAGGAATCGTTGTTCATTTCTTAGTCAAGAGGCATCTCTGTCCGCCTGGAGGGTTCCCTGGTCTCCACGGCGATGACAGCCTCGGTGCCATATGTTAGTCGAAACGGGGTCTTGCCCGTCGTCGAATGGGGTGTGGTGCGGTAAGCCCATAGGACGCTATGTAGTTCTTCGACCCACTCCCTTTTTGCTTCACCCAGTCTGCGCTTAAGTCCTCGCAGGATGACCCTGTTGGCGGCCTCGCCTTGCCCGTTGGTTTGGGGATGCTCGACTGAGGTGAAATTTTGTTTGGTACCGAGTTTGGCAATAAAGCTTCAAAAGCCTTGGTCGGTGAATTGGATACCGTTATCTGTGATCAGCGCATGCGGGATTCCAAATCGGGCGAGGACATTTCGTTTGTAGAAGCGGAGGATGTTATAGGAGGTGATTTTCGCAAGGGCCTCGGCCTCTATCTACTTCGTAAAGTAATCCACGACCATAATGAGGAACTTGTTTTGGTACGTTCCTTGTACGAATGGTCCGAGGATATCCATCCCCCACCAGGCAAATGGCCACGGGGATGACAGTATGTTCAGCTCGTGTGGGGGAGCAAGATGCATGTCAGTATGCTTCTGGCACTTGTCGCATCTCTTGACGTGGTCTTTGGTGTCCTGTTGCATTGTCGGCCAGTAGTACCCTGCTCGCAGAGCCTTCCTTGCTAGGGACTTGCTGCCCATGTGTTGGGCGTTGATACCCTCGTGTATTTCCCGTAATACCTCGGGGACTGTGGATTCGTCAATGCACTTCAAGAGTGGGATGGAAAATCCCCTGCTATATAGTTTGTGCTCGATCACCACGTAGGAGCACGCTCATCATTTGGTCGCGGCTGCCTCTGTTCGGTCTGGAGGGAGTTCGCCTTTTGTCAGGAAGTTGAACACTGGGGTCATCCAACACGAACTGTCTCCGATGGCGTTCACCTTGAGTGGGATCGAGGTTTTTTTGATGCTCGGGCGGGATAGGGATTCTTGTATGACGAATTTGTTTTCGCCTTTCTTTCTCGTGCTTGCGAGCTTAGAAAGTATATCAGCCCTTGTGTTTTTCTCGTGCGGGACGTGCGATATTTCTGCTCGGTCGAACTTCTTCATGTACTCTTTGACTAATTTCAGGTATTCGATGAGGCTGTTTCTTTTAGCCTGATAGCCTCCTTGGACTTGGGAAGTGACGAGTTGAGAGTCGGTGAAAATTTGTACTTCATGGGCACCTAGGTCCTCGGCTAATCTTAGTCCTGCGAGCAAGGCCTCATATTTCGCTTGGGTATTTGAAGTTGGGAAGGAGAGGGTGAGCGATTTCTCAATCACCACACCTTCCCCGTTCTCTAAGAGGATCCCTGCGCCGCTTCCGGATGGGTTGGACGCTCCGTCGACAAAGATGATCCACTTGTGCTCTTTCCCTGCGAGGGGATTGTGAGCGGTCATTTCTGAAACGAAATCGGCCAAAGCTTGTGCTTTTAGGGCTTTCCTACTCTCGTACTGGATGTCGAACTCAGAAAGTTCCAAGGACCACTTCAACATTTGACCTGCCATGTCTGGTCGACCTAAGAGCTGTTTCACTGGCTGGTTAGTTCGTACTATGATCGTGTGTGCAAGGAAATATTGTCTGAGTCTCCTCGCCGCGTTGACGAGTGTTAGAGTTACTTCCTCTATTTGTTGGTGTCTGTATTCCGCCGGGGAACAATCTTATATTAAGACTGTCGGGGATGCTTGCTTAGGAACATCTATATACTCCGCTGAGGAATATTGGTATTTTCTGGGGATATCCAACTTCCTTAAGGCTGACAGTAGACTAACTCTGCTTGGGGAGAGTGTTGCTAACTTGCTGGAGATACTGCACCTTTCCGGGGCTGATGGGAGACCACCTCTGCCTGGGGAGAGTATTGCTGATTTGTCTTATCCTGCGGGGAGTGAAGGAATCTTGGTCACGTTCTTCAGCTGAACTTACCTTGGTACCTTGGTGGACAGAGAAACTAGATCGCTTAGACAATTCTTATTGCCCCAGTTTCTGCGGGAGAAGGTACCTGTGGAGGTGCTTGATACTTGCCGATTGACAAATCTTCTTCTGGTAGGCAAGTGATGAGATGACGGGACATAGTCGTACGTTTTGATCCCTAATTTTTGCTTGGACCTCCCTTTCGGGTTTTCAGTCCATCGGGATACCCTTTTTTGCCCAAGCCGCCTTTTCAGGTTTTCGACTTGCCGGGTGTACAAATTTTCCATTTTCGTCCCTTATTTTGCCTGAACCCTTTTGGTTCGCCGAGAAGCCCTTATTTTTGCCTAGGTGTGTCAACCTAGCGGGTCTTTGATTATGCGTAGTATTTTTTCGACTATGTCCATGCTCTCAGGATGTAGAGAGTCGTCACTGTCGGTAGCATTGTGTTGCCATACCACCAGAAGATATTTGACCATGCAAGATTCGTCGCTGGAACTCCTGCCCAATGCCCCAAGTGATTCAGACGGAGATCTGCCCCTGGCTGGCTGGCCTTTTGAGAGATTCTCCGAATCTTGACTTAACTGCCCCAGATGATGGACAATGATCATGCCATGCCCCTTGATTGGAGGTGCTTTTGTTTATTAGACATTCGTCGTGCGAACTTCTCTGCTGTTCGAACAAATAGTCATATGCAAACAATGTTATATCAGAAATGCAAAGCTTATGTCTGTCTGGACGTTTTTTGAAAATGCATTTCTCAGTAAAACAAACAAATTTTGTAAAATGTGATGTCAACTCAGGATTTTACGGCGAGCCTTAAGGAGTCAGGATACCTTTGTAACAATATGCTTTCGAACTAACCCATGCTTCAGCTAGGACTTTTAAGGGTTATAACGTGGCCTGGTTTACGGTTTAAGAAACAAAGGATAAAGGCTCAAATTATATTTATACCCACCCGCTCTTCATGATGTTCTTCAAACCTAAACTCAGATGATCGTGTGTTAGACCTTATTTGAGTCTTTTGCTCTGATATACCAGTGATGGTTCGAATATTGACAGTTTATTTTAAATAGGCAGTCATTTTCTTTTTTTGTTAAGGGCTTATAGGACCTCTTTCTTTTTGATTTTTATTATCCCTGTTTTTTGCCTGAACCGTTTCTTTTTACAGTCAGCGGGATGCCCCAGTTTTGTAAGTCTCCTTCATAGGTTTTGACTTATTGGGCTTTTGGTTTGAGAGATAATGACTGCCTGTCTTTATGATTATTCGAAACCATCATTGTCATTTGTTTGGGAAGGACTCCTTTGATGCTGTTCATTGTGCACCTGGATCAACTGAGAGAACTACCCTGCCCCAGGTTATAATTAAGGGTTTTAATTTTTGTGAAAAGAAAAAACTCCTACTTCTTTGGCTCGAAGGGGTTGGCGAGGGATTATCTTCCTTATAACTCCAGTGTTTAGGAATTGAAACAATGCCTGTACCTCATCAGCGGGGTTTGTCCAAAAGCATACTGTAAGGATCGTGGTATCGCTTTCATCATCCTCCCTCAAAAGGTTTAGAATTTTTTTCGAGAGTTGAATCATCAAAAAGTGGAAGCAGTTTTAAGCATAGTGAAAATAATTACTTCAAAACAGACACGTGTAATGCATTAATGAAATAACAACGTTTGACATGAATAAAATGTTTGAACAATCAAAGAAAAATACAACTTGAACATTCGAATGAACAAAAGTTTTTTCAATCCTAGCCATGTTTTGGCAAGGGAGCAGTGATCACATTGGGAGTCTTGGGCGCTTCGAACTCGACCTCATTTGCATCGATTAGGTCCTGAACCTTGTTCCTCAAAGTCCAACAATCATCTGTAGCATGCCTCGGGCTGTCAGAATGATAAGCGCAGCGGGCGTTGGGGTTATATCTTGAAGGTGTCTTGTTGGGATTCTTAGGAGGGTCCCTTAGAGCTACCTGATTGGTCTCCAGCAACTGTGGCAATATCTGGGACAAGGTCATGCTGAGGGGAGTGAATTGCCTTCTAGGTCTCTCTTTCCTTTGTTGGTTGCGATGTTGAGGAGCACTGGCCGGTTTTTAAATAACTACCGCGTTGACATCTTGGCGGTGTTCGGACCTATTCTGTCCTATTGAACCATAGACAACACTGGATTCTTTCTTGAGTGGTTTCTTCTCAGTGTTCGAGGAGTCACCTTTCTGTATCTTCCCAGACTTGATACCAGCTTCTATCCTCTCACCAGTCAAGATCAGCTATGTAAACCCAACAGAAGAATTCCCAATCAGATGGTTGAAGAAAGGACCAGACAGGGTCCCCAAGAACATACCCACGAGCTCACGGTCAGTTAGAGGTGGCTGCACCCTTCCAGCAAGGTCTCTCCACTTTTGAGCGTACTCCTTAAATCCTTCACCCGTCCCTAGTGACATACCCTGGAGTTGGGTACGCGTAGGAGCGAGGTCGGAATTATATTGATACTGCTTATAGAATGCAGTAGCCAAGTCCTTCCAGTTACGAATACTGGCTCCATCCAGCTGATAGAACCATTCGAGTTGAGTCCCTGAAAGACTATCCTGGAAGAAATGGATCAATAGATTCTTGTCAGCAGTGTAAGTTTGGATCTTCCTTACATATGATCTGAGATGCAGCTTGGGACAGGAAGCCCCGTCATGCTTTGCAAAAGCAGGTGCCTTGAACTTGTGAGGGATAACCACCCCAGAAGATAAGCCTAGGTCTCCGAAGTCCAGCCCGGGCACATGTTGAATTTCCATAGCACTTAGGCGGTCCTCCAACTGTTTGTACCTATCCTTAGCAGGAGGATACTGTTCATCATTATAATCCGTCTCGTTGTCGGAGACCACGGGACTAGGAACCCTTCTCTCTTGTGGACTGTCTTTGCCTACAAATGAGGTAGTCAGTTCAACCTCATTCTGTAATCCATTCCCAGATCTGCGTCTAGTGTTGAACAAAACAGTCCTCTTCTTCTTCTTCTTCCTCTCTTTCAGAATCAGAGTTTTCAAGTCCTGTTGACCCTGGGCTAGGCTCATAACCAACTCTTGGAACTGGGCATTCTGGGCCTGGAGGGCCTTGATAGCTTGTTCAGTAGTAGGTTCAGAAGTCATGATGATTGCTGAAATAAACAACGAAGGAGATAAGTGACATGTAGAAAGGGTACCTATTATGTATATGATGGCATGAAATGCGTATGATTTATGTATGCAATGTTTTCAAGGATCTCGCGGGGTAAACAGAGAAACTTGTTAGAGTTTGAATCTGGTAGCTTGATTGAAGGAACTTCCTGTTGCTGAGAGTCCTTCTTCAAGAGTCAAGGCTCACCATATCGAGTGGGTCATAGCCCCTGACTCAAGTTATCAACCTTGGCTAGAGGAAAATAAATCCCCGTTGCCCCTTGCTAGACAGTTGGTTCATCATGACCTGCATCACAGACCCTTGAGATCCTTGAAATGGGTTAGTCCTTATGCAGGATGCATGCAATGGTATGATGTTATGCTATGCATGGAGTGAGGTAAGTAGGCCCTGTAATGATTCCCAATTAAGGACTGTAAACAAAACCTGCAAGGAACTCGTGTTGTTAGATAACAAGTATGCAAGTTGTTCAAGTATGAAGGCACACAAGTCACACAAGACAGCCCTTAGAGTTCAGGCCAGCATGAAGTTTAGGTACTACCCTCTTGAAGTTGGTGGGCTCAAAATCTGTCCTATGAAAAGTAACCGGGTTCTAAGGAGCTCAATATCATTGGGTTATTTTCTATGTTCATTGTTTTGATTTAGCCACTGAACTGGCGATCAAAATATTCCAAGAAAAAAACCCTCAATGAGTGTAGTATCGAGTATCTACCAATTTCGGACTGCACCAAAGTCGGTCATCTCACTATCCCTAAAGAGGCCAGGATGGTCAAGTAAGGTTCCTAAGGTCAGTTGATGCTTCACGACACCACGCGGCAGCCCCGTACTCTCCTTGACTTGACTCAAGGGTTACCGGTACTCACCAAAGTGCCACATCAACGTAGCAACTGCTTCAACCGTGTCAGTATACCCTGCACAGTTCCCTCACAGTTTGTTGCTACTTCTAAAAGGGTATCCCCCAGATCCGGGTTAAGATCTATGAAACTCCAAGACAGGTCCACAATATTAAGGCAAACAAAACAAGCAATTGAAAACATAAGAGTGGTCTAATCTTAAGGTACACCTCACTTATAAAGTATCCCCAGCAGAGTCGCCAGTTCTGTGATCGGTGGAAATAGAACTGACTGTTTTTTAAGCTGGTTCGCGAAATGTCGCAGTAAGCAAGAGTCGCCACCTTCTTTTATGTTCTCCAACATGGAAAGGACAAAAGCACAACAAAATTCCTTTTTCTAGATGTTTCTCGGTTCGGGAGGTAGATTTATAGAAAGGGAAGGTATTAGCACCCTTTCTATCCGTGGTTATCCACGGGCTCTTAGGTACTTGCTCACTATGTTTTCAAAAATTGTTTGCTTTTCAAGTGTTTGTGGGTTTTGAAAAAGTTTAGTTTGAAAAACTTCTAGGTAACTCTTGTATCAGTCCTCAAGAGTGTATGAAGTATTTGTTTGAAAACTTTTTGAAAGTGTAGGTGCGAAAAGTTGTTTTTGTTTGTTTGAAAGAGCAAGTACCCAGGAGAAATCTACCTACTCTAAGGAATTAGGCTGTGTAAGAGTCCTTTAGACAGTACTATCCCACTATTGAGAAGTAGGCAGCACCGTCGTTGGAGTTATTCGGGTCAATTCAATTATAGGGACATGTGGTCACCAAAGCAATAGTAGGACGCCTTAGCGGTAACCCTAATGTCCTAGATCCTTTTTTATCTGAGGCAACCGTTTCGAGGCAACTGGATCTTTAGACAGGAGGGCGACCTCTAAAACACCCTATACTTGATGACCACCTCGAGGCAACCAAGTGAGGCGTACCCTAGGGGTGGCATGTGCATGTGTGTTGTTTAGTTAAGATTATCTTGTACATGTTATTTGTGAGCTACGCTTTGATTTTATTTTTTTCAGACAAGTCTTGCATGCATATTAACAGTTAAGAGTGCGGAAAATAAATTGCGGAAAGTTGAATCTACGCTATTACAAGGCGCGGGTCTATACATCGCCAAAAACAAAACCCGTTTTGGAAATAAATGCGAGAAAAGTAAATAAAGCGATAAAAGCCCTAATTAACTATTATATACTCGGAAACATTTACATCAATATAATCAAAAGGAATTAAAGCGCGAAAGAAATTAAATCGGGAACGTCTTAGGGTTTTGACCCTTTTTTAGAAAAGAATTGAGTTTGTCCTTTTTTGCATTTAATTAAGAAATTAAACCTAATAACTAATTAATTAATTAATTAAAAGAAAAAAATGTTTTTTTTTTGTGTTTTTTATGTTTTTAATGAAATAAAAATAAGAAATTAAAAGTCAAAAGAAAAACCCTAATTTTAATCTATTTTTATTTATTGTAAAAGAAAATTAAAATTAAACCTAATTAACTAAATTAATTAATTTACATTTATTTACAAAATAATTATTAAGGTGAAATTACTAAATAATAATAAAAATAAAAATATTAGTTTTTCTGAATTTTATTAGGAAAATAATTAAGTTGTTAATTATATATTAATAATAGTAATAATTAATGAAAGAATTAAATAGAAATAAAAATAGAAAAAGAAAAAGGAACAAGGAAACCAGGGGGGTGTTGGACCCATTAGGAGGTGTTGACTGGAAATCTGGGCCCAATAAGCACATAAGCCCGTTGACTTCTGGAATTGTCTGTGTGTTGCATTGACCAGGAACATGGTGTCCATCCATTTTTGGCCATTGGATTGCTGTTAGTGGCCACTTGGCGCCTGGGATTGGAAAGAATATGGTGGACATCACTTGAACAACTTGTACGTGATCCAATTATGAAAAATAATACAAGGAATTTGGGTGGACCTGGGAATCGAACCCAGGTCCCAATGGTTCTTGGACAGATCACCAACCACTAGGCCATCACGCTGCATTTGTTAATAAGATAAGCAATTAAAATAATATATAATACAACGACATGTGCTGGAAACAAACACGCGCGCGCCATTATGTTTGAATGGACCAACCAAAGATCAGCACGTCTTCATCCCCTTCACTGAACTTGTAAAAAAGCAAAGAGGTAGCGGGGGGTTTTAACCCCCACAACCTGCATCCACAGAAAATAGCGATTAGGCGTACGCTAAATATAAATAGGGCGCGATGGTGTCAACATGTTCGTCTCAATCTCCTGAGTTCAACCATATGCGTGAGAAGGTCTAATTTTTCCTGTGCTGGAAATCCCCAAATTGAAAGCTTTGAAAACCTAGAATTCGCTAATGGTAATTTTCGTTTCAGGGCGCTATAAGGCAATTAACCAGTACCAAAAGCTTCATGGGAGTTCTAGCGATGCAATACACACAAAAAATCTCATTAATAATGCATGAATATTGAATTACGATTATGGAAAAAATAACCAAACCGTGTGACTGTTTGTGGAGATTTCTTGAGCTTTGGCGTGTGATTTTGATTCCTACACGTTCCTGGGAGTGCTAGCAATGTATTAGAAACAAAAACAAGCTTTGAATCACGTTAAATTATGGAATTCAGTTTTGAGTTTTCTTGACTTTTTTCCAATATTGCATATGGCTTTTTGCAGCAGCTTGCACGTGAATAGCATTAGGGTTGGCTTGCTTGCATATATGGGAATATAATTAGGTCAAAGTTTGGGCCAAGGATCCATGGAATTAAGTTTGGAGATTTGGTTGACCACCATTGAAGACCTTTCCATATTTGGTTCAAATCTAGGATTTTATGCACAAAAAAGGCTTAGCACGAATTGGTTAGCTGGCATATGACATATAACAGTTATTCAAATCACAAAGATGCTATTCCATTAATTTATAGATTTTATTTGAATTTTATGGATTTAAAATGAATTAAATCAATAAAAATTAAATAAAATGGAAAAATAAATGTTTGATCTTGAAATTAATCATGGGACACGTGTGTGGCATGACAAGGCTGAATCAAATGGAAGAAAGTGGGCCCTTTTGTCAAAAATTGAAGTTTTAAGGATAGTTGACTTTTGCAAGTTCATGAAAATTTCCCAACTTCTCCAATGCATATCTTGCTCAATTTTGATCATATGAACATGTTCTTGGACATTTTGGAAAGGTCTTGAAGTTCTCTAACCAATGCCTTTGGTCCCATGTCATTTGGATTTACCAATCTCAAGTTATGGTCTTTGACTTAAAGTGCATTTTTGTTGACTTTTGAAATTGACCTATAATGTAGAAATTGATAACTTTTTTTGAGAGCATTTATTGGACTTGGAATGTGAAGATGAGTTGTAGGAAATGTCATCCCCTTCAAAATGAGCATTGGATGGGATTTTTCTGATGAACCATGAAAAAGTTATGCCTTGGTCAAGTTACAGTTGACTTTTCAACTGTCCAAAAATAGCAACTTTTGCATCTTTGATGATTTTTGAGCCATGCTTAAGGAATCATGATCAAGACTTGATCAAATGATGATGGTGTGCTCAAAATAAGATGTTAACCAAAAATTCTGACTTTTGACTGCAAAATGTCCATTTTACCCCTACAGTTGATTGTGGAGCAAATAGGGCTTTTGACTGTGCAATTTGACCCTGTGAGTCTTGAGACTTGATATGTAGGTGCTTGACAACATATATAGGCCTATGGGACTTGATTGAGACATTGCAAACCTCAAATTCATTGAAGGAACTAAAACCCTAATTTTGACTGGCTTAGGAGGCATTTGGACTGTGCAATCCTTAAGCAAATCTTGAACCATTTAGAGATTGATCTTGACAAATTTTGAAGAATATGGGAGGGAAAATTTTGGGGTACAACAGTTGCCCCTGTTCAATCTTCTTAAACCTGAGGATGTAGATTGGCTTGTGTGCCTTTCGTGATCCGAAGGTGGAAGATGATTGAACACTAGAGTGCCCAAAAATTTGCACTCGCATAGTGTAGAGTATCAGCAATGTGATGTCAGGAATGGGCTTACATATGCCATTTGGAGATATGATGGATAGGAGGATGGGCTTAAAGATGCCATCTGGAAATGTGACAGACCCTTGTCGGGAATGGGATTATAGATGCCATTCGGAGACTGTTGGCAGGTGGATGGGCTTATAGATGCCATCTGGAGGTTGTCTGTTGAATTGTAATTTTTGTAAGTTGAAAGAGGGAACCTGTGTAGGGTTGCCTGATGATTAGCTCGTGTAAAACTACATCTTGGAGAGAAGGAAACCTGTGTAGGGTTGACTGATGATGAGTCCGTGTGAAACTGCATCTTTGAAGGAAGGAAACCTATGTAGGGTTTACTGATGACAAGTCTGTGTAAAACCGCATATGGAGCTGAGAAGGAAACCTGTGTAGGGTTTACTGATGACGAGTCCGTGTAAAACTGTATCCTTGGAAAGAGAGAACCTGTGTAGGGTTGACTGATGATGAGCCCGTGTAAAACTTCATCTTTGGAAAGAGAGAACCTGTGTAGGGTTTCTTAACGACGAGTCCGTGTAAAACTACGTCTGGAGCTGAGAAGGAAACCTGTGTAGGGTTTACTGATGACGAGTCCGTGTAAAACTGCATCCTTGGAAAGAGAGAACCTGTGTAGGGTTTCTTTGACGACGAGCCCGTGTAAAACTACGTCTGGAGAGAGAGAACCTGTGTAGGGTTTCTTCGGGATAAGTTCGTGTAAAACTTCTGGAGGAACCGGGGTAAGGTTACTTCGGGATAAGTCCATGTAAGACTTCTGGAGGAACCGGGGTAAGGTTACTTCGGGATAAGTCCATGTAAGACTTCTGGAGGAACCGGGGTAAGGTTACCTTGAGGTAAGTTCGTGTAAAACTTTAGGAGGAACCGGGGTAAGGTTACCTGGAGGCAAGTTCGTGTAAAACTTTGGAGGAACCGGGGTAAGGTTACCTTGAGATAGGTCTGTGTCAGACTTTTTTTGAAAGAAAAGGAACCGGTGTAGGGTTACTTTGATGATAAGTCCGTGTAAGACTTCTTCTGAAAGAAAAGGAATCGGTGTGGGGTTACTTTGTGATAAGTCCGTGTAAGACTTCTTCTGAAAGAAAAGGAACCGGTGTGGGGTTGCCTTGTGATAAGTCCGTGTAAGACTTCTTCTGAAAGAAAAGGAAACGGTGTGGGGTTGCCTGATGATGAGTCTGTGTAAAACTTCATCTGAGAGAAAAAGGAACCGGTGTAGGGTTGCTTCATGATGGTCAAGTAGATAATTGTCCTGTCTGGTTTCAGATATTAACCCATGATCAGTCGTCCACAGAATTTTCCTGGCTTGTTACAGGTGTTGATCTGGAACTACAAAGGTAGATGGTAATCATCTTTTGATTGACCTTTTCCTGAAAATGCAAAATGTTAGCTGTATGAAACGTCATGATGCATGAATTGCATGTTGTCATGATGTTCTCGAGAGTAAATGAGATTGTGTCGTATGCACTTTATCATGTATATGAATATGAAATGTGATATGTTTTTGAATGTATTTTCGTCTAGGAAAATAAATCCTTGACGAATGCCGGGAGTTTGAATCCTGGGCTGATGTTGAAGAGTAGAGTTCTTCGTTTCCGCTGGGGATGATGATTGCAAGAATAAACCGGTAGGAGAAGATGACTCCGTTGGGGAATAAGCTTTGTTGAAGAGATTACCCTGCGGGGAATTACTCTATGGGGAAGAGATGCTTCGCTGAGATTTTAATGAGAACTCCGCTGGGGATAAGAAGAACTTCACTGAGGACGATCTTTCAGTTGTAATTAGCTAAGGATAACCCAGTTATAAGCTCTGGTGGGGAATAACCTTTGAATATGGTCGGGGAGAGACGTATGTACTCTGCAGGTGATAAGCTTCAAGAATCTACTGGGGATAAGCTTCCAGAATCTACTGGGGATAAGCTTCCAGAATCTACTGGGGAGGATGATTCAACTCTTCTGGAGAAACTTTTGGACTGTACTGGGGAAGTGGCTCCGCTGGGGTGTCTGTATTCCGCCGGGGAACAATCTTATATTAAGACTGCCGGGGATGCTTGCTTAGGAACATCTGTATACTCCGCTGGGGAATATTGGTATTTTCTAGGGATATCCAACTTCCTTAAGGCTGACAGTAGACTAACTCTGCTTGGGGAGAGTGTTGCTGACTTGCTGGAGATACTGCGCCTTTCCGGGGCTGATGGGAGACCACCTCTACCTGGGGAGAGTATTGCTGATTTGTCTTATCCTGCGGGGAGTGAAGGAATCTTGGTCACGTTCTTCAGCTGAACTTACCTTGGTACCTTGGTGGATAGAGCAACTAGATCGCTTAGACAATTCTTATTGCCCCAGTTTCTGCGGGAGAAGGTACCTGTGGAGGTGCTTGATACCTGCCGATTGACAAATCTTCTTCTGGTAGGCAAGTGACGAGATGACGGGACATAGTCGTACGTTTTGATCCCTAATTTTTGCCTGGACCGCCCTTTCGGGTTTTCAGTCCATCGAGATACCCTTTTTTGCCCAAGCCGCCTTTTCAGGTTTTCGAGTTGCCGGGTGTACAAATTTTCCATTTTCGTCCCTTATTTTGCCCAAACCCTTTTGGTTCGCCGGGAAGCCCTTATTTTTGCCTAGGTGTGTCAACCTAGCGGGTCTTTGATTATGCGTAGTATTTTTTCGACTATGTCCATGCTCTCAGGATGTAGAGAGTCGTCATTGTCGGTAGCATTGTGTTGCCATACCACCAGAAGATATTTGACCATGCTAGATTCGTCGCTGGAACTCCTGCCCAATGCCCCAAGTGATTCAGACAGAGATCTGCCCCTGGCTGGCTGGCCTTTTGAGAGATTCTCCGAATCTTGACTTAACTGACCCAGATGATGGACAATGATCATGCCATGCCCCTTGATTGGAGGTGCTTTTGTTCATTAGACATTCGTCGTGCGAACTTCTCTGTTGTTCGAACAAATAGTCATATGCAAACAATGTTATATCAGAAATGCAAAGCTTATGTATGTCTGGACGTTTTTTGAAAATGCATTTCTCAGTAAAACAAACAAATTTTGTAAAATGTGATGTCAACTCAGGATTTTACGGCGAGCCTTAAGGAGTCAGGATACCTTTGTAACAGTATGCTTTCGAACTAACCCATGCTTCAGCTAGGACTTTTAAGGGTTATAACGTGGCCTGGTTTACGGTTTAAGAAACAAAGGATAAAGGCTCAAATTATATTTGTACCCACCCGCTCTTCATGATGTTCTTCAAACCTAAACTCAGCTGATCATGCGTTAGACCTTGTTTGAGTCTTTTGCTCTGATATACCAGTGATGGTTCGGATATTGACAGTTTATTTTAAATAGGCAGTCATTTTCTTTTTTTGTTGAGGGCTTATAGGACCTCTTTCTTTTTGATTTTTATTATCCCTGTTTTTTGCCTGAACCGTTTCTTTTTACAGTCAGCGGGATGCCCTAGTTTTGTAAGTCTCCTTCATAGGTTTTGACTTATTGGGCTTTTGGTTTGAGAGATAATGACTGCCTATCTTTATGATTATTCGGAACCATCACTGTCATTTGTTTGGGAAGGACTCCTTTGATGCTGTTCATTGTGCACCTGGATCAACTGAGAGAACTACCCTGCCCCAGGTTATAATTAAGGGTTTTAATTTTTGTGAAAAGAAAAAACTCCTACTTCTTTGGCTCGAAGGGGTTGGCGAGGGATTATCTTCCTTATAACTCCAGTGTTTAGGAATTGAAACAATGCATGTACCTCATCAGCGGGGTTTGTCTAAAAGCATACTGTAAGGATCGTGGTATCGTTTTCGTCATCCTCCCTCAAAAGGTTTAGAATTTTTTTCGAGAGTTGAATCATCAAAAAGTGGAAGCAGTTTTAAGCATAGTGAAAATAATTACTTCAAAACAGACACGTGTAATGCATTAATGAAATAACAACGTTTGACATGAATAAAATGTTTGAACAATTAAAGAAAAATACAACTTGAACATTCGAATGAACAAAAGTTTTTTCAATCCTAGCCATGTTTTGGCAAGGGAGCAGTGATCACATTGGGAGTCTCGGGCGCTTCGAACTCGACCTCCTTTGCATCGATTAGGTCCTGAACCTTGTTCCTCAAAGTCCAACAATCATCTGTAGCATGCCCCGGGCTGTCAGAATGATAAGCGCAGCGGGCGTTGGGGTTATATCTTGAAGGTGTCTTGTTGGGATTCTTAGGAGGGTCCCTTAGAGCTACCAGATTGGTCTCCAGCAACTGTGGCAATATCTGGGACAAGGTCATGCCGAGGGGAGTGAATTGACTTCTAGGTCTCTCTTCCCTTTGTTGGTTGCGATGTTGAGGAGCACTGACCGGTTTTGAAATAACTACTGTGTTGACATCTTGGCGGTGTTCGGACCTATTCTGTCCTCTTGAACCATAGACAGCACTGGATTCTTTCTTGAATGGTTTCTTCTCAGTGTTCGAGGAGTCACCTTTCTGTATCTTCCCAGACTTGATACCATATTCTATCCTCTCACCAGTTAAGATCAGCTCTGTAAACCCAGCAGAATAATTCCCAATCAGATGGTTGAAGAAAGGACAAGACAGGGTCCCCAAGAACATATCCACGAGCTCACGGTCAGTTAGAGGTGGCTGCACCCTTCCAGCAAGGTCTTTCCACTTTTGAGCGTACTCTTTAAATCCTTCACCCGTCCCTAGTGACATACCCTGGAGTTGGGTACGCGTAGGAGCGAGGTCGGAATTATACTGATACTGCTTATAAAATGCAGTAGCCAAGTCCTCCCAGTTACGAATACTGGCTCCATCCAGCTGATAGAACCATTCGAGTTGAGTCCCTGAAAGACTATCCTGGAAGAAATGGATCCATAGATTCTTGTCAGCAGTGTAAGGTTGGATCTTCCTTACATATGATATGAGATGCAACTTGGGACAAGAAGCCCCGTCATACTTTGCAAAAGCAGGTGCCTTGAACTTGTGAGGGATCACCACCCCAGAAGATAAGCCTAGGTCTCCGAAGTCCAGCCCGGGCACATGTTGAATTTCCATAGCACTTAGGCGGTCCTCCAGCTGTTTGTATCTATCCTCAGCAGGAGGATACTGTTAATCATTGTTGTACCCCAAAATTTGCCCTCCCATATTCTTCAAGATTTGCAAAAAGCATGCTTCAAAATCTCCCCAAGGGTTGCACAGTTCAAGGGCCTCCTAACAGTCAAAAATTAGGGTTTTGGTTCTGACAAAGAAAATGAAGTTTCCAAGGGTCCAATCAAGTCCCACATGTCTACAAATATGGTCAAGCATCCTCATGCCAAGTTTCAAGACTCACAGCACAAAATTGCACAGTCAAAAACCCTAATTGCCCTACAGTCAACTGCAGGGGCAAAATGGTCATTTGACAGTCAAAAGTTCAAATTTTTGGTCAACATCTTATTTTGAAGCCACAAACATCATTTGATCAATTCTTGATCATGATTTTCAAGGCATGGCTCAAAAAGTCTCAGGATGCAAAAGTTTCCATATTTGGACAGTTGAAAAAGTCAACTGTAACTTGACCAAGGCATAACTTTGACATGGTTTATCAGAAAAATCCCATCCAAAGCTCATTTTGAAGAGAAAGACATTTCCTACAACTCATCTTCACACTTCAAGTCCAAGAAATGCTCTCACAAAAAGTTATCAATTTTAACATTATAGGTCATTTTCAAAAGTCAACAAAAAGGGACTTTAAGTCAAAGACCATAACTTGAGATTGGTAAATCAAAATGACATGGGACCAAAGGCATTGGTTAGAGGACTTCAAGACCTTTCCAAAATGTCCAAGAACATGATCAAAGCTTAAAAATTGAGCAAGATATGCCTTGTGGAAGTTGGGAAATTTTTGGGAATTTTGAAAAGTCAACTTTACTTCAAATGCCTCAAAATTGCTAATGGGCCACATTCTCTTCCAAGATTCATCATCCAAAGGCTATGCACGACCATTTGGCCCAAAGGGGATTTATTTCATCATTTTTATTATTTTATTTGAATTTTTAATTACTATTAATTCATTTAATAAAATAAAATATGGAAAAAATACTAAAACAATGTATTAGAATCTTTTTATGCAGCATTTGTTCTCATTGGTTGCTCAAGATTTCATGCACAACAAAAAAGGGAAGATTTGGTGCAAATTGGCATGATATTCATGTGGAAAAGATTTGAAAATATGCCATGAAAATCAAATATTTCTTTCATCAATGCAAGGATCTCTTGACTCAAATTTCAACCCTAATCCATCCCATACATATACTGATCAAAACCTAATGCACAAGGGGCTGAAAGTTGCGCCCAATCATCAAGAACACTTTGCAATTTTTGTGAAATTTTTCAAAACTGAAAACACCATTCCAAAGCGATTCAAGGCTTCTAACCAATTGAAAAAACTTCCTAAGACATCTAGGAACCTAACTGAGTCCTTTTCCACGCTTCCAACCTCAGGAATTGGTACATAGAAGTCAAATTGTTTCATATTTTTTGCATAATCGTGTTTCATCATTCACGCCATATTCATACATTCTAATGCTTGTTTTATACTAATATGAACTCAACGAAACTCATGGTATCATTGAATTGAGTTAACACTGCTTGTACAGAGAATTGCCATTGTTGTTTTTTAGGGTTGCAGGAACTACGAATTAGGGCTTTACGCCTGGGGAAAAATTAGCCAACCTAAGTGGCATCATTGGAATCAGGAGCTCATGACGAACCAATTTCATATGTCGCGCTCAATTTATGAGCGACAGGGTTCTATTCGCTATTTTTTTTGTGTGTCATATAGTGGGGGTTTAAAACCCCCGCAATCTTGTTCTATTTTTTCAGGCCAAAAGCAAACGAGTGGAGAAGATGATGACTTGTCTCAGCCTGGTTGGAGCGTTCAAATATTTTAGCGCGTTTTTTGTTTCTACCAATAAACATGCTTTTTTCTCATATAATAGTTTTATCCCATTATATTTATGAATGAACATGCAGCACAGTTGGTGGAAGGTAACGCTGGCAAGCCTTGGGACCTGGGTTCGAATCCCAGGTTCCCCCATATTCTTGTTATTTTTCTTTGCAATGCATTCAGGTACTCCACAAGCCCAAACGTCCACCATGTAGCCTCATATCCAAGCGTGCCACCTGCCTCAGAGCATCAATTCAATGGCCTTGATCTGGAGTCTATCATATGCACAAGTCAGACGTGCCACACGTGACTACCAAAAGTCAAAAGGGCCTCCAATAAATGGGCCAAAAATGTTGGATGATACCTCCAAATTGGGGTCAACACCCCCTAGGGTTTGTGTTTCTTTTCTTTTTCTATCTTTTTATTATTTGTTTAATTTAATTATTTCCTCTTAATTCTTTAAATTAATATTTTCTTAACATAAAAAATAATAAAAAATTCAGAAACTAAAAAATATAAAAAACATATTTTATTTAAATGTTTTCTTTATAAATAAATTGTATTAATTAATTTAGTTAATTCTAGGGTTAAATTTTAATATTTTGTAACAAATTAAAAAAACGTAGAATTAGGGTTTTAATTACTTTTATCTTTTTTTCTTTTCTTTTATCATTACTAATAATTAATTATTTATTTTTGTAAATAAAATTATATTAATTAATTAGGTTAACTTTAGGTTTAATTTTCACATTTTTTTAATAAACTAAAAATAGCTAGAATTAGGTTTTAATTCCAATTTAATTCTCATAAAGATCCATAAATACAAAAACTCAAAAAAATAATTTCCTTTCTCATTTAATTTAATTAATTTCGTAATTTTAATTTAATTTCCTAAAAAGGGTCCAACGCCCTCGCATTCCCGACTTTAATTCTCTTCGCATTTTTATTTTCTTTTTTTGTAAATATTCATGTAATTCTCCCAAAGCCATGTAATAGCTTAATTAGACATTTATATTTTCTGCACTTTATTTTATTTCAAATCGGGTCCTGGATTAAATTGGCGATGTGGACCCGCGCCTTTGTAATAGCGTAGGACTTTTAATTCCGCATCTTTTAAACTGTTAATTAATTTGCATGAAAGAATGAATGTCAAAAAATAAAAGCAACGCGTAGATCACCAATCCATGAACAAGATAAACATAAATGAACATGACACACAAATCACACACCACCCCTAGGGTACGCCTCACTGTTGCCTTGCCCCTCGAAAGGTGATCGTCGAGTAGAGGACGTTTTAGTAAGTCCTCATGTCCATGAACATGGCATGAGGGTAGCTTCTAAGGTGTCTTCCCATTGCTCCGGTGATCACCATGTCCCGAACCCTCGAATTGACCCGAACACCTCCAACGGTGGTGCTACCTACCTCTCAATGGTGGGATGGCACTACTTTGAAGGACATCTACACAGACGAATTCCTTAGGGTAGGTAGACGACTCTAGATACTTGCTCTAAATTTCAAAACAAATCAAAAATACTTTTCACACTGACACCTTTTCAAAAAGCTTTCGAAAGCAACTTTTCAAACACTCTTGAGGACTGATACAAGAGTCGAACTGAAATTTTCAAAGAAACTTTTTTAAAACCCACAGTTGAAAAGCAAACAAACCATTTTTGAAAACACAAATGAGCAAGTATCTAAGAGCCCATGGATAACCATGGATAGAAAGGGTGCTAACACCTTCCCTTTCTATAATCTACCTCCCGAACCGAGAGCAATCTCTATAAGGAATTTTTTTGTGCTTTTGTCCTTTCCATTTGGAGAAAATAAAAGACGATGGCGACTCTTGCTTCCGCGACATTTCGCGAACCAGCGATAAACAGTCAGTTCCAGATCCACTGATCACAGAACTGGCGACTCTGCTGGGGATTCTTTATAAAGTGAGGTGTACCTTAGGATAGTTCATAACTGTGTTTTCAATTGTATTGATTTGCTTGCTTTAAATTGTGGGACTGTCTTGGGAGTTCTATAGATCCTAACCCGGATCTGGGGGATACCTTCTTAGAAAGTAGCAACAAGGCTGTGAGGGAACTGTGTGGGGTATACCGACATGGTTGAAACAGTCTTCTACGTTGATGTGGCACTTTGGTGTGTATCGGTAACCCTTGAGTTCAGTCAAGGAGAGTACGGGGCCTCCGCGTGGTGTCGTGAAGCATCAACTGATCTTAGGAACCTTAATTGAACTATCTTGGCCTCTTTAGGGTAGTGAGATAACTGACTTTGGTGCAGTCCGAGGTTGGTTGATACTCGATACTACACTCAATTGAGGGTTGCTTTCCTGGAATATTTCGGTCGCCAGTTTAGTGGCTAAATCGAAACGATGAACAATGAAAGCAATCCCGTGATATTGGGACCCTTAGAACCCGGTTACTTCTAATAGGACAGGTTGAGCCCACCAACTTCAAGAGGGTAATACCCAGACCCCATGCTGGCCTAAACTCTAAGGGCTTGTCTTGTGTGACTTGTGTGCCTTACATGTTTGTCTTTGTAAATATATGTGGTGTGTTTAATCATAGCATCATGACATCATCCAGCATCATATGCATTGACTAACCATTTCAGGGGTTCGAATCTTCATCTTTGTTCTTGTTTTGTAGGACATGGAAACTGTTCGCAGAAAGACCATTCAAATCAGCCTTGTAAGGATCCCTCCTCAGCTTAAGGAGCTTATATCCAGGATTCCCGAGAGCTCTTCATTCAGTGAAAGACATGGAAGACTCATCAGCCTGGTCAATACCAACATTGAGGAAGATATGATAAAGGTCCTGTTCCAGTTCTTTGACCCTCTGCATCACTGTTTTACTTTCCTGGATTATCAGCTGGTACCTACATTGGAGGAGTTCTCCCGGCTTCTGAAGATCCTTATCCTTGATCAACTACCCTATAACGGTACGGAAAAGGAACCCAAGCTTGAAGAGATTGCTAAAGCCTTACACCTACAATCATCTGACCTCAAGGGACATTGGGAAGTTAGAAGTGGTATCAAAGGGTTCTTAGCCAGGTTTCTGTTTGAAAAGGCCCATGAATGTTGGAACTCCCTTGACTTACAAGCTTTTGAAGAAGTTGTGGCCCTCCTTGTCTATGGTTTGGTTTTGTTCCCTAACCCGGATCAGCTTATAGATATCAGTGCTGTCCAGATCTTCATGTCCAGGAATCCTATACCTACGTTGCTGGGAGACATCCTTCACTCATGTTACACTCGAACCATGAGAAAAAGAGGTGTCCTTATGTGCTGCACTTCTCTCCTGGGAAGGTGGTTTATTTCGCACCTTCCACAATCAGTTTTGAAGAACGAGCGGGGTTTGAGATGGTCACAATGGTTGATGACTCTTACACATGCAGATATACATTGGTGCCCTCGGTCCAGAGAGGATGTCACTATCATTGATCGTTGCGGGGAGTACCCTAATGTTCCTTTACTTGGAATCAGAGGAGGTATTACTTACAACCCATGCCTGGCTTGGAGATAGTTTGGTTATGCTCGGAGGGATGGCCCTCATGACATGTTAATTCCTGACATAGTTTTTGACTTCGACAACGATGCACAAGGACTTCGCCAGAGATTTATCAGAGCTTGGAGGATGCCCAGTAAGATAGACAGTAAGACACTGGGGCACAAGAATTCCATCCCATTGGAACCTTATCTCAGGTGGGTACGAGCCCGCTCCCAGAAGTTAGTAATGCCTTATCCTCATGTGCTCCCTGTAATCAAAGAGCCAGTCTTGGAAGGAGAAGCGTCCTACACTATTCAACATCCTGACATGCCCACGTCCTGGGAAGAGATGCAGAAGAGCTAGATTCAGCTTAAGGAAGAACGGAATTCTCTTGAGACCAACCTACATGCTAGTGAAAAGAAGGTCTTGGAGCTCACCCGCCTATTGCATGAGGAGAGGAATCTCAACACCTACATAGCTCCAAAGAGGATGCGTAGTGTCTTTTGGGATTGATTTGCTTTTGTATTATTTTGCCCATGAGGCTTTGATGTACCAAACAATTGTTTCCTTAATAATAACGTGTGTTCCTTTTTTTGGCTACAACAAATTTGAACTTTCAAACCCTTGAATGCATTGCATAAACACATATCATTCATCATGTGCATAGCAAGTCTTCTTCTTTTCAGGTTGCTTACTGTTCTTCGCTGTTTATTTCAGCATCATGAACCCTGACTCATCATCAACCGAGATGTCTATCAAGGCTCTTCAGGCGCAGAACGCGCAATTTCAGGAACTGATCATGGGTTTGGCTCAAGGCCCATAAGAGCTGAAGGCTTTGCTCCTGAAGAAGGAGGAGAAGAAGAAGAAGAAGAGAAATGTTCTTTTCAACTCGGGCCGAAGGTTTGGCAACACTCTGCAGAATGAAGAGGCTGGTTCTTCCATAGGCAAGAGCAGTCCCCAAGAGGGAAAAGGTCCTAGTCCGGTAGTCTCTGACAACGAGACTGACTTCAATGAGGAATAGTATCCTCCGGCTGAAGACCGGTATAAGCAGTTGGAAGACAGACTGAATGCAATGGAGATCCAACAAGTGCCTGGGCTGGATTTCGGAGACTTGGGTTTGTCTACTGGTGTGATTATTCCTCACAAGTTCAAAGCACCATCTTTTACCAAGTATGACGGGGCGTCTTGTCCCAAGCTACACCTCAGATCTTATGTGCGGAAGATTCAACCGTACTCAGTGGACAAGAATTTATGGATCCACTTCTTCCAGGAGAGTCTTTCAGGGACTCATCTCGAATGGTTCTATCAGCTGGATGAGACCAAGGTTCGTAACTGGGAGGAGTTGGCTACTGCTTTTTACAAGCAGTATCAATATAATGCCGACCTTGCCCCTACACGTACCCAACTCCAGGGTATGTCGCTAGGTTCAAGCGAAGGTTTTAAAGAGTATGCACAGAAGTGGAGGGATCTGGCTGGCAGGGTGCAACCTCCGTTAACTGACCGGGAGTTGGTAGACATGTTCTTGGGGACCCTATCTGGGCCATTTTTCAATCATCTTATCGGTAACTCATCTGCAGGGTTTACTGATCTTATTCTGACCGGAGAGAGAATAGAGGCTGGAATGAAGTCCGGCAAAATTCAGAAAGGTGCATCTGCAAGCTCTGAGAAGAAGCCCTTTAAGAAGGATGCCAGTGCTGTATATGGGTCTAGAAGACAAGATAAACCTGAGCGCCGCTAATCTGTCAACGCGGTGATGATTGCTAAGCCTGCTGCCGCTCCTCGGCAAACCAATCCTCAAAGGGCTGAAAGACCCAGGAGAGAGTTTACCCGTTTGAGTATGACTTTATCGTAAATCTTGCCGCAGTTACTATCCACCAATTTGGTGACTGTCAGGGAGGCCCCGAAAGTTGTGAATACTGCCTCTCCGAAATACAATCCAAATGCCCGCTGTGCTTATCACTCCGATAGCCCGGGGCATTCCACTGATGACTGTTGGGCCTTAAGGAATAATGTGCAGGATCTTATTGACGCCAAGGAGGTACAGTTTGAGGCACCTGAGAAACCCAGTGTAGTGACTGCTCCCATGCCTAACCATGGAGTAAATGCTATCAGGGAGGATGATAAAGTGGATGAAGCTGAGTTCGACAGCTGGATTTACCCGACAACCGACAGTGACCCTAGCAATTGGATTGCAAAGGACAACCTACTTGTTTCTCTTGTTACTGAGTAATGAACTCCTTTGTTTTGTTATTTGTAATAAACAATTAAAACTCTATGGCCCGGTGTCTTACCCGGGGCACCGTGGCTTCATTTGTGAGGGCATATAAATTGTCATTTCATATATCATGAATAAAGACCTTGGACGTTTTCTCGCATTTCAAATCTCATGCTCCTTTTCTTTCTTTCCTTTCTTTATATATTGCAAAACAGCTGTATTTACACACACTCACTCATACAGGTTTCAATCCACTCTGGATCTCACTGGTAACGACTCTGCTACCGCCAGTTATGACTTCGAAAATCTGATCAACTTAGCCGAAGACGAAGGTGAAGATGATTGCGAAGTGCCTGGTGAGCTTGCAAGACTGTTACTCCAGGAAGAGAGGGCAATTCAACCACATGAAGAGCCAGTGGAGACAATAAATCTGGGTACTGAGACGGACAGAAAGGAGGTAAAGATTGGTGCCAACCTAGAGCTCAGCGTGAAGCAACGGTTGACTCAGATGCTACATGACTATGTGGAGATCTTCGCCTGGTCCTACGAAGACATGCCCGGTTTGGATACTGATATTGTGGTCCATCATTTTCCTACCAAGGAAGACCGCCCTCCGGTTAAGCAAAAGGTCCGCCGTATGCATCCAGAGATGTCTGAGAAGATCAAAGCCGAGGTTATGAAACAGTTTGATGACGGGTTTCTTGCAGTGACTTCTTACCCTCAGTGGGTTGCCAATGTGGTGTCGGTACCAAAGAAGGATGGAAAAGTCAGAATGTGTGTCGACTACAGGGATCTGAACAGGGCCAGCCCCAAAGATGACTTCCCTCTACCTCACATTGATGTCCTGGTTGACAATACTGCTCAGCATAAGGTGTTCTCTTTCATGGATGGTTTTTCAGGTTACAATCAGATCAAGATGGCTCCTGAAGATATGGAGAAGACTACCTTTGTTACTCAGTGGGGCACCTTCTGCTACAAGGTCATGCCTTTTGGACTGAAAAATGCTGGGGCAACCTACCAACGTGCCATGGTTGCTTTATTTCATGACATGATCCATCATGAGATAGAAGTGTATGTTGACGATATGATTGCAAGGTCCCAAACTGAGGAGGAACACCTTGATCATCTGTAGAAATTGTTTGACCGTCTGAAACTGTACAAGCTGAGGTTGAACCCGAACAAGTGCACCTTCGGGGTAAGATCTGGAAAGTTGCTAGGCTTCGTTGTAAGTGATAAGGGTATTCAAGTGGATCCTGCCAAGGTTAAAGCTATCCAAGAGATGCTTGTTCCTAAGACAGAGAAAGAGGTCAGAGGCTTTCTAGGACGCCTGAATTACATAGCTCGGTTCATCTCGCACCTAACTGCTACTTGTGAACCAATCTTCAAGCTGCTGAAGAAAGATCAGGTAGTACGTTGGAATGATGAATGTCAGGCTGCTTTTGAGAGAATCAAAGAGTATCTCTAAGAACCACCCATCCTTATGCCACCGGTTGAAGGGAGACCTCTGATACTATACCTAACAGTGCTTGACAACTCAATGGGGTGTGTGCTGGGGCAGCATGACGAGTCTGGCCGAAAAGAGCATGCCATTTATTACCTTAGCAAAAAGTTTACCGACTGTGAGACCCGATACTCACTGCTCGAGAAAACTTGTTGCGCTTTGGTATGGGCTGCTCGCTGGCTGAGACAGTATATGCTAACTCACACTACCTTGTTGATCTCAAAGATGGATCCTATAAAGTACATATTTGAAAAGCCTGCTCAGTCCGGGAGAATAGCAAGATGGCAAATGATCTTGACAGAATACGACATTCAGTACACAACCCAGAAAGCCATCAAAGGAAGTGTATTGGCAGACCACTTGGCACATCAGGCAGTAGACGACTATCAGTCAATGAACTTCGAGTTTCCAGACGAGAGCATCATGATAGTGACTGATTGTGAAGTACCTGGACCGGATGAAGGACCTGAGGAAGGATCCCGATGGTCTATGAACTTTGATGGAGCCTCCAACGCTTTGGGTAACGGTATCGGCGCTGTAATCATATCTCCTCAAGGCACTCATACTCCACTCACTGCCCGACTATGTTTCAACTGCACCAACAACATGGCGGAGTATGAGGCGTGCATTATGGGTCTTCAAGCTGCGATCGACTTAAGGATCAAGTTTCTGAGTGTCTTCGGAGATTCCGCTCTCGTGATCAATCAGATCAAAGGGGAGTGGGATACGAAACATCCGAATCTTATTCCTTACAGAGAATGTGTGTTGACCTTGATCCCCCACTTCACAAGGATAACCTTTGAACACTTTCCAAGAGAGGAGAATCAGTTGGCGGACGCGTTAGCTACGATGTCTTCTATGTTCAAGGTCAAATGGGACAATGAGGCTCCCCGAATCATTATCTGGAAACTGGACGAACCGGCATACTGTTGTGATCTCGAAACTGAATTGGTGACTGAGAAGCCTTGGTACCATGAGGTGAAGAGATACTTGGAAGCTCAGGAATACCCTGAAGGTGCGTCTGTCAATGACAAGAAGTTTCTGAGAAGGTTCGCAGTGAAGTTCTTCCTTAGCAACGGCATCCTGTATAAGCGAAACCATGATTCGACCTTATTGCGTTGTGTGGACAAGACAGAATCAGAAAGGATCATGGAAGAGCTACATGAAGGGACCTTCGGAACACATTCCAGTGGACACACTATGGCAAAGAAAATCCTTCGGGCAGGGTATTTCTGGTCCACAATGGAAGTTGACTGCTACCAACACTCTCGGACATGCCATAAATGCCAGATTTATGCAGACAAGGTACATGTTCCTCCAGTTCCTCTAAATGTTCTGACTGCACCTTGGCCTTTTGCAATGTGGGGCATAGATATGATCAGTGAGATTAAACCTACAGCGTCCAATGGGCATCGCTTCATCCTGGTAGCGATTGATTACTTCACGAAGTGGGTTGAAGCAGCTTCCTACGCTACGGTAACCAAGACTGTTGTGGCACAGTTCATTCGGCACAACCTGATCTGTTGATACGGTGTCCCTGAGAGAATCATTACAGATAACGGTACCAATCTTAATAACAAGATGATCACTGAGCTCTGCAAGCAGTTTAAGATACAGCACCACAACTCTTCTCCTTACAGATCGAAGATGAATGGGGCTGTAGAAGCAGCGAATAAGAACATTAAGAAAATCGTGCAGAAGATGACAGTGACTTATAAAGATTGGCACGAGATGTTACTGTTTGCTCTACATGGGTACCGTACCTCAGCCAGGACGTCAACCGGGGCAACTCCCTTCTCCTTGGTCTACGGTATGGAGGAAGTCTTACCGATCGAAGTGCAAATACCTTCCCTCCGGATAATGAAGGATGCAGATCTGAACAAAGATGATTGGATCCAGACACGACTTGATCAGTTAAACCTTATTGATGAAAAGAGACTTGCTGCTATCTGCCATGGCCAGACGTACCAGAAATGGATGATCAGGGCATTTAACAAAAAGGTCAGACCACAAGAGTATCAATTTGGGGATCTGGTAATCAAGCGAATCATCCTTCCTCAGAGTGATCCAAGGGGCAAATGGACCCCTACGTACGAAGGGCCATTTGTGGTTAAGCATGTGTTCTCAGGAGGAGCCATGATTCTAACCAACATGGATGGTGACGACCTTCCTCACCCTGCCAATGCAGACATAGTAAAAAGATACTACGCATGATAAAGACCCGCTAGGCTGACATGCCTAGGCAAAAATTAGGGCTTCCCGGTGAACCAAAAGGGTTCGGGCAAAATGAAGGGATGAAATGAAAAAAATCTGTACACCTGGCAAGTCGAAAACCTGAAAAGGCGGCTTGGGCAAAAATGGGTATCCCGGTGGACCGAAAACCCGAAAGGGCGGTCCAGGCAAAAGTTAGGGATAAAGTGTAATACTATGTCTCATTGGATCACCTTGCATCCAGAATCCGGTATCAACATCAAGTTCAGACGGCATCAATCAGTCAGCTTCATCTTCAACTAAGGTCGTCAAGTGATGAGACGCTCGGAGATATAAAGGCAATAGCAGAGTTGAAACCCAGTGGGATCATTCTATTCACACAGCTGTTTTATTTTCTCTTGTACAAATTTGTATAAACTCTTTCATTCGACGGCGTTCTCTTACTAGGACGTCAGCCTCTTGTACATAAACGCCTATTTTACAGGCAAATTCAAAAATCAATACAAATATACTTCTCAGCTCAAATTGCCATATGTTTTTCTTTTCCTTTTCTGTTTTGTTTTGCGAAGAACGTCCAAGGTTCAATTTGTGATATATGCATTGACAATAATTTGCTAATTCATGAATATTTGCATACGAAACAAAGGATTAATTACAGGTAACATTAGAAATAGGGGCAATAATGAGTTGTCTAAGTGATCTAATTGTTCTGTCCACCAAGGAATCAAGGTGGGTTCAGCTGAAGAACATAATCAGATATCTTAACCCCCCAGAGAGTGAGCCAGCAAGTCCGTGCACTCTCCCCAAGCAAAACTATTATCAGCCTTAAGGAAGTTGGGTATCCTCCAGCAGATCTCAACATTCCCCAGCAATATACAGGCATTCTTAACAAGCATCCCCGGCAGTCTTAACCTAAAGATTGTTCCCCGGCGGCATATCAAACATTCAATGGAGTCACTTCCCCGGTACATCTCAAAAATTTCCCCAGGAGAGTCCAGTCCAAAAGTTTCCCCAGGAAAGTGGAAACCATCTCCCCAAGCAGTAAGCTTATCCCCAGTAGATTCTGGAAGCTTATCCCCGTAGAGCACGAACGCGTCCCCCGACTTTATTCAAAGAGTTATTTCCTTACCAGGATATAACTGGGTTATCCTCAGCCAAAAGCCACGGAAAGATCATTCTCGACGAAGTCTTCTTATCCCCAGCGAAGTCTATTAACACTTCCAACACAACAACGGTGTCCCCAGCGAAGTTACCATCAACATTTCAGCAAAGCACCTCTCTCCCCACAGATTATTGTTTCCCAGCAAGATCGTTAGAGTACTTTTCTCCCCGCAGAGTAATCCATTCGCCAAGTTTATTCCCCAACGGAGTTATCTTCTCCTACCGGTATTCTTGCAACTATCATCCCCAGCAGAAGCAAAGATCTATTCTTCAACATCAGCCCAGGAGTGACTTCCCGGCACCCGTCAAGGATTTATTTTCCTAGACAAAAACATACATCACATACATCGTTATAGCATGCATATACGCATCATATCTTACAAATCTCATTTATGTTGAGAACATCATTGCTTGATCCCTATCATGCATTGCATATGACTGACCTTTACCTTTCAGGGAAGACCCAGTTAAGTTCTCAGATATATTTCAAGACTTTAGTCTGGTTCAGTTAAATCGACCCTAAGATTTTCCTAATTCTTATCCAGTCAAAGGCCTTCTCTGGTTTAGTCAGATCGACCCTAAGATCTCCCTGTTTCTTATCCAGTTGAAGATTTCAAGACCTTGTCCGGTTCAGTTAAATCGCCCCAAAGATTTCTCTGATTCTTATCCAGTCAAAGGCCTTCTCTGGTTCAGTCAGATCGACCCTAAGATCTCTCTGTTTCTTATCCAGTTGAAGATTTCAAGACCTAGACCGGTTCAGTTAAATCGACCCTAAGATTTCTCTGATTCTTATCCAGTCAAAGGCCTTCTCTGGTTCAGTCAGATCGACCCTAAGATCTCCCTGTTTCTTATCCAGTTGAAGATTTCAAGACCTAGACCGGTTCAGTTAAGTCGACCCTAAGACTTTCCTGTTTCTTATCCAGTCAAAGGCCTTCTCTGGTTCAGTCAGATCGACCCTAAGATCTCCCTGTTTCTTATCCAGTTGAAGATTTCAAGACCTAGACCGGTTCAGTTAAATCGACCCTAAGATTTTCCTGATTCTTATCCAGTCAAAGGCCTTCTCTGGTTCAGTCAGATCGACCCTAAGATCTCCCTGTTTCTTATCCAGTTGAAGATTCCAAGACCTAGACCGGTTCAGTTAAATCGACCCTAAGATTTTCCTGATTCTTATCTAGTCAAAGGCCTTCTCTAGTCCAGTTAAATCGACCCCTAAAAGATTTTCCTGATGAAGACTCAGTAGAAGACACCCAAGATTCTCTCAGCGTTACTGTTGAGGTTGAAGTCGCCCAAGATTCTCTCAGCGTTACTGTTGAGGTTGAAGTCGCCCAAGATTCTCTCAGCGTTACTGTTGAGGTTGAAGTCGCCCAAGATTCTCTCAGCGTTACTGTTGAGGTTGAAGTCGCCCAAGAATTTCTCAGCGTTACTGTTGAGGTTGAAGTCGCCCAAGGTTCTCTCAGCGTTCCTGTTGAGGTAGTAATCGTCCAAGGTTCTCTCACCGTCCCGTTGAGGTAGTAACCATCCCTGGTTCATTCATCACCTTTTGAAGCTCCAGATTCAATTCCTGTAACCAGTCAGGGCATATCTATACAAAGAGTTTGAAGACCAGCTCCTGTGACAGGCCAGGTAATCATTTTCTTTTCCAGGTACACAAGTTCTCGCTAAGGAATCTCTTGCGCAATCGACATCCAGATGGCATCTATAAGCCCATCCACTCATCCATCATCTCTTATCATGGCATCCGTAAGCCCATCATCCTATCCATCAATCTCCAAATGGCATCTGTAAGCCCATTCCCCTCCATCACACTACTATGTGAGCGCAAATTTCTGGGCACTCTAGTGTTCAATCATCTTCCACCTTCGGATTACGAAAGGCACGTCAGCCAATCTGCATCCTCAGGTCTAAGAAGATTGAATAGGGGCAACTGTTGTACCCCAAAATTTGCCCTCCCATATTCTTCAAGATTTGCAAAAAGCATGCTTCAAAATCTCCCCAAGGGTTGCACAGTTCAAGGGCCTCCTAACAGTAAAAAATTAGGGTTTTGGTTATGAAAAAGAAAATGAAGTTTCCAAGGGTCCAATCAAGTCCCACATGCCTACAAATATGGTCAAGCATCCTCATGCCAAGTTTCAAGACTCACAGCACAAAATTGCACAGTCAAAAACCCTAATTGCCCTACAGTCAACTACAGGGGCAAAATGGTCATTTGACAGTCAAAAGTTCAAATTTTTGGTCAACATCTTATTTTGAAGCCACAAACATCATTTGATCAATTCTTGATCATGATTTTCAAGGCATGGCTCAAAAAGTCTCAGGATGCAAAAGTTTCCATATTTGGACAGTTGAAAAAGTCAACTGTAACTTGACCAAGGCATAACTTCGACATGGTTTATCAGAAAAATCCCATCCAAAGCTCATTTTGAAGAGAAAGACATTTCCTACAACTCATCTTCACACTTCAAGTCCAAGAAATGCTCTCACAAAAAGTTATCAATTTCAACATTATAGGTCATTTTCAAAAGTCAACAAAAAGGGACTTTAAGTCAAAGACCATAACTTGAGATTGGTAAATCAAAATGACATGGGACCAAAGGCATTGGTTAGAGGACTTCAAGACCTTTCCAAAATGTCCAAGAACATGATCAAAGCTTAAATATTGAGCAAGATATGCCTTGTGGAAGTTGGGAAATTTTTGGGAATTTTGAAAAGTCAACTTTACTTCAAATGCCTCAAAATTGCTAATGGGCCACATTCTCTTCCAAGATTCATCATCCAAAGGCTATGCACGACCATTTGGCCCAAAGGGGATTTATTTCATCATTTTTATTATTTTATTTGAATTTTTAATTACTATTAATTCATTTAATAAAATAAAATATGGAAAAAAATACTAAAACAATGTATTGGAATCTTTTTATGCAGCATTTGTTCTCATTGGTTGCTCAAGATTTCATGCACAACAAAAAAGGGAAGATTTGGTGCAAATTGGCATGATATTCATGTGGAAAAGATTTGAAAATATGCCATGAAAATCAAATATTTCTTTCATCAATGCAAGGATCTCTTGACTCAAATTTCAACCCTAATCCATCCCATACATATACTGATCAAAACCTAATGCACAAGGGGCTGAAAGCTGTGCCCAATCATCAAGAACACTTTGCAATTTTTGTGAAAATTTTCAAAACTGAAAACACCATTCCAAAGCGATTCAAGGCTTCTAACCAATTGAACAAACTTCCTAAGACATCTAGGAACCTAACTGAGTCCTTTTCCACGCTTCCAACCTCAGGAATTGGTACATAGAAGTCAAACTGTTTCATATTTTTTGCATAATCGTGTTTCATCATTCACACCATATTCATATATTCTAATGCTTGTTTTATACTAATATGAACTCAATGAAACTCATGGTATCATTGAATTGAGTTAACACTGCTTGTACAGAGAATTGCCATTGTTGTTTTTTAGGGTTGCAGGAACTACGAATTAGGGCTTTACGCCTGGGGAAAAATTAGCCAACCTAAGTGGCAACATTGGAATCAAGAGCTCATGACGAACCAATTTCATATGTCGCACTCAATTTATGAGCGACAGGGTTCTATTCGCTATTTTTTTTGTGTCATATAGTGGGGGTTTAAAACCCCCGCAATCTTGTTCTATTTTTTCAGGCCAAAAGCAAACGAGTGGAGAAGATGATGACTTGTCTCAGCCTGGTTGGAGCGTTCAAATATTTTAGCGCGTTTTTTGTTTCTACCAATAAACATGCTTTTTTCTCATATAATAGTTTTATCCCATTATATTTATGAATGAACATGCAGCACAGTTGGTGGAAGGTAACGCTGGCAAGCCTTGGGACCTGGGTTCGAATCCCAGGTCCCCCCATATTCTTGTTATTTTTCTTTGCAATGCATTCAGGTACTCCACAAGCCCAGACGTCCACCATGTAGCCTCATATCCAAGCGTGCCACCTGCCTCAGAGCATCAATTCAATGGCCTTGATCTGGAGTCTATCATATGCACAAGTCAGACGTGCCACACGGTTCTACCAAAAGTCAAAAGGGCCTCCAATAAATGGGCCAAAAATGCTGGATGATACCTCCAAATTGGGGTCAACACCCCCTAGGGTTTGTGTTTCTTTTCTTTTTCTATCTTTTTATTATTTGTTTAATTTAATTATTTCCTCTTAATTCTTTAAATTAATATTTTCTTAACATAAAAAATAATAAAAAATTCAGAAACTAAAAAATAAAAAACATATTTTATTTAAATGTTTTCTTTGTAAATAAATTGTATTAATTAATTTAGTTAATTCTAGGGTTAAATTTTAATATTTTGTAACAAATTAAAAAAACGTAGAATTAGGGTTTTAATTACTTTTATCTTTTTTTCTTTTCTTTTATCATTACTAATAATTAATTATTTATTTTTGTAAATAAAATTGTATTAATTAATTAGGTTAACTTTAGGTTTAATTTTCACATTTTTTTAATAAACTAAAAATAGCTAGAATTAGGTTTTAATTCCAATTTAATTCTCATAAAGATCCATAAATACAAAAACTCAAAAAAATAATTTCCTTTCTCATTTAATTTAATTAATTTCGTAATTTTAATTTAATTTCCTAAAAAGGGTCCAACGCCCTCGCATTCCCGACTTTAATTCTCTTCGCATTTTTATTTTCTTTTTTTGTAAATATTCATGTAATTCTCCCAAAGCCATGTAATAGCTTAATTAGACATTTATATTTTCCGCACTTTATTTTATTTCAAATCGGGTCCTGGATTAAATTGGCGATGTGGACCCGCGCCTTTGTAATAGCGTAGGACTTTTAATTCCGCATCTTTTAAACTGTTAATTAATTTGCATGAAAGAATGAATGTCAAAAAATAAAAGCAACGCGTAGATCACCAATCCATGAACAAGATAAACATAAATGAACATGACACACAAATCACACACCACCCCTAGGGTACGCCTCACTGTTGCCTTACCCCTCGAAAGGTGATCGTCGAGTAGAGGACGTTTTAGTAAGTCCTCATGTCCATGAACATGGCATGAGGGTAGCTTCTAAGGTGTCTTCCCATTGCTCCGGTGATCACCATGTCCTGAACCCTCGAATTGACCCGAACACCTCCAACGGTGGTGCTACCTACCTCTCAATGGTGGGATGACACTACTTTGAAGGACATCTACACAGACGAATTCCTTAGGGTAGGTAGACGACTCTAGATACTTGCTCTAAATCTCAAAACAAATCAAAAATACTTTTCACACCGACACCTTTTCAAAAAGCTTTCGAAAGCAACTTTTCAAACACTCTTGAGGACTGATACAAGAGCCGAACTGAAATTTTCAAAGAAACTTTTTTAAAACCCGCAGTTGAAAAGCAAACAAACCATTTTTGAAAACACAAATGAGCAAGTATCTAAGAGCCCATGGATAACCATGGATAGAAAGGGTGCTAACACCTTCCCTTTCTATAATCTACCTCCCGAACCGAGAGCAATCTCTATAAGGAATTTTTCTGTGCTTTTGTCCTTTCCATTTGGAGAAAATAAAAGACGGTGGCGACTCTTGCTTCCGCGACATTTCGCGAACCAGCGATAAACAGTCAGTTCCAGATCCACCGATCACAATCATTATAATCTGTCTCGTTGTCGGAGACCACGGGACTAGGAACCCTTCTCTCTTGTGGACTGTCTTTGCCTACAGATGAGGTAGTCAGTTCAACCTCATTCTGTAATCCATTCCCAGATCTGCGTCTAGTGTTGAACAAAACAGTCCTCTTCTTCTTCTTCTTCCTCTCTTTCAGAATCAGAGTTTTCAAGTCCTGTTGACCCTGGGCTAGGCTCATAACCAACTCCTGGAACTAGGCATTCTGGGCCTGGAGGGCCTTGATAGCTTATTCAGTAGTAGGTTTAGAAGTCATGATGATTGCTGAAATAAACAGCGAAAGAGATAAGTGACCTGTAGAAAGGGTACCTGTTATGCATATGATGGCATGAAATGCGTGTGATTTATGTATGCAATGTTTTCAAGGATCTCGCGGGGTAAACATAAAAACTTGTTAGAATTTGAATCTGGTAGCTTGATTGAAGGAACTTCCTGTTGCTGAGAGTCCTTCTTCAAGAGTCAAGGCTCACCATATCGAGTGGGTCATAGCCCCTGACTCAAGTTATCAACCTTGGCTAGAGGAAAATAAATCCCCTTTGTCCCTTGCTAGACAGTTGGTTCATCATGACCTGCATCACAGACCCTTGAGATCCTTGAAATGGGTTAGTCCTTATGCAGGATGCATGCAATGGTATGATGTTATGCTATGCATGGAGTGAGGTAAGTAGGCCCTGTAATGAGTCCCAATTAAGGACTGTAAACAAAACCTGCAAGGAACTCGTGTTGTTAGATAACAAGTATGCAAGTTGTTCAAGTATGAAGGCACACAAGTCACACAAGACAGCCCTTAGAGTTCAGGCCAGCATGAAGTTTAGGTACTACCCTCTTGAAGTTGGTGGGCTCAAAACCTGTCCTATGAAAAGTAACCGGGTTCTAAGGAGCTCAGTATCATTGGGTTATTTTCTATGTTCATTGTTTTGATTTAGCCATTGAACTGGCGATCAAAATATTCCAAGAAAACAACCCTCAATTAGTGTAGTATCGAGTATCTACCAACTTCGGACTGCACCAAAGTCGGTCATCTCACTACCCCTAAAGAGGCCGGGATGGTCAAGTAAGGTTCCTAAGGTCAGTTGATGCTTCACGACACCACGCGGCGGCCTCGTACTCTCCTTGACTTGACTCAAGGGTTACCGGTACTCACCAAAATGCCACATCAACATAGCAACTGCTTCAACCGTGTCGGTATACCCCGCACAGTTCCCTCACAGTTTGTTGCTACTTCTAAAAGGGTATCCCCCAGATCCGGGTTAGGATCTATGAAACTCCAAGACAGGTCCACAATATTAAGGCAAACAAAACAAGCAATTGAAAACATAAGAGTGGTCTAATCCTAAGGTACACCTCACTTATAAAGTATCCCCAGCAGAGTCGCCAGTTCTGTGATCGGTGGAAATAGAACTGACTATTTTTTAAGCTGGTTCGCGAAATGTCGCGGTAAGTAAGAGTCGCCACCGTCTTTTATGTTCTCCAACATGGAAAGGACAAAAGCACAACAAAATTCCTTTTTCGAGATGTTTCTCGGTTCGGGAGGTAGATTTATAGAAAGGGAAGGTATTAGCACCCTTTCTATCTGTGGTTATCCACGGGCTATTAGGTACTTGCTCACTATGTTTTCAAAAATTGTTTGCTTTTCAAGTGTTTGTGGGTTTTGAAAAAGTTTAGTTTGAAAAACTTCTAGGTAACTCTTGTATCAGTCCTCAAGAGTGTATGAAGTATTTGTTTGAAATTTTTTTGAAAGTGTAGGTGCGAAAAGTTGTTTTTGTTTGTTTGAAAGAGCAAGTACCCATGAGAAATCTACCTACTCTAAGGAATTAGGCTGTGTAAGAGTCCTTTAGACAATACTATCCCACTATTGAGAAGTAGGTAGCACCGTCGTTGGAGTTATTCGGGTCAATTCGATTATAGGGACATGTGGTCACCAAAGCAATAGTAGGACGCCTTAGCGGTAACCCTAATGTCCTAGATCCTTTTTTATCCGAGGCAACCGTTTCGAGGCAACTGGATCTTTAGACAGGAGGGCAACCTCTAAAACACCCTATACTTGATGACCACCTCGAGGCAACCAAGTGAGGCGTACCCTAGGAGTGGCATGTGCATGTGTGTTGTTTAGTTAAGATTATCTTGTACATGTTATTTGTGAGCTACTCTTTGATTTTATTTTTTTCAGACAAGTCTTGCATGCATATTAACAGTTAAGAGTGCGGAAAATAAATTGCGGAAAGTTGAATCTACGCTATTACAAGGCGCGGGTCTATACATCGCCAAAAACAAAACCCGTTTTGGAAATAAATGCGAGAAAAGTAAATAAAGCGATAAAAGCCCTAATTAACTATTACATACTCGGAAACAATTACATCAATACAATCAAAAGGAATTAAAGCGCGAAAGAAATTAAATCGGGAACGTCTTAGGGTTTTGACCCTTTTTGAGAAAAGAATTGAGTTTGTCCTTTTTTGCATTTAATTAAGAAATTAAACCTAATAACTAATTAATTAATTAATTAAAAGAAAAAAAATGTTTTTTTTTGTGTTTTTTATGTTTTTAATGAAATAAAAATAAGAAATTAAAAGTCAAAAGAAAAACCCTAATTTTAATCTATTTTTATTTATTGTAAAAGAAAATTAAAATTAAACCTAATTAACTAAATTAATTAATTTACATTTATTTACAAAATAATTATTAAGGTGAAATTACTAAATAATAATAAAAATAAAAATATTAGTTTTTCTGAATTTTATTAGGAAAATAATTAAGTTGTTAATTATATATTAATAATAGTAATAATTAATGAAAGAATTAAATAGAAATAAAAATAGAAAAAGAAAAAGGAACGAGGAAACCAGGGGGGTGTTGGACCCATTAGGAGGTGTTGACTGGAAATCTGGGCCCAATAAGCACATAAGCCCGTTGACTTCTGGAATTGTCTGTGTGTTGCATTGACCAGGAACATGGTGTCCATCCATTTTTGGCCATTGGATTGCTGTTAGTGGCCACTTGGCGCCTGGGATTGGAAAGAATATGGTGGACATCACTTGAACAACCTGTACGTGATCCAGTTATGAAAAATAATACAAGGAATTTGGGTGGACCTGAGAATCGAACCCAGGTCCCAATGGTTCTTGGACAGATCACCAACCACTAGGCCATCACGCTGCATTTGTTAATAAGATAAGCAATTAAAATAATATATAATACAACGACATGTGCTGGAAACAAACACGCGCGCGCCATTATGTTTGAATGGACCAACCAAAGATCAACACGTCTTCATCCCCTTCGCTGAACTTGTAAAAAAGCAAAGAGATAACGGGGGTTTTTAACCCCCACAACCTGCATCCACAGGAAATAGCGATTAGGCGTACGCTAAATATAAATAGGGCGCGACGGTGTCAACATGTTCGTCTCAATCTCCTGAGTTCAACCATATGCGTGAGAAGGTCTAATTTTTCCTGTGCTGGAAATCCCCAAATTGAAAGCTTCGAAAACCTAGAATTCGCTAATGGTAATTTTCGTTTCAGTGCGCTATAAGGCAATTAACCAGTACCAAAAGCTTCATGGGAGTTCTAGCGACGCAATACACACAAAAAATCTCATTAATAATGCATGAATATTGAATTACGATTATGGAAAAAATAACCAAACCGTGTGACTGTTTGTGGAGATTTCTTGAGCTTTGGCGTGTGATTTTGATTCCTACACGTTCCCGGGAGTGCTAGCAATGTATTAGAAACAAAAACAAGCTTTGAATCACGTTAAATTATGGAATTCAGTTTTGAGTTTTCTTGACTTTTTTCCAATATTGCATATGGCTTTTTGCAGCAGCTTGCACGTGAATAGCATTAGGGTTGGCTTGCTTGCATATATGGGAATAGAATTAGGTCAAAGTTTGGGCCAAGGATCCATGGAATTAAGTTTGGAGATTTGGTTGACCACCATTGAAGACCTTTCCATATTTGGTTCAAATCTAGGATTTTATGCACAAAAAAGGCTTAGCACGAATTGGTTAGCTGGCATATGACATATAACAGCTATTCAAATCACAAAGATGCTATTCCATTAATTTATAGATTTTATTTGAATTTTATGGATTTAAAATGAATTAAATCAATAAAAATTAAATAAAATGGAAAAATAAATGTTTGATCTTGAAATTAATCATGGGACACGTGTGTGGCATGACAAGGCTGAATCAAGTGGAAGAAAGTGGGCCCTTTTGTCAAAAATTGAAGTTTTAAGGATAGTTGACTTTTGCAAGTTCATGAAAATTTCCCAACTTCTCCAATGCATATCTTGCTCAATTTTGATCATATGAACATGTTCTTGGACATTTTGGAAAGTTCTTGAAGTCCTCTAACCAATTCCTTTGGTCCCATGTCATTTGGATTTACCAATCTCAAGTTATGGTCTTTGACTTAAAGTGCATTTTTGTTGACTTTTGAAATTGACCTATAATGTAGAAATTGATAACTTTTTGTGAGATCATTTCTTGGACTTGGAATGTGAAGATGAGTTATAGGAAATGTCATCCCCTTCAAAATGAGCATTGGATGGGATTTTTCTGATGAACCATGAAAAAGTTATGCCTTGGTCAAGTTACAGTTGACTTTTCAGCTGTCCAAAAATAGCAACTTTTGCATCTTTGATGATTTTTGAGCCATGCTTGAGGAATCATGATCAAGACTTGATCAAATGATGATGGTGTGCTCAAAATAAGATGTTGACCAAAAATTCTGACTTTTGACTTCAAAATGACCATTTTACCCCTGCAGTTGATTGTGGAGCAAATAGGGCTTTTGACTGTGCAATTTGATCCTGTGAGTCTTGAGACTTGATATGTAGGTGCTTGACAACATATATAGGCCTATGGGACTTGATTGAGCCATTGCAAACCTCAAATTCATTGAAGGAACTAAAACCCTAATTTTGACTGGCTTAGGAGGCATTTGGACTGTGCAATCCTTGAGCAAATCTTGAACCATTTAGAGATTGATCTTGACAAATTTTGAAGAATATGGGAGGGAAAATTTTGGGGTACAACAACATCCTTCAGAGAAGCCGTCTTCAATGGAGGTCTGGTAATCTTCATGGCATTGGTAGCAGTCTTGGTTGCAGCAACTGTTTGTGGAACCTCCTCAAAGTTCTGACAAGGGGTCTTAATGAACTCGCCGTCCATTTCAACATACATGAAAGAGTTCAGGTGGCTCACCATGTATTCCTCCTCGCCATGAACGGTGATAATCTTTCTGTTGACTGGGTATTTCAACATCTGATGTAGAGTAGAAGTAACAACACTGACCCCATGGATCCAAGGTCGACCTAATAAATAGGAGTAAGACTGGCGGATGTCCATCACGTAGAAAGTTGATTCAAAAGTATGAGTACCAAATTTAAAAGGGATGTTCACCTCCCCGTACACCATTATTTTAGAACCATCGAAGGTCCTCACCACAATATTACTAGGCTTCAGTGTGAGTCCTTCACAATCTAACCTGTCCAAAGCATTCTTGGGTAAGACATTCAATGATGAACCTGTATCCACCAGAACATGGGCTAATGTAGTGCCCCTGCACTCAATAGAGACATGCAAGGCATCGTTATGCTTCTTTCCCTTGGATGTTAAATATGCCTCATAGAATCCCAGGCCATTGTCAACTGTCAAACTAGCCACACAGTTCTCGAATTGATCAACAGAGGTCTCTTGGGGCACATGGGAAAACTTCAGGAATTTTACCAAAGCCTTAGCATGGGCTTCAGAGCATAACAGTTAGGCCAACATTAAGATTTTTGAAGGGATCTTCCCCAACTGCTCTACAACATTGTAATCACTTTTCTTTATTATCTCCAGTATTTCTTCCATTTCTTTTTTAGAAGCCTCAGGAATGACTTCTTTGTGTGCCTTCGTCTGGATAGGCTCAACTAATACCTCTTTGCCCCGAGTCTCGGCTGACTCGGTAGCAGGGATAACAACAGGGATAACAGTAGGAGTAGCAATGGGAGTACTAATAGAAGTAGCAGCAGGAATAATCATAGGAGTAGCAACAGTCTTCAGAGAGATTTCAGGAGAGAAAACCCTTTTGCTTCTCGTAATTTTACTAGTCCCAACGATGTTGTCGATGTTAAGATCAGTATTTTCAGCAAATTTATCTTCAACAACCAATAGGTCTTGCTTGATGCCAGGGTAATAGACGTCATCCCCATAATTCCAGGGAACAACTTTATCAGAGGAATATGGTACTGGCCTAGGAAGGGTGATGATCAAGGGAGCAAACTTAGGAACAGATGTAATCCTGACGGGTATTTTGGTGGAGACCTTGGAAGGATTGTCAGAAATGGTGATTATTGAGACATCTTCACAAAAACTTTTTGCAGGTGGAACCTTTTCAAATGGGATTTCTTTGTTAATCATCAGGTGCTGGACACCTAACTTTAACAACAAATAACCATCTGGTAGAGACATACATGAGTGGCAACCTACACCACAACCCGAAAATAAACCGGCTCGCAACAGATTCTCTTTAACAATCAGAAGAGGAGTAGCTAAATCATCCACGGAGGAAACAGACAGGTCATCATCAACAATATTAACACCCTGGCCATGTTTGGGCATTGGCGCAGTTATTACATTAGGTGTCTCAGGAGGGTCAAACTCAATCTCCTTTGCCTCAATAAGATCATGCACCTTATTTTTCAAAGCCTAAAAATCGTTTGTATCATGCCCCGAGATTTTAGAGTGGTAGGCACATCGAGCATTTGGGTTGTAGCAGGGAGATGTAGTATTGGGATTCTTAGGAGCCTCATTTAGGGTCACCAAATTGGACTTCAACAGATGTGGCAAAACCTGGGATAAGGTCATGTTAATCCGAGTGAACTGTCTTCTGGGCGCATCCGGCATGCGCTGATTGTTTCATTGTTGGTTTGATACAGAATTAGAAATCATAACAGCCCCTACCGTCGGACGGTGTTCAATCTTGTTCTGATTCCTCTGGCCATATGCAGCACTGACCTCTTTCTTTCCAGTGAAGGGTTTCTTTATTGTACTAGTGGATGCCTCCCTCTGAATCTTGCCACTCTTTATACCAGCTTCTACTTGCTCACCATTCAAGATCAGCTCAGTAAACCCAGTTGAAGAGCTTCCAATCAAATGGTTAAAGAATGGACCAGACAACGTGCCCAAGAACATGTCCACTAGCTCTCTATCAGACAATGGAGGCTGGACTCTTCCCAAAAGGTCTCTCCACTTTTGGGCATAATCTTTAAAACCTTCGCCGAAACCCATAGACATACTTTGCAATTGTGTACGAGTTAGAGCAAGGTAGGCATTATATTGGTACTGCTTGTAAAAAGCAGCAGCCAAGTCTTCCCAATTACAAATGTTGGTTCCCTCTAGCTAATAGAACCATTCCAACTGCGTCCCTGACAAACTTTCTTGGAAGAAATGTATCCATAGATTCCTATCAGTAGTGTGGGATTGAATCTTCTTGACATACGACCTTAAGTGCAGCTTAGGACATAATAAACCATCATACTTAGAAAATATGGGAACCTTGAATTTTCGCGGGATGACCACCCCTGAGACCAATCCTAGCTCTTCAAAATCCATCTCGTGTACCCTCTGAATCTCCATAGAATTGAGGCGATCCTCTAGCTGTTTCTACTTATCATCAGCGGGAGGATACTGTTCATCAGTATAGTCTGCTTCTTCTTTGCCAGACCCATGGTTGTTGTCTCCTTCCTTGGTCTTTTCTTCTTGATTGTCCCCCTCATCCGACGGGGTTGTGAAATCTAGAGCTCGCTTAGCTAGACCTCTGAACCTTCTGCCCATATTTAAAACACCAACTAGTTTCTTTGCCTTCTTTGTCTTCTCTTTGATGATGAGAGCTTTCAGATCTTCTTGTCCCTTAGCCAGTGCCGGGAACATTTGTTGAAACTGAGTGTTCTGAGCTTGAAGATCCTTTACTGTTTGTTGAAGAGCCATTTCTTTTGCTGAAATAAACAGCAAAAAGAATAAGAAACCTGTACTTGAAGACCTGTTATGTAATGACATGCATGATATGCTTAATGCAATATTTTCAAGGACTTTGGGAAATTCAAATTTGCGAACCAAAATGAAATAAATATTTTATTAGTAGAATTAAAATTACAACTACCTTTTAGGCTTATAACTGAAAGTTAAAAACTCTTAAAATCTAAACATCATGTTTCCCATGGATGCTTCCTCTTCGTGCTGAGATAAACCATAAGAGTTTCCTCTTTGTGAAGTTGCTTCGTGAGCTCCAACACTTTCTTCTCACTGGTGTAGAATTGATCTCTGAAGGTATCCCATTCTTCCTTCAACTGAATCCAAGACCTCTGTAGCTCTTCCAGATCAGTGGGCATATCAGGATGGAGAAATATATAAGGAACATCCTCCTCAGTGATCGGTTCCATAATTACTGGTAAGATGGTTGTATGTGGCATCATAAGGTTTTGGGCGCGAGCTCGTACCCATTTGAGATAAGGCTCCATAGGGATGGAATTCTTGTGTCCCAACGTCTTGCTATCCACCTTATTTACCATACCCTAAGCTCGTATGAACCTTTAACGATACCCTTGAACATCATCCTCGTAATTGAACATAATGCCCTAGATAAGCATATCATGGGGACCATCTCTCAGAGCATAACCAAACTGTCATAGAGCCAGGGAAGGATTATAAGTGATACTTCCCCTAATGCCAAGGAGTGGGACATTAGGGAATTCACCATAACGGTCAATGATAGAAATATCTCCCATAGACCGGGAGTACCAAAGGATATCCGAGTGAGAAAGTGAAATTATCTTTTGTGGCCAACCCAAACCTTGTTCATTCTTCAATATTGATTGAGGAAGGTGTGAAATAAACCACCTAGACAAAAATGGCATGCAGCACATAAGAACCCCTCTTCTCTTTATAGTACGAGTGTGGAGGGAGTGCAAGATGTCTCCGAGCAAAGTAGGCACGGGGTTACGGGAGAGTAAAATCTTGATAGCATTTATATCTATGAGCAAGTCCGGATTAGGGAACAACACTAACCCATAGATTATAAGAGCCAGACTTCTTCGAAGGCTTGGAAATTCAAATCATCCCAAAACAATTGAGCCTTTTCCAATAAGAACTAGACTAAGAAACCCTTGACTCCGCTTCTTGTTTCCCAGTTGGATATAATGTCATACCATTTCAGATGTAAGGCAGCTGCAATGACCTCTGGTTTTGGAGCCTCCTCTAAACCGGTGAAAGGCATTTGATCCAGAATGGGCACCCCCAATAATTGAGAGAACTCTTCCATGATGGGTGTGATACGGTGGGAGAACTGACTTGAGGTTTTACGTTTGTGTTCGCAAATGTTTCAGTTTAGCAAGAGTCACCACCGACATTTTATTTTATCCAAAGGAAAGGTCAAAAAGCACAGGAAAGACCTTTTAGATATTTTCTTGGGTTCGGGGGGTAGATTATGAAAAGGGAAGGTGCTAGCACCCTTTTCATCCATGGTTTTCCATGGGCTCTTAGTTACTTGTTTAAATCACTTGCTTTTGCTTTTCAATTGTTTGAAATGGTGCTTTGTGTGTGGTTTTGAAAATGTTTTGAAAAGAGGCCATCGTTGTGGCAACCTTTGTAATGATTCTTGTTTGAATATATACAAAGGTGTTTGTCTTTTGAAAAGATATTTCAATGTTTGAAAGTTTGTTTTTGGGAAATGTTTTGAAATTGTGTTGTGATGTGTGTTTGAAAATAGCAAGGATGTTTTTGCAAGTTTTGATCAAGTAACTAAGAGTTGTCTACCCTATCTACTCAAGAGTCTTTCCTACATATTTTTAACCCTTTTGATAGTGTTGTTTTACCATTGAATTTGGTAAACAACCTTGTATTTGGATGTTAAACAGGACAGGCGCGGGCCATCGTATTGACCATGATAGCAATTGTGCTAAGTATCTTTAGCAAATTTTTGAGGGACTAGATCATTTTGTATAGGCAACCAAGATAGCGTCATCGAGGGACTATGATCTTTTGTTTTGTTTTTGTTTTGCCAAGATACTCAACATGCATAACATGGCCATTTTAAAGGCAACAAGTGGATGAAACCCTAGGGGTGCATATGTGCATTGTGTTGTCAATTTACATGCTTTTAGGTCTTGTATTAGGTCTAACTATTTATTTTGATTTTGGATATTGCATACAAACCCTAATCTCTATCATGGCATATTTGAAAGCTATAAATGCATAAAATAAATCTACGACTATTACAACATTGATATGGGGAGGGGGATACAATTTTGAATGGGGAGTATTTGCAAGAAAATAAAACCCTAAGATTTAATATTACATACAAATTGAATTCTTTGCACCAAATAATAAATAAGCAATGTTTAAATAAGCAATTTAAATATAAATATGCAAAATATTATAAATATGTAAAAAATGTTTTTGTTTATCTTTATGTGTGTAAAAATATAATATATAATGTATTAAAAAAATAAAATAAAAGATTATTTTTGTTAAGGGTAAAAAACCCTAATTTTCTTTAAGAAAGTATATATATATATATATATATATATATATATATATATATATATATATACTATTTATGTACAATAAAATAATAAAATATATACAAATGTCAAAAAATAAAAATATATTAGAAAAATATTATTTGAGTATGTAAATAAAAAAAGATAAAGGTATAATATTTCCATGTATTATTTTCAAGTTTCTTATTAAAGAAAATAAAAGTATGTTATTTAATAATTATTTTTATGTTAGAAAAATAATTAAAAATACAAAATAAAATGTGAAAATTTATGAAAATATTTTTAGTAATTTTTTATGTTTAGAAAAATAAAATAAACCCAGAAACTAAAAAAGAAATGAAAGAATAATGAAAATATAAATCAAATGGGCTGAGGGGTGTAAATAGCAAGTCAGTGGTGCAAATAGTAAGGAAATGACAAGGCCCAGCCCAGATCAGCTTCATCTTCAACCTTTGAATCACAAAAACGCGCGCTTGTGTTCAAAATCTGGAAATCCTGCATACGTGCTCTAAAGCTAAAACTCATAACACCAAAGTCATAGCATTTTTCAAGATGATTCCAACCATATAAAGAACTTAATCTAACTCTCAAAGACCAGAGAGAATTTCTATGGTCCTAATTTTTAACCTAACTTTTTCAGGAAGTTCATCAATCAAATTCTCTTAGCACACTTACCTTAAATGAAATCTATGCATATGTACAACTTAAGGGCTATGAGTACTACATTTTTTATTCACAAACCTAAGCCTAATGATTCCTAAATAGAGAGATAGGAAGTTGGAAAATACCTGTTTCAGTTGAACTCGTGTATGGCAATGTGGATCTTTTCAGTGAGACCTGAGGTGCTTGGGAGCTTGCCTGAACTTCCTCTGACCTTCCCCAATGCTTAGTTTGGTTTGGATTTGCTTGAACAAGCTTGTAGAAGTTAACCTGCACAAGCTGAAAACAGAAATGGTGAAGATTGCAAATGGAGTTATAGTCAATGGCCAATGGTTGGGATAGCTTAGGTGGGTTATATGGAAGGTATTGGGACAAGTTTGGGGTAAAACGCACGAGTAGTTTTTGTTATGCAACTCAAAGTGCAGAAACTGCCATGTTTTGCAAGAGGAAGGTGATTTTATGTTTTGGAAGGCTTGAGGGTTGGATGGCTCGTGTTTCTGGTTCAAGGAAATGTGTAAAACTTGTTTCAAATACTTGCAAGAGTTGGTTATATTAGATACTCAAGTTATGGTCCTTTGGCAAGTTTACTTGTTTTTTAAGTAAAAGTGTGAAGTGGTACAAGACAGGCATGTACAAGCTATCTTCCAGCTTGCACTTGGTGATCTTGGCCCCCTAAGTTTGTGGATATTATTTGCTGTCTAATATTTGGTTCAAGGCTCAAGGGATGCAATTTGACATAAAGCAAATTTTGACAAAAATGGCAATGTTGCCTTTTTGCTATTTTTGGATTAATCTCTTGTGTAATCCTCTAATGATCAGAACAAAGCTTCAATACATTGGTTTTGCATTTAATTATTGAGTGTGGAAAGGTTTAGGGACCTGTAATCAAGTACAAACAATGCTGGATGGAAATTGCAACTTGTAGCAACATGAAACATGCCATGGATCAAAGTGAGTTTTTTCCAAATTCAAACCTTCGATTCTCTATAACCATAAATGATTTTGGAGATTTCTTGGACATTTTGGAAATCTTGTAACATGCTCTAAAATCCATATTTGAAATTAATTTTGAGATTCCAAGTGGAACTAGGTGAAAAATTTCCATGAAGAAGGGTCAAAATCCTGCCTAAACTAGGGCAAAATTTCACTAAGTTAAAAGTTTCATGGACCCTTGTTCCAAAAATCATAACTTGAGATACAAGCTTCTTTTGAGAAAACTTTGTGAACCAAATTTGTAGATTTTGTGGAGGACTACAACTTTCATGTTGGAAGTTTTGTTTGAATCCAATTGCATCATGGTGAAAAAGTTGGGGAAAAAATAAGAAAATTTCATAGAAAAATTCTAAGTTATGAAAATTTTCAATTTTAAACCCTAATTTGCAAAAATAGGTTTCTTGATGAACAAGTTTCATGTTTTGATACATCTTGATGAAAAATGACCCTTGGCACTTGATTTTGACCAAAAAGTCAAAGTTTGACTTTTCAGTGTACAGTTGATTTTTGATCAGTTGATTGGAAAATCATCTGTCAATCCAATGCAATTGAGATCTTTTGAACCTTGTGAATAGGTTAATATGATGCCATTGAGTCCTTAAATCCATGCTTGAACCTAATTTGCCATTGGCTAGGTCAAAAAGTCAGAAATTGCCCTTCTGCAGTCAAAACCCTAAAAATGACCATTTTGCCCTTTTGATGATCTGATCAAATTTCTTGAGGAGTTGTGGTCCAAACTTGATCAAATGGTTCATATGAGCTTATAATGTTGATATGGATCAAAATTTATGAGGTTTGACTGTAAATTGGCCACAATTGACTTTTTCCCTAATACAACAGATTTTTAGGTCAACTGTCCAATTGACTGGGCAAAAATTTGATTCAAGGCTTGAAACTTGGTATGAGCAATCTTATAAGTCCAACGTGAAGCATGAAAGTCACATTGAGCATTAGAAGTCCAAAATTCCTTGTGCAAACTCAAACCCTAATTTGGGGCATCAGTGCAAGGAGATGTCTTGAGCAGGGCAAACCCTAGTTTGGTCTTGAGTTCAAAGAGTCTTGTGAGGGGAAATCTTGATAAAATGAGAGGTAAAATTTTGGGGTACAACAGCTATCCCTGTTCAATCTTCTTGAATCTGAAGAGTTAGATTGGCGAGTTTGCCTTTCGTGACTCGAAGGTAGAAGAGGATTGGACACTAGAGTGCCCGTAAATTTGCACTCGTCAAGGTATAGTTGAGAGAATGGGCTTAAAGATGCCATTTGGAAGTGTGAATCTTGTTGGAGATTGGCTTAAAGATGCCATCCAAGAATGGTTGTTGAAAATCAGGAGAATGAGCATCAAAATGGTATCCGTGTCTGAGGTATCTCTGAGCTGTTTTTTGAACTCTTCGAATTTGAATAAGTAATAGAATTGCATCCGTGTCTGGAGCATCTCTAAGCTGTTTTCATGATTGTATATTGGTAGCTTGTTAATCTTATCCCGAAACAGGTAAAATGTTAGTTGAAACACAAAGTTATGTTGTATGAAATGTATGATGCAATACATGTGTTTTATCAATGTTTATGATATATGAATGTAATATATGCGCATGTAAGCTGATTAGCTGTCTTGCTGAGGAAAACAAATCCTTCATAGCTGGAGATAATAGAATCTTTGATTTCCGCCGGGGAAAGTAAATCCATGACTGCTGCTGGAGATTCAAAATCTTTGATTGTTGAGGATGAGACATCCTTGGACCACTGCTGGGGATAGAAAAATCCTTGGCAACTCGCAGGGATTATCAAGACCTTGACAACTTCCGTGAGGATTATACGATGAGAATCCTTACTCGGCTGGGGAATAAGGGAAACTATGGAGATCTCTACTGGGAATAGATCAAAGGAAAACCTTGGTCTGCTGGAGAATAAGGAATGCTCTGATGGCTCCTGCGGGGAATTGAGAATGAGAATCTTCGATCTGTTGGGGGAGTGAAAAACTATGTGGGGAGTAATTATCCCGATGGGGAGACCAGGAGTTCGGGTTGTATGCCAATCTTCTAGGGTTTCAAGAATGAGAATCTTCATTCTGTTAAAGGTATCAGGAGCTTGGGTGTATGCCAATCTTCTGGAGTTTCAAGAATGAGAATCTTCATTCTGTTAAAGGTATCAGGAGCTTGGGTGTATGCCAATCTTCTGGAGTTTCAAGAATGAGAATCTTCATTCTGTTAAAGGTATCAGGAGCTTGGGTGTATGCCAATCTTCTGGAGTTTCAAGAATGAGAATCTTCATTCTGTTAAAGGTATCAGGAGCTTGGGTGTATGCCAATCTTCTGGAGTTTCAAGAATGAGAATCTTCATCCTGTTAAAGGTATCAGGAGCTTGGGTGTATGCCAATCTTCTGGAGTTTCAAGAATGAGAATCTTCATTCTGTTAAAGGTATCATGAGCTTGGGTGTATGCCAATCTTCTGGAGTTTCAAGAATGAGAATCTTCATTCTGTTAAAGGTATCAGGAGCTTGGGTGTATGCCAATCTTCTAGAGTTATCCTTGGTTGGGGATAAAACAAAAGTTAACTGTTATCTGGTTGATTCTCAGACTTTAAGATAACTTGCTGGGGAATCTGGAGAAACTGAAAGGTTTCCGCTGTAGATTGATAGTCTCAGCTCCACTGGGGATTGGGAATTTGAAAACTCAGCTCTGATGGGGATTCTTGAAACTTAACTCCGCTAGGGATATGCATTTCAAGGCTTTAGTTCCACCGAGGATCTGGATGATGTATTGTAGGGGATTTCTCCTGGAATAGCCTAAAGACATTTTCCTATACTTTCATCCTATCAGTAATTGTTCTTTCTCATTTCGTTTTATTTGTAAGCAGTGATTATATTCAAATATATATGCTCATTTAATAAATCATTGGACGTTTTCAAATAAAACACAAGTGTAAAAAAGAAAGAAAAGGCAAACAATTTTCTGCGCTTTGAAATATCTTTGTATTAACTTTATGTAAGTATTTTGTACAAAGGAGACAGACATCCTAGTAAGAGAATGTTGTCATAAAATTGAGAAAAATTTATACAAAGAAAGATGGCTATGTGTAATAATTCCATGGGGTTCCCATTCTGCTATAGCCTTCGTAACTCTGAGTATCTTGTCCATTTGTTGCTTCGTCCACAAATGATTGGATTGATCGGAAGCTTGGAGCTTGTCCGTGAAGAGATTGTCCTTAAAGCGATCCGAAGAGACATAGTCATACGCTTTTAATTCCCTAACTTTTGCCTGGATTGCCCTTTCAGGTTTTCGATCCACCGGGAAACCCTTTTTTGCCCAAGTCGCCCTTTCGGGTTTTCAACTTGTCGGGTGTACATATTTTTTTATTTATCCCTAATTTTTGCCTGAACTGCCCTTTCGGGTTTTCGATTCACCGGGATACCCATTTTTTGCCCAAGTTGCCCTTTCAGGTTTTCAACTTATCGGGTTGTTTATGCGTAGTATCTTTTGACTATGTATGCGTTCGCAGGGTGCGGCAGATCGTCGTCGTCCATGGTGGTTAGAATCATAGCCCCACCAGAAAAGATGTTTTTGATCACAAATGGTCCTTCATAAGTAGGAGTCCATTTGCCCCTGTGATCACTTTGCGGCAAGATGATCCGCTTGATTACAAGATCTCCGACTTGATATACCTGACGCCTGACTTTTTTGTTGAAAGCCTTGATCATCCGTTTTTGATACGTCTGACCATGACAAACAGCAGTAAGTCGCTTCTCGTCAATCAGGTTAAGTTGATCAAGCCGGGTCTGAATCCAATCGTCTTCACTTAAACCAACATCCTTCATAATTCTCAAGGAAGGAATCTGAACCTCCATAGGTAAAACAGCTTCCATGCCATATACCAAAGAAAAGGGGGTTGCCCCAGTTGAAGTACGCGCCGTGGTACGGTATCCGTGCAGAGCAAAAGGTAACATCTCATGCCAGTCCTTGTAGGTGATTGTCATCTTTTGAATGATCTTCTTGATATTTTTGTTCGCAGCTTCGACAACACCGTTCATCTTTGGCCGATAGGGAGATGAATTGTGATGTTGAATCTTGAACTGTTCACACAGAGCGGTGATCATAGTGTTGTTCAGGTTTGTACCGTTGTCCATGATGATCCGGTCAGGGATACCATACCGGCATATGAGGTTCTGCTTGATGAAACGGGAAACCACATTCTTTGTAATAGAGGCGAAGGAAGCTACTTCGACCCACTTGGTAAAGTAATCAATAGCCACCAGGATGAAGCGGTGTCCATTGGGTGTTGTAGGCTTGATCTCTCCAATCATGTCGATTCCCCACATTGCGAATGGACAAGGAGCTGTTAGGACATTGAGAGGAACTGGAGGAATATGTACCTTGTCCGCATAGATTTGGCATTTGTGACAAGTACGGGAATATTTATGACAGTCAGCTTCCATGGTAGACCAGTAATAGCCTTCCCGTAGAATCTTCTTAGCCATCGTATGTCTGCTCAAGTGGGTGCCAAATGTACCATTATGCAGTTCAACCATGATCTGCTCAGCTTCAACCTTATCCATACAACGAAGCAGAACACAATCATGATTGCGCTTGTATAGGATACCATTGCTCATGAAGAACTTGGCAGAAAATCTCCTTAAGAACTTCTTATCGTTGACTGAAGCTCCTTCATGGTATTCTTGAGTCTTGAGATACCTTTTGATTTCGTGAAACCAGGGTTGGTCCACTACTTCTTTGGTATTAATCCCGTGACAATGTGCAGGTTCGTTCATCTGCTCAATGGTGATTTGGGGAGCCTCATTATCCCAATTAAGTTTAAACATGGATGAAATTGTAGCTAGAGCATCTGCTAGCTGATTTTCTTCTCGCGGGAAGTGCTCGAAGGTAATCTGCTCGAAATGAGGTAACAATGTCAGGACATGTTATTTGTAAGGGATGAGATTGGGATGTTTAGTGTCCCACTCTCCTTTGATCTGACTAATGACCAAAGCGGAGTCTCCAAACACAACCAATGATTTGATTCCTAGGTCAATCGCAGCCTTGAGACCAAAGATACAAGCTTCATACTCGACCATATTGTTGGTGCAGCTGAAGCAGAGTCTAGCAGTGAAAGGTGTATGGCAACCTTCTGGAGAGATAAGTACCGCACCAATACCATTGCCAAGTGCATTTGAAGCACCATCAAAGTACAGAGTCCACCGGGATCCTTGTTCAGGTCCGTCATACGGTCCGTTACCTTCAATGTTGTCCAATGTCATAATGTCTTCGTCGGGGAAGTCAAACTTCATGGACTAGTAATCTTCGACAGCTTGATGAGCTAGATGGTCAGCTAGTACAGTCCCTTTTATAGCTTTTTGGGTTGTGTATTGGATATCATACTCAGTCAGGATCATTTGCCATCTAGCGATTCTTTCAGATAAAGCAGGCTTTTCGAAGATGTACTTGATCGGATCCATTTTAGAAATCAGCAGAGTGGTATGTGTCAATATATATTGCCTTAGCCGGCGAGCAGCCCATACCAAAGCGCAACAAGTTTTCTCGAGCAGTGAGTAGAGAGTCTCACAATCGGTAAACTTTTTGCTAAGGTAATAAATGGCATGCTCTTTTTGACCAGACTCGTCATGTTGGCCCAGTACGTACCCCATTGAGTTATCCAAAACAGTCAAGTACATGATTAGCGGCCTTCCTTCGACGGGTGGCATCAAGATAGGAGGTTCTAGCAAATACTCCTTGATTTTATCAAAAGCAACTTGACAGTCATCATTCCATTCAACCACCTGATCTTTCTTCAACAACTTGAAGATTGGTTCACAGGTAGATATTAGGTGAGAAATGAACCTTGCCATGTAGTTTAGGCGTCCTAAGAAACCTCTGACCTCCTTTTCAGTGTGAGGGGAGGGCATTTCTTGTATGGCTTTGACCTTGGCAGGATCAACCTCGATGCCTTTGTTGCTGACAATGAATCCCAAGAGTTTACCGGACCTGACTCCGAAAGTGCACTTGCTAGGGTTCAGTCTGAGCTTGTACTCCTTCAACCTGACAAACAAATTTTGAAGATGGTCGAGGTATTCTTCTTATGTTTATGAGCGAGCTATCATGTCGTCTACGTAGACTTCAATCTCATGATGTATCATGTCATGAAACAAAGCTACCATGGCTCGCTGATAGGTTGCCCCGACATTCTTCAGTCCGAATGGCATCACTTTATAGCATAAGGTACCCCACTGCGTAACAAAAGTAGTCTTCTCCATGTCTTCGGGGGCCATTTTGATCTGGTTGTACCCTGAAAGTCCATCCATGAAAGAAAATACCTTGTGTTGAGCTGTGTTGTCAACCAAGATATCAATGTGCGGTAGTGGAAAGTCATCCTTAGGGCTAGCCCTGTTTAGGTCTCTGTAATCCACACACATTCTCACTTTGCCATCCTTCTTAGGTACGGGCACAATGTTAGCAACCCATTGTGGATAGGAAGTAACAGCAAGAAACCCGACATTGAACTATTTCATCACTTCGGCTTTGATCTTTTCAGACATATCGAGCCTCATTTGGCGGACTATCTGTTTAATTGGTGGACATTCTTCTCTTGTAGGGAGATGGTGAACCACAATATCTGTATCGAGTCCCGACATGTCTTCATAGGACCAGGCGAAGATCTCAACATATTCATTCAACAGCTGAACTAAGCACTCTTTGACATTTGGCTTTAGGTTGGCACCCACTTTAACCTCTTTTCTGTCTTCGGCAGTACCCAAGTTGATAATTTCTAACAGCTCTTCATGGGGCAGAATAGCCCTTTCTTCCTGTTGTAGAAGTCTAGCCAACTCTCCAGGCACTTCACAGTCTTCATCACCTTCGTATTCGGCATGATTGACCAGATCTTCAGAGTCACTGAAGGCCATAGCAGAATTGTTACTCATGGAATCCGGAGTGGATGGGTACCTGCATTTTGTGAGTGTGGGTGTGTGTAAGGGATAACCACCTTTAAACAAAATAAAATGTAAAAAGAAAGAAAATGAACACAAAAGTTTATAGATGAAAACGTCCATGATTCATTAAAAATGGCATATGAAGATGAAAAAATCAAAGCCCTTACAAATGGACCTATATGCCCCGGGTAAGGCACAAGGAAAAAAGAGTGTACGAATTGTTTAATAATTATTACAGACCAACGGTAATGTTCGAAAGATAAATTACTGATTTATGAAAGTAATGGGAACAAAGTCTTTCGCCTCCCAGTTGTTCAGTCCTCCTTCAATAGTCGGGAAAATCCAATCTTTAAAGTTGCTCTCATCTTCAACATCTTCCAAAGCATGAACTCCGTGATGAGTGATCTTTAATGGTGGCCCTCCAGCCCGGGAGCGGTGCACCGCCTTCTGACTAGCAGTAGTGAAACCCAAACCGAACTTATCTCTCTTGAAAGGAAAATCTGGTAGCTGACCCCATATTGTGCTTCCTCCTTCCTTGATCACAGCCTTCACATCTTTAAGGGATGACATCCGGGACACAGGCTTGGTAATGATGGGTACAAAAGTCATTGTCTTAGCTTCCGCAACTTCAGGAGAAACCTCTTCAAAGTGTTGGAAAAGGGTTTCTATGAATTCACCATCTAACTCCACATAGCGGAAAGAATTAAGGTGGCTTATCATATACTCCTCCTCGCCATGAACCGTTATGATTTTCCCCTGGACTGGGTATTTGAGCATTTGGTGTAGAGAAGAAGTGACTGCCCCATCGTTGTGGATCCAGGGTCTTCCCAACAAGCAAGAATATGAAGGACGGATATCCATCACATAAAATGTAGAGTTGAAAATTTCCGTTCCCACCTTAATAGGGATGTCCACCTCCCCGTGGACCATCCTCTTAGAACCGTTAAAGGCTCTAACAATGATATTGCCGGGCTTTAGGGTCAAACCTTCACAGTCCAATATGTCCAATGCTTTCTTTGGCAGGACATTTAAAGATGACCCGGTATCAACCAGAACGTGAGCAAGTGTGGTCCCTCTGCATTCCACCGAGACATGCAGCGCATCATTATGCTTTCTTCCCTTAGATGTTAGATTGGCATCAGAGAAGCCAAGACCATTGTCGGCGGTTAGGCTGGCTACACATTCCTGGAACTGGTCCGTGGAGGTTTCTTGAGGCATGTGGGCCGTCTTCAGGAATTTGATCAAGGCTTTGGCATGAGCCTTGGAACAGAGCAATAGGGCCAGCATGGAGATTTTTGAAGGGGTTTGCCCCAGTTGTTCTACGACATCATAGTCGCTTTTCTTAATTATTTTTAAAATCTCCTCCATTTCCTTTTGGGTGGTCTCGGGGATGACCAAAGGTTGAGCCCTCGTCCTGACGGGCGCTTCTTGGATTCCCTTACCTTTATCAGCAGTAACAGCAGAGGGTACAACAATGGGAGTAACAATTTCTTCAATAACTGGACTTCGCACAGAGATGTTGACCGGCACAGGAGCACTTGAGGGTCCGAAGATTTCCCTTGGAGGAGAAATCTCCAGAGAGAAGATTCTTCCGTTGCGGGTGATCTTACTTGTCCCCACAATATTTCCTATGTCAGGAGTTTCTTCATCGGAATTCTCTTCCACTGATTCAATCTATTTAACACCGTGGTAGAAGATCTCTCCTCCATAATTCCACGGTATTGTCTTGTTGGACTTGTATGGGATAGGCCCCGGCATAGTTATCTTTAGCGGTACAATCTTTGGATCAGGTGTAATCTTAACAGGTCTTTTGGAGACCTTGGAAAGACTGGTGGAAATGGTAATTATAGCAACATCGTTGATAGGAGTTGGAGTAACAGAAGTAACGTGAGTTTTCTGAAAGAGGATTTCTTGATTATCCATTAGGCGTTGGATGCCTAACTTCAATAGCGGACAGTCAGATTGTAGGGACGAACAAATGTAACAATCATTTTCACAGCCTGGGAAAATCCCGACTTTCAACAGATTCATCTTAATTGTTGGTAAAGGGGTCATCAAATTATCAACAACAGCAACATACAGATCCTCTTCAATAGCATGGGCATTGTAACCATGCTCTGGCATTGGGCCATAAATCACATTCAGCTTTTCGGGCGCGTCGAATTCCACCTCCTTGGCATCTATTAAATCCTGGATCTTGTTTTTGAGGGCCCAACAATTATTGGTGTCGTGCCCCAGGCTATCCGAATGATAAGCACATTTGGCGTTGGCATGGTAAAAAGGAGAAGTTGTATTCGGATTTTTTGGTGCCTCTTTCAAGGTTGTAAGGTTTAACTTCAAGAGGTGGGGTAGAACCTGAGCGAGTGTCATGTTTATCCGGGTATATTGTCGTTGTGGCCTTTCCACCCTTTGCTGGTTGGTTCTAGGTTGATTGTTTCTAGGCTGATCAGCTGCAGTCTTTTGAATCATTACAGCCCCTACCGCTGGTCGGCGCTCGATTCTTCCTCGACCCCTTTGGGAGTAAACAGCTGACACCTCCTTCTTGGATGGAAACAGTTTTTTAACGGCAGCGGAAGCAGATGTATCTTTTTGAATTTTACCGCTCTTGATGCCAGCTTCGACTCTTTCACCAGTCAGAATTAATTCGGCGAACCCCGTCGATGAACTCCCTATCAGGTGATTAAAGAATGGACCTGACATCGTCCCCAAAAACATATCAACAAGCTCTCTTTCAGACAATGGTGGCTGCACCCTTCCAGCCAAGTCCCTCCACTTCTGGGCATATTCCTTAAAGCCTTCATTAGAGACCATACCCATACTCTATAGTTGAGTACGAGTAGGTGCTAAGTCTGCATTATATTGATATTGTTTGTAGAAGGCAGCAGCCAAATCCTCCCAATTGTGTATATCAGATCTCTCAAGCTGATAGAACCAATCTAATTGCGTCCCTGAAAGACTATCTTGAAAAAAGTGGACCCACAGATCCTTATCAGAAGAATGAGGTTGGATCTTTCTGACGTAAGACCGTAGGTGCATCTTCGGAAAAGACAAACCATCGTATTTAGCAAATGTAGGCACCTTGAATTTAGGGGGAATCACAATCCCAGCAACCAACCCTAGCTCTTCGAAGTCCAGCCCATGCACTATTTGCACTTCCATGGCTGCCAGACGCTCTTCCAGATTCTTGTACTTGTCGTCTGCAGGAGGGTACTGCTGCTCAGAATAATCTTCATCCTCTTCTTCTTCTTCTTCTTCTTCAGCCTCAGACTCAGATGGTACGGTAGCTCCCTTTCCTTTACCTACCCCCTCATCAGATGTTGAGGGGAAATCCAGGACCCTTCTAGCTTGGTTCTCAAATCTTCTACCCAGAGTAGCCACACCAACTCTTTTCTTTTTCTTTTTCTCTTTTTCCTTTTCCTTCTCTAACAGTGCTTTAAGGTCCTCCTGACCCTTTTCCAAGGTCATGAGGAGTTGTTGGAACTATGAATTCTGTGCTTGTAGGTCTTTGACCGTCTGCTCTATATCCATCTTACTGAAATAAACAGCAGAGAGATAAGGAAACCTGGTGTGAAGACCTGTTTATGCATATGATGAATTATATGTATTCATGTAATGCATTCAAGGATTCAGAAATTCAAAGTTGTTGCAAACAAAAAGAACACACGTCATATTAATAAGAAGAAATTTGTTAGTACATAAATGCCCCCATGGGCAAAATATTACAAAATTCTAATGTAAAAAGATGTTGCGCATCCTCTTTAATGCGATGTAGGTATTGAGAGTCTGCTCTTCGTGGAGTCGACGAGTAAGTTCCAAAACCTTCTTCTCACTGGCATAGAAGTTGGCTTCAAAAGTATTTCGTTCTTCCTTGAACTGTATCCAACTCTTTTTCAAATCTTCCAATGATGTTGGCATGTCAGGATGTAGGAGGGTGTATGGAACCTCTCCTTCCATAACAGGCTCTTTGATCACAGGGAGAATGTAGGGGTAAGGCATCATAAGACTCTGGGTGCGGGTTCATACCCACTTGAGGTAAGGATCAAGGGGAATAGAATTCTTATGTCCCAGTGTCTTACTATCCACTTTGTTGGGCATCCTCCAAGCTCGGATAAACCTTTGTCGAAGTCCTTGAGCATCGTTGTCAAAGTCAAAAACCAAGTCTGGAATCAGCATGTCATGTGGGCCATCCCTTCGGGCATACCCAAACTGTCTCAGAGCTAAGCAGGGGTTGTAGGTAATTCCTCCCCTAATGCCAATTAGTGGGACATTAGGGAATTCCCCACAACGATCAATGATGATGATATTTTCTATGGACCAAGAACACCAATGAACATCATAATGTGTAAGAGTCATCAACTGTTGTGACCACCTCAAGCCTTGTTCATTCTTCAATACTGACTAGGGAAGGTGAGAAATAAACCACCTTGCTAGAAGAGGAGTACAACACATGAGAACACCTCTTTTCCTCATTGTTCGTGTGTAAAATGAGTGTAGGATGTCCCCAAGCAATGTTGGCACAGGATTCAGAGATATGAAAATCTTGACAGCATTCACATCTATAAGCTGATCAGGGTTTGGGAACAAGACCAACTCATAGATGAGAAGTGCTACAATCTCCTCAAAAGCTTGTAGATCTAGAGAATTCCAGCATTCTTGTGCCTTATTAAACAAAAACTTTGCCAAGAAACCCTTGACACCACTTCTGGTTTCCCAATGACCCTTGATATCAGATGGTTGCAAGTGTAAGGCTTGAGCAACATCTTCAGGCTTTGGCTCTCTTTCCGTACCGTTGTAGGGTAGTTGATGGAGAATAGGAATCCTCAGGAGTTGAGAAAATTCCTCCAAAGTAGGCACTAGTTGGTAATCAGGAAATATGAAGCAATGGTGTAGGGGGTCAAAGAACTGGAAGAGGACTTTCACCATGTCTTCTTCAATGTTGGAGTTGACCAAGTTGAGAATTCTACCATGTCTTTCACTTAAGGGAGAATTCTCTGGAATCTTGGAAGTAAGTTCCTTGAGCTGAGGAGGGATTCTCACAAGGTTGACCTGAATTGTTTTCCTGCGAAGTGATTCCATAACCTACAAAACAAAAACAAGGATGAAGATCCAAACCCTTGAAATGGTTAGTGGATGCATATGATGCTTCATGATGTTCATGATGTATGCACAAGTATATGTACAAGCAAATCACACAAGTTCCTAGTTTCAGGCTTGCATGGGGTTTCATAGGTAAGTACCCTCTTGAAGTTTAGTTGGCTCAACCTGTCCTATAAATAGTAACCGGGTTCTAAGGAGCTTAATATCACTGGATTATTTTCTGTGTTCATTGTTTCAGTTTAGCCACTTTACTGGCGACCAAAATATTCCAAGAAAACAACCCTTAATGAGTGTAGTATCGAGTATCTACCAACTTCGGACTGCACCAAAGCCGGTCATCTCACTACCCCTAAAAAGGCCAAGATGGTCAAGTAAAGGTTCTAAAAGTCCATTAGTGCTTCATGACATCACTCAGCGGCCCCGTATTCTCTTTGATTGACTTAAAGGCTACCGGTACCCACAAATATGTCGCACTAATATAGTTATTGCTTCAACCATGTCGGTATACCCCACACAGTTTCCACAACGTATTGCTATTTACCTATGAATGTTTCCCAAATCCGGGTAGAGGATTTCAAACCCAAGCAATAGAACCAATGGTAAAGAAATCAAAGCAAACAAGGTAAGCATGTAAAGGTGATCTAAACCGTAAGGTAACCCCACTTTTAGATAATTCCCCAGCAGAGTCGTCAGTTCTGTGATACGGTGGGAAAACTGACTTGAGGTTTTGCGTTTGTGTTCGCAAATGTTTCGGTTTAGCAAGAGTTGCCACCGACTTTTTATTTTATCCAAAGGAAAGGTCAAAAAGCACAGGAAAGACCTTTGAGATGTTTTCTTGGGTTCGGGGGGTAGATTATGAAAAGGGAAGGTGCTAGCATCCTTTTCATCCATGGTTTTCCATGGGCTCTTAGTTACTTGTTTAGATCACTTGCTTTTGCTTTTCAATTGTTTGAAATGGTGCTTTGTGTGTGGTTTTGAAAATGTTTTGAAAAGAGGCCATCGTTGTGGCAACCTTTGTAATGATTCTTGTTTGAATATATACAAAGGTGTTTGTCTTTTGAAAATATATTTCAATGTTTGAAAGTTTGTTTTTGGGAAATGTTTTGAAATTGTGTTGTGATGTGTGTTTGAAAATAGCAAGGATGTTTTTGCAAGTTTTGATCAAGTAACTAAGAGTTGTCTACCCTATCTACTCAAGAGTCTTTCCTACATATTTTTAACCCTTTTGACAGTGTTTTTTTACCATTGCATTTGGTAAACAACCTTGTATTTGGATGTTAAACGGGACAGGCGCGGGTCATCGTATTGACCATGATAGCAATTGTGCTAAGTATCTTTAGCAAATTTTTGAGGGATTAGATCATTTTGTATAGGCAACCAAGATAGCGTCATCGAGGGACTATGATCTTTTGTTTTGTTTTTGTTTTGCCAAGATACTCAACATGCATAACATGGCCATTTTAAAGGCAACAAGTGGATGAAACCCAAGGGGTGCATATGTGCATTGTGTTGTCAATTTACATGCTTTTAGGTCTTGTATTAGGTCTAACTATTTGTTTTAATTTTGGATATTGCATACAAACCCTAATCTCTATCATGGCATATTTGAAAGCTATAAATGCGTAAAATAAATCTACGACTATTACAACATTGATATGGGGAGGGAGATACAATTTTGAATGGGGAGTATTTGCAAGAAAATAAAACCCTAAGATTTACTATTACATCCAAATTGAATTCTTTGCATCAAATAATAAATAAGCAAAGTTTAAATAAGCAATTTAAATATAAATATGCAAAATATTATAAATATGTAAAAAATGTTTTTGTTTATCTTTATGTGTGTAAAAATATAATATTTAATGTATTAAAAAAATAAAATAAAAGATTATTTTTGTTAAGGGTAAAAAACCCTAATTTTCTTTAAGAAAGTATATATATATATATTAATTGTATTATTTATGTACAATAAAATAATAAAATATATACAAATGTCAAAAAATAAAAATATATTAGAAAAATATTATTTGAGTATGTAAATAAAAAAAGATAAAGGTATAATATTTGCATGTATTATTTTCAAGTTTCTTATTAAAGAAAATAAAAGTATGTTATTTAATAATTATTTTTATGTTAGAAAAATAATAAAAAATACAAAATAAAATGTGAAAATTTATGAAAATATTTTCAGTAATTTTTTATGTTTAGAAAAATAAAATAAAGTCAAAAACTAAAAAAGAAATGAAAAAATATGAAAATATAAATCAAATGGGCTGAGGGGTGTAAATAGCAAGTCAGTGGTGCAAATAGCAACGAAATGACAAGGCCCAACCCAAATCAGCTTCATCTTCAACCTTTGAATCACAAAAACACGCGCCTGTGTACAAAATCTAGAAATCCTGCATACGTGCTCTAAAGCAAAAACTCATAACACCAAAGTCATAGCATTTTTCAAGACGATTCCAACCATATAAAGAACTTAATCTAACTCTCAAAGACCAGAGGGAATTTCTCTGGCCCTAATTTTTAACCTAACTTTTTCAGGAAGTTCATCAATCAAATTCTCTTAGCACACTTAACTTAAATGAAATCTATGCATATGTATAGCTTAAGGGCTATGAGTACTACATTTTTTATTCACAAACCTAAGCCTAATGATTCCTAAATAGAGAGATAGGAAGTTGGAAAATACATGTTTCAGTTGAACTCGTGAGTGGCAATGTGGAGCTTTTCAGTGAGACCTGAGGTGCTTAGGAGCTTGCCTGAACTTCCTCTGACCTTCCCCAATGCTTAGTTTGCTTTGGATTTGCTTGAACAAGCTTGTAGAAGTCAACCTGCACAAGCTGAAAACAGAAATGGTGAAGCTTGCAAATGGAGTTACAGTCAATGGCCAATGGTTGGGATAGCTCAGGTGGGTTATATGGAAGGTATTGGGACAGGTTTGGGGTAAAACGCACGAGTAGTTTTTGTTATGCAACTCAAAGTGCAAAAATTGCCCTGTTTTGCAAGAGGAAGTTGATTTTGTGTTTTGGAAGGCTTGAGGGTTGGATGGCTTGTGTTTCTGGTTCAAGGAAATGTGTAAAACTTGTTTCAAATGCTTGCAAGAGTTGGTTATATTAGATACTCAAGTTATGGCCCTTTGGCAAGTTTACTTGTTTTTTAAGTAAAAGTGTGAAGTGGAACAAGACAGGCCTGTACAGGCTATCTTCCAGCTTGCACTTGGTGATCTTGGCCCCCTAAGTTTGTGGATATTGTTTGTTGTCTAAGATTTGGTTCAAGGCTCAAGGGATGCAATTTTACATAAAGCAAATTTTGACAAAAATGGCAATGTTGCCTTTTTGCTATTTTTGGATTAATCTCTTGTGTAATCCTCTAATGATCAGAACAAAGCTTCAATCCATTGGGTTTGCATTTAATTCTTGAGTGTGGAAGGGTTTAGGGACCTGTAATCAAGTACAAACAATGCTGGATGGAAATTGCAACTTGTAGCAACATGAAACATGCCATGGATCAAAGTGAGTTTTTGCCAAATTCAAACTTTCGATTCTCCCTAACAATAAATGATTTTGGAGAGTTCTTGGACATTTTGGAAAGCTTGTAACATGATCTACAATCCATATTTGAAATTAATTTTGATATTCCAAGTGGAACTAGGTGAAAAATTGCCATGAAGAAGGGTCAAAATCCTGCCTAAACTAGGGCAAAATTTCACTAAGTTAAAAGTTTCATGGACCCTTGTTCCAAAAATCATAACTTGATATCCAAGCTTCTTTTGAGAAAACTTTGTGAATCAAAGTTGTAGATTTTGAGGAGGACTACAACTTTCATGTTGAAAGTTTTGTTTGAATCCAATTTCATCATGGTGAAAAAGTTGGGCAAAGTTGGGAAAAAATAAGAAAATTTCATAACTTAGAAAAATTCTAAGTTATGAAATTTTTCAATTTTAAACCCTAATTTGCAAAAATAGGTTTCTTGACGAACAAGTTTCATGTTTTGACACATCTTGATGAAAAATGACCCTTGGCACTTGATTTTGACCAAAAAGTCAAAGTTTGACTTTTCAGTGTACAGTTGATTTTTGATCAGTTGACTGGAAAATCATTTGTCAATCCAATGCAATTGAGATCTTTTGAACCTTGTGAATAGGTTAATATGATTCCATTGAGTCCTTAAATCCATGCTTGAACCTAATTTTCCATTGGCTAGGTCAAAAAGTCAGAAATTGCCCTTCTGTAGTCAAAACCCTAAAAATGACCATTTTGCCCTTTTGATGATCTGATCAAATATCTTGAGGAGTTGTGGTCCAAACTTGATAAAATGGTTCATATGAGCTTATAATGTTGATGTGGATCAAAATTTATGAGGTTTGACTGTAAATTGGCCACAGTTGACTTTTTCCCCAATACAGCTGATTTTTAGGCCAACTGTCCAATTGACTGGGCAAAAATTTGATTCAAGGCTTGAAACTTGGTATGAGCAATCTTATAAGTCCAACGTGAAGCATGAAAGTAACATTGAGCATTAGAAGTCCAAAATTCCTTGTGAAAACTCAAACCCTAATTTGGGTCATCAGTGCAAGGAGATGTCTTGAGCAGGGCAAACCCTAGCTTGATCTTGAGTTCAAAGAGTCTTGTGAGGGGAAATATTGATAAAATGAGAGGGCAAATTTTGGGGTACAACAATGGGTACCGGCTGATAATCAGGAAATGTGAATCAATGGTGTTTGGGGTCAAAGAATTGAAAGAGTACCCCCATCATCTTCTCATCAAAGCTTGAGGTAACCAGGTTGAGAAGTCGACCATATTTCTTGGTGAATGAGGAGGTCTCGAGAACCCTTGATACTAGTTCCTTGAGTTGGAGAGGTATTCTCACAAAGCTGATTCAGATGGTATTTCTATGAGCAGAAACCATGGTCTTCAAAACACAACAAAGATAAATTTCCTTGGTCCTTGAAATGGTTAGTGAAATGAAATATGGATGTTATGATGCATGATATGTTTGAACAATTTAATCACACACAAGAAAAACTTGTAAGTCTTTAGGTTTAGGCTTGCATGGGGTTTATAGGTGGATACCCTCTCGAAGTATAGTTGGTTCGACCTGTCTTAGAAAACTAATAGGGTTTTAAGGAGTCTCAATATCACCGATCTTTCTTTATCAGACATTATTTCAGCTCAAGTGATCTTTACTCGCGGCCTAAATATCCCGAAAGTACAATCTCAATGAGTGTATCATCGAGTATCAACCAATCCTCAGCTTTATACAGAGGCCGGCTATCTCACTACTTTCTAATGGCCAAGTTTTTTCAACTAAGGTTCTAAGGTCCGTTAGTGCTTTACGACACCACGCAGCGACCCCGTACTCTCCTCGATTTAACACAAGGATACTGATGCCAACCAATGTGTCACACCAACACAACTATCGCTTCAACCATATTGGTCAACGTCGTACAATCTCCACGATCTATTGTTGTTTACCTAAAAATGTGCCCCAGATCCGGGTGTAAGATCTTTATAAGTAAACCCAAACAAACCCTCAAAGATAAAGCAATCAAAGCATACAAGGAAAGCAATTTAAAAATATGAACTAAACTCTAAGGTAACGCCATTTTTTTCATTTCCCCAGCAGAGTCGCCATTTCTGTGATATAGTGGCAGAACCGACTGTTATATTGGTTTTGCGTCTGTGTTCGCAAATGTTGCAGTAAGCAAGAGTCGCCACCGACTTTTCTTTTATCCTACAAAGGAAAGGGTGAAATGAACAGAAAAAGACCTTTCAAGAGTTTTCTGAGTAAGGGGGTAGATTATGGAAAGGAAAGGTGTTAGCACCCTTTCCATCCGTAGTTTTTTACGGGCTCTTAGATGCTTAGCTCATTTTTTAAATACCTTGTGCTTTTGTGTGTTTTTGAAAAGTATTTTTTGAAAATGTCTTAGTGCGGTGATTTGCTTTATGATAACTCTTGTATCAGTCCTCAAGAGTGTTGACAAAGCATTTTTTTAAAATGTTTTGTGCATGTGTAAAAGTTTGTTTTGAGCAAACATCTAGGAACTATCTACTTTACTCGAAAGGTCTTTCTTTTCCTCTTTTCCTTTAGACAATGTTATCCTACTATTAGTGAGTAGGTAGCCCTAGTTGTTGGATGTTTGAGGGATATTCGAAGGGACGATTTATAGTCACAAAGGCAACTTGGCAAGAAGTTTTAGTAACTACCCTGGGGTTCTAAGATCATTTTTTTATCGAGGCAACGTCGAGAGGGTCATCGAGGGACTTATGATCTTTTGAACCGGAGGGTATCCACTAAAATCTCTCACGTTTCGAGAGTTGTGACTATTTCCGAAGGAAACTAAAGTGGGAGTATCCTAGAGGTGTATATATGCAAGTGTGTCGTGTTCAGTTATTTTTTGTTTTTTTGTGTTAGGTTTGCTAGCGTTTTGTTTTATTCTTGTCATACAATCCTATTACCATACATCTAACAGTTAATATTATACAGAAAATAACATGCAGGAATATAAATCATACACTATTGCAAAGCTTCGGGGAGGGGGATTATTATAATTCCAAAAAATTGGGGAAAAAATAAATAAAAGCAGTAAAGATCCTACTAATCATCTATTACATCCCAATAAACAATTATAATAATAACAATGCGCAAAGTTGAAAAGACGTCTAAAATCCTAAGAATAAAATCTTTTTGCTGTTTTTGATTTTTATGAAATGAAAATAAATTGAAAAATAAAATTAGACCTACATTCTAATTTAATATTTATTTTTTTGAAAAGAGGATGTTAAAATTAATTAATTAATTATTTCAAAAATTAATTTAATTAATAAAATCTAATCCTAATTTTTTGTGATGATTTTTATAAATATTTTGCTGAGTAAATAAAACTAAATAAACGCAAAACAAAATTCAAAAGGGCAGGATGATGCAGGAGACTATGCAAATTGTAGCATGCAGGCATGGGTCAAAAATGAGCCTAAAGCTGCCTTCCGATCCCATGAGGAAGTTGGTCGAAGGTGCCTGATACAATTCTTTGATCTGCAAAAAAAATCTATTAGCGAAAAAAACAAAAATCAGATTTGGATCAAATCTAGTCTTGGATTCGACAAGCTATGGTTGTATCATCCTAATTCGAATTCCCTAGGTCTGAATCGAAATCCATTTTATCTTGCAATGTCATGAATCCTGAGATTTAAAAGAAAATATAGATCGTGCCCAAGCAACAACACGACCTCATCCTTGCGCTTAATCTTGCATGTAACGCATGAAAGCAATAACAAACATTAGCAATAACATGAATGTATGACTAACATGAATTTAAAAATTGCATACTTAGCTAGTTTGATATCGAAAGCAAATTACCAACAGACAGATTGTATGAGTGATGCTCTAGTGTATGTTGGACCTGCCTAGTGCTTGGGAACGCCTCCTGTAAACTTCAGGGAGTGAGTGGAGCGTTGTTGAAGATTGCTTCGATTTGGATCACTTATCAGATTTTTGATAACTTTGGTGTGGCTTATGAGGCAGCGTGTGCGTGTAGTTTGTCCTTGTGCGTATGTATGTAGTACCCTTGGCTTGTAGAAGTGTTGTGTATTTATAGGAGATGGAGAGAGTGTCATAGCATAGAAATGGCAAGGGACATCCATTAACTAGGCTTTGAAGGCCAAATCAGACACATTAAGGGATTGCCTTTTTTGACGAGTTTCTACCCCTTTGAGCTTTAGGGTGAACCTGGACACATTTGACTCCTTCGAATACCCTCAATCTTTGCTCTTCGATTGGCCCATGGTTGCCTCCTTCGAATGGCTCCAATTCTCATCATTGGGGCTTATTCGATTGAGCCCCTATTTGTCTTGGTAGCTTGATCTGAAACTCTTCAACTAGCCCAAATGAAAGCTCCTTTCTCGCCAGTCGAAACTTCCCTTGTTACCTCCTTCGAATTAAATTGTGCAGGAGGCTTGGGCTTAGCAACATGTTGGCTTTTGGGCCAGTAAGCAACTTGGACCAAGACTCATCAGAAGACAAACTTATTTTTAATAATTATGTGTCTCCTTCGGATAGAACACCCGTACATCCTTCGAATGGCCCTTTTGTGTGTCTTTCGAATAGCCCACATGTATGCCTTGTGCATTCTTCGAATGGTCCACCAATGTGTGCTCATAATGTGGCAATCATGTGCTGAAAGGTTTTGAGATAAAGTTGACGCAAGCAGTTTCACATGGAACCATTGCCCAGTCGAAACTAGCACAAAGGAAGCCAATGCCTTGTGGATGTTAGCATGAGGGAGGTCATTGCTCTGTGAATCGAAGGCTAGTTGAAAGAGTCTTGGCCTTGTGAATCGAATATAAATTGAAGAGGGAGCCTTTGCCTTGTGCACTGAAGGCAAGTTGAAAGAAGCCTTTTGCCTTGTGAATTGAAGGCATGTAGGATGTCCTTTATCTAGTGAATTGACGGCAAGTCTGGAGAAGCCCTTTGCTTTGTGAATATTAGGGAAGCATGAAGAGGCCTTTGTGCCTTATGTATTAAAGGCAAGCACAGAGAAGGCCCTGCTGGAGTGATACCTGTGGACCCAAAGCTTGATCGAAGGGTTTTTAAAGGTTCAATCGAAACTTTTCTGCAGGGGACTACTACTTTGTGAATCGAAACATGCATGTAGGAAGTTCTTGCCCTGTGAATCAAAGGCAAGCTTGAAGAATCCCATGCGTATTCAAAGCCTTGGGAATTGAACTTGATTGAAGAAGGCCCAACACCCAATTGAAGCTTGTGAATCAGGATTGCATCGAAGGAAGTCCAACGCCCAATTGAAGCTTGCTCAGATGCCAATCGAAATACCCTGTTCAGATGTCAATCGAAAGACACTTGATTATCTCCAAAAAATTTATTTTCCTTAAGCAAGTGTTTGTAACCACCATGCAAAGGGAAGATCTTGGAAAACATGAGAGGGTAAATTTTGGGGTACAACAACACTTATCAAAGACGTGAGTCTAAAACCTAGCCCGCCCCATAAAAAAATGAAAGAAGGGTAAAACGAGCTCACGGGCACTGCACCTTTTTAGTAAAAAATTACAAAAGTTTATGTTAATGCTCACAACCGCAAAAGCCTGCCAAAATAGAGCGAGGTAGAGCAGAAATATTAGAAGGTGATGGCCTAAAATTTTGACCCACCCTATGAAAAAATATGGGTAAAACGGGCATGTTTGACAGGACGAGTTTGTTTGCCACCCCTAATTGTCACCTGCCCCCTCATAAGCACTAGTCAAAACTCTTTTACCCTTTGGGGAAAGGGAGGACTCAACCCCACGCCTTTAGTCTTTCTGGGCCTTATAGGTTTGAGGCTTAAGAAACACCGACCTTCAAGTTATCGCTTGATGGTCCTGGTAAGCAAGTTGTTTGGACGACTCCAAGGACTGTCTAGTCCTAAGAATCCAACCTTCTTCTTAGCCAAACACTCCTTCATGTAATCCAAGGAGATTTCAGACACCTTTTTTATAGAAGATAAATGGTGAAAATAAGTACGTAACCATTTGCAAAAATCTCAAGCAGGGGACATTATACAAAAAACTTACTCAAGTATTTGTCCATAGTTTTATCGTCTCCCAGATCCAAAGTGATCACGGTATCTGACTCCATGACATTAAACGTATCCAAGGTTTGGATAGTTTCAATCTCATCAACAATGAGGTAATAAAAGTTATATCCATTAATTACCACATGATTATTCGTCCAAGCAAGGGGAAACCTAGGGGTATCATTTGTCCCTATAATGACTGATGAGGAGCCATACCGCCCTCTCACTTTTACAAACTTATATTTCCAACCTTTATGGTGGTGGGAATGAGGTTTAAATAAGGATATCCCAATAAAATTACCTAGGGTTACCCAACCCCAGCAAACAAATGCTTTGGTACCATAAAAGGAAATAAAACATCCTCGTAGTGGGATGGAACCCTAGTCGCCGACATATAATCTCGAACACCCTGATCAAACTTCAACCATTTGGCGTGATTTGGGAGGGGCAAACATTGAGCATCTTAATAAACTCTATCTTAGAGGAGGAGAATGGGTGGCGAAACCCAATGTCTTGAATGTTAGGGAGGTAAAAGTAAAAGGAATGAGTGAAAGTGTCTTCCAAAAAATCCATATTGGCCCTCTACATAGAGGAACATATTGAATATGTGACTCCGTACACAATAGGGGGTGAATTATGGAGATTTGAAAATTGATGATTTAAAACAAAATTATCTTCTAAACTAGAGTTTGAAAATATTTTAATAAAAAGGTTTGAATATGTAGAGAAAATTAAGTGGAAAATAAAAGAGTTAAGGTAAGAGAGACAACATTATAGATTTATAGAGGTTAGGTCTTAAAGAAGTAAGCTACTTCTCTCTCAAATAATTTATCTTAAGAGTATCCAATAACAACTTCCAACCAAATAGCAAATTGAAGAATGAAGTAGTTAGCCTTCACTCCAGACAATAGTAATAGCTTGTTGGAAATGAAGAATATGCATATCTTTAGATTCTATTGAAGAGATGCTTTTGTTGGGGAGCATCACTCAAAGATCCGATGTTATCTGGTCGGATCCAGGCTTCACAGTTGCTGAGGATGAAGTAGTCAATTACTATCTGGTCGGGTCCAGGTTTCATGGCAACTTACTTGGGGAAGGGATGAATTAACTGTTATCTGGTCGGGTCCAGGCTTTGCAGAAAATTCCTTGAAATTGAATAGTCATCTGGTCGGGTCCAGGTTTCATAACAACTTGTTGGGGATATGGAGGTTAACTGTTATTTGGTCGTATCCAGGCTTTACAGTAACTTGTTGGAGGTAAGGGTGAATTAATTGTTATCTGGTCGGATCCAGGCTTCACAGTACTTCTTGAAGACTATTATCTGGTCGGGTCCAGGCTTCATGGTCTTTTGGAAAGTCGTACTATTATCTGGTCGAATCCAGGTTTCATAGTGTCTTTCTGGGGATCAGGGTCAATTGTTATCTGGTCGGGTCCAGGCTTTACAATATAACATTTGAAAACTATTATCTGGTCGGGTCCAGGCTTCACAATAAACTGGTTGAAAAGATGGTATCTGGTCGGATCCAGGCTTTGCAGATTTCTGATGAAGTTAATTGTTATCTAGTCGGGTCTAGGCTTCACAATGAACTGGATGAAAAAACTGGTATCTGGTCGGATCCAGGCTTTGCAGATTTCTGATGAAGTTAATTGTTATCTGGTCGGGTCCAGGCTTCACAATGAACTGCTTAGAGATTTAGTTCTTATCTGGTCAGTTTCCAGGTTTCACAACGAATCTCTGAGGATGATTGCTATCTGGTCGGATCCAGGCTTCGCAATGACTTTCTTGAAAAGATGGAAATGAGGAATGCTATCTGGTCGGATCCAAGTTCCCAGTCCTTTGTCGGGGAATAAAGAGGCAACTCTACTGGTGACAAGTGGTTAAAACCTTGGTTGGATTAAGTTTAGGTTCTTCTATATCTTTGAAGATTTGGGCTGGTCGTGTCCAGGTTTCATAGCTCTTTGAGAAATGAGATCAACTATTATCTGGTCGGATCCAGACTTCAGTAACTCAAGAAGTCAAACTATTATCTGGTCGGGTCCAGGCTTCAGTATAACTTGAAAATTGTGCTAATATCTGGTCGGATCCAGGCTTCATAGCATTTCTTGGTAATAATAAAGGCTTTGTTGAAGACTTTACTAGGGATTAGGGGTTGTGGCCCTGTGATTTGCAGTTATTTGAAGGGAAAATTCTAATTGGAGAGTATAGACTCAGTCAGGCGAGGCCGACTTATCTTGGGGAGGATATACTCAGCTGGGGATGATGGACTCATCTGGGGAGGATAGATTTTGTTTTTGGAGAAAATAACCTTAGTGGGAAAAGATGTACTCAGCTGGGTGATTCAGACTCAAATGGGGAATTTGGGTTCTGTTGAGGGATTTGTACTCCGCTGGGGGAATAAAATCTTGGTTGGAAGATATACTCCGCTGGGGAAGATGGACTCAGTGGGGAGTGTTTATTCAGCTGGGGAGGATGGACTCAGCTTGGAGAATAAAATCTTGGTTGGAAGATATATTCTACTGGGGATAAAAAACCCCGGTTGGAAGATATACTCCGTTGGGAATGATGGGATCATCTGGGGATGATGGGCTCATAGATGCCATCCAAGAATGCTTGTTGAATTGTAATTTGAGTATCAGAATTGCGTCCATGTCTGGAGTGTATCTGAACTATATCTGAAAGTTGGATTTGAATGAGTATCAGGATGGCATCCGTATCTGGAGCATATCTGAACCGTATCAAAAGGGGGGGGGGGGGTTGTTTGGTGATGAGTCCGTGTAAAACTGCATCTGAAATTTCCTGAGAAGGAACCTGTGTAGGGTTACTTCATGATGAGTCTGTGTAAAACATCTTTGGAAAGAGAAGGAACCAGTGTAGGGTTTCCTGATGATGAGTCTGTGAAATTGCATCTTGGAAGGAAGGAACCTGTGTAGGGTTGCCTGATGATGAGCCCGTGTAAAACTGCATCTTGGAAGGAAAGAACCTGTGTAGGGTTGCCTGATGATGAGTCAGTGTAAAACTTCATCTTGGAAAGAAGGAACCTATGTAGGGTTGCTTCAGCTAGTCAAGTAGATAGTTGTCCTGTCTGGTTTCAGGTATTAATCTACAATCAGTCATCCACAAATAGTTTTCCTGACTTATTACAGGTATTAATCTGGAACTTGAAAATGGTTGATAGTAACCATCTATTGATCAATATTTCCTGAAAAAGGTAGAACGTTAGTTGTATGCAATGTCATGATGTATGAAATGCGTGATGTCATGACGTTCTCAAAATAAATGAGATGGTGTCGTATGCACTTATCATGCATGTGAATAGGATGTATGAAATGTGAAATGTTTAATGAATGTATTTTTGTCTGGGAAAATAAATCTTCGACAAATTCCGGGGAACCGTTAAATCCTGGACTGCTGTTGAAGAGTTGGTGGGTCTTCAAACTTTGCTTAGAATGTTTCCATTGGGGATTCCTGTTTTGTTGTTTGAGGAGAAATCCGCTGGGGGATATTGAAAACTCTGTGGGGAGCATGTTTATTTCTGCTTGGGAAAAAAGCTTAGGAGTCTTAGTCGTCCGTTGCTCTACTGGGGAGTCGAAGTTGAACTGATATCTGGTCGGGTCCAGGTTTCGCAGTAACTTGCCGGGGATTGTAGAATAGTCTACTGGGGAAGAGGAGTTGTGGTCCTTTGATTTGTAGTAGTCGGAGAGGCAAACTCAAGTTGGGGAATCCTGGTGTTGTTGGGGAAATAAACCATGTTGCCGGTCTGTTTGAGAGGTGATGACTTTGTTGGGGAAAGTATTCGAGGATTCTTGAAGTCGTCTCAGCTGGGGAAAGGTTTTCAGAGATTAAACTCTTGTTGGGGAATCATCCTATGAGAAGGATTTTGGGGAGATTTGTCACTGCCCCTAGTAGCGAGTGTTTGTGGCACTGCATGGAAATGTTTGACTGTACGTAACTCTTTGTCGGGATTGACGTTCAATGCCCCAAGTGACGGAGGTGGAGACTTGCCCCTGGTTACTCTGCAACTCTTGAGAGATTTCTTGGAATCTTGACTGGACTGCCCTAGGTGTGCTGGATAGTGATATGCCATGCTCCCTTGTTGATAGGAGATTCGCTAATGGAAGTGTCATCCCACTTGAATTGATTTTGTTCACTGAGAGAGCTTTCGTTCACTGGATATTCATTATGTGAATTTCTCCGTTGTCAAACAAATAGCCATATGCAAACAATGATATTCAAGTAATGCAAAGTTTATGCTTGTCGTGAAGTTTTGAAAAATGCGTTTTTGTAAGTGAAGGAATTTTGTAAGAAAATTCAATCTCAGGATTTAGAGCAAAGCCTTACAGGAGTCAGGATACCTTTTGTAACAGTATGCTTTTGAACTAACCCATGCTTCAATTAGGACTTTTGAAGGGTTGTAACGTGGCTTGGTTCACGGTTTAAGAAACAAAGGATAAAGGCTCAAAGTGTATTTGTACCTACCCGTTCTTCGTGATGTTCTTCAGTCCTAAGCTCAGTTAATTGTGCGTTTGAACTCTAATTGAGTCTGGAATGACGTTTTGGTGATGGTTCTAACAAGTTAAGTTTGTCGGAAGGCGGTCATTTTTGCAACATTTTTTTTCATGTTGTTGAGGATTCGCAGTGACCTCTTTCTTTTGATTTGTTATCCCTAATTTTTGCCTGACTGTTCTCGTTTTGAGATTACAGTCAGCGGGATGCCCCAGTTTTCTTTAGGTCTCCTTTGTAGGTTTTGACTTAGTGGGCTTTTCTTTTTGAGAGATAATGACTGCCTATGAGATAGGGAACCATCACTGTCTTTTGATTTCAGAGGAATTTTTTTTGATATCATTCGTTGTATTATGAGATGAGATTTTGCAGCTTAACGCGCGTTTGAATTAACTGAGAGACTACCCTGCCCCAGGTTTTGATTAAAGGTTTCAATTTGTGTTAAAACAGAAAACTTCTACTTCTTTGGTTTAAAGGGGTTGACTAGGGATTATCTTCCTTATAACTCCAGTGTTTAGGATTTGAAAAAACGCCTGTACATCGTCAGCAAGGTCTGTTCAAAAGCATATTGTATGAGATTATGGCATTATTTTCGTCATCCTCCCTCTAAAGGCTTGTAAATTTTAGCAAGAGTTGAATGTCATAAAGTGAGTAAAAAGCATAGTTTAAGTGTAATGAAAATGAGTGAATCAAATCAAGACAGACATATGCAATGCATTAATGAAACAAAGTTTGACATTAATAGATAATTGTTTGAATAACAAAAGAAATTACAATTGAAAATTCAAAATGAAAGAAGTTGCTCTCAATGATTTGGCAAAGGAGAAGTGATCACGTTTGGAGTCTCTGGAGGGTCAAACTCGATCTCCTTGGCGTCAATCAAATTCTGAATCTTGTACTTTAATTCCCAGCAATCGTTAGTGTCATGCCCGGGAGTGTTAGAATGATAAGCACATGTTGCATTAGGATTGTATTTAGGAGAAGAAGTTTTGGGGTTCAGACGAGGTCTTATCAATGTAATTAGATTCATCCTCAACAAGTGTTGTAGAGCTTGAGACAGCGACATGTTAATGTTGGTGAACTGTCTTTTGGGCGCAACCTCTTTACGCTGATGCCCCTGCCTTTGTTGAGCAGGCGTAGGATTAGAGATCAAGATTGCTCCTACGTGTTGGTCATGATGACTCTTTTGACCATACACAACATTCGACTCCTTCTTCCCATTGTAGCGCATTTTCTGAGCATCAGAAGATGTAGATTCTTGAATCTTCCCACTTTTGATGCCAGCTTCGACCCTTTCGCCGGTCAACATTAGCTCGGTAAACCCGGCTGAAGAGCTTCCGATCAAGTGTTTGAAGAAAGGCCCTGTCAAATTTCCCATGAAGATGTCAATCAGCTCCCTGTCAGTTAAAGGGGGTTGCACTCTACCAGCCATATCTCTCCACTTTTGGGCGTACCCTTTAAAGCTCTCGTTGGAACCCATGGTCATTGTGATACGGTGGGAGAACTGACTTGGGTTTTGCGTTTGTTTTCGCAAATGTTTCGGTTGAGCAAGAGTCGCCACCGACTTTTTATTTTATCCTAAGGAAAGGTTAAAAAGCACAACAAAAAACCTTTGAGATGTTTTCTTGGGTTCGGGGAGTAGATTATAGAAAGGGAAGGTATTAGCACCCTTTCTATCCATGGTTATCCATGGGCTCTTAGTTACTTGCTTAGATCAACTTGCCTTGATTTTCAATTGTTTGAAATGGTGCTTTGTGTGTGGATTTTTGAAAATGTTTTGAAAAGAGGCCAATGTGGTGGCAACCTTTGTAATGATCCATGTTGGGATGTATACAGAGGTGAATGTCTTTTGAAAAGTTTTCAATGTTTTTGAAAGTTATTTTGAAAGTGTGTTTGTGATGTGTGTTTTGAAAAATAGGCAAGTGTTTTTGTTTTGCAAGTTGGCAAATAACCAAGAGCTATCTACCCTAAATTTCTCAAAGATCTTTGCTATGTTTTAACCCTTTTAACAATTTTATTCCACCATTGTATTTGGTGGAAAATCTTGTGTTAGGATGTGAACGGGACGGACGTGGGTCATCGTTTAGACCATGATTGCAATGGTGCCAAGTGTCTTTGGGCAATCTTTCTTTAAGGGACTTGATCATTTTTAGGCAACTTTCGAAAGCGTCATTGAGGGACTATGATCATTTGATTTGTTTTGTTTTGCCAAAGACACCTAACATGCAACATGGCCCATTATCGAAGGCAACAAGTGGAGTAACCCTAGGGGTGTTAGTGTGCAAGTGTGTTTTATTGCATACAAGAGTTTATCTTTGAATTAGGATTTTCTATTTCATTGATTTTATCTTGCCATACATATCCTAATTACTAGCAATAAGAAGCGGAAATATAAAATCCTACGCTATTACAACAATTAGGGAGTGAGGGTACACATTTGTACATGGGGGGTTCAACGAGAAAAATAGACAAAAAAGAAAATAGCAAAAAACAAGATGGAGAGAAAGAGAGAGGGAGCCAGCGCGCTGCTGAGAGGTCATCAGAAGTTCTGACTCAGACCCGCTGCCAGATGATCAACCTTTTGGTTAAACTGTATGAGTCAGAGCTTCTGACTCTGGCACCTGCAAAACAGAAACCTGTTAGTGGGGAAATCAGAAGTTCTGACCCCCCTGCGCTGCAAGACAGAAGTTTGTTAGTGGGGAAATCAAAAGTTCTGACCCTGCTGGAAAGACAATAACTCTCAGAAGTTCTGATATTATTGACAGCAAAACAGGCTTCAGATATGCTAACGTCAAAGTCAGCACTTGGCTTTTCCCTGTACTAATCAGAACATCTGCAATTTTGTTGTTATTCCACAAAACAGGAAACATATTTGGAACAACTCCAGCAAATGTCAAAGTGTTTCAGAGGGCAGAACCAACAAGGTCACAGGCGGGTCTTACACTGGCTCAGAACATTCTGAGGTACGAAAATCCTCAGAACACAAACAACAACAATATGATATTTACATTATGTTTATTTGAGTATGCACAGCTGATAATGCTTAGCAGCGTGATGAAGGTCAGCAGGTGCTTACCTGGCTGTTGGAAAAGTTTGTGGATGTGAGCTAGCTTTTGGCTCTGATGGTATTCTGGACAGATTCTTTTTGAAAAGGGTAGGTGAAGGTGTGTGCGTATATAGGGTCAGAAGTTTGAAAAGGGTGTTTTTAGTTCACACAGAAAACTGGGTATTTGATGAAGTTTGAAGGTAAGAATTTCAAAGTTATGAAACACTGGAGATTTTGGCAGAGTTTCACAGCACTTTCTTGCTAAAGATTTCTGTTTTTTCTTCTAGCAATTTTTCTGTTTCTTTGGACGCCCCTTTTCAGTGGACAATGATTCTCTATTTATAGGCAAAACTCTTGTGGATTTCTTTGAACATTAAAGCGCCAACAGAGGCTGAGTTGTTCTTTGAAAGAAATTCCTGGGAAGTTGTGATAACAGATAGCCTTCAGCCTAGGCTGGAACAGCAGGCGTGGATTGGAGAGAAGTGACCTCTTAGGTGGACGGTGGCGTGTAGACCCATGCCAGAACCTGCATAAAGGCGTTTTCCCAGCCACACGTGAAGGGATTACTTGGATGAATGTTCAGGAGTGGTTGGGAGCATTAATGAGCATTAAATGGTGATGAGACTTATCAACACCAATGTTCTGGTAATGGAAACCAAACTTTGAACCAGCAGTTCTGTTTCACCAAGAATCAACGTAAACCATGCTCTGGTTTTGGCCTCTTGTTGTCTTAGCAAGTTCTGGGGATTCACCTGATTTTCTGACACGTTCCTTGGATTTGCTTATGGAACTCCTGGGCTCAGAGATCCTGTATCAGCGTAACACCCACTCTTCTGACCTTTTCATCTTCTGATTTCAGCATGCTCTGAAAGAGCCTTCAGACTTCCTTGCTTCTTTTGCATTCCCTTAGCAAATTCTGGCTGAGCTGGCGTAACTGCTGAAAGAGTCACGTTCTTTCTGAGACTTACGTTTTGAACCACGTTTACAACTTCTAATTGAGCTGATGTAGCTGCTGAAGAGCCAACTTCTGACTGCGCTGCAACAAGCTTGCAACTTCTGACCGTTTCTATCTAGAGTTTGGTCCAGAAGTTCTGAAGCGCTGATTTTTTCTTAAACACTCATTTTTTAGAGAAAAATTCCAAGTACTTAGAATTTAATTTTTCTTAAGATAAAAGCGTTGTCTTTAAAGCTTGTGTGATCATCTTGCTCTTGTAAATGGTTTGCTTGGGCAAAAAATGACAATTCAGGACTTGGATTTGTTTCAGAGGGACTATGAAAATCCAAGATGATTTCCTGAAGAAAGAGAGAGCAAATTTTGGGGTACAACAGTTGCCCCTATTCAGTCTTCTTGCACTTGAAGAGTTAGATTGGCAGGTTTGCCTTTCGTGTCTCGAAGGTGGAAGATGATTGAACACTAAAGTGCCCAGAAATTTGCACTCGCATAGTGGAGTATCAATGTGATGGCGGGGATGGGCTTATAGATGCCATCTGGAGACGTGACAGAACCTTGTCGAGAATGGGCTTATAGATGCCATTTGGAAGTGTTGATCGCGTAAGAGATTCCTTAGCGAGAACTTGCGTACTTTGAGGAAGGAAGATGGTTTCCTGGCCTGTTACCGGTTGATCTTCCAACTCTTCATGTAGATATGCCCTGGCTAGATACAGGTGTTGAATCCACAATCAGTTACTCACAGATATGCCCTGGCTGGATACAGGAATCGAATCTGGAATTGGTCGTCTACATATATGCCCTGGCTGGATACATGTATCGAATCTGGAAACTCTTCATGTAGATATGCCCTGACTGGATACAGGTATCGAATCTACAATCAAACACTCACAGATGTGTCCTGGCTAGATACAGGTATCGAATCTGGAGTTAATCGTCTACAGATATACCCTGGCTGGATGCAGGTATTGAATCTGGAAATTGTCGTCTACAGATATGCCCTGGCTGGATACAGGTATCGAATCTGGAATTTGGAACAAGGTTGGTAGAGATAGCTTTCCTGGCTGGATACAGGTGTAAACCTCTAACCTGAGAATGAAAGATAATTTCCTGGCCTGTTACAGGGGTTGATCTTCAAACTCTTCATGCAGATATGCCCTGGCTAGATACAGGTATCGAATCTACAATCAATCACTCACAGATGTGCCTTGGCTAGATACAAGAATCGAATTTGGAATTACGATAGTTGATAGTAATCATCCTTGGATTGACTTTTCCTGAAAAGGCGAAACATTAGTTGTATGCAATGTCACGATGTGCATGATGTCCTGATGCTCAAAATGAGATAGTGTTGTATGCACTTTATCATGTATGTAAGCAAGGTGTATGAAATGTGAAATGTCTATGAGTGTATTTTCGTCTAGGAAAATAAATCCTTGACGAATGGCCGGGGAATCAAATCCTGGGCTGATGTTGAAGAGTAGAGTTCTTCGCTTCCGCTGGGGATGATGGTTGCAAAAATAAACCGGTAGGAGAAGATGACTCAGTTGGGGAATAAACTTGTTGGAGCAAAATACTCTGAGGGGAATTACTCTGTGGGAAGAGATACTTCGCTGAAGTTTTGATGAGAACTCCACTGGGGATTCCAATGGTAGACTCCGCCGGGGATTCTGCTGATAAGTTATGTTGGGGAACTTTGATGAACTCCGCTGGGGATAGGAAGAACTTTGCTGAGGACAATCTTTCCGTGGCAATTAGCTGAGGATAACCCAGTTATAAGCTCTTGTGAGGAATAACTTGGAATAAAGTCCGGGAGGGACGTCCGTACTCTTCAGGGGATAAGCTCCAAGACCTGCTGGGGATATGGATTCTACCTTCCTGGGGAAACTTTCAGACTGTGCTGGGGTGTTGGTATTCCGCCGGGGAACAATCTCATACTAAGACCGCCGGGGATGCTTGCTGAGGAATGTTCATACTCCGCTGGGGAATGTTGAGATATTCTGGGGGATACCCAACTTCCTTAAGGCTGACAGTAGACTAACTCTGTTTGGGGAGAATATCGCCGACTTGCTAGGGGAATATTGTGCCTTTTCAGGGCTGATAGGAAACCAACTCTGCTTGGGGAAAGTATTGCTGAATCTTGTCTTACTCTGTGGGGAGTTGAAGTGACTCAGTTACATTCTTCAGCCAAACCTACCTTGGTACCTTGGTGGACAGAGCAACTAGACCGCTTGGACAATTCTGAGCTGCCCCTGTTTCTGATGTCATCTGTAATTAGTCTTTGGTTTCGCATGCAAGTATTTATGATTAGCAATTAATGGCAAATGCATATATCAAAAATGAACATTGGACGTTCTTCGCAAAACAAAACAGAAAAAAGGAAAAACAATGGATAATTTGTCTGAAAAATTGAATTTGTATTGATTTTGAAATTTGCCTGTAAATAGGCGTTTTTTGTACAAGAGGCTGACGTCCTAGTAAGAGAACGCTGCCGGACAACATAGAGTTTATACAATTTTGTGAAAGGAAACAAAACAGCTATGTGAAAAATAATCCCACTGGTTTCCAACTCTGCTATCGCCTTTATGTCTTCAAGCGTCTCATCACTTTGCTGCTTAGTTGAAGATGAAGCTGATTGATTGATGCCGAAGTCTGATAGTTGGTGCCGAATTCTTGATGCAAGGTGATCCAATGAGACATAGTATTACGCTTTATCCCTAACTTTTGCCTGGACCGCCCTTTCGGGTTTTCAGTCCACCGGGATACCCATTTTTTCCCAAGCCGCCTTTTCAGGTTTTCGACTTGTCGGGTGTACAGATTTTTTTTCATTTCATCCCTTATTTTTGCCCGAACCCTTTTGGTTCGTCGGGAAGCCCTTATTTTTGCCTAGGTGTGTCAACCTAGCGGGTCTTTAGTTCATGCATAGTATCTTTTTACTATGTCTGCATTGGCGGGGTGAGGAAGGTCGTCACCATCCATGGTGGTTAGGATCATAGCTCCTCCTGAGAAGACATGCTTAACCATAAATGGCCCTTCGTACGTAGGGGTCCATTTGCCCCTGGGATCACTTTGAGGGAGAATGATGCGCTTGATTACCAGGTCTCCGACTTGATGGTCTTGCCGTTTGACCTTCTTGTTAAATGCCCTGATCATCCGTTTTTGATACGTCTGACCATGACAAATAGCAGTGAGTCTCTTTTCGTCTATTAGGTTTAATTGATCAAGTCGAGTCTGGATCCAGTCATTTTCGCTCAAGTCTACATCCTTCATTATCCGGAGAGAGGGTATCTGGACTTCAATAGGCAAGACTGCCTCCATGCCATAGACCAAGGAAAAGGGAGTTGCCCCTGTTGACGTCCATGCTGAGGTACGGTACCCATGAAGAGCAAACGGTAACATTTCGTGCCAATCTTTGCAGGTCACTGTCATCTTCTGCACAATTTTCTTGATGTTCTTATTTGCCGCTTCGACAACCCCATTCATCTTCAGCCGGTAGGGAGAAGAGTTGTGGTGCTGTATCTTGAATTGCTTGCAGAGCTCAGTGATCATCTTGTTGTTAAGATTGGTACCATTGTCCGTAATGATCCTCTCGGGTACACCGTATCGACAGATCAGGTTGTGCCGAATGAATCATGCCACGACGCTCTTGGTTACAGTAGCATAGGAGGCTGCCTCAACCCATTTTGTCAAGTAATCAATTGCTACCAAGATGAAGCAATGCCCGTTGGATGTCGTCGGTCGGATCTCGCCGATCATATCAATGCCCCACATTGCAAAAGGCCACGGTGCTGTCAAGACGTTCAGAGGCACCAGAGGAATGTGCACCTTATCAGCATAGATATGGCATTTATGACAAGTTCGCGAGTGTTGGTAATAGTCGGCTTCCATTGTGGACCAGAAATATCCTGCCCGAAGGATTTTCTTTGCCATGGTATGTCCACTGGAATGTGTTCCGAATGTACCTTCATGTAGTTCTGCCATGATCTTCTCTGCTTCAGTCTTATCCACATAACGCAGTAGAGTTGAATCATGATTTCGTTTGTAGAGAATGCCATTGCTGAGGAAGAACTTTGCCGCAAACCTTCTCAGGAACTTCTTGTCATTAACAGATGCGCCTTCGGGGTATTCTTGAGCTTTAAGGTACCTCTTCACTTCATGATACCAGGGTTTTTCAGTTACCTCTTCAGCCTCAAGATCACAGCAATATGCAGGTTCGTCCAATTTCCAGATAATGACCCGGGGCACCTCGTTGTCCCATTTGACTTTGAACATAGAAGACATCGTAGCTAACGTGTCCGCCAACTGATTCTCCTCTCTTGGGAAGTGTTCAAAAGTTACCTCTTCGAAGTGGGGAAGCAATGTCAGCACATACTCCTTGTAAGGAATAAGATTTGGGTGTTTCGTATCCCACTCTCCTTTGACCTGATTGATCACGAGGGCGGAATCTCCGAAGACACTCAGAAACTTGATCCTTAAGTCAATTGCAGCTTGAATACCCATGATACATGCCTCATACTCCGCCATGTTGTTGGTGCAGTTGAAACATAACCGAGCGGTGAGTGGAGTATGAGTGCCTTTGGGGGATATGATCACAGCGCCGATACCATTACCCAAAGCGTTTGAGGCTCCGTCAAAATGCATAGACCATCGGGATCTCTCCTCAGGTCCTTCATCCGGTCCAGGTACCTCACGATCAGTTACTACCATGATATCCTCGTCTGGAAATTCAAAGTTCAACGACTGGTAATCATCCACCGGTTGGTGTGCCAAATGGTCTGCCAATACACTTCCTTTGATTGCTTTTTGAGTCGTGTACTGGATGTCATATTCCGTCAAGATCATTTGCCATCTTGCTATTCTTCTGGACAGAGCGGGCTTTTCGAATATGTACTTAATTGGATCCATTTTTGAAATCAACAGAGTAGTGTGAGTCAACATATACTGTCTCAGCCGGCGAGCAGCCCATACCAGAGCGCAACAAGTTTTCTCGAGCAGTGAGTACCGAGTCTCACAGTCGGTAAACTTTTTGCTCAAGTAATAAATAGCGTGCTCTTTTCGGCCAGACTCGTCATGCTGCCCCAACACACACCCCATTGAGTTGTCAAGTACTGTCAAGTATAAGATTAGAGGTCTCCCTTCAACTGGTGGCATAAGAATGGGTGGCTCTTGGAGATACTCCTTGATCTTTTCGAAAGCGGCCTGACATTCATCATTCCAACGTACCACTTGATCTTTCTTCAGCAGCTTGAAGATTGGTTCACAGGTAGCAGTTAGATGTAAGATGAATCGGGCAATGTAGTTCAAACGTCCTAGAAAGCCTCTGACTTCCTTCTCTGTCTTGGGAGCTCGCATCTCTTGTATGGCTTTCACCTTGGCAGGGTCTACTTGAATACCTTTGTCGCTTACGATGAAGCCTAGCAATTTTCTAGATCTCACCCCAAAGGTGCACTTGTTCGGGTTCAACCTCAGCTTGTACAACTTCAGACGGTCAAACAGCTTCCGTAGATGGTCAAGGTGTTCCTCCTCAGTTTGGGACCTTGCAATCATATCATCGACATACACTTCTATCTCGTGGTGGATCATATCATGGAATAAAGCAACCATGGCACGTTGGTAGGTTGCCCCAGCATTTTTCAACCCAAAAGGCATGACCTTGTAGCAAAAGGTGCCCCACTGAGTAACAAAAGTGGTCTTCTCCATGTCTTCAGGAGCCATCTTGATCTGATTATAACCGGAGAAGCCGTCCATGAAGGAGAAAACTTTATGCTGAGCAATGTTGTCAACCAGGACGTCGATATGAGGCAGAGGGAAATCATCCTTGGGGCTAGCCCTGTTCAAATCCCTGTAGTCAACACACATTCGGAACTTACCATCTTTCTTCGGCACTGGAACCACGTTGGCAACCCACTGAGGGTAAGAGGTCACTGCTAGAAACCCGACATCAAATTGTTTCATAACCTCAGCTTTGATTTTCTCGGACATCTCTGGACGCATACGGCGGACCTTTTGTTTTACCAGAGGGCAGTCTTCCTTGGTAGGCAGGTGATGGACCACAATGTCGGCATCCAAACCGGGCATGTCTTCGTAAGACCAAGCAAAGATTTCCATGTAATCATGCAGCATCTGAGTCAACCGTTGTTTCACACTGAGCTCTAGGTTGGCACCAATCTTAACTTCCTTTCTGTCTGTCTCAGTACCCAGATTTACCGTTTCCACTGGCTCTTCATGTGGCTGAATGGCCCTCTCTTCCTGGAGTAGTAGTCTTGCAAGTTCACCAGGCACTTCACAATCATCTTCACCTTCGTCTTCAGCTAAGTTGATCGAATTTTCGAAGTCATAACTGGCAGTAGCAGAGTCGTTACCGGTGAGATCCAGAGTGGATTGGAACCTGTATAAGTGAATGTGTGTAAATATAGCTGTTTTGCAGTATATAACAAAGAAAGAAAAGAAGCGCAAGATTTGAAATGCAACAAACGTCCAATGTTTTGATTAATGATATATGAAAATGTCATACAAAAGCCCTCACAAATGGAGCTACGGTGCCCCGGGTAAGACACCGAGCCATAAAAGTTTCAACACATTGTTTGTTACAAATTGAAAACAAGAGAGTTCATTACTGAGTGACAAAAGTAATAGGCGTAAAGTCTTTGGCAGTCCAGTTGCTTGGTCCATTGTCAGTTGTTGGGTAGATCCAGCTGTCAAATTCCAATTCCTCCGCGCCGTCCTCAATAGCATTCACTCCCGGGTTGGTGATAAACACAGGAGGTCTTCCAATCCTTGCTTTGCGAACAGCCTTCTGAGCCTCTGCAGTGAAGCCTAAGCCAAACTTGTCGGTCTTTGGAGTAAAGTCAGGAAGTCGGCCCCAGTTTGCACATTCACCCTTCTCAATCACAGCCCGGGCATCCTTTAAGGAAGCCATCTTCAAAGGAAGGTCTTCAATCACAGTTTCAGCTGATGCCAGCGTCTGAGGCACCTCTTCAAAGTGTTGAAAGGGGGTCTCAATGAACTCCCCATCCATTTCTATGTATCGGAACGAGTTTAAGTGGCTGACCATATACTCTTCTTCCCCTTGGACTGTAACAATCTTTCCTCTGACTGGGTACTTAAGCTTCTGATGCAGTGTGGAGGTCACAGCTCCAGCCTTGTGAATCCATGGACGACCCAGCAAACAAGAGTAGGATGGACGGATGTCCATCACATAGAAAGTAGAATCAAACACCTGAGAACCAACTCTGATTGGGATGCCAACTTCGCCATGTACAATCCTCTTCGAACCGTCAAAGGCTCGGACTACAATGTTACTGGGCTTGAGCTCCTGACCCTCACAATCCAATCTGTCCAGGGTTTCTTGGGCAATACATTCAATGAAGAACCGGTGTCTACCAACACATGGGCAAGAGTAGTGCCCCTGCATTCAATAGAGACATGCAGGGTGTCATTATGGTTCTTTCCTTTGGCGGTCAGATCGGCGTCAGAAAAGCCCAGACCATTATCGGCAGTCAAGTTGGCCACACAATTAGTAAATTGATCAGCAGATGTTTCTTGCGGCACATGAGCCATCTTCAGGAAGGAGATTAGAGCCTTTGCATGGGCCTCTGAACACAACAGCAGCGATAGCATAGAAATTTTTGATGGGGTATGCCCCAGCTGCTCAACAACATTGAAATCACTTTTCTTGATAATCTTGAGGATCTCCTCCATCTCTTGCTGGGAGGCTTCAACAGCGGTTATCTTAGGTGCCTCCGTCAGGGCAGGCAAATTAGTAGCAATCCCTTTGCCCCGAGCGTTAGAGGACTCGGCAGGAGGGGTAGAAACAGGGACTTGATTAGGAAGTGGAACATGCACACTTGCGGGTGTGATGATAAGAGGTTTCTGAATGACTGGTGGTGCAATATCTAGCGAAAACAACCTACCACTGTGAGTAATCTTGGCAGGCCCGATGATGTTACTGACGCCGGTACTTGTATCAAATTCTTGTTTTACTCCAAGCACATAAACATCTGCCCCATAGTGCCACGGGATAGCTCTGTCGGATGTATAGGGGAGGGGCCCCGGAACTGTAATGATGATATGAGCAATCTTTTGAGTGGACGTGATTTTGACAGGCTTCTTTGAGAGAGCCTTAGGAAGTTTGTTAAAAATAGTGACAATAGAAATTTCTTCGGCAGGGACAGCAGGAACGACAATCTTCTCGAACAAGATTTCTTTGCTATCCATCAGGCTTTGGATACCTGATTTCAGCAAATGACAACCAAAAGGCGAAACAACACATAGAAGGCAATCTTCATCACATCCCAGAAATAAACCGGCCAGAAACAGATTCCTTTTGACAGTCGATAACGGAGTAACAATCTCTTCCACAGAGGCTACATATCGGTCTTCTTCCATAGCACTCACTCCATGCTGGGGCATAGGAGCAGTCACAACATTGGGCCTTTCAGGCGCCTCAAACTGTATTTCCTTAGCATCAATAAGGTCTTGAACCTTATTCCTTAGAGCCCAAAAATCGTCTGTAGTATGCCCGGGGCTATCAGAGTGATAAGCACAACGGGCGTTGGGGTTGTACTTCGGAGAAGCTGTGTTCACTACTTTCAGAGCTTCTTTGACAGTTACCAGATTGGTTGACAGTAGTTGCGGCAATATCTGAGACAGGGTCATACTGAGCCGAGTGTACTGCCTTTTGGGTCTCTCACCCCTTTGTTGATTATACTGCTAAGGAGCAGCAACAGGCTTTGAAATTACCAATGCATTGATAGTTTAGCGGCGTTCCGGCTTAACTTGTCTTCTAGGACCATAAACAGCACTAGCTTCCTTTTTGAAAGGCTTCTTCTCAGTACTAGCAGCGGCACCTTTCTGTATCTTCCCTGACTTGATACCAGCTTTTATTCTCTCACCAGTCAAAATCAAATCTGTAAACCTGACAGAGGAATTACCAATCAGATGATTAAAGAATGGACCAGACAAGGTCCCTAAGAACATGTCAACAAGTTCACGGCCAGTCAGTGGTGGCTGCACCCGGCCAACCAAGTCTCTCCACTTTTGTGCATACTCCTTGAATCCTTCGCCCGTCCCTAGTGACATACCCTGAAGTTGGGTACGCGTAGGAGCGAGGTCAGAATTATACTGATATTGTTTATAAAAGGCAGTAGCCAAGTCCTCCCAGTTTCGGATACTGGCTCCATCCAGCTGATAGAACCACTCGAGTTGAGCCCCTGAAAGGCTATCCTAAAAGAAATGGATCCAAAGGTTCTTGTCTGCGGTGTAAGGTTGGATCTTCCTTACATATGATCTGAGATGCATTTTCGGGCAGGATAGCCCGTCATATCTTACAAAAACTGGCACTTAGAACTTCGGGGGGATCACAATTCCAGCAACTAATCCCAAATCTTCGAAATCTAAGCCAGGAACTCTCTGCAGCTCCATAGCTACCAACCTGTCTTCTAAGCCTTTGTACTTATCATCAGCGGGCGGGTATTGTTGATCAGAGTAGTCTTTGTCTTCTTCAGCCTCCTCTTCCTCAACCTCGGATTCGGAAGGTACCACAGCCGCATTCCCTTTACTGGTTCCTTCTTCAGATGTAGGGGGAAATTCAAGCACTCTTCTGGCTTCACCCTCAAACCTTCTTCCTAAGGTAGCCACCCCGATTCTCTTCTTCTTCTTTTTCACTTGGTCTTTGTTCCCGAGCAGGGCTTTCAGATCTTCCTGACCCTTAGCCAAGGTCATCAGGAGTTGTTGAAATTGTGCGTTTTGAGACTGCAAGTCCTTGACCGTTTGTTCGAGATCCATCTGGCTGACATAAACAACAGAAAGATAAGGAAACCTGGTGTGGAGACCTGCTTATGCACATGATGAATGGTATGCTTACGTATGCAATGCATTCAAGGATTTAGAACATTCAAAATTGTTGCAAACAAAAAAGAACGCACGTCATATTAATAAGAAGAAATTTGTCAGTACATAAATGCCCCATGGGCCAAATATTACAAAAACTTCTCAAGGTAAAAAGACATTGCGCATCCTCTTTGGGGCGATGTAGGTGTTGAGGGTCTCTTCCTCATGGATTCGGCGGGTAAGCTCTAGAACCTTCTTCTCGCTGGCGTAGAAGCTGGCTTCAAAAGTGTTCCGTTCCTCCTTAAGTTGGATCCAACTCTTCTGCATCTCCTCCCACGATGTAGGCATGTCAGGATATAGGATGGTGTAGGGAACCTCTCCTTCCTTAACGGGATCTTTAATCACAGGGAGAACATGAGGATAAGGCATCATTAGACTCTGGGCTCGAGCTCGTACCCACTTGAGGTAAGGCTCAAGAGGGATGGAATTCTTGTGCCCCAGTGTCTTGCTGTCAACCTTGTTAGGCATCCTCCAAGCTCTGATGAATCTTTGGCGAAGTCCTTGCGCATCGTTGTCGAAGTCAAAAACTAGGTCAGGAATCAACATATCGTGAGGACCATCCCTCCGTGCATATCCAAATTGTCTCAAGGCTAGACAAGGGTTGTAGGTAATGCCTCCTCTAATGCCAAGTAGTGGAACATTAGGGAACTCTCCACAACGATCGACGATGATGACATTTTCTATGGACCGAGAACACCAATGTACATCAGAGTGAGTAAGGGTCATCAACCGTTGTGACCACCTTAGGCCTTGGTCATTCTTCAAGACAGATTGTGGAAGGTGCGAAATAAACCACCTTGCAAGGAGAGGAGTACAACACATGAGAACACCCCTCTTTCTCATTGTTCGAGTGTAAAATGAGTGAAGAATGTCCCCAAGAAATGTTGGTATTGGATTTCTGGATAAGAAGATCTTGACGGCGTTGACATCCACAAGCTGGTCAGGATTTGGGAACAAGACCAACCCATAGATAAGGAGTGCCACAATTTCTTCAAAGGCTTGTAGGTCCAATGAATTCCAACACTCTTGTGTCTTCTTAAACAAGAATTTTGCTAAGAAACCTTTGACACCACTTCTAGTTTCCCAATGCCCTTTGATGTCGGATGGCTGTAGATGTAGTGCTCGAGCAACATCTTCAGGCTTTGGTTCCTTTTCCGTACCGTTGAAAGGTAGTTGATTAAGGATAGGAATTCTCAGGAGTTGAGAAAATTCCTCCAAAGTGGGCACCAACTGGTAGTCGGGGAAAGTGAAACAGTGGTGTTGTACCCCAAAATTTGCCCTCCCATATTCTTCAAAAGTTTTGCCAAGCATCACCTCAAATGGTTCAAGGCTACTCCAAGGATTGCACAGTCAACCATCCTCCTAAGCCAGTCAAAATTAAGGTTTTGGTTCCTTCAAGAAAGTTGAGGTTTTCAATGGTCCAATCAAGTCCCACATGCCTATAAACATTGTCAAGCACCTACATGTCAAGTTTCAAGGCTCACAAGGTCAAGTTGCACAGTCAAAAACCCTAATTGCTTCACAATCAACTACAGGGGCAAAATGGTCATTTGGCAGTCAAAAGTCAAAATTTTTGGTCAACATCTTATTTTGAAGCCACAATCATCATTTGGTCAAATCTTGATCATGATTCCTCAAGCATGGCTCAAAAATCATCAAGGTGTCAAAAGTTTCTATTTTTGGACAGCTGAAAAGTAACCTGTACCTTGACCAAGGCATAACTATTTCATGGTTCATCAGAAAAATCCCATCCAATGCTCATTTTGAAGGGGAAGACATTTCCTACAACTCATCTTCACATTCCAAGTCCAAGAAATGCTCTCACAAAAAGTTATCAATTTCAACATTATAGGTCATTTTCAAAAGTCAACAAAAAGGCACTTTAAGTCAGAGACCATAACTTGATATTGGTAAACCAAAATGACATGGGACCAAAGGCATTGGTTAGAGGACTTCAAGACCTTTCCAAAATGTCCAAGAACATGTTCATAGCTTCAAAATTGAGCAAGATATGCATTGGAGAAGTTGGGAAATTTTTGTGAAAGGGCCAAAGTCAATTATCCTTGAAACTTCATTTTTGACAAAAGGGGCCCACTTTTTCCACTTGATTCAGCTTTGCCATACCTTCCACGTGTCCCATGTTTTATTTCAAGAATAAAAATTAATTTTCCTATTTTTGTTTAATTTTATTTGATTTAATTCATTTTAAATCTTTAAAATTCAAATAAAAATCAAGAAAATTAATGGGAGGATATTTTGTGGTTTGAATAGCTTTGATACACCATAAAACATATACCAAATTTGTTCAAGACCTATTTCAAGCAAAAAAAATTCAAATTTGGAGCAAATATGGCAAGTTATTTCAATGGTGATTATGGAGAAAATCAAAACTTCATTGCAAGGCTTAAAAGCTCCTTAATGTGACTGATTCTCATCCAAGCCTATATATACAAGCCTTGCAAGCCTCATTCAGGACCTAGAAAAAATGGAGAGTGTGCACAAACGGCCAGAGGAAAAGTTCAAAATTTGTCCAAAAAAGTGAGAGATCTAAAGCGGTGTTGCAAACATTTTCAGATCAAAGCAAGCACGTGGCTTTCTTCCTTGCCACTCCCTGAAGCCAAAGCAACCACAAACGCGTCCTAAGGTCCACTACCAAGCGCTGTAAGTTGTCTCAAACTCACCCCTGTACACGAAATCATGTTTCTCCATTCTTGCACTTTTTTTCTGGAAAATAATAGCATATTTATACTCCATGCCTAATTTCCAATGTAACTGCTATATTCAATTTCATTTTTAGGCTTCGTATAACAATACCCGTGCCTAGGGTTCGTTGGTTTTGTTTTTAGGTATTTTGTCTACAGGTGAAATTGGGACAAACCATAAGCATAGACGTGATCAGGAGACATGGACGATCACAACCATGGGCTTAGATGGAATTTTTGATGCCTAAGGATGATTTTGAGTAAAACCTCCAAAATCCGGCCTTCACCTCCTTGGTTTAGCATTTCTTTTCTTATTTTCTTTCTTTTTATTAATTATTATTATTATTTAGTTAGTTCACAAATAATAATTTTCATAAATTCAGAAAAAAACAAAAAAAAATGTAATTATTATTATTATTATTAATTTCACTTTAGTAATTATTTTTGTAAATAAAATACTAACAAATTAATTAGTTTAATTAGTTAATTTTAACCTTTTTTCACAATACATAAAAACAAATTTAGACTTAGGCTTTTTCTTTTGACATTTTTAATTCTTTTTTATTTTATTTCATAAAAACATAAAAAAGGTCAAAAAATATTTTCTTGTAATTAAAATAATTAATTATTTTTCAATTTCATTTAATTACCAAAAAAAAAAGACAAAAAAATTAATTCCCTTTTCTTTATTCGCGCGTATTTAATTTGTTCGATTATTATGTAATTGCTCCGGATATGTAATAGTAAATAGGACCTTTTTACTGTTTTTTTATTTTCCGCACTTATTTACTTAAAACGGGTCTTTGTAAAGATTTGACGATGTATAGACTCGCGCCTTGTAATAGCGTAGGATTTACGTTTTCCGTACTTTAATTTCCGCACCCCTTAATTGCTAAATTTTGCATGAAAGAATGAATGGCCCAAATAAAATCAAAGCGTAGATCACCATAATGCATGACAAGATAAAACATAACTGAAAACAATACACAAATTCACACACCACTCTTAGGGTACGCCTCACTGTTGCCTTGCCCCTCGAAACGTGGTCGTCGAGTATAGGACGTTTTAGTAAGTCCTTATGTCCATGAACATGGCATAAGGGTAGCTTCTAAGGTGTCCTACTGTTGCTCTGGTGACCACACTGTCCCTACAAGCTCGAATTGTGGTCGTCGAGTACAGGACGTTTTAGTAAGTCCTTATGTCCATGATATGATCCAGTCGCCTCAGAAAGGTTGCCTCAGAATTAAAAAGGATCAATGGCATAAGGGTAGCTTCTGAGGTGTCCTACTGTTGCTCGGTGACCACACTGTCCCTACAAACGAATTGACCCGAACACCTCCAACGGTGGTGATACCTACCTCTCAATGGTGGGATGGCACTACCTTAAGGACATTTACACAGCCTAATTCCTTAGGGTAGGTAGATGACTCATAGATACTTGCTCTAATTCAAAACAAATCAAAACTTCTTTTCACACCGACACTTTCAAAAAGCTTTCAAAAACAACTTTTCAAACACTCTTGAGGACTGGTACAAGAGTCGATCTGAAATTTTAAACGAAACTTTTTCAAACTCACTCACCTTGAAAAGCAAACAAACATTTTGAAAACACAAATGAGCAAGTATCTAAGAGCCCATGGATAACCATGGATAGAAAGGGTGCTAACACCTTCCCTTTCTATAAATCTACCTCCCGAACCGAGAAACAATCTCAATAAGGAATTTTTCTATGCTTTTGTCCTTTCCATGTTGGAGAAAATAAAAGACGGTGGCGACTCTTGCTTCCGCGACATTTCGCGAACCAGCGTTAAACAGTCAGTTCCAGATCCACCGATCACAGAACTGGCGACTCTGCTGGGGACCTTTTAAAGTGAGGTGTACCTTAGGACTAAGATCACTATGTTTTCAATTGCTTTGACTTGTTTGCTTTAAATTGTGGGACTGTCTTGGGAATTCTATAGATCCTAACCCGGATCTGGGGATACCTTCTTAGAAAGTAGCAACAAGGCTGTGAGGGAACTGTGCGGGGTATACCGACATGGTTGAAACAGTCTGCTACGTTGATGTGGCACTTTGGTGTGTACCGGTAACCCTTGAGTTCAGTCAAGGAGAGTACGGGGCCTCCATGTGGTGTCGTGAAGCATCAACTGACCTTAGGAACCTTAATTGAACCATCTTGGCCTCTTTAGGGTAGTGAGATAACTGACTTTGGTGCAGTCCGAGGTTGGTTGATACTCGATACTACACTCAATTGAGGGTTGCTTTCCTGGGATATTTCGGTCGCCAGTTCAGTGGCTAAATCGAAACGATGAACAATGAAAGCAATCCAGTGATATTGGGACCCTTAGAACCCGGTTACTTCTGATAGGACAGGTTGAGCCCACCAACTTCAAAAGGGTAATATCCAGACCCCATGCTGGCCTAAACTCTAAGGGCTTCTCTTGTGTGACTTGTGTGCCTTCCAACTTGACTACTTGCATGCTTGTTATCTGACACTTGAGTTTCTTGCAGGTTTTGTTTATAGTCCTTAATTGGGACTCACAACAGGGTTTACTGAGTTTCTTGTAGGTTTTGTTTATAGTCCTTAATTGGGACTCATAACAGGGTTACTGAGTTTCTTGTAGGTTTTGTTTACAGTCCTTAATTAGGGACTCATAACAGGGTTTACCCACATCACCCCATGCATCATGACATCATACCATTGCATGCATCCTACATAAAGACTAACCCATTTCAAGGATCCCAATGGCTTGTGATGCAGGTCATGATGAACCAACTGTCCAACAAGGGGCAAAGGGGATTTATTTTCCTCTAGACGAGGTTGTCAGGGGCTATGACCCACTGGATATGGTGAGCCTTGACCCTTGAAGAAGGACTCTCGACAACATGAAGTTCCTTCAATCAAGTTACCAGTTTCCAACTCTAACAATTTTCTTGTTCACCCTGCGAGATCCTTGAAAACATTACATGCATATCAAACATGTCATTGCATTACAGGTACTCCTTTGATAGGTCACTTACCTTCGTCGCTGTTTATTTCAGCAATGGCTTCCCAACAAGATAACCAGGGTCTTCGTGCTCAAGAGACTCAGTTCAGGGAGATCTTCGTAAGCCTATCCAAGGGGCAAGAAGAGTTAAGAACACTCCTCATGGGGAATTTGGCCAAGAACAGTGCTGAAGATGACAAGGACGAACGACTGAAACATCTGCAAGCTGAGGTAGATGCAATGAGGACTCAGATGCTGGGGCAGATGGCCCTTATCCAAGGCTTAGCTCGGGAGCAAGAAGAGTTGAGGACCATGATCAGTCAGCTTCATCAAGACATGAAGCAACCTGCCCAAGTCAGGGACTAGGTCATTGAGCAGCTTCCAAGAGGACAAGAGTCTGGTATGGCGAAGAATAGACCTCTCCAAATTGCTACCACTTCACAAGCCCAACATCAACCTCGCCCAGAGCAACAGGTTGATCAGAGTAAGCCAAGCAGGTCCAAGAGGCAATTCACCCAGCTTAACATGTCGCTGTTTCAAGCTTTGCAACACCTGTTGAGTTTGAACCTGATTACACTAAGGGCTCCTCCCCGGAACCCCAATATCTCTGCTCCTAACTATCATCCCAACAAAAGATGTGCATACCACTCTGATAGTCCTGGACATGACACTGCCGACTGCTGGGCTCTGAAGAACAAGGTCTAGGACCTGATTAATGAAGGAGTAGTGGATTTCACCCAAGTGGGTCAAGCTGAGTGTTTCTACCATCCCTACAGGATGCACCACTTAAAGTAACAAGTCCTGAGATGAGAAGACTTTTTGTCTATTAGAATTTTCAAGTTGTAATTTTCTTTTGATTGTTCAAACATTTATTCATGTTAAACGTTGTTATTTCATTAATGCATCGCATATGTCTGTTTTGAATCAATATATTCGCATTCGCTATATTCAAACTGCTTTCATTTTTTGATGTCGACTCTCAATTAATAATTCTAAGCCTCTTGAGGGAGGATGACGAAAACGATACCATGATCTATAGTGTGATTTTGAACGAACCCTGCTGATGAGGTACAGGCATTGTTTCAATTCCTAAACACTGGAGTTATAAGGAAGATAATCCCTCGTCAACCCCTTCGAGCCAAAGAAGTAGGAGTTTTTCTTTTCGAAAATTAAAACCCTTAATCATAACCTGGGGCAGGGTAGTTCTCTCAGTTGATCCAAGTGCACAACGAATAGCACCAAAGAGGTCCTCTCAAAACAAAAGACAGTGATGGTTCCGAATAATCATAAAGACAGGCAGTCATTACCCCTCAAAATAAACGCCCATTAAGTCAAAACCTATGAAGGAGACTTGCAAAACTGGGGCATCCCGCTGACTGTAATTCCACAAAAGAAACAGTACAGGCAAAAAAAAATAGGGATAACAAAATAAAAAAGAAAGAGGTCCTACAAACCCTCAACAAAGAAATGACTGCCTGGTCAAAATAAACTGTCAGTATCCGAACCATCACTATATCAAAGCAAAGACTCAAACAAGGTCTAATGCACGATCAACTGAGCTTAGGTTTGAAGAACATCACGAAGAACGGGTGAGTACAAATAAAATTTGAGCCTTTATCCTTTGTTTCTTAAACCGTGAACCAGGCCACATTATAACCCTCAAAAGTCCTAGCTGAAGCATGGGTTAGTTTGAAAGCATACTGTTACCAAAGGTATCCCGACTCCTTAAGGTTTGCGGTAAAATAACGAGTTGACATCACAATTTACAAAATTCACTTGTTTTTTATGAAAAATGCATTTTCAAAATCTTCAAGACAGACATAATCTTTGCATTTTTGAAATAACATTGCTTGCACATATGACTATTTGTTTGAACAACAAAGAAATTCGCACGAAGAATATCTTATGAGCAAAAGCACTCCCAACAAAGGGGCAGGCATGATCATTGTTCATCATCTGGGGCAGTTAAGTCAAGATTCGGATAATCTCTCAAAAGGCCAACCAGCTTGGGGCAAATCTCCATCTGGAGCACCTGGGGCATTCCGACAACGAATCTTGCCTGATCAGACATCTTCTAGTGGTACGGCAATGCAATATCAATAACAGGGGCATCTCCCTACATCCTGAGAGCATGGACATAGTCGAAAAAATACTGCGCATAATCAAAGACCCGCTAGGTTGACATACCTAGGCAAAAATAAGGGCTTCCCGACAAACCAAAAGGGTTCGGGCAAAAATAAGGGATGAAATGAAAAAATCTGTACACCCGGCAAGTCGAAAACCTGAAAAGGCGGCTTGGGCAAAAATGGGTATCCCGGTGGACTGAAAACCCGAAAGGGCGGTCCAGGCAAAAGTTAGGGATCAAAGCGTACGACTATGTTCCCTCATCTCGTCCCTTGCCTACCAGAAGAAGATTCGTAAATCGGCAGGTATCAAACACCTCACAGGCCTTCCTCTCCCGCAGAATCTGGGGCAATAAGAATGGTCTGAACGATCAAGCTGCTCTGTCCTCCAGGCACCAAGGTAAGGTCAGCTGAAGAACGCAATCAAGATACCTTAATTCCCCAGAGAGTGAGCCAAGGTTCAGCCATACTCCCCCCGAGCAGAGAAAGCACAGTATCTCCAGCAAGTCGGCAACACTCTCCCCAAGCAGAGTTAACATACTGCCAGCCTTAAGGAAGTTGAGTATCTCCAGCAGATCTCAACATTCCTCAACGGAGTCTACAAACACCCTCAACAAGCATCCCCGGTAGTCTTGATCTAAGATTGTTCCTCGGCGGAATCTAGACATCCAGCGGAGCCCTTCCCAGTACAGTCCAAAGTCTCCCCAGAAGAGTTAAATCATCTCCCCACTAGGAAGCTTATCCCCAGTAGATTCTGGAAGCTTATCCTTTGCAGAGCATATCTCTCCCCGTCTTTATTCAGAAGTTTATTCCTCGCCAGAGCTTATAACTGGGTTATCCTCAGCTAATTGCCACGGAAAGATCGTCCTCGGTGAAGTATTCCTATCCCCAGCAGAGTTCCTCAAACCTCCCAAACGTAACTCAACAATGGTATCCCCAGCGGAGTTCTCATACAACATCTCAGCGAAGTACCTCTCTTCCCACAGAGTATTTTCCCCAGCAAGATCGCTAGAGTAATTTTCCCCGCAGAGTAATCTATTTGCCAAGTTTATTCCCCAACGGAGTTATCTTCTCCTACCGGTATTCTTGCAACATCAACCCAGGATAAGCTCCCGGCATTCGTCAAGGATTTATTTTCCTAGACAAAAATACATTCGCAAACATCACATTTTCATACATGATATAAACATCACATTCTACAATCCCATTGGTTATAAACGTCATGACACCGCGCATTCCATGCACCATGACATTGCATATAACTAACATTTTGCCTTTTTTCAGGAAATGTCAATACAAAGATGATTACTATCAACTATCGCAATCCCATATTCGATTCCTGTATCTAGCCAGGGCATGTCTGTGAGCGATTGATTGTGGATTCGATACCTGTATCCGGTCAGGGCATGTCTACGTTAAAAAGATTAAAGAGATAGCTTGGAAATGCTCCAGATATGGATGTTGTTCTTTTGCTTATTCAAAATTCCTTTCTAGATATGGTTCAGATGTGACCCAGGCATGGCGACGTTCTGATACTTATTCCAGATTTCTTCTCAGATATAACTTAGAGATGCTCCGGGCACGGAGGCTGTTCTGTTGTTTATTCAGAGATCACCTTTCTAGATATGGTTCAGATGTGACCCAAGCATGGCGACGTTCAGATACTTATTCCAGATTTCTTCTCAGATATAACTTAGAGATGCTCCAGGCACGGAGGCTGTTCTGTTGTTTATTTAGAGATCACCTTTCTAGATATGGTTCAAATGTGACCCAGGCATGGCGACGTTCTGATACTTATTCCATATTTCTTCTCAGATATAACTTAGAGACGCTCCGGGCACGGAGGCTGTTCTGTTGTTTATTCAGAGATCACCTTTCTAGATATGGTTCAGATGTGACCCAGGCATGGCGACGTTCTGATACTTATTCCAGATTTCTTCTCAGATATAACTTAGAGATGCTCCGGGCATGGAGGCTGTTCTGTTGTTTATTCAGAGATCACCTTTCTAGATATGGTTCAAATGTGACCCAGGCATGGCGACGTTCTGATACTTATTCCAGATTTCTTCTCAGATATAACTTAGAGATGCTCCGGGCACGAAGGCTGTTCTGTTGTTTATTCAGAGACTACCTTTCTAGATATGGTTCAGATGTGACCCAGGCATGGCGACGTTCTGATACTCATTCCAGATTTCCTTTCAGAGATAGCTTGGAAATGCTCCAGATATGGATGCTGTTCTTTTGCTTATTCAAGACCCCTTCTAGATATAGTTCAGATGTGACCCAGGCATGGCGACGTTCTGATACTTCTTCCAGATTTCCTTTCAGAGATAGCTTGGAAATGCTCCAGATATGGATGCTGTTCTTTTGCTTTTTCAAGACCCCTTCTAGATATAGTTCATATGTGACCCAGGCATGGCGATGTTCTGATACTTATTCCAGATTTCTTCTCAGATATAGCTTGGAAATGCTCCAAATATGGATGCTGTTCTTTTGCTTATTCAAGACTCCTTCTAGATATGGTTCAGATGTGACCCAGGCATGGCGACATTCTGATACTCATTCCAGATTTCTTCTCAGATATAGCTTGGAAATGCTCCAGATATGGATGCTATTCTTTTGCTTATTCAAGACTCCTTCTAGATATGGTTCAGATGTGACCCAGGCATGGCGACGTTCTGATACTCATTCCAGATTTCCTTTCAGAGATAGCTTGGAAATGCTCCAGATATGGATGTTGTTCTTTTTCTTATTCAAGACTCCTTCTAGATATGGTTCAGATGTGACCCAGGCATGGCGACATTCTGATACTCATTCCAGATTTCCTTTCAGAGATAGCTTGGAAATGCTCCAGATATGGATGCTGTTCTTTTGCTTATTCAAGACTCCTTCTAGATATGGTTCAAATGTGACCCAGGCATGGCGACGTTCTGATACTCATTCCAGATTTCCTTTCAGATATAGCCTAGAGATGCTCCAGATCCGTACACCATTCTATTGCTTATTCAGATTCAAACTTCTAAAGACAACTTAGAGATGCTCCATCCCGGATGCTATTCTATTGTTCAGTCCAGATACGATCCAGATTCAGATGACATTCTGTTACTCATGCAGTATGGATATACCCCAAACCCGACGGTCATTCTACTACTCGTTCAGACGTCAGCAATTAGATATAGACTAGATATGCCCCAGACACGGAAGCTATTCTATTTCTTATTCAGATTCAACTATCCATTACAGTTCCAAATGGCATCTATAAGCCCATTCCCGACAAGGTTCTGTCACACTTCCAGATGGCATCTATAAGCCCATCCTCCTACCCATCATCTCTCCAAATGGCATCTGTAAGCCCATTCCCGACATCACACTGCTGATACTCTACTATGTGAGTGCAAATTTCTGGGCACTCTAGTGTTCAATCATCTTCCACCCTCGGATCACGAAAGGCACACAAGCCAATCTACATCCTCAGGTCTAAGAAGATTGAACAGGGGCAACTGTTGTACCCCAAAATTTTCCCTCCCATATTCTTCAAAAGTTTTGCCAAGCATCACCTCAAATGGTTCAAGGCTACTCCAAGGATTGCACAATCAACCATCCTCCTAAGCCAGTCAAATTTAAGGTTTTGGTTCCTTCAAGGAAGTTGAGGTTTTCAATGGTCCAATCAAGTCCCACATGCCTATAAACATTGTCAAGCACCTACATGTCAAGTTTCAAGGCTCACAAGGTCAAGTTGCACAGTCAAAAACCCTAATTGCTTCACAATCAACTGCAGGGGCAAAATGGTCATTTGGCAGTCAAAAGTCAAAAATTTTGGTCAACATCTTATTTTGAAGCCACAATCATCATTTGGTCAAATCTTGATCATGATTCCTCAAGCATGACTCAAAAATCATCAAGGTGTCAAAAGTTTCTATTTTTGGACAGTTGAAAAGTCAACTGTACCTTGACCAAGGCATAACTTTTTCATGGTTCATCAGAAAAATCCCATCCAATGCTCATTTTGAAGGGGAAGACATTTCCTACAACTCATCTTCACATTCCAAGTCCAATAAATGCTCTCACAAAAAGTTATCAATTTCAACATTATAGGTCATTTTCAAAAGTCAACAAAAAGGCACTTTAAGTCAAAGACCATAACTTGATATTGGTAAATCAAAATGACATGGGACCAAAGGCATTGGTTAGAGGACTTCAAGACCTTTCCAAAATGTCCAAGAACATGTTCATAGCTTCAAAATTGAGCAAGATATGCATTGGAGAAGTTGGGAAATTTTTGTGAAAGGGCCAAAGTCAATTATCCTTGAAACTTCATTTTTGACAAAAGGGGCCCACTTTTTCCACTTGATTCAGCTTTGCCATACCTCCCACGTGTCCCATGTTTTATTTCAAGAATAAAAAATAATTTTTCTATTTTTGTTTAATTTTATTTGATTTAATTCATTTTAAATCTTTAAAATTCAAATAAAAATCAAGAAAATTAATGGGAGGATATTTTGTGGTTTGAATAGCTTTGATACACCATAAAACATATACCAAATTCGTTCAAGACCTATTTCAAGCAAAAAAATTCAAATTTGGAGCAAATATGGCAAGTTATTTCAATGGTGATTATGGAGAAAATCAAAACTTCATTGCAAGGTTTAAAAGCTCCTTAATGTGACTGATTCTCATCCAAGCCTATATATACAAGCCTTGCAAGCCTCATTCAGGACCTAGAAAAAAAGGAGAGTGTGCACAAACGGCCAGAGGAAAAGTTCAAAATTTGTCCAAAAAAGTGAGAGATCTAAAGCGGTGTTGCAAACATTTTCAGATCAAAGCAAGCACGTGGCTTTCTTCCTCGCCACTCCCTGAAGCCAAAGCAACCACAAACGCGTCCTAAGGTCCACTACCAAGCGCTGTAAGTTGTCTCAAACTCACCCCTGTACACGAAATCATGTTTCTCCATTCTTGCACTTTTTTCTGGAAAATAATAGCATATTTATACTCCATGCCTAATTTCCAATGTAACTGCTATATTCAATTTCATTTTTAGGCTTCGTATAACAATACCCGTGCCTAGGGTTCGTTGGTTTTGTTTTTAGGTATTTTGTCTACAGGTGAAATTGGGACAAACCATAAGCATAGACGTGATCAGGAGACATGGACGATCACAACCATGGGCTTAGATGGAATTTTTGATGCCTAAGGATGATTTTGAGTAAAACCTCCAAAATCCGGCCTTCACCTCCTTGGTTTAGCATTTCTTTTCTTATTTTCTTTCCTTTTATTAATTATTATTATTATTTAGTTAGTTCACAAATAATTATTTTCATAAATTCAGAAAAAAACAAAAAAAAAATGTAATTATTATTATTATTATTAATTTCACTTTAGTAATTATTTTTGTAAATAAAATACTAACAAATTAATTAGTTTAATTAGTTAATTTTAACCTTTTTTCACAATAAATAAAAATAAATTTAGACTTAGGCTTTTTCTTTTGACATTTTTAATTCTTTTTTATTTTATTTCATAAAAACATAAAAAAGGTCAAAAAATATTTTCTTGTAATTAAAATAATTAATTAGTTTTCAATTTCATTTAATTACCAAAAAAAAAGACAAAAAAATTAATTCCCTTTTCTTTATTCGCGCGTATTTAATTTGTTCGATTATTATGTAATTGCTCCGGATATGTAATAGTAAATAGGACTTTTTTACTGTTTTTTTATTTTCCGCACTTATTTACTTAAAACGGGTCTTTGTAAAGATTTGGCGATGTATAGACCCGCGCCTTGTAATAGCGTAGGATTTACGTTTTCCGTACTTTAATTTCCGCACCCCTTAATTGCTAAATTTTGCATGAAAGAATGAATGGCCCAAATAAAATCAAAGCGTAGATCACCATAATGCATGACAAGATAAAACATAACTGAAAACAATACACAAATTCACACACCACTCTTAGGGTACGCCTCACTGTTGCCTTGCCCCTCGAAACGTGGTCGTCGAGTATAGGACGTTTTAGTAAGTCCTTATGTCCATGAACATGGCATAAGGGTAGCTTCTAAGGTGTCCTACTGTTGCTCTAGTGACCACACTGTCCCTACAAGCTCGAATTGTGGTCGTCGAGTACAGGACGTTTTAGTAAGTCCTTATGTCCATGATATGATCCAGTCGTCTCGGAAAGGTTGCCTCAGAATTAAAAAGGATCAATGGCATAAGGGTAGCTTCTGAGGTGTCCTACTGTTGCTCGGTGACCACACTGTCCCTACAAACGAATTGACCCGAACACCTCCAACGGTGGTGCTACCTACCTCTCAATGGTGGGATGGCACTACCTTAAGGACATTTACACAGCCTAATTCATTAGGGTAGGTAGATGACTCATAGATACTTGCTCTAATTCAAAACAAATCAAAACTTCTTTTCACACCGACACTTTCAAAAAGCTTTCAAAAACAACTTTTCAAACACTCTTGAGGACTGATACAAGAGTCGATCTGAAATTTTAAACGAAACTTTTTCAAACTCACTCACCTTGAAAAGCAAACAAACATTTTGAAAACACAAATGAGCAAGTATCTAAGAGCCCATGGATAACCATGGATAGAAAGGGTGCTAACACCTTCCCTTTCTATAAATCTACCTCCCGAACCGAGAAACAATCTCAATAAGGAATTTTTCTGTGCTTTTGTCCTTTCCATGTTGGAGAAAATAAAAGACGGTGGCGACTCTTGCTTCCGCGACATTTCGCGAACCAGCGTTAAACAGTCAGTTCCAGATCCACCGATCACAAGTGGTGAAGAGGGTCAAAGAACTGGAACAGCACCTTCATCATGTCCTCTTAAATGTTGGTGTTGACTAAGCTGAGCAGTCTACCATGTCTTTCACTGAAGGGAGAGCTTTCCGGAATTCTTGATGTGAGCTCCTTGAGTTGAGGAGGGATCCTCACAAGGTTGACTTGGATGGTTTTCCTGCGAGGAATTTCCATGACCTACAAAACAAGAACAAAGATGAAAATCTAAACCCTTGAAGTGGTTAGTGTATGCATATGATGCTTTATGATGTTCATGATGTATGCACAAACATATGTACAAGCAAATCACACAAAACCCTAGTTTCAGGCTTGCATGGGGTTTCATAGGTAAGTACCCTCTTGAGTGTAGTTGGCTAAAAAACCTGTCCTATAAATAGTAACCGGGTTCTAAGGAGCTCAATATCATTGGATTGTTTTCATTGTTCATTGTTTTGGTTTAGCCACTTAACTAGCAACCAAAAATATTCCAAGAAAACAACCCTCAATGAGTGTAGTATCGAGTATCTACCAACTTCGGACTGCACCAAAGCCGGTCATCTCACTACCCCTAATGAAAGGCCAAGATGGTCAAGTAAGGTTCTAGGTCATTAGTGCTTAGTGACATCACTCAGTGGCCCCGTACTCTCCTTGATTGAACTCAAGGGTTACCGGTACTCACAAATATGTCACACTAATATAGCTATTGCTTCAACCATGTCGGTATACCCCACACAGTTTCCACAACGTATTGCTATCTATGAATGTTTCCTCAAATTCGGGTGTAGGATTGCAAACCCAAACAAGAGAGCCAAGATATAAAGCAATCAAAACAAACAATTTAGTCATGCAAGAGGGTGATCTAAGCCCTAAGGTTGCTCCACTTTAAAATTTTCCCCAGCAGAGTCGCCAGTTCTGTGATACGGTGGGAGAACTGACTTGGGTTTTGCGTTTGTTTTTGCAAATGTTTCGGTTGAGCAAGAGTCGCCACCGACTTTTTATTTTATCCTAAGGAAAGGTTAAAAAGCACAGCAAAAAACCTTTGAGATGTTTTCTTGGGTTCGGGGAGTAGATTATAGAAAGGGAAGGTATTAGCACCCTTTCTATCCATGGTTATCCATGGGCTCTTAGTTACTTGCTTAGATCAACTTGCCTTGATTTTCAATTGTTTGAAATGGTGCTTTGTGTGTGGATTTTTGAAAATGTTTTGAAAAGAGGCCAATGTGGTGGCAACCTTTGTAATGATCCATGTTGGGATGTATACAGAGGTGTATGTCTTTTGAAAAGTTTTCAATGTTTTTGAAAGTTATTTTGAAAGTGTGTTTGTGATGTGTGTTTTGAAAAATAGGCAAGTGTTTTTGTTTTGCAAGTTGGCAAATAACCAAGAGCTATCTACCCTAAATTTCTCAAAGATCTTTGCTATGTTTTAACCCTTTTAACAATTTTATTCCACCATTGTATTTGGTGGAAAATCTTGTGTTAGGATGTGAACGGGACGGGCGCGGGTCATCGTTTAGACCATGATTGCAATGGTGCCAAGTATCTTTGGGCAATCTTTCTTTAAGGGACTTGATCATTTTTAGGCAACTTTCGAAAGCGTCATCGAGGGACTATGATCATTTGATTTGTTTTGTTTTGCCAAAGACACCTAACATGCAACATGGCCCATTATTGAAGGCAACAAGTGGAGTAACCCTAGGGGTGTTAGTGTGCAAGTGTGTTTTATTGCATACAAGAGTTTATCTTTGAATTAGGATTTTCTATTTCATTGATTTTATCTTGCCATACATATCCTAATTACTAGCAATAAGAAGCGGAAATATAAAATCCTACGCTATTACAATAATTAGGGAGTGGGGGTACACATTTGTACATGGGGGGTTCAACGAGAAAAATAGACAAAAAAGAAAATAGCAAAAAACAAGATGGAGAGAAAGAGAGAGGGAGCCAGCGCGCTGCTGAGAGGTCATCAGAAGTTCTGACTCAGACCCGCTGCCAGATGATCAACCTTTTGGTTAAACTGTATGAGTCAGAGCTTCTGACTCTGGCACCTGCAAAACAGAAACCTGTTAGTGGGGAAATCAGAAGTTCTGACCCCCCTGCGCTGCAAGACAGAAGTTTGTTAGTGGGGAAATCAGAAGTTCTGACCCTGCTGGAAAGACAATAACTCTCAGAAGTTCTGATATTATTGACAGCAAAACAGGCTTCAGATATGCTAACGTCAAAGTCAGCACTTGGCTTTTCCCTGTACTAATCAGAACATCTGCAATTTTGTTGTTATTCCACAAAACAGGAAACATATTTGGAACAGCTCCAGCAAATGTCAAAGTGTTTCAGAGGGCAGAACCAACAAGGTCACAGGCGGGTCTTACACTGGCTCAGAACGTTCTGAGGTACGAAAATCCTCAGAGCACAAACAGCAACAATATGATATTTACATTATGTTTATTTGAGTATGCACAACTGATAATGCTTAGCAGCGTGATGAAGGTCAGCAGGTGCTTACCTGGCTGTTGGAAAAGTTTGTGGATGTGAGCTAGCTTTTGGCTCTGATGGTATTCTGGACAGATTCTTTTTGAAAAGGGTAGGTGAAGGTGTGTGCGTATATAGGGTCAGAAGTTTGAAAAGGGTGTTTTTAGTTCACACAGAAAACTGGGTATTTGATGAAGTTTGAAGGTAAGAATTTCAAAGTTATGAAACACTGGAGATTTTGGCAGAGTTTCACAGCACTTTCTTGCTAAAGATTTCTGTTTTTTCTTCTAGCAATTTTTCTGTTTCTTTGGACGCCCCTTTTCAGTGGACAATGATTCTCTATTTATAGGCAAAACTCTTGTGGATTTCTTTGAACATTAAAGAGCCAACAGAGGCTGAGTTGTTCTTTGAAAGAAATTCCTAGGAAGTTGTGATAACAGATAGCCTTCAGCCTAGGCTGGAACAGCAGGCGTGGATTGGAGAGAAGTGACCTCTTAGGTGGACGGTGGCGTGTAGACCCATGCCAGAACCTGCATAAAGGCGTTTTCCCAGCCACACGTGAAGGGATTACTTGGATGAATGTTCAGGAGTGGTTGGGAGCATTAATGAGCATTAAATGGTGATGAGACTTATCAACACCAATATTCTGGTAATGGAAACCAAACTTTGAACCAGCAGTTCTGTTTCACCAAGAATCAACGTAAACCATGCTCTGGTTTTGGCCTCCTGTTGTCTTAGCAAGTTCTGGGGATTCACCTGATTTTATGACACGTTCCTTGGATTTGCTTCTGGAACTCCTGGGCTCAGAAATCCTGTATCAGCGTAACACCCACTCTTCTGACCTTTTCATCTTCTGATTTCAGCATGCTCTGAAAGAGCCTTCAGACTTCCTTGCTTCTTTTGCATTCCCTTAGCAAATTTTGGCTGAGCTGGCGTAACTGCTGAAAGAGTCACGTTCTTTCTGAGACTTACGTTTTGAACCACGTTTACAACTTCTGATTGAGCTGATGTAGCTGCTGAAGAGCCAACTTCTGACTGCGCTGCAACAAGCTTGCAACTTCTGACCGTTTCTATCTAGAGTTTGGTCCAGAAGTTCTGAAGCGCTGATTTTTTCTTAAACACTCATTTTTTAGAGAAAAATTCCAAGTACTTAGAATTTAATTTTTCTTAAGATAAAAGCGTTGTCTTTAAAGCTTGTGTGATCATCTTGCTCTTGTAAATGGTTTGCTTGGGCAAAAAATGACAATTCAGGACTTGGATTTGTTTCAGAGGGACTCTGAAAATCCTAGATGATTTCCTGAAGAAAGAGAGAGCAAATTTTGGAGTACAACAGTCATGTTCTGCAACCGCATACGAGTTGGTGCAAGATCAGCATTATACTGATACTGCTTATAGAAAGCAACATCTAAATCCTCCCAGGTGTGGATGTGAGAACTTTCCAATTGATAGAACCACTCGAGTTAAGTCCCTATTAGGCTTTCTTGGAATAAATGGATCCAAATCTTTGGATCAGTTGTGTATGGTTGAATCTTGCGGACATAAGACTTTAAGTGCATCTTAGGACAAGAGACTCCATCGTACAGGGCAAAGGTAGGGACTTTGAACTTTGACGGAATGACCACTCCAGAAACCAAACCCATGTCTCCTAAATCCAAACTGGGTATCTGTTGAATCTCCATAGCACTGAGGCGATCCTCCAACTGTTTGTATTTGTCATCAGTGGGAGGATATTGTTCCTCGGAGTAGTCAGCTTCAACTTCATCAATCTCCAAATTGTGGTCTTCTTCAAGACTATCCCCCAGGTTGGATGGAGTTGAAAGATATAGAGCTTTAGGTCTTCTTCTCAAGTTCAGGACGCCTACTGACTTCTTGGACTTTTTCTTCTTTTCCTTGAGAAGGAGAGCTTTTAGGTCCTCTTACCCCTTAGCCATAGCCAGAAACATTTGTTGGAAATGAGCGTTTTGAGCTTAGAGATCTTTCACCGTTTGTTCCATATCCATCTTACTGAAATAAACAGTAGGAAGATAAGGAGACCTGCATGGGAGAAACTTGTCATGGTATGATGCATGATATGGGGATACATGTTTTCAAGGATCTCGCGGGGTAAACACAAGAAAAGTTAGAGATTGAATTTTGATCAACAATTTTTATTGGAGAACTTTGTATCGGTGGATGTCTTTCCACGAGAACCAAGCTCACCATATCAAGTGGGTCATATCCCTTGACTCAAGTTTGTTGTACTTGATCTTTGAAGGCGTTTGGTCAAAGGAAAATAAATCCCCTGCCCCTTGCTAGACGTTTGGTTCATCACAACTTGCATCAAAGACCCTCGAGATCCTTGAAATGGTTATTGAAAATGCTTATGGTATGATGTTATGATGTTATGTATAAATATGCGAGGTAATCAGGTTTATATACAAATAATCATATTCACACAAAGCAAACAAATCCTTAGTTTTAGGCTCGCATGGAGTTTGTAGGTAAGTACCCTCTTGAAGTTTTAGTTGGCTCAACCTGTCTTAGTTAAAAGTAATCCGGTTCTAAGGGATCTCAATATCACTGATCTTTCCCCCAAGTTTCGTTTGATAAGCGATTGACTCACAACCAAACAAAACTCAAGAGTCCAACCTCAATGAGTGTAGCATCGAGTATCAACCAACTTCGGACTGCACCAAAGCCAGTCATCTCGCTACGTCCTAATGGCCAAGTTGGTCAAGTAAGGTTCTAAGGTCAGTTGATGCTTTATGACACCACGCGGCGGCCCTGTACTCTCCTTGATTGACTCAAGGGTTACCGGTACCAACCAAAGTGCCACATCAACGTAGCAACTGCTTCAACCGTATCGGTATACCATGCACAATTCCCTTACAGTTTATTGCTACTTACCTAAAAGGTGTCCCCAAATCCAGGATTAGGATTTTTAACAGTAACCCAAACAAGGAACCAAAATATAAAGCAAGCAAATAAAAAATATAAGCAAGTAAATATGATCTAACCCTAAGGTAACCCCACTTTAGATAAAATTCCCCAACAGAGTCGCCAGTTCTGTGATACGGTGGGAGAACTGACTTGGGGTTTTGCGTTTGTGTTTGCAAAATGTTGCGGTTTAGCAAGAGTCGCCACCGACTTTTCTTTTATCCAATAAAGAAAGGTGAAAAAGCATAGGAAAGACCTTTTGAGATGTTTTCATGAGTTCGGGGGGTAGATTATGAAAAGGGAATGTATTAGCACCCTTTCCATCCATGGTTTTCCATGGGCTCTTAGTTACTTGTTAGATCACTTGCTTTTGTTTGAAAGTCGTGCTTTTGTGTGGTTTTGAAAGTATTTTGAAAAGGTGCCATCATTTAGGAAAACTTTGCAATGATTCCCGTTCGTAAGAATGTATGCAAAGTGTTGAGCTTTTGAAAATACTTCATGTTTGGAAAGTGTTTTGAAAGTGTATGTGATTGTTTTGAAAATAGCAAGGATGTTTGTTTTGAAATTGAGCAAGTAACTAAAAGTAATCTACCTACTCAAAAGGTTTTAGATGTGTTTTTCCTCCTCCTTTAGATGTTGCTACCTTACCATTGATTTGATAAGAAGCCCCATCGTTGGATGTGAAGGGACGAGCGTTGGGTCATCGTATGACCATGATAGCAACATTGTGAAATGACTTAGCACTTTTCTGTAGGGACTAAGATCATTTTGAAAGGCAACTTTGATAGCGTCATCGAGGGACTATAATATTTTTCAATTTGTTTGTGATAAGACATCCCATATGCATAACATGGCCATTTTTGTAAGGCAACAAGTGAAATTTCCTTAAGGGTGCATGTGTGCAAGTGTGTTTGATTGCAAGCATTTTGTCTTTGATTTTTGGGTTGTCTACTTGTTGATTTTTATATCTTGTTGTTGTACCCCAAAATTTGCCCTCTCATGTTTTCCAAAGTCTTCCCCCTGCATGGTTGATCACAAACCCTTGCCTAAGGAAAAAGAAATTTTTTGAGTGGTGCTTTAAGTACCTTTCGATTGGCATTCTGAAAGACCCTTCGATTGGTATTCTGAAGGAGCCTTTCGATTGGCATGGACAAGCACTTCGATTGGCATTATGTCAAGGCCTTCGATTGGCATTCTGAAAGACCCTTCGATTGGTATTCTGAAGGAGCCTTTCGATTGGCATTATGGACAAGCACTTCGATTGGCATTATGTCAAAGCCCTTCGATTAGAATTCTGAAAGACCCTTCGATTGGTATTATGAAGGTGCCTTTCGATTGGCATTATAGACAAGCACTTCGATTGGCATTATGAACAAGTACTTCGATTGGCATTGTGTCAAGGCTTTCGATTGGGATTCTGAAAGACCTTTTCATTTGGCACCCTGGGCCAAGCCTTTCAATTGGCATGTCAAGGGATCCTTCGATTAGCATGAACAACACCTTTCGATTGGCCTATTAATAAAGTCTTTCGATTGGAATTTCAATAAATACCCTTCGATTGATGTTTGGACAAGGGCCATTTGAAAGAGGCCATCAAGAGGGCACTCAAAAAAACATGTCCAGGTACACTGAACATGAGAAAATGGCATGTCTTCCTTGCAAATATGGCAATAATTTAATGCTGATTATGGATTCAATTCCTGAGTTAAAGGCCAGATTCTTGCCTTTTCTGTTCCTAAAGAGATGATTCGACCAGAGTGTTTCTTTTCAAATCAAGCAGTCGAAGCAGAAGAAACCCATTCGAAGGAGGCAAATCAGGACCAATCGAAGAGCAGGGCCTGGAGGCATTCGAAATTCAAAAGTGTCCAGGTTCATTCCAGATTCCAAAGAGACGTGCATATTTCAAAAAAGGAAAACTTTTAATGTGTCTGATTCTTGTCTCATGGCTTTAATGGCCTGTTTAATGGGTTGTCTCTTGCCGTTACTAGACCCCCACACTCCTATAAATACAAGGGCCAGTGGCACATTACAGAGGACTAAAAAACACAGAGGAAAAAAATAAAGAAAAGAAACAGGAAAGATTTAGAGGCGCTGCCCATACAATCCATCAAAGGTTGTCAGAATTTTCCAAGCCAAAGCAGTCCTTCAGATCGAAGGTGCCCACGCCCAGAAGCCCTCAGATTGAAAGTGCTCCCATCCAGCCAGTACCCAAATCGAAGATTCAATCTGCTGGTAAGAGAGGGTAAATTGTCAAAACTTTTCATTTTGCACAACACCTCCATATTTTCTATCCCATTCGATTTGCCATCCTAGACAGAATTCAAGGGCTTGGGTTTGGCCCCAGGTCATGTTCTTCGTTTGCTAACATTTGCTGCAGATTTAGCCTGAAAAGACTCAGCGCACGTAGGATCGAAGGGCTTGGGGTTCGATACCAGGCCCTGAGTTTTATTTTGCTAACATACTTTTGCAGGTATAGCATCCCAGATCGAAGGAGACACCTTCTCTGGATCGAAGCTTCCCATAGTCCTCCTGGATCGAAGAAGGCATTTTCCCAGGATCGAAGGGAAATCCCCTTCCCTGGATCGAAGGCTGTTTATGCCTACTTCCTGGCCCAATCGAAAGGACCATGAACCTGTTTGGATCGAAGCTTCAATTCCCTCCTTGGCTCTAAGCTCCTTTTTTCCCTGGATCGAAGGATCCCCCTTGTATTTTATTTTTGTTTTCATTGACATCTTTTTATCTTTTTAATTAACATTAAAATAAATCAAAAACACAAAAACATTAGGCTAGTTTTTTCTATTAAATTAACTTTTTTAATTAATCATTTAATTATCTTAATATTTTTCAAAAACTAAAATTAAGTAGATTTAGATCATTTTCCCAAAATAAAATAAAACAACAAAAAAATTTTATTCTTAGGATTTTTAGAGGTTATTTTCAGATTCGCGCGCGTTTATTTTATTGTAACTGCCTACTGGTTTGTAATAGCTTAACTAAGACTTTTACACTTTACTGCTTTATTCCCCCAATTTTTGGACATGTAAATAATCCCCCTCCCCGAAGCCTTGTAATAGCGTAGGATTTACAATTCCCGTACTTTAAATTCCTGTACATATATTAACTGTTTAGATGTATGCTAACTAGGCTATGCATGACAAGATTAACTCTTAACTTAAAATCAACAGTAGCTCACCATGACATGCAAAGATAATATAACTGAAAATTGACACACTTGCACATGCCACTCCTAGGGTACACCTCACTTGGTTGCCTCGAACGTGGTCATTGGGTATAGGAAGTCTTAGAGGTCGCCCTCATGTCCAAAGATCAAAGTTGCCTCGAAACGGTTGCCTCGGATAAAATGATCTAAGACATTAGGGTTACCGCTAAGGCGTCCTAACATTGCTTTAGTGACCACACGTCCCTTAAATCGAATTGACCCGAAAACTCCAACGACGGTGCTACCTACTCCTCAATAGTGGGATAGCACTGTCTAAAGGATATTTGCACAGTTTAATTCCTTTTTGAGTAGGTAGATGTCCTTAAGTACTTGCTCCTTTTAAAACAAAAACAAACTTTTCGCACTTACACTCTCTCCAAAAAACAAAACTCTTTTCAAAACCCACAAACACAAAGAAAAGCAAACTTTTGAAAACATAGTGAGCAAGTACCTTAGAGCCCGTGGATAACCACAGATAGAAAGGGTGCTAACACCTTCCCTTTCTATAATCTACCTCCCGAACCCGAGAAATATCTCGAAAAGGAATTTCTCTGTGCTTTTGTCCTTTCCTTGTTGGATAAAATAAAAGACGGTGGCGACTCTTGCTTACCGCTACATTTTGCAAAAACAAACGCAAACGCGAACCAGCATTCCAAAAACAGCCAGTTCTCATTCCCACCGATCACACTTGTCATATACCCTAATTACTAGCATATATTGAAAGCAATAACAGTATGGAAATGTAAAGTCCTATGCTATTACAACATTTAAGGGGATGGGGGTACATATTTATGAGTGGGGGTTGCAAGTTAAAATTGTAGGTTACTTATTACAACCATATTGAAATAGACAAGAATGTACAGGAAATGTAAAATGTTTGTCTGTTCAAAAAAAAAAAAAACTTTTGTTTAAGAAAATACTTTTTTTGTATTTTTTATATTAAAAGAAAATATATCATGCAAATGTAAAATATTTCTGGTGTTTTTGTTTTTGATTAGAAATAATATAAAATAAAATATAATGGCAAAGATAAAAGAGAAGAAAACATAACCAACGCAAAGTAGAAGAGGTCATAAGTTCTGACGTTAACTTGCTGCACAATTAGAAACATGTTAGCAAAATATAGAAGTTTAGAAGTTCTGGACCTTCGCAACTGTCAGAACTTTGCCTCTCTCCTGGCCAGTCAGAACATCTGCAGCTTAGTCATTTACAGAACATAAGTTGCATGCATAATAGTTATGACAATATTTAATGAAATATCAGAAGCAAGAATCAGAGGCAACATGTATTTGCTAGTTCTAATTATGAGTCCTATTTTCTTTATGAAACTCTGAACTGGGATTTCTTTTACTCAGGCAAGCAAATGCATGAACTTTCAGAATATGTACATCCTCAGGATCATAATATCTACATTGTGCTGAATATGCAAAAATCTGACAATGCTTAATCAGTTATGTAGAGGGTCAGCAACACTTACCTTGCAACTTGAAAGGATTCTGTAAACTGGAGGTTGTTCTTGAATTTTGGTGATGTTCTGAGCAGCTTCTTCACGTACTCAGCAGGATGGAAGTTTTCAATTTTTGAAGCAGGCAAATGGGTGATATTCTGACTCCTTTATGGTGAAAGTGAATGGAGAATGTGTTACTGTTTGATTAGAGTCTGGGATGGCTTAAATCAAGAACACTTGAGGAAAAATGGAGTTTGAATATAATGAATCAATGTTAAGATTTTGGTATTTTGTGCTTATAGTTTCCCGGGTTCTTGGCAATTTTGCAGTGGTTTAAAGATTTCTTTCTCAATTCTTTCGTCTCTTTCACAAATTTTCTGGTAAAAGGGGAGAGAGGGGGGGGGGGGCTTTCAGTGTGCAAATGATGTTATATTTATAGGGAAATTTTTGCAGTTGGGGCGGTCAAGTGGCACCAACATCACCTGCTTGATGCTGACTTACTCTTGAAGTAAGCTTAAACAAGTGGTGGTTCATTGCATTCAAGTTGGATGGTTAACAATGCTTCAGCTGGATTTGGCAGTGGAATTAATGAAAAGCAGAGACAGTGTGTGGGTCTAGCATAATTTTGTACAGAAATTTGTCTTCCCAAGATAGTAGGGGTACACGTGGGGAGAATCCCTTGAATACAAACTCAGAGGCGGTTGTGAGCATTAAATGAGTTCCCATGTGATATTCTAGATCCTTGCTTGACTCTTGATTAGAAGTTCTGCTTCAGCGTGGCATCTCATCTTCTGGTCCTCTTATCTTTTGACTTCAGCACGTTCTAAGGGATCCTTCAGAACTTCCAGTATACTTACAACACGCTTTGTTACCTTCTTTGACTTAAACTCTGACTGGACCGTTATGAACACTGGCTCAGAAGTTCTGACTAAACTCTGTCTTGAGAACATCCAGAATTTGCTGACTGTAAACAATGGCTCAGAAGTTCTGAAATTGTCATATTTCTTAAATACTTAGAAAAATATCTAAGTCTTTAAAATTTGATTCTTCCAAAGTAAGATTTGACTTTTGAAACTCTTGATGAAGCAGACTTCACATTCCAACATGTCTTGATGAAATATGATTTTTGATTTGATTTTGATCCAGAAGTCAAAGTCAGACTTCTTTAGCGTGCAAATGACCATTTTTCCCTGGTGAATGGCTTGCTTGGAAAAATTGTTAATTCAAGGCCTGGGGACTTGATGAAAGCGAACCTAAGGATCCAGGGTGATCCCTTGAGAAATGAGAGGGAAAATTTTGGGGTGCAACACATTTCTTCCAAGAGAGTCTGGATGGGACTCAACTAGAATGGTTCTATCAATTAGAGGATGTTGTACCCCAAAATTTTCCCTCCCATTTCTATTAAAGGCGTGCTCATTAAGATCCTCAATTGCTCAAGGTTGACCAAGAATTGATCAGATAAATTCTCCTCCTAAGCAATGGCCTTTCAACTAATTTCACTTTTCACCAAGATGTGTGAGTTCCAAAGCTTCAAATGATTTCCATGGCACCCTATACGCCTCATCATAATGGCACACCTGAAAGAAAGAAAAGAAGTGTACATGACAAAGTGTAGGTCGAAGGCTGAAAATATGCCTAAGGGCTTTTGGGTCGAAGCAGCTTCGACATCAGTATGATGCCCAACGAAGCGCTAGGATCGAAGGAAGAATGTAGCAAAAGAAAGTGTGAGGGAGGATTTTATGAAGTATTCTATTGGAAGAGTTAATAAGGAGCTTCGAAGGGTTCATTTCGAACCACTAAAATGGAAGTCATTCAAAGCATTACAAGGAAGACGCCTTTCGGTTGACATGTTGTTTGAATGGGCGCTTCGAATAGAAGAATATTTTGAATTTGAAAGCTTTTATCTTATCCAACGAAGCGCGTGGAAGTATAATAATTCGAAGGACATGTAATCTTCAAGCATGGTGTGATCGAAGAACAGTTAGAGATGAATCAGTCAAATATGAGTCATCTTAGAGTTTTGGGGATCAATGTGTTTCAGGAATGTGCCTGAACAGGCAAGGAAGGAGTTGGGTAATCAAAGTAAAGGCTTGGTGCTCATAAGTTATCCTTCGATTGGATTATATAAGCTATATTCACCAATCGAAGGTGGACTAATGCGTAATAAAGGTGTTTCTTGTAGACAAAGGCAAAGGGTGGGATTTGGAATCGAAGAACCACCTACACGATTGTGTTCAAAGGAAAGAACAAAACTAAGCTTCGACAGGCCATGATGAAGAAGTGTTCGAATTGAAGGAAAGGAAATCGAAAGGAAAAATAACTTTTCAATTGGGCTGATTGGATAGTTTTCAGATCAAGCAACTAAGGCAGATATTGACTCAATCAAAGAAGCCATGATGATGAGGCCTTGGACCATTTGAATTGGAACTCAGAACCATCGAAGAACAAAACTTGGGAGCATTCGAAAAGTCAAGATGTGGGGGTGAAACCTGTCCAGGTTCACTCAAAACCCAAAATAGTAGAAAATCATAAAAAATGGCAACCTTTTAAGACTTTCAATTCTTCCTTCAAAGCCATTGTTAATGGATGATTCATGCCATTTTCATTCACCACCACACCCCTATAAATACAAGACAGACTCATTGCACAATACACACATTGCCTATACACAATGAATTGCATACGCATACAAATTGTCTCACTAAAAACTCCACAAAACCTTGGATTTGTTTCAAATTTTCTGAACTCAGGGCAGGCGCCTACAGTTCGGTTTGACCCATTTCCATCCAAACCAAGCATTGCAATCATCTCTGTAAGGTTCATAGGGTAAGAATGGGTCGTTATTGACAGCAAAGCTGTTAAAAATGCACGCATATGCATCGCCAGTTCCAATAATCATGTGAATTCATAGTTGTATTTTTATGTGTTTTAGTGCATATCATCCATATTATTGTGTCGTTGAGATCCAAATATGCAGGTTTGAGCCATTAGATGAACCCTCATACTGCATGAACCATGAATCACCATGTTCATGCATATTTATGCTTGACTGAAAGTGGTGGATTTGCATTCAATATTTTATTGCAGTTTATCATATAATCATTGTTTTGTGTTTGGATCAATGAATGAACAAACAACTCAGGTGGTAAAGGGGGAACGTGTGCAGTGGAAAGGGCCTGGGTTCGATACCCATGTCATGTATTATGTTTTTTTCTAACAATTATCTTGCAGATCCAGTGTGTTGCGTTTCAAAACACTTCCCATGCGCCTTCAAGCTCCAGCCAATGGATGACAAGGAGTTCAGATCCAATACCCTCCATAGGTAATCCATTATACACTATCAACAACCTCTCTCGTTGGATCAAAAGGCAGCCCCCTCCTTGGATCGAAGGACAACCTCTCTCTTTGGATCGAAAGGCAACCTCCCTCCTTTGATCGAAAGGCAACCTCCCTCATTAGATCAGAAGGCAACCTGGGCCTCTTCCTTGATCTGGGCCTGCATTTTAAACTTACACCCCCTATTTCTATTTGTTGTCCTAGCCCATTTATACTTTTATTTTGTTTTGTTTATTTCTTTCAATGGCTTTACTCTTTTTTAACCAACATTAAATCAAAGATCACAAAAATATTAGGTTAGTATTTTCTCAAAATAAATTAATTTTGTAAATTAATTGGTTAATTATATTAACCCTTTTCTTAATTTAAAAATAAATAGACTTATGATTTTTTAAATTAAATTTCTTTCCATGATAAAAAATAAACGAAAATATTTTTCCTTTTAGTTTTAGACGTTATCTTCAATTCACGCACATTTAATTACTTTTGCATTATTGTTATTGTATCTGCTTCCCGGTTTGTAATAGTTAAAAACTAGGACATTTACTGCTTTTATTTTTCCCAATTTTGGATATGTAATTAATCCCCTCCCCGAAGCCATGTAATAGCGTAGGATTTAATTTCCGCACTATATTTCATGTACATATATTAACTGTTTAGATGTATGGTAATAGGATTGCATGACAAGAGCTTAATAATCAAAATGCTAGCAAACCTAAAGGCCAAGATAAATAATTGAATACAACACACTTTCACATGCGTACCTCTAGGGTACCCCACTTTGGTTGCCTTAGAAAAACAGTCACAACTCTCGAAACATGAGAGATTTTAGTGGCTACCCTACAGTTTAAAAGATCATAAGTCCCTCGATGACTCTCTCTATGTTGCCTCGGTAAGAATGATCTTAAAGCCCCAGGGTAGTTACTAAGATTTCTTGCCTAGTTGCCTTTGTGACTATAAACGTCCCTTCGAATGTCCCTCAAACATTCGATGACAGGGCTACCTACTCACTAATAGTAGGATAACACTGTCTAAAGGAAAAGAGGAAAAGAACGACCCTTTCGAGTAAAAATAGATAGTTCCTAGATGCTATGCTCAAAACAAATTTTTACACTTACACAAAACAACTTTCAAAAACATTTTCAAAAATGCTTTATCAACGCTCTTGAGGAATGATACAAGAGTTATCATAAAGCAATCTTCCTTACTATTGGCATTTCAATACTTTTCAAAACACACAAAGCACAAGGTATTTCCAAATGAGCTAAGCATCTAAGAGCCCGTAGAAAACTACAGATGGAAAGGGTGCTAACACCTTCCCGTTCCATAATCTACCCCCTTACTCAGAAAACTCTCGAAAGGTCTTTTTCTGTTCTTTTCACCATTTCCTTTGTTGGATAAAACAAAATTCGATGGCGACTCTTGCTTACCACAACATTTTGCAAACACAAACACAAAACCAGTATAAACAGTCAGTTCTGCCACCGTATCAAAAAACTGGAGACTCTGCTGGGGATTATAAAAGTAGGGTTACCTTAGAGTTTAGTTCATCTTTTTAAATGCTTTACATTATGTGTTTTGTTTGCTTTATCTTTGAGGGCTTGTTTGGGTTGTTACTAAAAAATCCTACACCCGGATCTGGGCACCTTTTAGGTAAGTAGAAATAGATCGTGGGGACTTTGCGGGGTATACTGACATGGTTGAAATGATAGCTACATTGGTGTGACACATTTATTGGTACCAGTAGCCCTTGAGTTTAGTCAAGGAGAATACGGGGCCGCTGTGTGGTGTCATGAAGCACCAACTGACCTTAGAACCTTTAATTGAACAAACTTGGCCATTAGGAAGTAGTGAGATAGCCGACTTTGGTGTAGTCTAAAGTTGGTTGATACTCGATACTACGCTCATTGAGATTGGACTTTCGGGATATTTTGGTCGCCAATAAAGAGGCTTGTGCTGAAACAATGCACGATGAAGAAAGATCAGTGATATTCATATTCCTTAGAACCCGGTTATTATTATTAGGACAGGTTGAACCAACTAAACTTCAAGAGGGTACTTACCTACAAACTCCTTGCAAGCCTGAACCTAAGGCTACTTGTGTGACTTGTTTGCTTTCATTATCTAACAATGTAAATTTCTTGCAGGATTTGTTTATAGTCATTATCCAGTAACTTGGACTTCTTGCAAGACTCACTTGTCTTCATCACCTTACACTTTTGCTTGGTGCATAGCATACACATCATGCCATAGCATTTCCTTAACCATTTAAAGGATCTCAAGGGTTTGTGATGCAGGCTATGATGAACCAGACGTCTAGCAAGGGGCAAGGGGATTTATTTTCCTCTAGCTGATGCCGTAAAAAAACCAAAACACAACAACTTGAGTCAGAAGCTATAACCCACTCGACATGGTGAGCCTAATTCTCGTGGAAGGACGATCAATGATACGAAAGTTCTTCAATCAAAGATGCAGTTGGATTCTAACATTTTCTTGTGTTTACCCCGCAAGATACTTGAAAACATTACATAAACATGGCATACATATCATTACAGGTTTCAAGGCAGGTTCCTTATCCCTTCATTGTTTATTTCAGCAAGAAGAAATGGCACTCGAACAAAACGTCAAGGATCTTCAGGCACATAATGCTCAGTTCCAGCAGATGTTCTTGGCTCTAGCTAAAGGGCAAGAGGATCTGAAGACTCTCATCGTGAAATACAAGAAGAAGAAGACTAAGAAGCAGGTTGGTGTCTTGAACCTGGGAAGAAAATTCAGAGGACCTGCTAAGCGAGCTCTAGATTTCGCTACTCCATCTAAGGAGGGAGACACTCAAGATAGAGATAACAAGAAGACCAAGGAAGAAGACAACAGTCTGGGGTCTGAGGAGGATGAAGATGACTACTCTGAGGAACAATATCCTCCTGTTGATGACAAATATAAGCAGCTGGAGGATCGGCTCAACGCCATGGAAATCTAGAAGATACCAGGATTGGATTTCAGTGAACTAGGGTTGGTTCCAGGGGTGGTCATCCCACCTAAGTTCAAGGTCCATGTCTTTGCCAAGTATGAAGGGGTCTCTTGTCCTAAACTTCACTTGAGATCATACGTCAGAAAGATCCAGCCTCACACTGCTGACTGGAAGTTATGGGTCCATTTCTTCCAGGAAAGTTTGGCCGAAACTCAACTGGAATGGTTCTATCAGTTGGAAGGAACCAATATTCATACCTGAGAAGATTTGACTGCTGCTTTCTACAAGCATTATCAATATAATGCTGACCTGACACCAACTCGAGTGCAATTGCAGAATATATCTATGGGTTCAAAGGAAGGATTCAAGGAATATACACAGAAATGGAGGGATTTAGCTGGCAGGGTGCAACCTCCTCTGACTAATCGGGAAATGGTAGACATGTTCATGGGCACTCTGACGGGCCCATTCTTTAATTTTCTGATTGGGAGTTCTTCGTCTGGTTTTACAGAGATGATTCTGACTGGGGAAAGGATTGAATGTGGTATCAAAAGTGGAAAGATCCCAATGGCCTCAATCTCTAATGATGTGAAAAAGCCCTTTGTTGGTAAAAAAGAAACTAATGTTGTCTATGGTCAAAGGAGCCATAATAAAAATAACCACCATCAGTCTGTGGGAGCCGTGTTAATTTCTAATCCTACACTTGTTCAACAACAACAAGGCAATAGGCGTAGGGTAAAGTTCCAAGAAAGGCAGTACACTAAGATCAATATGCCATAGTCTCAAGCGTTATAACATTTGCTAAAAGCGGAACTGATTACGCTAAGGGATCCTCCTCAAAACCCTGATACCTCCTCTCCTAAGTACAATCCAGATGCGAAATGTGCCTACCATTCTAATAGTCCTGGGCACGACACCGATAATTGTTGGTCTTTAAAGAATAAGATTCAATATTTGATCGACAAAAAGGAGATTGAATTTGACCCTCCTAAGGATCCCAACATGATCACTACTCCCATGCCAAATCATTGAGAATGTCCAGTTCATTTTAAATTTTCAATTGTAATCTCTTTTGTTTTTCGAACACTTATCCATAATGTCAAACTCTATTTTCATTAATGCATTATATAAGTTTGTCTTGAATCAATTCATTTGTGTTCACTATATTCAAACTGTGTTCTTACTTCCTTTTTGTGATATTCAACTCTGGATTAAAAGCTATAGGCCTTTAGAGGGAGGATGACGAAAAAGATACCATAATCTCTACAGTGTGCTTTTGAACAGACCTTGCTGATGATGTACATGCGTTGTTTCAAATCCTAAACAATGGAGTTATAAGGAAGATAATCCCTAGTCAACCCCTTTGAGCCTAAGAAGTAGGAGTTTTCTTTTCACACAAATTAAAACCCTTAATCATAACCTAGGGCAGGGTAGTTTCTCAGTTAATTCAGATGCACATTCAGTCGCAATCTTCCACTTCATACACAATGAATGGCATCAAGGACATCCTTCCAAAACAAAAGATGGTGATGGTTCCGCATAATCATGAAAATAGGCAGTCATTATCTCTCAAAAGAAAAGCCCGCTAAGTCAAAACCTATGAAAGACACTTAAGAAAAAAAACCGGGGCATCCTGCTGACTGTAGTCACAAAAGAAACAATTTAGGAAAAAGGAAGGGATAATAAAATTAAAAAAAAGAGGTCGCTATAAATCCTCAACAAAAAATATTACAAAAAAATGATGATAACTGCCTCCTCAAAATAAACTTTCAGTATCCGAACCATCACCGAAATATCAGGGCAAAGATTCCAGACTCAATTGGGATCTAAATGCACAATTAAGTGAGCATAGGACTGAAGAATACCATGAAGAATGGGTTGGGTACAAATAAATTTCGAGCCTTTATCCTTTGTTTCTTAAACTGTGAACCAGGCCACACTACAACCCTTAAAAGTCCCAGTTGAAGCATGGGTTAGTTCGAAAGCATACTGTTACAAAAAGGTATCCTGACTCCTGTAAGGTTTGCTATAAATCCTGAGTTGATATCACATTCTTGAAATTTTTTTTTACTAAAAATGATTTTCAAAAACCTCTAGACAGACATAAGCTTTGCATTGTTAATACCACTGTTTGCATATAGCTATTTGTTCAACAGCAGAGAAATTCGCACGACGGAAACTCAATGAACAAAAATCCTCTTAATGGACATAATCGCCTCAGATGGAAAGACATTTCCAATAACATGCCTTTCATAATCAAGAGACATGACATGGTGTCTGACTGATCTGGGGGGCAGTTGAGTCAAGATTCGAGGAATATCTCAATAATGCCAAATAACCAGTGGCAGATCTCCATCTTAATCACTTGGGGCATTAAACATGCATTCCAGCAAAGGGTCACGAATGATCAAGCAAACATTTTTCTGGTAGTGCTACGTCACTTACTATTATGGACAGTGACGACCTTCCACGCCCTGATAAACACGGACATAGTTAAAAGATGCTACGCATGAGCAAAGACCCGCTAGGTCGATTGGTGTTGTACCCCAAAATTTGCCCTCGCATTTTTCCTCAAGAAATCATAACTTCAGGCTTTTCCTGATTTTTCAAATTGGCTCAAGAATCGGTCAAACAGACTTTTCTCGTCAGTCAGACAAAATTAGGGTTTTCATTGATTTTCATGGCTCTGGAGCAATTCAAACAGTTTGTTTAGGGTTTGGTTGATTTTGGCTCAACTTTGATCAGGCGAACGTTTCTTTGACATTTAGCCAGGAATTAGGGTTTTTTATGCGCGGTTCCTCAGAAAGGTTTAACTCTACAGTGTTTTTCAAGTTATGCTGAGATGTGGATTGAAACATTTGGATTGAGTTTGCATTGTGTGATTAAATCAGTGAAAGGATACATTTGGATTGAATTTGCAAAGTTTGATTAAAGCCAGTAAAAGGAAAATACGCCTGGGCAGTTGTTGTGACTAACTGTGCATTGATTTGGATTGTTGAAGCGCCAGGTTTATTAACCAATCGATGCTAAAACCAATGTTTATTTAATTGTTTATTTATTCTAAGTTAAGATAATTGGAATTTATTTCCATTTATTATAATTTTAGAATTATAAATAATAAAGTAAATATTTGAAAAGGAGAAAAGGAATTAACTGATAAAAAAAAGTGGATTTTTATTCATCTTTTAATTATTCGTTACAATTATTGTTTGAATACGGTATTTATTTACAATGTATTCATAATAATAAATGTTTACAAGTGATTAAATTTGGAATAAAACTATCCTAATTTTTCTAAGTTTCCTAATCTTCATTCTTCTATCCAATGCTCCCTATGCTTCATTTGATTCTATCTGCAAAAAAAAATAAGAAAGAAGAAAAGTCAGAAGCAGATAAATGATTGAAAGCAGACAGTTAATTTAGGCTCATCATTAAAGGCAACTGACTGGAATCAGTTCGCCCTCTCTGCAAATCACGGGATTTCTCCCGGTTCACAAAAAGGGATGAATAATGCTTGCTAAACATGAATGCACAAAGTTGAAAAATGCACAAATCCAAAGTTTGTCAAAAAGCTGCATAGTCCAAAAATTTCAAACTGAATGGTATAAACAAAGTCCAAATCCAAACTGAACTATGAGGTTCCAATTTCAAACTTTCCACAAGCTGCCAAAAAAGCTATCAAAGATATCAAAGTATCAAAAGGTACAAGATGCAGCACAAAGTATGGAAAAGAGAAGACAAATATGCAGAGCAAAACTACATATGCAAGCAAGCATAGTTCATTTCATCATTTTCCCAGTGTTGCCTTTTCAGAGCAAAGTACAAGCATAAACATTTTTTGAATGCTTTGACTGTACTAGAGAGAGAGAGGAGAGAGAAGAAATAGGGCTTACAGGATTAGGCTTGAGACATAGGAAAAAATATAAAACAAACTGCTAACACAGTAGAAAAGAAAGAGAAAATCACAAACCAAACAGAACTGAGAACATAAGCTCCCAAGCCTAAAACCAGTTCACTCAAAACCAGCATAAGCCTGAAGCCTGAAGCATAGCTTCATAAAACACCAACCCTGTCAAAACTAACAGCAAAACGTCCTGCATAAGAACCAGATGCAAAAGCCTATAGCCAGAACCAGAAAAGCCCTGCAAAATCCAAAGCCTAAACTGATAAACCAATAACCTGTAAACCTTTCAAAGCCTCTCAACCTGAACCTGTAATCCAACAACACAAACAGAACTTCCAAAGGCCATAGCCTGCTTCACAGATAAAGACCCAACCTGCACAAGCCTGAAGCAAGCATCACCAAGCCAGTAAACCTCAACAAACCTGCAAAGCCATAGCCTCAACTAGAGCCTCAAGCTGAATCTAAGCCAAAACCAGTTTCCAAACCCATCAGGCCTCAGAAAAACTTCCTCATAGGCACAGATCAAGCACAAACTCATCAAACACATGGAAGCATACCAAATGTTCAGAGGCAAAAAAAAAGGCCTCAGAGAACTCTCATCATAGGCAAATATACAAAAAGCAACTGAAGAAGGTGAAAGAGAAAAGGATAAAGAAGCATCAATATTGGCATGTCAGCAATAAACAAGTATACCTAGGCAACATAAACCCTCAGTTTGGAACCATCATAGGATACAAGCATATAAAGCATCTCATAGCAAACGTCTCATCATCAAGCATCCAAAGGCAACTCAAAGTCAGAAACGAGGAAAAGAAGCAATCAAATGTATCAAGCAAGCAGAGGCTAACAAGAGAAAAAGAAGAGAAGCACGCAAAGGCAACCAGAAGAAGATAGAAAGGATAAAAGCTAGGTTCTCAGGACCATCATCAAACCCTAAAGAGACAATGATACAAACCAGATTACCCAAGCGAGCTCTCATCGCGCGCTTCCTCTGTCGTCAAAGCCTCCACGCGCCTCCGGTCCATCTTGTCTCCGTCTCCAAGGCTAAAGGTATAAATCCATCCCCTTCTCCTTTCACAGAAACAACAACAGCATTTAATCCGAATCAATAAGCGAGAAATAAAAACATGCAAGGACAAAATCAAAAGAACCTAACAACGTTCCAGAATCGTTACCTTTTCTTCGCGTTGCCCAATCACTGAAGGAGGGGATATGGACGATGGCGCGGTGGCTCAAGGCGGGGGGGTCGCGTTTCTGTGGCCGTTGCATTGAGCGAAGAAGAAGAGGAAACGAAGAATGAAGACGAAGGCGCATCTGTGTCTCTCAAACCCCAATCCGTTCCAAATGAACATAAAGTCATCAAACCCTAAAAATTAATTTGTGAAACATTTGGGCCTTGCCCTTTCTCAGCCTAAGCCCATGTCATTTTTCCAAAACAAACCCCCCTTAGCCCATTTTCTTTTGTTTTAACATAAACTAATCTTTTATCATTTTATAATTTAACATTTCTTTTATTTATCTCTTATTAATCTAGTTTATACTAATATCTAATATTTCTTTTATGTTAAATAAAATAACACTTTTCCCTTTTTTTCTCAAAATATTATTAATTGTTGTGTTTTAGAAAATATACAAGCATTAACTACTTAAAACATTTTCCCTTATTAAAATTTTCTTTGAAATTCTGGTGTATGCCAGTCTTCAGATGTTATACTCAATGTCTAGACATCTGATATGACATAATAAATACACTGCAAGGTAGATACCCAATTTTTGTGATTCAGTACTAAAGTATAACAAAAGCATAGAGGTTGCCATATCTGCAGTTCTCGAACAAATAGCTTTGGTTTGTAAACTATCCATTCATAGCCTGATGTCTCAACATTGGTTGCAACATCATCTATCACATACCATGAAGCAAACAAACCCCTTAGTTCTGTTTATCATGCACACAAACCAGCAGGATATCCATTCATCTCTTTTGACATCATCTGTAACATTCACACAGTTTTATCCAAGCTATACCAGATATACTTTGAAGGTGCAGAGAATAGACCACACGATGTACCTAGTTCTGTCCATCTGGTACACATGATCAACAGAGAGCAAACAACCTTCACAGTTCTGTTTCTCCTGCACAGATATCACCATGATGTCTTAACATGTTCTGAGACATCATCTGTTACAACATTACAGTTTTACCTTGATATATAACAGACAGAATTATAAAGTGTTGAAGGTAAAAACACAATCAATTGTTAACCCAGTTCGGTGAAACACACCTACTCCGGGGGCATACCAAGCCAGGAAGAAGATCCACTATCAGCAATATTAATTCAGGACTAAACTTCACAAGTTCCCATCCCTCACTTAATCATTTACCCAGTGCAACCTATACCTAGGAACTCCTTGATAGAAACCTACCAGTTTCCATTCCTATTGTCGCAACAACAGAAGTCTTACTCCTACTCAAGAAGTAGTGCCCTCCCACTTGGTTTCCTACATTACAATGAATATGAAGTAATGCAAAAATACTTAGACTTGCTTCACAGCTTCGTCCAAGAACACTCAAACTCTTACCTACAGGTATCGAGTTACACACATGGTAACCTTGCCACATACCGACAGGTTTACCTAACAGAACACCCCCAATATTACATTATGTGAGGCTTACAAATGATCTTCTGATCAATAATGGAATTCCTTTAAAAACAGCAGCTCTGTTGAATATATAGCAGCTGCAACTTCAGTTAGGGTTTCCACAAAAACCTAGGGTTAATTCCGTTTGACCTAAAGACCAGGTCACAGGACTTTATTGACCAGGTTAGGGTTGAGCTAGGTTACCCCTCAGAAAACGCAGGATTCTGTTCAGGAAAGACTGAGTTATTTCCTGAAAAAAACTCAGACTTATCCAACCTGCAATCCTGTTAGTTCAGAACAGGATGTCATAACATCTGTTATGACATCTGAGAAAACCTGTCTACTGATTTAGCAAAATGTGATCATTTTGCAAAATGCTCAGATACACACTTATAAACATCAGTACTTGAATTACAATATTTTTCTGCAAAGGTACCTAATGAGTCAGTACAAACTAAACTAGAATGTTATGACATCAGTCATGACATTCACACATACACTTGGGATTTACCAAAAATGCAAGCCAATACCTAAACACCTACATTCTTGTTTATACATACATTAATTTCTTTTTATAAAACTTAAAAACATTTTCCTTTCTTTTAATTAAAATACTTTTTTTTGTACATATTAAACAAAGAATATAAAAATACAAATTTAAAATCAAACATACAATACTTAATAATACATTTAAATTCACAACTTGTAAATAATATACATGTACATTTACACCTACACAATACACTTTACATTTGATACACCTACAATTACTATTCTTATACATTGCTATACGTTACATTTACACTTTGGTCGCAATTCGATTTGGTTGTAGTTTATTGGACACTACATTCCTAAAGTCTCATCCCCATTTGTAAATTTGTACCCCCACTCCCGGATACTATTTGTAATAGCGTAGACTTTAAATTCTTGCAATTTACCGCTTTCGAATTATACCATGGTTAGACCTAGGGTTTGCATGTACATAAAACCAAACGCTAGATAACCTAATACACGACAAATACATGAAATCAACACACAATCACACTTGCACCCGCTAGGGTAATCCCACATGTTGCCTTCCAAAATGGGCCATGCTTGCACGTCGAGTTTCTTTGGCAAAACAAATTCAAATGATCATAAGTCCCTCGATGACGCTTTCGAAAGTAGCCTATCAAAATGATCAAGTCCCTTCAAGCAAATTGCCAAAGACACTTGGCACCATTGCATTCATGGTCCATATGATGACCCGCGCTCGTCCCGTTAAACTTCCTAAACGCAAGATGGTCCACCAAATCCAATGGTGGAACAAAATTGTTAAAAAGGGTTGAAAACATAGAGAAAACCTTTGAGTACAATAGGGGTAGACAAAAATCTTAGTTACTTGAGATCAACTTGCAAAAACACTTGCCTCCTTTTCAAAAACCACACTTCATACACACTTTCAAAACAAACTCTCCAAAAACATTTTGAAACATCTTTTCGAAAAGATACACACCGTTGTATATACTCAAACACGAGTCATTACAATGGTCGCCGAAACGAAGGCATCTTCTTCAAAAACATTTTCAAAACACACACATACACACACTATTTTCAAGCAATCGAAAATCAAGGCAAGTGATCTAAAAACCAAGTAACTAAGAGCCCATGGATAACCATGGATGAAAAGGGTGCTAATACCTTCCCTTTTCATAATCTATCCCCCGAACCCACGAAACATCTCAAAAGGTTTTTTCCTGTGCTTTTTAAACCTTTCCTTTAGGATAAAGTAAAAAGTCGGTGGCGACTCTTGCTAAACCGAACAAGTGCGAATACAAACGCAAAAACACAAGTCAGTTCTCCCACCGCATCACAATTGGCCTAGGCAAAAATAAGGGCATCCGGTGAACCAAAAGGGTTCGGGTAAAAATTAGGGACATATGATTAAAACTGTACACCCGTCAAGTCGTAAACCTGAGAAGGCGGCTTAGGAAAAAAAGGATATCCCAGTGGACTGAATATCTGAAAGGACAGTCCAGGAAAAAGTTAAGGATTAAAGCGTACAACTATGTCCCGTCATCTCGTCACTTATCTATTAGTAGAGGACTTATCACCCTGATCAGCATTCACCGTGGACTCTAGAAGTTGAGATACTTTCTCCAACATGTATAGAGGCAGAGACATCTTACTACAAAGTCACTACCATATCCTCAGTATACAACCCAATGATGTCAAAGTTTCTGATATCTCCGGCAGAGCAAGAATCTCCAATTATTTCCCCGACATCTTAAAGAATTCCATAGCCTAGTTCACAGACTTCTTGGGTTTCCCAACAGGGCTTCATAAAAAATCCCCAAGCGGTTTGCAGAGTTTCCTTTCCCCAACAGAGTTTATTTATCTAACAACAAAAATCCGTCTCCCAACATTTCAATTTCAACAGAACTTGAAGACTTACATTCTTCATCCCCAACAACAATCAGGGATTTATTTTCCCTAGTTCAAAAACACTGCAATAGAACAACTGATACGTTCATACATTGCATTCATGAATCATTTTACAAACGTCATAACATATGCAACATGAATGCATATATCACAATCTCATTTCTTTTGAGAACATCATTACCCAATGCACTTCATGCATCATGATATTGCATACAACTAATTCTTTGCCTTTTCAAGAAAGATCCACAGACGAATATCATCAATTTCCAAAAGTTCCAGATTAATACCTGAAACAAGACATGATAACTATTTGTGAACAACTGATTGTAGATTAATACCTGAAACAAGACAGGATAACTATCTATAAGACTAGGTCAAAGATTAATTCCTGAAACAAGCCAGGGCACCTATCTCTACGACCGACAAAAAGCGGGTTCCAGATTAATACCTGAAACAAGACAAGATAACTATCTGTGAATAATCGATTGTAGATTAGTATCTGAAACAAGACAAGACAACTATCTACATGAGCATATTGAAGATTAACTCCCGAAACAAGTCGGGGAAACTATCTTTCTTTCTCAAACAGATCGGAGATTAATTCCTGAAACAAGCCAGGGCAACTATCTCAACGACCAACAAAAATAGTTCCAGATTAATACCTGAAACAATACAGGACAACTATCTATGAACAACTGATTATAGATCAATTCCCGAAACAAGACGGGGCGACTATCTACAAGACCAGGTTAGAGATTAATTCCTGAAACAAGCCGTGGCAACTATCTCAACGACTAACAAAAGCAAGTTCTAGATTAATTCCTGAAACCAGACAGGGCAACTATCTGTGAACAACTGACTGTGGATCAATTCCTGAAACAAGACAGGACAACTATCTGTGAATAACCGATTGTATATTAATACTTGAAACAAGACAAGACAATTATCTACATGAGAAGATCAAAGATTAACTCCCAAAACAAGTCGGGGAAACTATCTTTCTTTCTCAAATAGGTCAGAGATTAATTTCGGAAACAAGACGGGGAAACTATCTTTCTTTCTCTTAGGTCAGAGATTAATTCCTGAAACAAGACAGGGCAACTATCTCAACAACCAACAAAAGCAAGTTCCAGATTAATTCCTGAAACCAGACAAGGCAGCTATCTGTGAACAGCTGATTATGGATCAATTCCCAAAACAAAACGGGGTTACTATCTACATGACCAGACGAAGAAATCTCACACGGGTTCCTTCTCATAATCTCCAGATGCAGCTTTACACAGACTCATCCTGAAGCAATCTTACACGGGTTCCTTCTCATAATCTCCAGATGCAACTTTACACGGGCTCATCCCGAAGCAACCTTACACGAGTTCCTTCTCATAATCTCTAGATGCAGCTTTACACGGGTTCATCCTGAAGAAATCTTACACGGATTCCTTCTCGTAATTTTCAGATGCAGTCTCACACGAACTCATCCTGAAGCAGCCCTACACAGTATCCTTCTCATATATTCTCAGATGCAGTCTCACACGGACTCATCCTAAAGAAGCCATATGCAGGCTCCTTCTCATATATCTCCAGATAAATTTTAACACGGACTCACCCTGAAGCAGTACTACACATGCTCCTTCTAATATATTTCCAAATAACAGTTAATTTTATTCTCCCTAGTAAGTTACTGTGAAGCCTGGATTTCAACCAGAAAACAACTAAGTTTCATCTCTCCAGTCCAGAGATAACTCCTCAGTAGAGCCATGGAAAAGTGAAGCTCCTAGGCTATATTCCCCACAGAGTTTTCCTCAAGCAAGAACAACAGAAATTAACATTCCCCGGTGAAGTCCTCCTTGGACAACAGAAACATGAATCTCTATAAAGAGACCTCTTATGAAGTCAGCATCTACTTTGGATGGCATCTTTGAGCCCATCTCCGACAACTCTCAGTCATCTTCTCCAAATGGCATCTGTAAGCCCATTCTTGATATCATCAACCAACGACGTTACTTCATGCGAGTGCAAATTTCTGGATACTCTAGTGTTCAATCATCTTCCACCCTCAGATCACGAAAGGCAAACAAGCCAATCTAAATCTTTAGGCTTAAGAAGGTTGAACATGGGCAGCTGTTGTACCCCAAAATTTTCCCTCCCATTTTTATTCAAGGCATGCTCATTAAAGTCCTCAATTGCTCAAGGTTGACCAAGAATTGATCAGATAAATTCTCCTCCTAAGCAGTGGTCTTTCAACTAATTTCACTTTTCACCAAGATGTGTGAGTTCCAAAGCTTCAAATGATTTCCATGGCACCCTATACTCCTCAGCATAATGGCATAACTGAAATAAAGAAAAGAAGTGTACATGAAAAAGTGTAGGTCGAAGGCTGAAAATATGCGTAAGGTCTTTTAGGTCAAAGCAGCTTCGACAATAGTATGATGCCCAACGAAGCACTAGGATCGAAGGAAGAATGGCGCGAAAGAAAGCGTGAAGAGGCTTTTTATTAAGTCTTTGATTGGAAGAGTTAATAAGGATCTTCAAAGGGTTTATTTTCGAACCACTGAAATGGAAGTCATTCGAAGCATTACAAGGAAGACGCCTTTCGATTGACATGTTGTTTGAATGGGCGCTTCGAATAGAAGAATATTTTGAATTCAAAAGCATTTATCTTATGAAAAGAAGCGCGTGGAAGTCTAATGATTCAAAGGACACGTAATCTTCAAGCATGATGTGATCGAAAAATAGTTAGAGATGAATCAGTCAAATATGAGTCATCTTAGAGTTTTGGGGATCAATGTGTTTCAGGCATGTGCGTGAACATGAAAGGAAGGAGTTGGGTAATCAAAGTAAAGGCTTGGTGCTCATAAGTTATCCTTCGATTGGTGCATATAAGCTATATTCACCAATCGAAGGTGGACTAATGCGCAGTAAAGGTGTTTCTTGTAGACAAAGGCAAAAGGTGGGAGTTGGAATCGAAGAACCACCTACACGATTGTGTTCGAAGGAAAGAACAAAACGAAGCTTCGACAAGCCAAGATGAAGAAGTGTTCGAATTGAAGGAAAGGAAATCGAAAGGAACAAGAACTTTTCGATTGGGCTGATTGGATAGTTTTCAGATTAAGCAACTAAGGCAGATAGTGACTCAATCGAAGAAGCCATGATGATGAGGCCTTGGACCATTCGAATTGGAACTCAGAACCATCGAAGAACAAAACTTGGGAGCATTCTAAAAGTCAAGATGTGGGGGTGAAACCTGTCCAGGTTCACTCAAAACCCAAAATGGTAGAAAATCATCAAAAATGGCAACCTTTTAAGACTTTCGATTCTGCCTTCAAAGCCATGGTTAATGGCTAATTCATGCCATTTTCATTCACCACCACACCCCTATAAATACAAGACAAACTCATTGACCAACACACATATTGCCTATACACAACGAATTGCCTACGCGTACAAACTGCCTCACTAAAAACTCCACAAAACCTTGAAGTTGTTTCAAATTTTTTGAACTCAGGACAAGCGCCTACAGTTTGATTCGACCCATTTCCATCCAAACCAAGCATCATAATCATCTTTGTAAGGTTCATAGAGTAATAATGGGTCATTATTGACAGCAAAGCTGTTAAAAATATACGCATATGCATCGCCGATTCCAATAATCACGTGAATTCGTAGTTGTATTTTTATGTGTTTCAGTGCACATTATTCATATTATTGTGTCGCTGAGATCCAAATATGCAGGTTCGAGCCATTAGATGAACCCTTATACTGCCTGAACCATGAATCACCATGTTCATGCATATTTATGCTTGACTGAAGGTGGCGATTTTGCATTCAATATTTTATTGCAGTTTATCATATAATCATTGTTTGTGTTTGGATCAACGAATGAACAAACAGCTCAGATGGTAAAGGGGGAACGTGTGCAGTGGAAAGGGCATGGGTTTGATACTTAGGTCGTGTATTATGTTTTTTTTCTAACAATTATCTTGTAGACCCAGTGTGCTGCATTTCAAACACTTCCCATGCGCCTTCAAGCTCCAACCAATGGATGACAAGGAGTTAAGATCTAGTACCCTCCACAGGCAATCCATCATACATTATCAACAACCTCTCTCGTTGGATCGAAAGGCAGCCCCCTCCTTGGATTGAAGGACAACTTCCATCCTTGGATTGAAAGGTAACCTCCCTCCTTGGGTCAAAAGGCAGCCTCCCTCATTGGATCAGAAGGCAACCTGGGCCTCTTCCTTGATCTGGGCCTACGTTTTAAACTTACCCCTGTGTTTCTATTTGCTGTCCTGGCCCATTTGTACTTTTATTTTGTTTTGTTTATTTCTTTCAACGACTTTACTCTTTTTTAACCAACATTAAATCAAAGATCATAAAAATATTAGGTTAGAATTTTCTCAAAATAAATTAATTTTGTAAATTAGTTGGTTAATTATTTTAACCCCTTTCTTAATTTAAAAATAAATAGACTTAGGATTTTTTAAATTAAATTTCTTTCCATGATAAAAAACAAACAAAAATATGTTTCCTTCTAGTTTTAGACGTTATCTTCAATTCATGCACATTTAATTACTTTTGCATTATTATTATTGTATTTGCTTCCTGGTTTGTAATAGTTAAAAACTAGGACATCTACTGCTTTTATTTTTTTCAATTTTAGATATGTAATTAATCCCCTCCCCGAAGCCATGTAACAACGTAGGATTTAATTTCCGCACTTTATATTTCCTGTACATATATTAACTGTTTAGATGTATGGTAATAAGATTGCATGACAAGAGCTTAATAATCAAAACGCTAGCAAACCTAAAGGCCAAGATAAATAACTGAATACAACACACTTTCACATACGCACCTCTAGGGTACCCCACTTTGGTTTCCTTCATAAAACAGTCACAACTCTCGAAACGTGAGAGATTTTAGTGGCTACCCTCCGGTTTAAAAGATCATAAGTCCCTCTATGACCCTCTCTATGTTACCTCGGTAAAAATGATCATAAAGCCCTAGGGTAGTTACTACGGTTTCTTGCCCAATTTCCTTTGTGACTACAAACGTCCCTTCGAATGTCCCTCAAACATCCGACGATAGGGCTACCTACTCATTAATAGTAGGATAGCACTATCTAAAGGAAAAGAGGAAAAGAACGACCCTTTCGAGTAAAAGTATATAGTTCCTAGATGCTATGCTCAAAACAAATTTTTACACTTATATAAAACAACTTTCAAAAACATTTTCAAAAACGCTTTATCAACGCTCTTGAGGACTGATACAAGAGTTATCATAAAGCAAGCTGCCTTACTATTGGCATTTCAATACTTTTCAAAACACACAAAACACAAGATATTTCAAAATGAGCTAAGCATCTAAGAGCCCGTAGAAAACTACGGATGTAAAGGGTGTTGTGATGCGGTGGGAGAACTGACTTGAGGTTTGCGTTTGTGTTCACAAAATGTCGCGGTTTAGCAAGAGTCGCCACCGACTTTTATTTTATCCAAACGGAAAGGTAAAAAAGCACATGAAAGACCTTTGAGATGTTTTCTTGAGTTCGGGGGGTAGATTATGAAAAGGGAAGATGCTAGCACCATTTTCATCCATGGTTTCCATGGGCTCTTAGTTACTTGTTTAGATCACTTGCTTTGCTTTTCCAATTGTTTGAAATGGTGCTTTGCGTGTGGTTTTGAAAGTATTTTGAAAAGAGACCATTGTTAGGCAACCTTTGTAATGATTCTCGTTCGTAAGAATGTATACAAAGGTGTTTGTCTTTTGAAAAATGTTTCAAGATTTTGAAAGTTGTTTGGAAATGTTTTAAAATTGTGTGTGTGTTTGTTTGAAAATAGCAATGATGGTTTGCAAGTTGACCAAGTAACTAGGAGTTGTCTACCCTACTCAAAAGTCTTTCCTACACATTTTTATTCCTTTGACATTGTTGTTTTACCATTGTATTTGGTAAACAACCCTATCTTTGGATGTTAAACGGGACGGGCACGGGTCATTGTATAACCATGATAGCAATGTTGCTAAGTATCTTGGCATTTTTTTCGTGGGACTAAGATCATTTGTTTTAGGCAACCTTATCGAGCGTCATCGAGGGACTATGTGATCGGTGGATCTGGAACTGACTGTTTTAAAGCTGGTTTCGCGAAATGTCGCGGTAAGCAAGAGTCGCCACCGTCTTTTATTTTCTCCAAATGGAAAGGACAAAAGCACAGAAAAATTCCTTATAGAGATTGCTCTCGGTTCGGGAGGTAGGTTATAGAAAGGGAAGGTGTTAGCACCCTTTCTATCCATGGTTATCCATGGGCTCTTAGATACTTGCTCATTATGTTTTCAAAATGTTTGTTTGCTTTTCAAGGTGAGTGGGTTTTGAAAAAGTTTCGTTTGAAAAAATCTCTAAGTAACTCTTGTATCTGTCCTCAAGAGTGTATGAAAAATTTGCTTGAAAACTTTTAGAAAGTGTAGGTGGGAAAAGTATTTTGTTTGTTTTTGAAAAGAGCAAGTATCTATGAGAATCTACCTACCCTAAGGAATTCGTCTGTGTAAATGTCCTTTAAAGTAGTGCCATCCCACCATTGAGAGGTAGGTAGCACCACCGTTGGAGGTGTTCGGGTCAATTCGAGGTTCGGGACATGGTGATCACCAGAGCAATAGGAAGACACCTTAGAAGCTACCCTCATGCCAGGTTCCCGGATCATGAGGACTTACTAAGACATCCTCTACTCGACGATCACCTTTCGAGGCAAGGCAACAGTGAGGCGTACCCTAGGGGTGGTGTGTGAATTGTGTGTCATTTCCAGATATTTTTGTCTTGTCATGTATTAGTGATCTACGCTTTGATTTTATTTTGGGCATTCATTCTTTCATGTTATTGTTTAACAGTTAAAGGTGCGGGAATTTAAAGTGCGGAAAAGATAAAGGGTCCTACGCTATTACAAAGGCGCGGGTCTACAACGCCAAATTAATCCAGACCCGATTTAAAATAAAGTATAGAAAATAAATGCCTAATTAACTATTACAGGGCTTTGGAACAAGTACATTATATTTACAACAAAGAAATAAATAAAACGCGCGAAAAGAGAATATAATCGAATGCGAGGGCGTTGGACCCTTTAAAGGAATTAAAATAAAATTAATAGAATAATTAAATTAAATAAAAAGAAAGAACTTATTTTTTATATTTTTTTTTGTATTTATGACATTAAAGAAAAAATTAAATTAAATAATTCTAATTCTAATTGTTTTTTATTTTATTAAAGAAAATGCATTAAAGTTAAAACCTAGAATTAAAATTAATTAATTATAAAATTTATTTACAAAATTAATGGTTAATGAAACTTATAATAAAAATATTTAATTAATTAAAAAAAGATAAAAAGTGCTAAAGGCCTATTTTTTGTTATTTTTGGTTATTGAGAAAACGAATTAAATTAACAACCTAAAATTAAAACTAAATTTATTATGGGATTTATTTACAAAATTAATACTAAAATAAAATATTTATTATTTTTATCTTTTCTGATTTTTTTTGTTTTGTGTTTTTATATTATATGAAAATATTAAATTAAAGCATTAAAAAAAATTAATTAAAACAAAGAAAAGAAAAGATATAAAAAGTTAAAAAAAAGAAGCAAACTGGAGGGGGGTGTTGTCCCCAAATGGAGGTATAGCCCAGCAATTTAGGGCCCAATTGTCCTTAAGCCTCGTTGACTTTGACTTCAGTGTGTGAGGTGGTTGACTGCAGTCCATGGTGTTATTCAATTCTTGGCCTTCAGATGCTTCTTTCAAGACACTTGGCAAGCCTTTGTATTGGGTGTATGGTGAACCCTTGGAACGTGCACTGCGCTGGAACAAGTTGGACAAAATAATAGAAGTGAAATGGGGGGACCTGGGATTCGAACCCAGGTCCCAATGATCATTGCCTATGCGCCTTAACCAATGGAGCTGCGTGCGTTAGTTGTATATAATATAAGAAATAAATAATATAAGATAAAATGGTCGTTAGTGTTAAAAAAAAAAAAAAAGCGCGCTGGATTCAAACCAGCCATTCACACTGTGCCACGCAGTCATCTTCCTCGTTGTTTTATTTTCCTGAAAATATCAAAACATTGGCAACGGTTTTTACACCGTTTCAGAAAGGGCCTTTACAAGAAATAGCGAACAACACATGGGGGCTCATAAATTGAGCGCGAGGGTGGCACTCTCTTCGTCTAAGCATACTGGTTCTAATGGTGGTATTCAGGCATCTTAATTTTATCATTTTAAGAAACGCCCAATTTTGACCTCCAAGAACCCTAATCTGCATCCATGGTAGAATCACATATAGCATACAAAAACGCAATTAAAGTAGATGGTTAGCATCAGAAAGGTTTAATTAGCACGAATCCACAAATAAAATGTTATGTAAATGCATAAATTATAAAATGCGATTGTGAGAAAAAGTGGAAAGAGTCTGGCTTCTGTACAGTGATTCAAGGGGTTAGGGATTGTGTTCTTGATCCAGAAAGGTTCCTTGATGTCCCAGGAATGTGATAGGATCGTTGTTTTGGCTTGAATCAAGCTTTAACCCTGTTTTCAGTTTTGAGAAAAATGGCCAAAAAAGTGAATTTGCTTTTGAGTGTTTATGCCCAGCCTAGCTCCAAATTTTCGTTTGTATCACTTGTATAGGTCTTATGCAACATGTATGAAGAGGAATTATGGCTCCATAATGCATAGCATTCAATTTCAAGATTCTCCATAAACCTCCATAACCAAACTTCCATTTTTTGACTCATTTTTTGAATTCTTGCTTCTTTGAGCCTTGGCACGAAAATGGGATGTACATAATGATGCTTCAAGGTTAATCAAAGCCAAATATTCCTTTTAAATTAATTTTTTGAATTTCTCTTGATTTTAAAAGATTTAAAATTAATTAAATCCAACAAAATCAATAAAAAATGAAAAAATTAATTAAAAAATCTGAAATAAAAGGTGGGACACGTGGGAAGCATGGCCAAGTTAATTCAAGTGAAAAAAGTGGGCCCCTTTTGTCAAAAATGAAATTTCAAGGATAAATGATTTTGGCCATTTCACAAAAATTTCCCAACTTCTCCAATGCATATCTTGCTCAATTTTTAAGCTTTGATCATGTTCTTGGACATTTTAGAAAGGTCTTGAAGTCCTCTAAAGAATGTCTTTGGTCCCATGTCAATTTGATTTATCAATCTCAAGTTATGGCCTTTGACTTAAAGTCCCTTTTTGCTGACTTTTGAAAATGACCTATAATGTTGAAATTGATAACTTTTTGTGAGAGCATTTCTTGGACTTGAAGTATGAAGATGAGTTGTAGGAAATGTCTTTCTCTTCAAAATGAGCTTTGGATGGAATTTTTTTGATGAACCATGAAAAAGTTATGCCTTGGTCAAGTTACAGTTGACTTTTCAACTGTCCAAAAATAGAAACTTTTGCATCTTGATGATTTTTGAGCCATACTTTGAGAATCGTGATCAAGCATTGATCCAATGATGTTTGTGGCTTCAAAATGAGATGTTGACCAAAAATTTGAACTTTTGACTGCCAAATGACTATTTTGCCCCTACAGTTGACTGTAGCAATTAGGGTTTTTGACTGTGCAATTTTGTGCTGAAAGTCTTGAAACTTGGTATGAGGATGCTTGACCATATTTGTAGGCATGTGAGACTTGATTGGACCCTTGGAAACTTCATTTTCTTGATCAGAACAAAAACCCTAATTTTGACTGTTTAGGAGGCCCTTGAACTGTGCAACCCTTGGGGAATTTTGAAGCATGACTTGGCCATTTCTTGAAGAATATGGGAGGGCAAATTTTGGGGTACAACAGTTGCCCCTGTTCAATCTTCTTAGACCTAAGGATGCAGATTGGCTGACGTGCCTTTCGTAATCCGAGGGTAGAAGATGATTGAACACTAGAGTGCCCAGAAATTTGCGCTCACATAGTAGCAGTGTGATGGAAATGGGCTTATAGATGCCATTTAGAGATTGATGAATAGGATGATGGGCTTATAGATGCCATCTGGATGTTGATCGCGTAAGAGATTCCTTAGCGAGAACTTGCGTACCTGCAAAATAGAAAATGATTACCTGACATGTTGCAGGAGCTGTTTTCAGATGCTTGGTATAGATGTGTCCTGACTGGTTACAGGAGCTGGATCTGGAGCTTCAAACAGTGATGAATGAACCAGGGGTGGTTACTACCTCAGCATGAACGGTGAGAGAACCTTGGGTGACTTTAACCTCAGCAGCAATCGTTGAGAAAATCTTGGTGGGAATTATCGTCTCCGCAGGATTGGGGAGAGAACCATAGGAAATTATAATCTCAACAGCGGACGTTTGAGAAAAACCTGGGTTGGAATTATCGTCTCCGCAGCAACGGGGAGAGAACCATAGGAAATTATAATCTCAACAGCGGACAATTGAGAAAAACCTGGGTTGGAATTATCATCTCCGCAGCATCGGGGAGAGAACCATAGGCAATTATAATCTCAATAGCAAACATTGAGAAAAACCTGGAATGGAATTATCGTCTCCGCAGGATCGGGGAGAGAACCATAGGCAATTATGATCTCAATAGAAAACATTGAGAAAAACCTGGAATGGAATTATCGTCTCCGCAGGATCGGGGAGAGAACCATAGGCAATTATAATCTCAATAGCAAACATTGAGAAAAACCTGGAATGGAATTATCGTCTCCGCAGGATCGGGGAGAGAACCATAGGCAATTATAATCTCAATAGCAAACATTGAGAAAAACCTGGAATGGAATTATCGTCTCTGCAGGATCGGGGAGAGAACCATAGGCAAATATAATCTCAATAGCAATCATTGAGAAAAACCCTTTGATAACTTCTACTGAGTCTTCATCAGAAAAATCTGTTTGGGGTCGATTTAGCTAGACTAGAGAAGGCCTTGGACTGGATAAGAAATCTTTGGAGTCGATTAACTGAACCGGTCTAGGTCTTGAAATATGATTGAGAATTTAACTGAATCTTTCATGCATGCTATAATGATGTATGTGATGTTTAGGAATGTATGTTTTCGTCTAGGAAAGTAAATCCTTGACGGGTGCCGGGAAGTCACTCCTGGGCTGGTGTTGGCAAGTAGATCTTTGCTTCCGCTGGGGATGATAATTGCAAGAATACCGGTAGGAGAAGATAACTCCGTTGGGGAATAAACTTGGCGAATAGATTACTCTGCGGGGAGAAAAGTACTCTAACGATCTTTCTGGGAAGCAATACTCTGTGGGGAGAGAGATACTTTGCTGAGTGTTGATAATAACTTGCTGGGGATACCCTTGTTGTGTTGGAAGTGTTAATAGACTTTGCTGGGGGTAAGAAGACTTCGTCGAGGACGCTCTTTCCGTGGCTTTTGGCTGAGGATAACCCAGTTATATCCTGGTAAGGAAATAACTCTTTGAATAAAGCCGGGAGACGCGTTCGTTCTCTGCGAGGATAAGCTTTCAGAATCTACTAGGGATAAGCTTACTGCTTGGGAGATGATTCCAAATTTCCTAGGGGAACTGGATTGGACTCTCCTGGGGAGGTTTTGAACTGTAATTTTGTAAGTTGAAAGAGGGAACCTATGTAGGGTTGCCTGATGATGAGCTCGTGTAAAACCACATCTTGGAGAGAAGGACACCTGTGTAGGGTTACTTTGAGGTTGGGCTCATGTGGAGCTGCATTTGGAGTTGAAGGAAACCTGTGTAGGGTTTCTGGGTGACGAGTCCATGTAAAACTTCATCTTTGGAAGAAGAGAACCTGTGTAGGGTTTCTTCGGGGTAAGTTCGTGTAAACCTTCTGGAGGGACCGGGGTAAGGTTATCTTGAGATAAGTCCATGTAAGACTTCTGGAGGAACCGGGGTTAGGTTACTGCAGGGTAAGTTCGTGTAAAACTTCTTGATGAACCGGGGTAAGGTTATCTTGAGATAAGTCCATGTAAGACTTCTGGAGGAACCGGGGTAAGGTTACTTCAGGATAAGTTCGTGTAAAACTTCTTGATGAACCGGGGTAAGGTTATCTTGAGATAAGTCCATGTAAGGCTTCTGGAGGAACCGGGGTAAGGTTACTTCAGGATAAGTTCGTGTAAAACTTCTTGATGAACCGGGGTAAGGTTATCTTGAGATAAGTCCATGTAAGACTTCTGGAGGAACCGGGGTAAGGTTACTTCAGGATAAGTTCGTGTAAAACTTCTTGATGAACCGGGGTAAGGTTATCTTGAGATAAGTCTATGTAAGACTTCTGGAGGAACCGGGGTAAGGTTACTTCAGGATAAGTTCGTGTAAAACTTCTTGATGAACCGGGGTAAGGTTGTCTTGAGATAAGTCCATGTAAGACTTCTGGAGGAACCGGGGTAAGGTTACTTCAGGATAAGTTCGTGTAAAACTTCTTGATGAACCGGGGTAAGGTTGTCTTGAGATAAGTCCATGTAAGACTTCTGGAGGAACCGGGGTAAGGTTACTTCAGGATAAGTTCGTGTAAAACTTCTTGATGAACCGGGGTAAGGTTGTCTTGAGATAAGTCCATGTAAGACTTCTGGAGGAACCGGGGTAAGGTTACTTCAGGATAAGTTCGTGTAAAACTTCTTGATGAACCGGGGTAAGGTTGTCTTGAGATAAGTCCATGTAAGACTTCTGGAGGAACCAGGGTAAGGTTACTTCAGGATAAGTTCGTGTAAAACTTCTTGATGAACCGGGGTAAGGTTATCTTGAGATAAGTCCATGTAAGACTTCTGGAGGAACCGGGGTAAGGTTATCTTAAGATGAGTCCGTGTGAGACTTCGTCTGAAAATTGAGAAGGAATCGGTGTAGGGTTGCCTGATGATGATCAAGTGGATGATTGTCCTGTTTGGTTTCGGATGTTAACCCTTGATCTGGAATTTGTAAAGGTAGATGGTAATCATCTTTGTATTAACCTTTCCTTGGTACTTTGGTTGACAGAGCAACTGGATCGCCTGGACGACTCATTATTGCCCCTGTTTCTGAGGTGAGGGGAAAAGATATCTTGTGGAGGTGCTGGATGACTGCCGATTGACAAATCTTCCTTTTGGTAGGCAAGTGACGAGATGCCGGGACATAGTCGTACGCTTTGATCCCTAACTTTTGCCTGGACCGCCCTTTCGGGTTTTCAGTCCACCGGGATACCCATTTTTGCCCAAGCCGCCTTTTCAGGTTTTCGACTTGCCGGGTGTACAAAATTTTCTTTTTCATCCCTTATTTTGCCCGAACCCTTTTGGTTCGCCGGGAAGCCCTTATTTTTGCCTAGGTGTGTCAACCTAGCGGGTCTTTGATTACGCGTAGTATTCTTTTTCGATTATGTCCACGCTCTCAGGGTGTTGGGGGGTGCCCCTGTTGATAGTGTTGTGTTGCCCTGCTACCAGAAGATGTCCGATCGTGCAAGATTCGTTGCTGGAATGCCACCAGTGACTCGGGCGGAGGTTTGCCCCAAGCTAGTTGGCCTTGAGAGATTCCTCGAATCTTGACTGGACTGCCCCAGATGATAGACACTGATCATGCCATGCCCCTTGATTGGAAGTGTTTCTTCCACTTGAGGTGATCTCTTTGTTGAGAGGACTTTTGTTCATTAGATGTTCGTCGTGCGAATTTCTCTGCTGTTCAAACAAATAGTCATATGCAAACAAAGTTACGTTAAAAATGCAAAGCTTATGTCTGTCTTGAAGATGCATTCTTTTTCATAAAACAAGTGAATGTTTGTAAAAACGTGATGTCAACTCGTTATTTTATTGCGAGCCTTAAGGAGTCAGGATACCTTTCGTAACAGTATGCTTTCGAACTAACCCATGCTTCAGCTAGGACTTTTGAGGGTTATAACGTGGCCTGGTTCATGGTTTAAGAAACAAAGGATAAAGGCTCAAATTATTTTTACCCACCCGCTCTTCGTGATGTTCTCCAAACCTAACCTCAGTTGATCATACGTTAGACCTTGCTTGAGTCTTTGCTCTGATTTTCCGGTGATGATTCGGATGTTGATAACTTATTTTGAATAGACAGTCATTCCTTTTTTGTTGAGGGTTTGTAAGACCTCTCTCTTGTCTGATTTTTTGTTATCCCTTTCTTTTTTTTTTGCCTGAACTGTTTCCTTTTTTGGAATCACAGTCAGCGGGATGCCCCAGTTTTGTAAGTCTCCTTTATGGGTTTTGACTTAATGGGTCTTTATTTTGAGAAGTAATGACTGCCTGTCTGTATGATTGTTCGGAACCATCACTGTCTTTTGTTTTGTAAGGACCTCTTTGGTGTTATTTGTTGTGCACTTGGATCAACTGAGAGAACTACCCTGCCCCAGGTTATGATTAAGGGTTTTAAATTTCGAAAAGAAAAACTCCTACTTCTTTGGCTCAGAGGGGTTGACGAGGGATTATCATCCTTATAACTCCAGTGTTTAGGGATTGAAACAATGCCTGTACCTCATCAGCGGGGTCTGTTCAAAAGCATACTGTAGATTATGGTATCGTTTTCGTCATCCTCCCTCAAGAGGCTTAGAATTATTATTTAAGAGTTGATCATCAGAAAAAATATGAGAATAATTTGCATTTAGTGAATACGAATATATTGTTTCAGAACAGACATATGCGATGCATTAATGAAATAACAATGTTTAACATGAGTAAATGTTTGAACAGTCAAAAGAAAGTTACAACTTGAAAATTCTAATAAACACAAGTCTTCTAGCCTCAGGGCTTGTTACTTCGGTTGGTGCATCTTGTAGGGATGGCAGGAGCATTCAGCTTGGCCTATCTGGGTGAAATCCACAGCTCTTTCATTAATCAGATCTTGAATCTTATTCTTCAAAGCCCAGCAGTCGTCGGTGTCATGTCCTGGACTGTCAGAGTGGTATGCATATCTTTCCTCAGGATTGTACTTTAGGGAGGTTGTATTGAGATGCTTAGGAGGGTCCTTTAACGTCACCAGATTCAACCTCAACAATTGTTGTAAAGCTTGAGAGGTGACACGTTGAGTTTGGTGAACTGCCTTTTAGGCTTGTCTGGCTTGCTCTGATCAACTCGTTGTTCTCGGCGAGGTCGTGGTTGGACCTATGAAGTGATAGCAGCTTGGAGAGGTCTATTCATTGGACCATACCTTTGTCCTCTTGGAAGCTGTTCAATGACCTGGTCCCTGACTTGGGCTGGTTGCCTCATGTCTTGATGAAGCTGACTGATTCTGGCCCTCAGCTCTCCTTGCTCCCGAGCTAAACTTTGGATGAGAGCCCTTTGCCCCAGCATCTGGGTTTTCAGTGTGTCTACCTCAGCTTGTAGATGTTTCAGCCGTTCGTCCTTGTCGTCCTCAGCATTGTTCCTGACCAAAGTCCCCGTGAGGAGTGTTCTCAGCTCTTCCTGCCCCCTGGATAGGCTTAAGAAGATCTCCCTGAACTGACTCTCTTGAGCATGAGGTCCCTGGCTATCTTGTTGGGAAGCCATTGCTTATTTAAACAGCGAGAAAGGTAAGTGACCTGTAAAAAAAGGTACCTGTAATGCAATGATATGTATGTATGCATGCAATGTTTTCAAGAATCTCGCGGGATAAACAAGAAGATTGTCAGAATTGGATCCGGTAGTTTGATTGAAGGAACTGCACGTTGTTGAAAGTCCTTCTTCAAGGGTCAAAGGCTCACCATATCCAGTGGGTCATAGCCCATGACAACCTTGTCTAGAGGAAAATAAATTCCCTTTGCCCCTTGCTGGACAGTTGGTTCATCATGACCTGCATCACAAGCCCTTGGGATCCTTGAAATGGGTTAGTCTTTATGTAGGATGCATGCAATGGTATGATGTCATAACGCATGGGGTAATGTAGGTAAACCCTGTTACGAGTCCCTAATTAAGGACTCTAAACAAAACCTGCAAGAAACTCAGTAACCCTGTTATGAGTCCCAATTAAGGACTGTAAACAAAACCTGCAAGAAACTCAGTAACCCTGTTATGAGTCCCAATTAAGGACTATAAACAAAACCTGCAAGAAAACTCAGGTGTCAGATAACAAGTAGTCAAGTTGGAAGGCACACAAGTCACACAAGAGAAGCCCTTAGAGTTTAGGCCAGCATGGGGTCTGGGTATTACCCTCTTGAAGTTGGTGGGTTCAACCTGTCCTATTAGAAGTAACCGGGTTCTAAGGGTCTCAATATCATTGGATTGCTTTCATTGTTCATCGTTTCGATTTAGCCACTGACTGGCGATCAAAATATCCCAAGAAAACAACCCTCAATTGAGTGTAGTATCGAGTATCAACCGACTTCGGAGTACACCAAAGTAGTTATCTCACTACCCTAAAGAGGCCAAGATGGTTCAATTAAGGTTCCTAAGGTCTATTGATGCTTCACGACACCACGCGGAGGCCCCGTACTCTCCTTGATTGACTCAAGGGTTACCGGTACACACCAAAGTGCCACATCAACGTAGCAGACTGCTTCAACCATGTCGGTATACCCCGCACAGTTCCCTCACAGCCTTGTTGCTACCTTCTAAGAAGGTATCCCCAGATCCGGGTTAGGATCTATAGAACTCCCAAGACAGTACCCACAATTTAAAGCAAACAAGTCAAAGCAATTGAAAACACAGTGATCTTAGTCCTAAGGTACACCTCACTTTAAAAGTAGTCCCCAGCAGAGTCGCCAGTTCTGTGATCGGTGGATCTGGAACTGACTGTTTTAAAGCTGGTTTCGCAAAATGTCGCGGTAAGCAAGAGTCGCCACCGTCTTTTATTTTCTCCAAATGGAAAGGACAAAAGCACAGAAAAATTCCTTATAGAGATTGCTCTCGGTTCGGGAGGTAGGTTATAGAAAGGGAAGGTGTTAGCACCCTTTCTATCCATGGTTATCCATGGGCTCTTAGATACTTGCTCATTATGTTTTCAAAATGTTTGTTTGCTTTTCAAGGTGAGTGGGTTTTGAAAAAGTTTCGTTTGAAAAAATCTCTAAGTAACTCTTGTATCTGTCCTCAAGAGTGTATGAAAAATTTGCTTGAAAACTTTTAGAAAGTGTAGGTGGGAAAAGTATTTTGTTTGTTTTTGAAAAGAGCAAGTATCTATGAGAATCTACCTACCCTAAGGAATTCGTCTGTGTAAATGTCCTTTAAAGTAGTGCCATCCCACCATTGAGAGGTAGGTAGCACCACCGTTGGAGGTGTTCGGGTCAATTCGAGGTTCGGGACATGGTGATCACCAGAGCAATAGGAAGACACCTTAGAAGCTACCCTCATGCCAGGTTCCCGGATCATGAGGACTTACTAAGACATCCTCTACTCGACGATCACCTTTCGAGGCAAGGCAACAGTGAGGCGTACCCTAGGGGTGGTGTGTGAATTGTGTGTCATTTCCAGATATTTTTGTCTTGTCATGTATTAGTGATCTACGCTTTGATTTTATTTTGGGCATTCATTCTTTCATGTTATTGTTTAACAGTTAAAGGTGCGGGAATTTAAAGTGCGGAAAAGATAAAGGGTCATACGCTATTACAAAGGCGCGGGTCTACAACGCCAAATTAATCCAGACCCGATTTAAAATAAAGTATAGAAAATAAATGCCTAATTAACTATTACAGGGCTTTGGAACAAGTACATTATATTTACAACAAAGAAATAAATAAAACGCGCGAAAAGAGAATATAATCGAATGCGAGGGCGTTGGACCCTTTAAAGGAATTAAAATAAAATTAATAGAATAATTAAATTAAATAAAAAGAAAGAACTTATTTTTTATATTTTTTTTGTATTTATGACATTAAAGAAAAAATTAAATTAAATAATTCTAATTCTAATTGTTTTTTATTTTATTAAAGAAAATGCATTAAAGTTAAAACCTAGAATTAAAATTAATTAATTATAAAATTTATTTACAAAATTAATGGTTAATGAAACTTATAATAAAAATATTTAATTAATTAAAAAAAGATAAAAAGTGCTAAAGGCCTATTTTTTGTTATTTTTGGTTATTGAGAAAACGAATTAAATTAACAACCTAAAATTAAAACTAAATTTATTATGGGATTTATTTACAAAATTAATACTAAAATAAAATATTTATTATTTTTATCTTTTCTGATTTTTTTTGTTTTGTGTTTTTATATTATATGAAAATATTAAATTAAAGCATTAAAAAAAATTAATTAAAACAAAGAAAAGAAAAGATATAAAAAGTTAAAAAAAAGAAGCAAACTGGAGGGGGGTGTTGTCCCCAAAAGGAGGTATAGCCCAGCAATTTAGGGCCCAATTGTCCTTAAGCCTCGTTGACTTTGACTTCAGTGTGTGAGGTGGTTGACTGCAGTCCATGGTGTTATTCAATTCTTGGCCTTCAGATGCTTCTTTCAAGACACTTGGCAAGCCTTTGTATTGGGTGTATGGTGAACCCTTGGAACGTGCACTGCGCTTGAACAAGTTGGACAAAATAATAGAAGTGAAATGGGGGGGACCTGGGATTCGAACCCAGGTCCCAATGATCATTGCCTATGCGCCTTAACCAATGGAGCTGCGTGCGTTAGTTGTATATAATATAAGAAATAAACAATATAAGATAAAATGGTCGTTAGTGTTAAAAATAAAAAAAAAGCGCGCTGGATTCAAACCAGCCATTCACACTGTGCCACGCAGTCATCTTTCTCGTTGTTTTATTTTCCTGAAAATATCAAAACATTGGCAACGGTTTTTACACCGTTTCAGAAAGGGCCTTTACAAGAAATAGCGAACAACACATGGGGGCTCATAAATTGAGCGCGAGGGTGGCACTCTCTTCGTCCAAGCATACTGGTTCTAATGGTGGTATTCAGGCATATTAATTTTATCATGTTAAGAAACGCCCAATTTTGACCTCCAAGAACCCTAATCTGCATCCATGGTAGAATCACATATAGCATACAAAAACGCAATTAAAGTAGATGGTTAGCATCAGAAAGGTTTAATTAGCACGAATCCACAAATAAAATGTTATGTAAATGCATAAATTATAAAATGCGATTGTGAGAAAAAGTGGAAAGAGTCTGGCTTCTGTACAGTGATTCAAGGGGTTAGGGATTGTGTTATTGATCCAGGAAGGTTCCTTGATGTCCCATGAATGTGATAGGATCGTTGTTTTGGCTTGAATCAAGCTTTAACCCTGTTTTCAGTTTTGAGAAAAATGGCCAAAAAAGTGAATTTGCTTTTGAGTGTTTATGCCCAGCCTAGCTCCAAATTTTCGTTTGTATCACTTGTATAGGTCTTATGCAGCATGTATGAAGAGGAATTATGGCTCCATAATGCATAGCATTCAATTTCAAGATTCTCCATAAACCTCCATAACCAAACTTCCATTTTTTGACTCATTTTTTGAATTCTTGCTTCTTTGAGCCTTGGCACGAAAATGGGATGTACATAATGATACTTCAAGGTTAATCAAAGCCAAATATTCCTTTTAAATTAATTTTTTGAATTTCTCTTGATTTTAAAAGATTTAAAATTAATTAAATCCAACAAAATCAATAAAAAATGAAAAAATTAATTAAAAAATCTGAAATAAAAGGTGGGACACGTGGGAAGCATGGCCAAGTTAATTCAAGTGAAAAAAGTGGTCCCCTTTTGTCAAAAATGAAATTTCAAGGATAAATGATTTTGGCCATTTCACAAAAATTTCCCAACTTCTCCAATGCATATCTTGCTCAATTTTTAAGCTTTGATCATGTTCTTGGACATTTTAGAAAGGTCTTGAAGTCCTCTAAAGAATGTCTTTGGTCCCATGTCAATTTGATTTATCAATCTCAAGTTATGGCCTTTGACTTAAAGTCCCTTTTTGTTGACTTTTGAAAATGACCTATAATGTTGAAATTGATAACTTTTTGTGAGAGCATTTCTTGGACTTGAAGTATGAAGATGAGTTGTAGGAAATGTCTTTCTCTTCAAAATGAGCTTTGGATGGAATTTTTCTGATGAACCATGAAAAAGTTATGCCTTGGTCAAGTTACAGTTGACTTTTCAGCTGTCCAAAAATAGAAACTTTTGTATCTTGATGATTTTTGAGCCATACTTTGAGAATCATGATCAAGCATTGATCCAATGATGTTTGTGGCTTCAAAATGAGATGTTGACCAAAAATTTGAACTTTTGACTGCCAAATGACTATTTTGCCCCTACAGTTGACTGTAGTGCAATTAGGGTTTTTGACTGTGCAATTTTGTGCTGAAAGTCTTGAAACTTGGTATGAGGATGCTTGACCATATTTGTAGGCATGTGAGACTTGATTGGACCCTTGGAAACTTCATTTTCTTGATCAGAACAAAAACCCTAATTTTGACTGTTTAGGAGGCCCTTGAACTGTGCAACCCTTGGGGAATTTTGAAGCATGACTTGGCCATTTCTTGAAGAATATGGGAGGGAAAATTTTGGGGTACAACAGACTATGATATTTTGTTTTATTTTGTTTTGCCAAGATTCCATGCATGCATATCATGGCCATTTTAAGGCAACAAAGTGGAGAAACCCTAGAGGGTGCTTGTGTGAATGGTGTGGTCATTTTCATGCATTTTTGTCTTGTGTTAAGTCATGCTATTTGTTTTGATTTTTGGTCTTTTGCATACAAACCCTAGTTTACTATCATGGCATATAAAAGCAATAAATGCGTAAAGTAAATCTAAGACTATTACAACAATATCATGGGGAGGGGGGTACAAGTTTGAATAGGGGGTATTTGCACAAAATAAAACCCTAATTTACTATTACATCCAAATTGAATTTAATTTACAATAAATAGATAAACAAGTATTTAAATATGGAATAAATTGTAAATATGCAAAAATGTTTTTGTATTTATTTTTATGTATGAAAAAATGAATTTATTTAATGTCTTAAAAAATAAGAAAAATAAAATGATTATTTTTGAAAGGGTGGAAACCCTAATTTTGTTTTAAAGAAATTATGCTTTATATTATTTATTTTTTATTCAAGAAAAATAATAATAATATGTATAAAAATGTTAAAAATTAAAATATGTGAGAAAATAATATTTTATATGTATAATATAATAAAATAAAGTATTTAAGTATTTTAATATTATTTACAATTTTATTTAAGAAAATAAAGTATATTGTTATTTAATAAACTATTTTTATGCCAAGAAAATAATAAAAATAATAAAATAAAATGCAAAAATTAAGAAAAATATTTTTATGATTTTAAAATGTTCAGAAAAAATAATAAAAGTCAAAAATATAAAAATATCAAAAAATACAAAGGGGGGTGCAAAAAGTAAAAGGGGGGGGGGGGGGGTGTGCCAAAAGTAGGAGGCCCAAGGCGTCTGGCCCAGACTCCACTTCGTCCCTGTCCTCTGAACAAAAACGCGCGCGCCCCTGTACTTTAAATTGTAACTCTTGCATACGTGCATAAAAATGAAATATTGCAACATGAAACTTGTAGCTTGTTAACTCACGATTCTAATGATATAAAAAACATGACCTAACTCTAAAAGATCAAGGAGAATTTTAAAGGCCCTAATTTCTGACCTAAAATTTTCAGCATTTTCATCATCCAAATTCTCCTAGCTCAGTTAATATAAATAAGAACTATGCATATGTACAGCTCAAGCACATTAAAGACTACATTTTTGCTTCACAAACCTAAGCCTAATGATGCCTGAATAAGGAGTTAGAAACTTGACAAATACCTGGTTCAGTTGAAGTTGAATATGGCAATGTAACAACTTTGAGTGAGGCCTGAAGTGCTCGTGAGCTTGCTTGAAGTTCCCTCAACCTTTCCCAATGCTTAGCTTGCCTTGAACTTGCCTGAATCTCCCTGTAGAAGTCAACCTGCAAAGCTTCAAAATGAAAATGGTGATCCTCGAAACTGAGGTTACAGTTGCTGAACAAAGGCTTGGATAACTTAGGTGTGATGTAGGGAATGTGTTTGAAGTGGTTCAAGGCAAAACGCACGAGTGAATATGGTTTTGGAAATGGTTCTGCAGAAGATGCCCTGTTTGGGCAAGAACTTGTGATTTTGTGTTTTAGGGTGTTTGAGGGGTTGGCAACTCGTGTTTCTTGCTAGTTACAATATGCTGAACTTGTTTAGAATAATGCCAAGGCTTGGTTTTAACAGATACAAGAGTTGTGGACTTTTTGCAAGCTTACTTGCTTTTGAAGCAAAAGTTGAAGTGACAAAGGCAAAGGCTGTACTTGCTAGCTTGAGGTCTGAACATAGTTGGTGTACTTTGCCTCAAGTTTGTGGATCTTGTTTGTAGCCAAATATCAAGTTCAATGCTCAAGGAATACAAAGTTGCAAAAAAGCAAGCTTTATGGAAATGGTATTGTTACATTTATGCCATAAATGGATTAATTCATTGTGCAAAGTTCCATAGATCAGAACAAAGCCATTATCCAATGTATTTGCATTAAATTAAGGAGTGTGGAAAGGATTAGGACCTGTAAAACAAGTACAAGCATGCTTAGGACAAATTTGCAACTTGTAGCAATGTGCAAAATGCCATGGAGAAAAGTGAGAAATTGTCATTTTCTTTTCTTCGATTCTCCCTAACCATAAATGATCTTGGAGAGTTCTTTGACATTTTGGAAAGCTTGTAACATGCTCTACAATCCATCTTTGAAATTAATTTTGATATTCCACTTGGAACTAGATGAAAAGTTGCCATGAAGTTAGGTAAAAAATCTGCCTAAACTAGGGCAAAATTTCACTAAGTTAAAAAGTTTTTGGACCCCTATTCACAAAATCATAACTTGATATCCAATCATCTTTTGGGAAACATTTGTGAATCAAAGTTGTATATTTTTTGGATGACTACAACTTTCATGTTGAGAGTTTCTTTTGAATCCAATTTTATCATAGTGAAAAAGTTGTGAAAAGTTGGGAAAAAATAAGAAATTTTCATAACTTAGAAAATTTCTAAGTTATGAAAAATTTCCATTTTAAACCCTAATTTCCAAAATTAGGTTTCTTGGTGAACAAGTTTCATGTTTTGACACATCCTGATGAAAAATGACCCTTGGCACTTGATTTTGACCAAAAAGTCAAAGTTTGACTTTTCAGTGTACAGTTGATTTTGATCAGTTGACTGGAAAATTCATCTGTCAATCTTGTGCATTTGAGATCTTTTGAACCTTGTGATTAGGTAAAGATGATGCCATTGAGTCCTTGAAACCATGTTTGAACCCAATTTGCCATTGGCTAGGTGAAAAATCAGAAATTGCCCTTCTTCAGTCAAAACCCTAAAAATGACCATTTTGCCCTTTTGGTGATCTGATCAAATTTCTTGAGGAGTTGTGGTCCAAACTTGATCAAATGGTTCATATGAGTCCATAATGTTGATGTGGGTAAAAATTATGAGTTTTGACCGTAAATTGGCCATGGTTGACTTTTTCTCCAATATAGTTGATTTTTAGATCAATTATCCAATTGACTGGTCAAAAATGTGAATCGAGGCTTGAAACTTGGTATGAGCAATCTTAGAGGTCCAGCATGAAGTATGAAAGTCATAAGAGGCATTTCAAGTCCAAAAATCCTTGTGCAAACTCAAACCCTAATTTTAGGTCATCAATGCAAAGAGATGTCTTGAGCTGAGCAAACCCTAATTTGGCTTGAGTCCAAGAAGTCTTGTGAGGAGAATCTTGATAAAATGAGAGGGAAAATTTTGGGGTACAATAGGTTCTAACACCTTACCTTTCCATAATCTACCCCCTTACTCAGAAAACTCTCAAAAGGAATTTTTTTGTTCTTTTCACCCTTTCCTTTGTTGGATAAAAGAAAAGTCGGTGGCGACTCTTGCTTACCGCAACATTTTGCAAACACAAATGCAAAACCAGTATAAACAGTCGGTTCTGCCACCATATCACAGAGGGTTCCCTCATCCACACATGGGAAGATCTAGCCACTGCTTTTTATCATCAGTATCAATACAATGCCGATCTGGCTCCAACCAGAGTCCAACTTCAAGGTATGACAGTGGGTACTAATGAGGGGTTTAAGGAGTACGCATAAAAATGGAGGGATCTTGCTGGTAGGGTCCAACCACCAATAACTGACAGAGAACTAGTTGACATGTTCATGGGTACATTAACTGGCCCATTTTTCAACCTATTGATTGGCAGTTCTTCATCGGGTTTCACCGAGTTGATCCTAATTGGTGAAAGGGTCGAAAGGGGCATTAAGAGCAGAAAAATTTCCATGACGTATGCTTCCACATCCAACACTGTAAAGAAGCATTTCACTAGAAAGAAGGAAACAAATGTTGTGTATGGGGCAAGGGCCCATACCAAGAGGGATCATCGACCTTCTGTTAATGCTGTGTTAATCTCCAACCCTCCATCTACTCAAAGGCAATCATCCAACAATCAACGATCCGAAGTTCCTCGAAGGAAGTTCACAAGGATAAGCATGTAACTGTCCCAAGATTTGTAACACCTATTGAAGGCCAACCTAGTGACATTACATGATCTACCATCAAATCCAAACACCACATCACCTAACTATAATCCAAGTGCCAAGTGCGCGTATCATTCCAACAGCCTTGGGCATGAAACTGATCAATGTAGGGCTCTGAAGAATAAGATTCAAGATCTGATAGATAATAAAACAATTGAATTTGATCCACCTGCTACTCCAAATGTGATAACCGCACCAATGCCGAACCATGGAAAAGGTGTTAATGCAATTGAGGATGCTACTTTTGTTTCCTCCATTGAAGATTTAACAACTCCACTAACTACCGTGAAGGATAATTTGCTGAGAGCCGGAGTGTTCCTTGGCTGTTTTAAAGATTGTGTTTGATGTGGTCAACAAGTAAATGGGTGCAAGCGACTGAAGGAATGTGTGCAACGTCTGATAGATAGCCGTGAGATTCTGTTTGAGAAGAATCCCACCATCAAAAGTTTAACCAATAAAACTGAAGACCTGTCCATAATAACCATATCCAATAAACCTCTTAGGATCCCCTCAAAGGGTCCTATCAGAATTCTAAATGAACCAACCATTGCTCCTTTAATAATCACTCCCACTGGGCCTATTCCTTACTCCTCTGACAAAGCAGTTCCGTGGAACTATGGTGCCGAGGTTTATTATCATGGGATAAAACAAGATTCTTGGATCAACGAAAGCAAAGTTGATGTTACTAATATTGTAGGTTCTGGTAAAGTGACAAGAACATGGAGGATATTTTCCCCTGATATTTCATCACCCACGACTACAGCAACTCCCGTCCCCATAACCAATAACAAGTCTAGTGCCAACACCAAAGGCAAAGAGAAAGAAGGTGATCCTGTTGGGATATAGGCACCTACCAAAGATACTGATGCTGAAGAACCCTCCACTCGAGAGATGGAGGAAATCCTGAAAATTATAAAAAAGGGTGATTTCAAAATAGTCGAACAACTGGGGCAAACCCCCTCCAAAATTCCCATGCTGTCATTGTTACTCTGTTCGGACGCTCATGCCCAAGCCTTAATCAAGTTTATGAAGAAAGCCCATGTGCCCCAAGAAACCACAGCTGACCAATTTGAGAATTGTGTAGCAAGTTTAACGGCTGACAATAGATTATGGTTCTCCGACGCTAATTTGACTCCTATGGGAAGGAACCACAACAAAGCCTTGCATGTCTCTATTGAATGCAAGGGGACAACCCTGGCTCGTGTCCTAATTGATATTGGCTCATCTTTAAATGTGTTACCCAAAGGTGCTTTGGACCGGCTAGATTGTGAAGGACTGATATTGAAGTCAAGCGATATTTTCGTAAGGGATTTCGATGGGTCTAAGAGAATGGTTCATGGGGAGGTGGATCTCCCAATTAAAGTTGGCTTGCAGATTTTCAACTCTACTTTTTATATAATGGACATAAGCCCTGCCTATTCTTGCTTGCTTGGGTGCCCTTGGATACATGGGGCAAGGGAAGTAACATCCACCCTTCATAAAAAATTAAAGTATCCAGTCAAAGGGAAGATCGTTACTGTTTACGGTGAAGAAGAATTCATGGTGAACCATCTCAATTCATTCAAGTATATGGAAATGGATGGTGAATTCATAGAAACTCCGTGCCAGGATTTCGAAGTTGTTCCTCCTATGGTTTCCGCCACTAAAATCTCCTCCGACATATCAAAAGCTGATGAAGTTGTACCAAGAATGGTTTCACTTAAGGATGCTTGTGTCGTGGTCGAATACGGAAATTGTACTATCTAGGGACAACTTCCCGACATTCCATTTAAATCAGACAAATTTGGGTTAGGTTTCATCATCAAAGCTCAGAAAGAATTCAGGCGTGCTCGCATGGGAGAGCCACCTCTCCGCATCGAAAGTCATAAAGTGAATGTTGTGGAAGACTCTAATGATGAATGTGCTTTTGACAAATGGATCTACCCTACTCCCGAAGGAAAGCTCAACAACTGGCATGCAAAAGGTTTCACTCCCATCTCCTTCATTAAGGAGTAATTACTGTTTACTATTTTCTGAACTTTTGTCTGTAATCTTAATTCAAAACAATGACTTTTAAGCCACGTGCCTTGCCCGTGGTACTATGGTCCATTTGCTAAGGGTTTTGTTCATGTTCATTTAACATATGATTATTTAATATAAACCATTGGATATTTTGCATTCAAATATTTGTGTTCATTGTCTTTCCTTTCCTTTATTACATTTCTTTCAATAGCCATGCATCTTACATGCACACAAACACACACTTGTAGATCTTTATCCGCTCCGGATCTCATTGCCAACAACTCTACTATTACCAATTATGACTTCGAACATCCAGTTAACCAAGTCGAAGATGAAGGCGAGGAAGATTGTGAAATACAAAGAGAATTAGCCAGATTTCTAATGCAAGAGGAGAAATCTATTCAACCTTATGAAGAGCCAGTCAAAGTTATCAACCTAGGTACTGGGACAGATAGGAAAGAAGTTAAGATCAACGCCAACCTAGAAGATGATATCAAGAGCAGATTGGTTCAAATGTTACATGACTATGTTGAAGTGTTTGCTTGGTCATACGAAGATATGCCAAGGTTGGATATCGACATTATGGTTCATCATCTACCAACAAAGTAAGATTTCCCTCCTATTAAGCAAAAGGTACATCGTATGCGGCCAAACATGTCTGAAAAGATAAAGGCTGGGGTAATGAAGCAATTTGATGCAGGTTTTCTGGCTGTCACATCTTATCCTCAATGGGTTGCGAACATGGTTACATGCCAAAGAAAGATGGAAAGGTTTGCATGTGTGTAGGTTTTAGGGATCTGAATAGGGCAAGCCCCAAAGATGATTTCCATCTACCATAAATTGGCGCCTTGGTTGACAACACCGCTCAATATAAAGTCTTCTCCTTCATGGATGAATTTTCTGGCTACAACCAAATCAAGATGGCTCCCGAAGACATGGAAAAACCACCTTTGTTACATAATGGGGCACCTTTTGCTACAAGGTCATATTGTTCGGATTAAAGAATGTAGGGGCAACATATCAAAGAGCTATGATAGCTTTATTTCATGATATGATTCATCACGAAATAGAAGTTTATGTGGATGATATGTGTGATCGGTGGATCTGGAACTGACTGTTTAAAGCTGGTTCGCGAAATGTCACGGAAGCAAGAGTCGCCACCGTATTTTATTTTCTCCAAATGGAAAGGACAAAAGCACAGAAAAATTCCTTATAGAGATTTCTCTCGGTTCGGGAGGTAGATTATAGAAAGGGAAGGTTTTAGCACCCTTTCTATCCATGGTTATCCATGGGCTCTTAGATACTTGCTCACTTGTGTTTTCAAAAATGGTTTGTTTGCTTTTCAACTGTGGGTTTTAAAAAGTTTCTTTGAAAATTCCAGTTCGACTCTTGTATCAGTCCTCAAGAGTGTTTGAAAAATTGCTTTCGAAAGCTTTTTGAAAAGGTGTCGGTGTGAAAAGTATTTTTGATTTGTTTTTGAAATTAGAGCAAGTATCTAGAGTCGTCTACCTACCCTAAGGAATTCGTCTGTGTAAATGTCCTTAAAGTAATGCCATCCCACCATTGAGAGGTAGGTAGCACCACTGTTGGAGGTGTTCGGGTCAATTCGAAGGTTCGGGACATGGTGATCACCAGAGCAATAGGAAGATACCTTAGAAGCTACCCTCATGCCAGGTTCCCGGATCATGAGGACTTACTAAAACATCCTCTACTCGACGATCACCTTTCGAGAGGCAAGGCAACAGTGAGGCGTACCCTAGGGGTGGTGTGTGATTTGTGTGTCATGTTCATTTACATTTATCTTGTTCATGTCGGGGGTGATCTACGCGTTGCTTTTATTTTAACATTCATTCTTGCATGCAATTTATTAGCAGTTAAAAAAGTTGCGAGAAATATAAAGTTCCTAAACTATTACAAAGGCGCGGGTCCACATCGCCAAATTAAATCCAGGACCCGATTTGACATAAAATAAAGTGCGAAAGATAAATATCAAATTTACACGGCTTTAGGAGAATTACATAAATATTTAAAAGAAAGGAATAAGAATAAAATGCGCGAAGAGAATAAAAATCGGGAATGCGAGGGCGTTGGACCCTTTTAAGGAAATTAAATTACGATTAACCAATTAATTAAATTAAAATAAATGGAAAAGATTTTTTTGGAGTTTTATGTATTTATGGAATTTTAATGAGAAAATTATGGAATTTAAAACCTAATTCTAGTTATTTTAACTTATTAAGAAAAACATTAAAATTTAATCTAAAATTAACCTAATTAATTAATACAATTTTATTTACAAAAATAAATAATTAATTATTAATAATGAGAAAAGAAAAGGATAAAAGTCTTTTAAAACCCTAATTCTACAAATTTTAAGTTTATTAGAAAATATTAAAATTTAATCTAAAATTAACCTAAATTAATTAACAAGATTTATTTACAAAAAATATTAAACCAAATATATTTTTTTTTTGTCTTTTCTGATTTTTATTATTTTTATGTGAAATTAATTTTTATTGAATTAAAAGGAAAACAATTGAATTAAAACAAATAATAAAGGAATATAGAATAAAGAAAAGAGAAAGAAATACAATACAAGGGGGGGGGGGGGGGTTCTGCCCCAATCAGGAGGTGTTGTCCAGCAATTAAGCCCAAGGAGCCTGGTCCTTTTTTTGACTTCTCAGTGTTCACGTGTGTGGGTGTTGACTGATGCCCATGGTGTTCTTCAGATTATAGCCCTTTGATTGATCTCAATAAGCGCGTGGCAAGCCTGGATGATGGACGTATGGTGAACCCTGGGATTGAAACTGCATGGGATTATATTAAAACAAAATATATCAAGAATATGGGGGGACCTGGGAATCGAACCCAGGTCCCAAGGTTTGCCAGCGTTGCTTTCCACCATCTATGCTGCATTGTAACTTTGTAATGATAATGGATAACAATTAATATATAAAAAAACAAAGCACTAATGCTATGGATCAAAGAAAACGCGCTAAATTTTAAACTACCCTATCACTTGGAGCCAAGTCATCGTCTTCCCCATCCGTTCGCTTTTGGCCTGAAAAAAAACAGTTAGATAGCGGGGGTTTTAAACCCCCACTAAATAGTGCATACGAAAATAGCGAATAGAATATGGTGGCTCATAAATTAGGCGCGAGGTATGGAATCCATTGGTAATGATCTCCTGGTTCTAATGGCGTGGGTCTCAGGTCTCAATTTTTCCATAAAAGTAAACCCCCAATTTTACAGCTTGGTAACCCTAGTAAGCTTCCATGGTGATTTCGCGTATAGGCCAGTAAAACTCAATCAAAACATATGGTTAGCTTTAGAATGATCCAATTAACATAAATCAATAAAGAAAATGCAATGAGGATGCTTAAGAATTGAAACACGAATATGCATATTTTCATGAAAAGTGAAACATATTTCTACCAATTCTTTGTGTTAAAACTAGTGGCTTTGATCCAGGAATGTTCACTGATGCTTCAGGAATGTAATGGAGTCAATATTTTGCCTTGAAACTCCTTGAAATCGTGATTTCAGTTTTTGAAAATTTGGAAAAAATGCCAACTTTGTTCTTCAGATGGGGCGCAGCTTTCAGGTCTCTTGGCATTAGGTTTTAATCACACTTATATGAGGATGGATTAGGGTTGAGTTTTTGATCCAAAGAATCCTTGCATTGATGGAATGAAAATTTGATTTTTCATGCATAATTTTTTCAATCTTTTCCATGCATATTTGATACCAATCATGTCCAAATCACCTTGATTCTTTCCATATCTGATAATGCATGAAATCTTGAAGATATTTCATGCATAAAAAGATTTGAAAAGCTTGCTTTGGTATTTTTTACATATTTTATTTTATTAAATGAATTAATAGCAATTTAAAATTCAAATAAATAAATAAAAATGATGAATAAATTCCCTTTGGGCCAAATGGTCGTGCACATGCTTTGGATGGTGAATCTGGGAAGAAAATGAGGCCCATTAGCAATTTTAAGGCATTTGAAGCAAAGTTGACTTTTCAAAATACCCAAAAATTTCCCAACTTCCACAAGGCATATCTTGCTCAATGTTTAAGCTTTGATCATGTTCTTGGACATTTTGGAAAGGTCTTGAAGTCCTCTAACCAATGCCTTTGGTCCTATGTCACTTTGATTTACCAATCTCAAGTTATGGCCTTTGACTTAAAGTCCCTTTTTGTTGACTTTTGAAAATGACCTATAATGTTGAAATTGATAACGTTTTGTGAAAGCATTTCTTGGACTTGAAGTGTGAAAAGGAGTTGTAGGAAATGTCTTTCTATTCAAAATGAGCTTTGGATGGAATTTTTCTGATAAACCATGTGGAAGTTATGCCTTGGTCAAGTTACAGTTGACTTTTTCAACTGTCCAAATATGGCAACTTTTGCATCTTGAGACTTTTTGAGCCATGCTTTGAAAATCATGATCAAGAATTGATAAAATTATGTTTGTGGCTTCAAAATGAGATATTGACCAAAAATTTGGACTTTTGACTGTCAAATGACCATTTTGCCCCTGCAGTTGACTGTAGGGCAATTAGGGTTTTTGACTGTGCAATTTTGTGCTGTAAGTCTTGAAACTTGGTATGAGGATACTTTACCATGCTTATAGGCATGTGGGACTTGCTTGGACCCTTGGAAACTTCATTTTCTTTGCCAGAACCAAAACCCTAGTTTTTGACTGTTAGGAGGCCCTTGAACTGTGCAACCCTTGGGGAATTTTGAAGCATGCTTTTGGCAAATCTTGAAGAATATGGGAGGGCAAATTTTGGGGTACAACAGTTGCCCCTGTTCAATCTTCTTAGACCTGAGGATGTAGATTGGCTGACGTGCCTTTCGTAATCCGAGGGTGGAAGATGATTGAACACTAGAGTGCCCAGAAATTTGCGCTCACATAGTAGCAGTGTGATGGTGGGAATGGGCTTATAGATGCCATTTGGAGATTGATGGATAGGATGATGGGCTTATAGATGCCATGCTGGGGGATGATGGATGGTGGATGGGCTTATAGATGCCACCTGGGTGTCAATCGCGTAAGAGATTCCTTAGCGAGAACTTGCGTACCTGCAAAAGAAAAGGATTACCTGACCCGTTACAGGAGCTGGTCTTCAAATTCTTTGTGTAGATGTGTCCTGACTGGTTACAGGAGCTGAATCTGGAGCTTCAAAAAGGTGATGAATGAACCAGGGATGGTTACTACCTCAACAGGAACAGTGAGAGAACCTTGGACGATTACTACCTCAACAGGAACACTGAGAGAATCTGGGGGCGATTACTACCTCAACAGGAACGCTGAGAGAATCTTGGGCGACTTCTACCTCAACAGTAACGTTGAGAGAATCTTGGGCGACTTCAACCTCAACAGTAACGCTGAGAGAATCTTGGGCGACTTCTACCTCAATAGTAACGCTGAGAGAATCTTGGATATCTTCTACTGAGTCTTTATCAGGAAAATCTGTTAGGGGTCGATTTAGCTGGACTAGAGAAGGCCTTTGACTGGATAAGAAACAGGAAAATCTTAGGGTCGATTTAACTGAACCGGTCTAGGTCTTGAAATCTTCAACTGGATAAGAAACAGGGAGATCCTAGGGTCGATCTGACTGAACCAGAGAAGGCCTTTGACTAGATAAGAAACAGAAAAATCTTAGGGTCGACTTAACTGAACCGGTCTAGGTCTTGAAATGTCTTCAACTGGATAAGAAACAGGGAGATCTTAGGGTCGATCTGACTGAACCAGAGAAGGCCTTTGACTGGATTAGAAACAGAAAAATCTTAGGGTCGATTTAACTGAACCGGTCTAGGTCTTGAATATAGCTGAGAACTTACTGGATCTTTCCTGAAAGGTGAAGGTCAGTCCTATGCAATGCATGATATGGATCAAGCAATGATGTTCTCAACATAAATGAGATTTGTAAGATATGATGCGTATATGCATGCTATAATGATGTATGTGATGTTTATGAATGTATGTTTTCGTCTAGGAAAGCAAATCCTCGACGGGTGCCGGGAAGTCACTCCTGGGCTGATGTTGGAGAATATATCTTTGCTTCTGCTGGGGATGATAGTTGCAAGAACACCGGTAGGAGAAGATAACTCCGTTGGGGAATAAACTTGGCGAATGGATTACTCTGCGGGGAGAAAATTATTCTAACGATCCTGCTGGGAAGCAATACTCTGTGGGGAGAGAGATATTTTGCTGGAATGTTGATGGTAACTTCGCTGGGGATAAGAAGACTTCGCCGAGAACGATCTTTCCGTGGCTTATGGCTGAGGATAACCCAGTTATATCCTGGTAGGGAAATAACTCTTTGAATAAAGCCGGGGGACGCGTTCGTGCTCTGCGAGGATAAGCTTCCAGAATCTACTAGGGATAAGCTTACTGCTTGGGGGGATGGATTCCAACATTCCTGGGGAAATTGGGTTAGACTCTCCTGGGGAAGTTTTGAACTGTATCGAGGAAGTGACTCCATTGAATGTTTGGTATACCGCCGGGGAACAATCTTAGATCAAGGCTGCCGGGGATACTTGTATCTGGCTGGGGAATGTTGAGATCTGCTGGAGGATACCCAACTTCCTTTAGGCTGATAATAGCTTTGCTTGGGGAGAGTGCATTGACTTGCTGACACACTCTCTGGGGAATTAAGATATCTGGTTATGTTCTTTAGCTGAACCTACCTTGGTACCTTGGAGGACAGAACAATTAGATTGTTTAGACAACTCTTTATTGCCCCTGTTTTTAATGTTACCTGTAATTAATCCTTTGTTTCGTATGCAAATATTCATGAGTTAGCAAATTATTGTCAATGCATATATCACAAATTGAACCTTGGACGTTCTTCGCAAAACAAAACAGAAAAGGAAAAACAATTGGCAATTTTAACTGAAAGGTGATTTTTGTATTGATTTTGAATTTGCATGTAAAATAGGCGTTTATGTACAAGAGGCTGACGTCCTAGTAAGAGAACACCGCCGAACAAAAGAGTTTATACAATTTGTACAAAAGAAAATAAAACAGATGTGTGAAATGAATGATCCCACCGGGTTTCAACTCTGCTATTGCCCTTATATCTCCGAGCGTCTCATCACTTGATGACCTTAGTTGAAGATGAAGCTGACTGATTGATGCCGTCTGAACTCGATGTAGATACCTGATTCTGGATGCAAAGTGATCCAATGAGACATAGTATTACGCTTTATCCCTAACTTTTGCATGGACCGCCCTTTCGGGTTTTCAGTCCACCGGGATACCCCTTTTTTCCCAAGCCGCCTTTTCAGGTTTTCGACTTGCCGGGTGTACAGATTTTTTTTCATTTCATCCCTTCATTTTGCCCGAACCCTTTTGGTTCGTCGGGAAGCCCTAATTTTTGCCTAGGCATGTCAGCCTAGCGGGTCTTTATTATGCGTAGTATCTTTTTACTATGTCTGCATTGGCGGGGTGAGGAAGGTCGTCACCATCCATGTTGGTTAGAATCATGGCTCCTCCTGAGAACACATGTTTAACCACAAATGGCCCTTCGTACGTAGGGGTCCATTTGCCCCTTGGATCACTCTGAGGAAGGATGATTCACTTGATTACCAGATCCCCCACTTGATACTCTTGTGGTCTGACCTTTTTGTTAAATGCCCTGATCATCCGTTTCTGATATGTCTGACCATGACAGATAACAGCAAGTCTCTTTTCATCAATAAGGTTTAATTGATCAAGTCGTGTCTGGATCCAATCATCTTCGTTCAGATTTGCATCCTTCATTATCCGGAGAGAGGGTATTTGCACTTCGATCGGTAAGACTGCCTCCATACCGTAGACCAAGGAGAAAGGAGTTGCCCCGGTTGACGTCCTGGCTGAGGTACGGTACCCATGTAGAGCGAACGGTAACATTTCGTGCCAATCTTTATAGGTCACTGTCATCTTCTGCACGATTTTCTTGATATTTTTATTTGCTGCTTCTACAGCCCCATTCATCTTCGGTCTGTAAGGAGAAGAGTTGTGGTGCTGTATCTTAAACTGCTCGCAGAGCTCAGTGATCATCTTGTTATTGAGATTGGTACCGTTGTCTGTAATAATTCTTTCTGGGACGCCGTATCGACAGATCAGATTATGCCGAATGAACCGTGCCACAACAGCCTTGGTTACCGTAGCGTAGGAAGCTGCTTCAACCCACTTCGTGAAGTAATCACTTGCAACCAGGATGAAGCGATGCCCATTGAATGCCGTAGGTTTAATCTCACCGATCATATCTATACCCCACATTGCAAACGGCCAAGGCGCAGTCAAAACATTCAGAGGAACTGGAGGAACATGCACCTTGTCTGCATATATCTGGCATTTATGGCATGTCCGAGAGTGTTGGTAGCAGTCAGCTTCCATTGTGGACCAGAAATACCCTGCCCGAAGGATTTTCTTTTCCATAGTGTGTCCACTGGAATGTGTTCCGAAGGTCCCTTCATGTAACTCTTCCATAATCCTTTCTGCTTCAGTCTTATCCATACAACGCAGTAAGGTCGAATCATGGTTTCGCTTATACAGGATGCCGTTGCTAAGGAAGAACTTTGCTGCGAACCTTCTCAGAAACTTCTTATCGTTGACAGACGCACCTTCAGGGTATTCCTGAGCTTCCAAGTATCTCTTCACCTCATGGTACCAAGGCTTCTCAGTCACCAATTCAGTTTCAAGATCACAACAGTATGCCGGTTCGTCCAGTTTCCAGATGATGATCCGGGGAGCCTCATTGTCCCATTTGACCTTGAACATAGAAGACATCGTAGCTAACGCGTCCGCCAACTTATTTTCCTCTCTTGGAAAGAGTTCAAAGGTTATCTCTGTGAAGTGAGGGATCAATGTCAACACACATTCTCTGTAAGGAATAAGATTCTGATGTTTCGTATCCCACTCTCCTTTGATCTGATTGATCACGAGAGCGGAATCTCCGAAGACACTCAGAAACTTGATCCTTAAGTCAATCGCAGCTTGAAGACCCATGATGCATGCCTCATACTCCGCCATGTTGTTGGTGCAGTTGAAACATAGTCGGGCAGTAAGCGGAGTATGAGTGCCTTGAGGGGATATGATCACAGCGCCGATACCGTTACCCAAAGCGTTGGAGGCTCCGTCAAAGTGCATAGACCATCGGGATCCTTCTTCAGGTCCTTCATCCGGTCCGGGTACTTCACAATCAGTCACTATCATGATACTCTCGTCAGGAAACTCAAAGTTCATTGACTGATAGTCGTCTACTGCCTGATGTGCCAAATGGTCTGCCAATACACTTCCTTTGATGGCTTTCTGAGTCGTGTATTGAATGTCGTATTCTGTCAAGATCATCTGCCATCTTGCTATTCTCCCAGACAGAGCAGGCTTTTCGAATATGTACTTTATAGGATCCATCTTTGAGATCAACAAGGTGGTATGAGTCAGCATATACTGTCTCAGCCGGCGAGCAGCCCATACCAAAGCGCAACAAGTTTTCTCAAGCAGTGAGTATCGGGTCTCACAGTCGGTAAACTTTTTGCTAAGGTAATAAATGGCATGCTCTTTTCGGCCAGACTCGTCATGCTGCCCCAGCACACACCCCATTGAATTGTCAAGCACTGTCAGGTATAGTATCAGAGGTCTCCCTTCAACCGGTGGCATAAGGATGGGTGGTTCTTGGAGATACTCTTTGATTCTGTCAAAAGCAGCCTGACATTCATCATTCCAACGTACTACCTGATATTTCTTCAGCAGCTTGAAGATTGGCTCACAAGTAGCAGTCAGATGCGAGATGAACCGGGCGATGTAATTCAGGCGTCCTAGAAAGCCTCTGACCTCTTTCTCTGTCTTAGGAACTGGCATCTCTTGAATAGCTTTAACCTTGGCAGGGTCCACTTGAATACCCTTATCACTTACAACGAAGCCTAGCAACTTTCCAGATCTTACCCCGAAGGTGCACTTGTTCGGGTTCAACCTCAGCTTGTACAACTTCAGACGGTCAAACAATTTCTGCAGATGATCAAGGTGTTCTTCCTCAGTTTGAGACCTTGCAATCATGTCGTCAACATACACTTCTATCTCATGATGGATCATGTCATGAAATAAAGCAACCATGGCACGTTGGTAGGTTGCCTCAGCATTTTTCAGTCCAAAAGGCATGACCTTGTAGTAGAAGGTGCCCCACTGAGTAACGAAGGTAGTCTTTTCCATGTCTTCAGGAGCCATCTTGATCTGATTGTAGCCTGAAAAACCATCCATGAAAGAGAACACCTTATGCTGAGCAGTATTGTCAACAAGGACATCAATGTGAGGTAGGGGGAAGTCATCTTTGGGGCTGGCCCTGTTCAGATCCCTGTAGTCCACACACATTCTGACCTTTCCATCCTTCTTTGGTACCGGCACCACATTAGCAACCCAATGAGGGTAAGAAGTCACTGCAAGGAACCCGGCATCAAACTGTTTCATAACCTCGACTTTGATCTTCTCAGACATCTCTGGACGCATACGGCGGACCTTTTGCTTAACCGGAGGACAGTCTTCCTTAGTAGGCAAATGATGGACCACAATATCGGTATCCAACCCGGGCATGTCTTTGTAGGACCAGGCAAAGATCTCCATATAATCATGTAGCATCTGAGTCAACCGTTGCCTCGCGCTGAGCTCTAGGTTGGCGCCAATCTTAACTTCCTTCTTGCCCGTCTCAGTACCCAGATTTATTGTTTCCACTGGCTCTTCGTGTGGTTGAATTGCCCTTTCTTCTTGGAGCAACAGTCTTGCAAGCTCGCCAGGCACTTCACAATCATCTTCACCTCCGTCTTCGGCTAAGTTGATCGGATTTTCGAAGTCATAACTGGCAGTAGCAAATTCGTTACCAGTGAGATCCAGAGTGGATTAAAACCTGTATGAGTGAGTGTGTGTAAATACAACTGTTTTGAAATATATAAAGGAAGGAAAGAAAGAAAAGGAGCATAAGATTTGAAATGCGAGAAAACGTCCAAGATCTTTATTCATGATATATGAAATGACAATTTATATGCCCTCACAAATGAAGCCAACGGTGCCTCGGGTAAGACACCGGGCCATAGAGTTTTAATTGTTTATTACAAATAATAAAAACAAAAGAATTCATTACTCAGTAACAAGAGAAACAAGTAGGTTGTCCTTTGCAATCCAATTGCTAGGTTCACTGTCGGTTGCCGGGTAAATCCAGCTGTCGAACTCAGCTTCATCCACTTCATCATCCTCTCTGATAGCATTCACTCCATGAGCAGGCAGGGGAGCTGTCACTACATTAGGCTTCTCAGATGCCTCAAACTGTACCTCCTTGGCATCAATAAGGTCCTTCTGCTTGTTCCTTAAGGCCCAACAGTCATCAGTGGAGTTCCCCGGGCTATCGGAGTGATAAGCACATCGGGCATTGGGATTGTATTTCGGAGAGGCAGTATTCACAACTTTCGGGGCCTCCCTGTCAGTCACTAAGTTGGTGGACAACAACTACGGCAAGATTTGCGATAGGGTCTGTGATCGGTGGATCTGGAACTGACTGTTTAACGCTGGTTCACGAAGATGTCGCGGAAGCAAGAGTCGCCACCGTCTTTTATTTTCTCCAAATGGAAAGGACAAAAGCACAGAAAAATTCCTTAAAGAGATTGCTCTCGGTTCGGGAGGTAGATTATAGAAAGGGAAGGTGTTAGCACCCTTTCTATCCATGGTTATCCATGGGCTCTTAGATACTTGCTCATTTGTGTTTTCAAAATCGTTTGTTTGCTTTTCAACTGTGGGTTTTAAAAAGTCTCTTTGAAAATTTCAGTTCGACTCTTGTATCAGTCCTCAAGAGTGTTTAAAAAATTGCTTTCGAAAGCTTTTTGAAAAGGTGTTGGTGTGAAAAGTATTTTTGATTTGTTTTTGAAATTAGAGCAAGTATCTAGAGTCGTCTACCTACCCTAAGGAATTCGTCTGTGTAAATGTCCTTTAAAGTAGTGCCATCCCACCATTGAGAGGTAGGTAGCACCACTATTGGAGTTGTTCGGGTCAATTCGAGGTTCGGGACATGGTGATCACCAGAGCAATGGGAAGACACCTTAGAAGCTACCCTCATGCCAGGTTCCCGGATCATGAGGACTTACTAAGACATCCTCTACTCGACGATCACCTTTCGAGGCAAGGCAACAGTGAGGCGTATCCTAGGGGTGGTGTGTGATTTGTGTGTCAGATTCATTTATGTTTGTCTTTTGTCATGTTATGGTGATCTACGCTTTTGTTTTTATTTTAGTCATTCATTCTTGCATGCCATTATTAACAGTTAAAAGTGCGAAAATTAAAAGTTTCTAAACTATTACAAAGGCGCGGGTCCACATCGCCAAATTTAATCCAGGACCCGATTTGACAGAAAATAAAGAAATAAAGTAAAGTGCGAAATATAAATATTTACACGGCTTTGGGAGAGTTACATCAATATTTAAAAGAAATAAAATAAAATGCGCGAATTAAATTAAAATTGAAAGCGAGGGCGTTGGACCCTTTTTAATGAAATTAAATTATTATTAACAAATTAATTAAAATAAAATAAAAAGAAATTATTTTTGAGGGTTTTTGGTATTTATGATTTTTATGTGAATTAAATGAAATTAAGAAATTAATTAATTAACCCTAATTCTACAATTTTTATTTATTAAGAAAAACATGTTAAAGTTAAACCTAAAATTAATCTAATTATTTACATGGTAATTTATTTACAAAAATAACATTTAATAATTAATTATGGTGAAAAAAGAAAAAAAAAGAATAAAAGTAATTAAAACCTAATTCTATAAATTTTAAGTTTATTAGAAAAATATTAAGATTTAAACCTAAATTTAACCTAATTAGTTAGTGAAATTTATTTACAAAAAAAACATTAAAATAAAATATATTAGTTTTTTTCTTTTCTGATTTTTTGTTATTTTTTTATATTTTATGAAAATAATTAATTCAAGGAATATATAAAAAAAGAAATAATTGAAATAGATAAAAATAAGAAAGAAAAGAATTGTAAAACCTAGGGGGGTTCTGTCCCCAATTGGAGGTATGACTTAGCAATTCAGGCCCAATTGATTTCTGGCCTGGTTGACTTTTATGCTGGCGTGTGTTTCATTGACTGAGGCACACCATATGCTCTGAATCCTGGCCTTGGGTTTGACGTAGTGGGACGGGTGGCACGCTCGAATGTAAGGCCATAGGGTGGACGCTTGTAAATGAGCTACACAAGAATACAATTAGAAGAAAAATATAAGGAAAGGGAGGGGGACCTGGGATCGAACCCAGGTCCTGTTGGCTACCAATACACATGCCTGCCACTGAGCTACCAACGCTTCTTTGTATATTATATAACTAACAATTAATATAAGAGAAAATAAGAGTTAGCGGGATTTTAGCGCGAAAATTTAAATGAACCAATTGCTGCCTTACACTTCATCATCTTCTTCCTTAATGCGCTTTTTCCTGTAATATAAAAAGGGTTAGCGGGGGTTTTAAACCCCCCCAAAATATGCATTTTTTAATAATAGCGAACAGGCCATATGGCCACATAAATTAGGCGCGATGGGTGTTTTCAAATCGTCCAGGCTCCCTGATTTCAACCATGGTATTAAGGTGTTCTAATTTTACAGTATTCAGAAACGCCCAATTTCAAGTTTGAAGAACCCTAGCGTCCTTTAATGGCGATTCTTCATATAACGCGTGAAAACTCAATTAAAGCACACAGTTAGCTTCAGAATCAATTAATTAGTAAGAATCCACAAGAAAAATGCAATGAGAATGCTTAAATATTGAAACACGAATATGAAAAAAATGTGAAAAAGTTTGAATTCCCTATACCAATTCTGGGCGTTAGGGATGATGTTCTTGATTGGAATAGTCTCCTGGTCACCTTGGCAAGCTAATGGAGTGGTTATTTGATCTTGAAAAGCATTGGAAGTTGGTTTTCAGTTTTAGAATTTTTTGTAAAAAACTCAAACTTGGTTATGCTTTTCTGGCGCAGCTTTTTGGTCCTGGGCACTAGGGTTTGCATGAGTATATATGTGTGAATGATTAGGGTTGAAAAATTGATCCAAAGAACCTTTGCATTGATGAAGAGATATTTGATTTTCATGGCAAATATTTTCCAATCTTTTCCACATGTTTTTGATGCCAATCATATCCAATTGCCATGATTCTTTCCAAATCTGATCATGCACGAAATATTGAGTGTATTCCATGCATAAAAAGATTTAAAAACTTAGGTTTGGTATTTTTCATATATTTTAATTAATTAAATGAATTATTAGCAATTAAAAATTCAAATAAATAAATAAAAATGATGAAAAACTTCCCTTTGGGCCAAATGGTCGTGCACATGTTTTGGATGATGAATCTTGGAAGGAAAAGAGGCCCATTAGCAATTTTAAGACATTTGAAGCAAAGTTGACTTTTCAAAATATCCAAAAATTTCCCAACTTCCACAAGGAATATCTTGCTCAATTTTTAAGCTTTGCTCATTTTCTTGGACATTTTGGAAAGGTCTCGAAGTCCTCTAACCAATTCCTTTGGTCCCATGTCATTTTGATTTACCAATCTCAAGTTATGGCCTTTGACTTAAAGTCCCTTTTTGTTGACTTTTGAAAATGACCTATAATGTTGAAATTGATAACTTTTTGTGAGAGCATTTCTTGGACTTGGAGTGTGAAGAGGAGTTGTAGGAAATGTCTTTCTCTTCAAAATGAGCTTTGGATGGAAATTTTCTGATAATCCATGTGAAAGTTATGCCTTGGTCAAGTTACAGTTGACTTTTTCAACTGTCCAAATATGGAAACTTTTGCATCTTGAGACTTTTTGAGCCAAGCTTTGAGAATCATGATCAAGAATTGATCAAATGATGTTTGTGGCTTCAAAATGAGGCGTTGACTAAAAATTTGAACTTTTGACTGTCAAATGACCATTTTGCCCCTGCAGTTGACTGCAGTGCAATTAGGGTTTTTGACTGTGCAATTTTGTGTTGTAGGTCTTGAAACTTGGTATGAGGATGCTTGACCATGTTTGTAGGCATGTGGAACTTGATTGGACCCTTGGAAACTTCATTTTCTTTGCCAGAACCAAAACCCTAGTTTTTGACTGTTAGGAGGCCCTTGAACTGTGCAACCCTTGGGGAGATTTTGAAGCATACTCTTTGCATTTCTTGAAGAATATGGGAGGGAAAATTTTGGGGTACAACAGTTGCCCCTGTTCAATTTTCTTAGACCTGAGGATGCAGATTGGCTGACGTGCCTTTCGTAATCCGAAGGTGGAAGATGATTGAACACTAGAGTGCCCAGAAATTTGCGCTCACATAGTAGTGTGATGGCAGGAATGGGCTTACAGATGCCATTTGGAGATTTGATGGATAGCATGATGGGCTTATAGATGCCATGCTAAGAGATGATGGATGGTGGATGGGCTTATAGATGCCAACTGGGTGTCGATCGCATAAGAGTTTCCTTAGCGAGAACTTGCGTACCTGCAAAAGAAAAAAAAAAGATTACCTGACCCGTTACGGGAGCTGATCTTCAAATTCTTTATGTAGATGTGTCCTGACTGGTTACAGGAGCTGAATCCGGAGCTTCAACAGGTGATGAATGAACCAGGGATGGTTACTACCTCAACGGGACGGTGAGAGAACCTTGGATGACTTCAACCTCAACAGTAACGCTGAGCGAATCTGGGGATGATTACCACCTCCGCAGTAACGGGGAGAGAACCATAGGTGACTTCAACCTCAACAGTAATCATTAAGAGAATCTTGGGCGACTTCAACCTCAACAGTAATCATTGAGAGAATCTTGGGCGACTTCAACCTCAACAGTAATCATTGAGAGAATCTTGGGCGACTTCAACCTCAACAGTAATCATTGAGAGAATCTTGGGCGACTTCAACCTCAACAGTAACGCTGAGAGAAACTTGGGGCGATTACTACCTCCGCAGTAACGGGGAGAGAACCACAGGCGACTACAACCTCAACAGTATCATTGAGAGAATCTTGGATATCTTCTACTGAGTCTTTATCAGGAAAATCTGTTGGGGGTCGATTTAACTGGACTAGAGAAGGCCTTTGACTGGATAAGAAACAGAAAAATATTAGGGTCGATTTAACTGAACCGGTCTAGGTCTTGAAATCTTCAACTGGATAAGAAACAGGGAGATCTTAGGGTCGATCTGACTGAACCAGAGAAGGCCTTGGACTGGATAAGAAATAGAAAAGTCTTAGGGTCGACTTAACTGAACCGGTCTAGGTCTTGAAATGTCTTCAACTAGATAAGAAACAGGGAGATCTTAGGGTCGATCTGACTGAACCAGAGAAGGCCTTGGACTGGATAAGAAACAGAAAAGTCTTAGGTTCGATTTAACTGAACCGGTCTAGGTCTTGACATGTAGCTGAGAACTCAACTGGATCTTTCCTGAAAGGTAAAGGTCAGTTATATGCAAGGCATGATGTGGATCAAGCAATGATGTTCTCAACATAAATGAAATTTGTAAGATATGATGCGTAGATGCATGCTATAATGTATGAAGATGTTTATGAATGTATCTTTTCTTCTAGGAAAGTAAATCCTTGACGGGTGCCGGGAAGTCATATCCTGGGCTGATGTTGAAGAATAGATCTTTTGCTTCCGCTGGGGATGATAGTTGCAAGCATACCGGTAGGAGAAGATAACTCCGTTGGGGAATAAACTTGGCGAATGAATTACTCTGTAGGGAGAAAAGTACCCTAACGATCTTGCTAGGAAGCAATACTCTGTGGGGAGAGAGGTACTTTGCTGAGTTGTTGATAATAACTTGCTGGGGATACCCTTGTTGTGTTGGAAGTGTTAATAGACTTCGCTGGGGATAAGAAGACTTCGTCGAGGACGCTCTTTCCATGGCTTTTGGCTGAGGATAACCCAGTTATATCCTGGTAAGGAAATAACTCTTTGAATAAAGCCGGGAGACGCGTTCGTGCTCTGCGAGGATAAGCTTCCAGAATCTACTGGAGATAAGCTTACTGCTTGGGGAGATGGATTCCAACTTTCCTGGGGAAACTGGATTGGACTCTCTTGGGGAAGTTTTGAATTGTATCGGGGAAGTGACTCCATTGAATGTCTGGTATACCGCCGGGGAACAATCTTAGGTCAAGACTACCGGGGATGCTTGTTAGGAATGTCTGTATGATGCTGGGAAATGTTGAGATCTGCGGGAGGATACCCAACTTCCTTAAGGCTGATAGCAGCTTTGCTTGGGGAGAGTGTACTGACTTGCTGGCTCACTCTCTGGGGAATTGGGATGTACTGGTTATGTTCTTCAGCTGAACCTACCTTGGTACCTTGGAGGATAGAACAATTAGATTGCTTGGACAACTCTTTTATTGCCCCTGTTTCTAACGTTACCTGTAATTAATCCTTTGTTCCGTATGCAAATATTCATGAGTTAGCAAATTATTATCAATGCATATATCACAAATTGAACCTTGGACGTTCTTCGCAAAACAAAACAAAAAAGAAATTTTTTTTGGCAATTTTAACTGAAAAAAATGATTTTGTATTGATTTTGAATTTGCCCGTAAAATAGGCGTTTATATACAAGAGGCTGACGTCCTAGTAAGAGAATGCCGCCGAACAAAAGAGTTTATACAAATTTTTTACAAGAGAAGATAAAACAGCTGTGTGAAATGAATGATCCCACTGGGTTTCAACTCTGCTATTGCCCTTATATCTCTGAGCGTCTCATCACTTGATGACCTTGGTTGAAGATGAAGCTGACTGATCGATGCCGTCTGAACTTGATGTAGATACCGGATTCTGGATGCAAAGTGATCCAATGAGACATAGTATTACGCTTTTATCCCTAACTTTTGCCTGGACCGCCCTTTCGGGTTTTCAGTCCACTGGGATACCCATTTTTGCCCAAGCCGCCTTTTCAGGTTTTCGATTTGCCGGGTGTACAGATTTTTTTCATTTCATCCCTTCATTTTGCCCGAACCCTTTTGGTTCGCCGGAAAGCCCTAATTTTTGCCTAGGCATGTTAGCCTAGCGGGTCTTTTTCATGCGTAGTATCTTTTTACTATGTCTGCATTGGCGGGGTGAGGAAGGTCGTCACCATCCATGTTGGTTTGAATCATGGCTCCTCCTGAGAACACATGTTTAACCACAAATGGCCCTTCATACGTAGGGGTCCATTTGCCCCTTGGATCACTCTGAGGAAGGATGATTCGCTTGATTACCAGATCCCCAACTTGATATTCTTGTGGTCTGACCTTTTTGTTAAATGCCCTGATCATCCGTTTCTGATACGTCTGACCATGACAGATAGCAGCAAGTCTCTTTTCATCGATGAGGTTTAGCTGATCAAGTCGTGTCTGGATCCAATCATCTTCGTTCAGATTTGCATCCTTCATTATCCGGAGAGAGGGTATCTGCACTTCGATCGGTAAGACTGCCTCCATACCGTAGACCAAGGAGAAAGGAGTTGCCCCGGTTGACGTCCTGGTTGAGGTACGGTACCCATGTAGAGCGAACGGTAACATCTCGTGCCAATCCTTATAAGTCACTGTCATCTTCTGCACGATTTTCTTGATATTTTTATTTGCTGCTTCTACAGCCCCGTTCATCTTCGGTCTGTAAGGAGAAGAATTATGGTGCTTTATCTTGAACTGCTCGCAAAGCTCAGTGATCATCTTGTTATTGAGATTGGTACCGTTGTCTGTAATGATCCTTTCAGGGACCCCGTATCGACAGATCAGGTTGTGCCGAATGAACCGTGCCACAACAGTCTTGGTTACCGTAGCGTAGGAAGCTGCTTCAACCCACTTTGTGAAATAATCAATCGCTACCAGGATGAAGCGATGCCCGTTAGATGTCGTAGGTTTAATTTCACTGATCATGTCTATGCCCCACATTGCAAACGGCCAAGGCGCAGTCAAGACATTCAGAGGAACTGGAGGAACATGCACCTTGTCTGCATAAATCTGGCATTTATGGCATGTCCGAGAATGTTGGTAGCAGTCTGCTTCCATTGTGGACCAGAAATACCCTGTTCGAAGGATCTTCTTTGCCATAGTGTGTCCACTGGAATGTGTTCCGAAGGTTCCTTCGTGTAGCTCTTCCATGATCCTTTCTGCTTCAGTCTTATCCACACAACGCAGCAAGGTCGAATCATGGTTTCGCTTATACAGGATGTCGTTGCTAAGGAAGAACTTTGCTGCGAACCTTCTCAAGAACTTTTTATCATTGACAGATGCACCTTCAGGGTATTCCTGAGCTTCCAAATATCTCTTCACCTCATGATACCAAGGCTTCTCAGTCACCAATTCAGTCTCGAGATCACAACAGTACGCCGGTTCGTCCAGTTTCCAGATGATGATCCGGGGAGCCTCATTATCTCATTTGACCTTGAACATAGAAGACATTGTAGCTAACGCGTCCGCCAGCTGATTCTCCTCTCTTGGGAAGTGTTCAAAGGTTATCTTCGTGAAGTGAGGGATCAATGTCAACACACATTCTCTGTAAGGAATAAGATTCGGATGTTTCGTATCCCACTCTCCTTTGATCTGATTGATCACGAGAGCGGAATCTCCGAAGACACTCAGAAACTTGATCCTTAGGTCGATCGCAGCTTGAAGACCCATGATGCACGCCACATACTCCGCCATGTTGTTGGTACAGTTGAAACATAGCCGGGCAGTGAGTGGAGTATGAGTGCCTTGAGGGGATATTATCACAGCGCCGATACCGTTACCCAAAGCGTTGGAGGCTCCGTCAAAGTGCATAGACCATCGGGATCCTTCCTCAGGTCCTTCATCCGGTCCAGGTACTTCACAATCAGTCACAATCATGATGCTCTCGTCCGGAAACTCGAAGTTCATTGACTGATAGTCGTCTACGGCATGATGTGCCAAGTGGTCTGCCAATATACTTACCTTGATGGCTTTCTGGGTTGTGTACTGAATGTCGTATTCTGTCAAGATCATTTGCCATCTTGCTATTCTCCCAGACAGAGCGGGCTTTTCGAATATGTACTTTATAGGATCCATCTTTGAGATCAACAAAGTAGTGTGAGTCAGCATATACTGTCTCAGCCGGCGAGCAGCCCATACCAAAGCGCAACAAGTTTTCTCAAGCAGTGAGTATCGGGTCTCACAGTCGGCAAACTTTTTGCTAAGGTAATAAATGGCATGCTCTTTTCGGCCAGACTCGTCATGCTGCCCCAACACACACCCCATTGAATTGTCAAGTACTGTCAGGTATAGTATCAGAGGTCTCCCTTCAACCGGTGGCATAAGGATGGGTGGTTCTTGGAGATACTCCTTGATTCTGTCAAAAGCAGCCTGACATTCATCGTTCCAACGTACTACCTGATCTTTCTTCAGCAGCTTGAATATTGGTTCACAAGTAGCAGTTAGGTGCGAGATGAATCGAGCAATGTAATTCAGGCGTCCTAAAAAGCCTCTGACCTCTTTCTCTGTCTTAGGAACTGACATCTCTTGAATAGCTTTAACCTTGGCAGGGTCCACTTGAATACCCTTATCACTCACAACGAAGCCTAGCAACTTCCCGGATCTTACCCCGAAGGTGCACTTGTTCGGGTTCAACCTTAGCTTGTACAACTTCAGACGGTCAAACAATTTCTGCAGATGATCTAGGTGCTCCTCCTCAGTCTGGGACCTTGCGATCATGTCGTCCACATACACTTCTATCTCATGATGGATCATGTCATGAAATAAAGCAACCATGGCACGTTGATAGGTTGCCCCAGCGTTCTTCAGTCCAAAAGGCATGACCTTATAGCAGAAGGTGCCCCACTGAGTAACAAAGGTAGTCTTTTCCATGTCTTCAGGTGCCATCTTGATCTGATTGTAACCTGAAAAACCATCCATGAAAGAGAACACCTTATGCTGAGCTGTATTATCAACAAGAACATCAATGTGAGGTAGGGGAAGTCATCCTTGGGGCTGGCCCTGTTCAGATCCCTGTAGTCAACACACATTCTGACCTTACCGTCCTTCTTAGGTACCGGCACCACATTAGCAACCCACTGCGGGTATGAAGTCACTGTGAGAAACCCGACATCAAACTGTTTCATAACCTCGGCTTTGATCTTCTCAGACATCTCTGGACGCATACGGCGGACCTTTTGCTTAACTGGAGGGCAGTCTTCCCTAGTAGGCAAATGATGGACCACAATGTCGGTATCCAACCCGGGCATGTCTTCGTAGGACCAGGCAAAGATCTCCATATAATCATGTAGCATCTTAGTCAACCGTTGCTTCACGCTGAGCTCTAGGTTGGCACCAATCTTTACCTCCTTTCTGTCTGTATCAGTACCCAGATTTATTATCTCCATTGGCTCTTCGTGTGGTTGAATTGCCCTCTCTTCCTGGAGTAACAGTCTTGCAAGCTCGCCAGGCACTTCGCAATCATCTTCACCTTCGTCTTCGGCTAAGTTGATCGGATTTTCGAAGTCATAACTGGCAGTAGCAAAGTCGTTACCAGTGAGATCCAGAGTGGATTGAAACCTGTATGAGTGAGTGTGTGTAAATACAGCTGTTTTGAAATATATAAAGGAAGGAAAGACAGAAAAGGAGCATAAGATTTGAAATGCGAGAAAAACGTCCAAGATTTTCATTCATGATATATGAAATGACAATTTATATGCCCTCACAAATGAAGCCACGGTGCCCCGGGTAAGACACCGGGCCATAGAGTTTTTAATTGTTTATTACAAATAACAAAACAAAGAAGTTTATTACTGCGTAACAAAAGTAACAGGAGTGTGGTCCTTAGCAATCCAATTGGTCAATCCGCCATCAGTTGTCGGGTAGATCCAGCTATTGAACTCTGCTTCATCTACTTCATTATCCTCTCCAACAGCATTCACTCCTGGATTGGTAATGAGCACAGGAGGTCTTCTGGTCTTTGCCTTCCGCATAGCTTTCTGTCCCTCTACAGTAAAACCCAGCCCAAACTTGTCAGTTTTCTGTGTAAAATCAAGGAGCCTTCCCCAATTAGCACATTCACCTTTCTGAATCACAACCCGGGCATCCTTTAGGGAAGCCATCTTCAAAGGAACATCCTCTTCGACCGTTGTTTCTGCTGCTGCTAAAGTTGGAAGTACCTCTTCGAAATGCTGAAAGGGGGTTTCAATAAACTCCCCGTCCATCTCAATGTACCTGAAAGAATTCAAATGGCTCACCATATACTCCTCCTCTCCCTGCATAGTGACGATCTTCCCTCTGACAGAGTATTTTAGCTTCTGGTGCAAGGTAGAGGTCACTGCCCCAGCTTTGTGGATCCAAGGTCGACCCAGTAGACAAGAATAAGATGGACGGATATCCATCACATAAAAAGTAGAGTCGAATACTTGAGAGCCCACACGAATAGGAATATCCACCTCTCCATGAACCATCCTCTTGGAACCGTCAAAGGCTCTGACGATAATATTGCTAGGCTTCAGCTCCAGGCCTTCACAATCCAAACGATCTAAGGCTTTCTTGGGTAGCACATTCAGGGAAGACCCAGTGTCCACCAACACATGCGCCAGAGTAGTGCCCCTGCATTCGATAGAGACATGTAGGGCGTCATTGTGGTCTCTTCCCTTGGCAGTAAGGTCAGCATCCGAGAAACCCAAACCATTGTCCGCTGTCAGATTTGCTACGCAATCAGTAAACTGATCTGCAGATGTCTCCTGTGGCACATGGGCCGTCTTGAGGAATGAGATCAGGGCCTTAGCATGGGCCTCAGAGCACAGTAATAAGGAGAGCATTGATATCTTGGAGGGCGTATGCCCCAGCTGTTCCACAACATTAAAGTCGCTCTTCTTGATTATTTTTAGGATTTCCTCCATCTCTTGTTGGGAGGCCTCAGCAGTTACAGGTCTTGGTGCCTCCATCCGGGCAGGCTCATCTTCAATCCCTTTGCCCCGAGTATTAGATGACTCGGCAGCAGGGGAAACAACTTGATCAGGAATAGGTACACTTGTAGGTGTTATAGTAAAGGGTCTTTGAATAGCGGGCGGTGCAATGTCAGGCGAGAAGAGCCTGCCACTGCGGGTAACCTTGGCTGGACCAGTAATATTGCTGATGCTGGTGCCAGTGTTGAACTCTTGCTTAATTCCATTCACATACACATATGCCCCATAGTGCCAGGGGACAGCCTTATCAGATTCGTAGGGGAGAGGCCCCGGAACAGTAATAACAACAGGTGCGACAGTCATGATTTGAACAGGCTTCCTCGGGAGAGCCTTGATTGGATTATTGAAGATTGTAACCACAGAAACTTCTTCTACCGGAACCAACTGAACAGCGGACTTCTTGAATAGAATCTCTTTGCTGTCCATTAGGCTTTGGATGCCCAACTTCAGCAAAGGACAACCAGATAGGGAAACAACACAGAACAGGCAACCCTCACTGCAACCCAGAAATAAACCGGCCAGCAGTAGGTTCCTCTTGACAGTCATTAAGGGAGTATCCACATCATCCACAGAAACGGCGTATACATCTTCGTCAACAGCATTTACTCCATGCTGGGGCATAGGAGCGGTCACCACATTCGGCCTCTCAGGCGCTTCAAATTGTATCTCTTTTGCGTCAATAAGGTCTTGCACCTTATTCCTTAATGCCCAACAGTCATCAGTGGAATGCCCCGGGCTATCGGAGTGATAAGCACAGCGAGCATTTGGATTGTATTTTGGAGAGGCAGTGTTTACAACCTTTGGGGCCTCTCTGACAGTCACTAGATTGGTGGATAGCAACTGCGGCAAGATTTGTGATAGAGTCATACTCAGGCGGGTAAACTCTCTTCGGGGTCTTTCAGCCCTTTGAGGATTGTTTTGCCGAGGAGCGGCAGCAGGCTTAGCAATCATCACCGCGTTGACAGATTGGCGGCGCTCAGGTTTCTCTTGTCTTCTGGACCCGTATACCGCACTGGCCTCCTTTTTGAAGGGTTTCTTCTCAGAACTTGACGATGCACGCTTCAGAATCTTACCAGACTTCAACCCAGCCTCAATTCTCTCTCCTGTCAGAATAAGATTAGTAAACCCTGCAGACGAATTCCCGATAAGATGGTTGAAAAATGGCCCAGACAGGGTCCCCAAGAACATGTCTACCAACTCCCGGTCAGTCAACGGAGGCTGCACCCTGCCAGCCAGATCCCTCCACTTCTGTGCGTACTCTTTAAAACCTTCACTTGATCCTAACGACATACCCTGGAGTTGGGTACGTGTAGGGGAAAGGTCGGCATTATATTGATACTGCTTATAGAAAGCAGTAGCCAACTCCTCCCAGTTACGAACCTTGGTCCCATCCAGCTGATAGAACCATTCGAGATGAGTCCCTGAAAGACTCTCCTGGAAGAAGTGGATCCACAAATTCTTATCCACTGAGTACGGTTGGATCTTCCGCACGTACGATCTGAGGTGTAGCTTGGGACAAGACGCCCCGTCATACTTGGTGAAGGATGGTGCTTTGAACTTATGAGGAATGATCACACCAGTAGACAAACCCAAGTCTCCGAAATCCAGCCCAGGCACTTGTTGGATCTCCATAGCATTCAGCTTGTCCTCCAGCTGCTTGTATCTGTCTTCTGCAGGAGGATACTGTTCCTCATCAAAATCAGTCTCGTTGTCGGAGACTACCGGACTAGGACCTTTTTCCCCTTGGGGAGTACCCTTGCCTATAGAAGAACCAGCCTCTTCATTCTGCAGAGTGTTGCCAAACCTTCGGCCCGAGTTGAAAAGAACAGTTCTCCTCTTCTTCTTCTTTTCCTTCTTCAGGAGCAAAGCCTTCAGCTCTTCTTGGCCCTGAGCCAAACCCATGATTAATTCCTGAAATTGCGCATTCTGCGCCTAAAGAGCTTTGATGGACATCTCAGTTGATGATGAGTCAGGATTCATGATGCTGAAATAAACAGCGAAGAACGGTAAGCAACCTGAAAAGAGGAAAACCTGCTATGCACATGATGAATGGAATGCGTATGATTTATGTTTTCAAAGACAATCGGGAATCAACTTTGTAAACAAAAAGGAACACACTTCATTAGATTCAACTTTGAAACTTAAATTGTTCAACAGGTTGCCCTTAGGCGTTACATGAAAGGAAATACTGAAAAGGGAAATAAAACTGTAAAAGAACATCCAGAGCTCCTTATTTATCCCATGGTCTCCTCTTCTCAGTACGGATGTAAGCATTCAAAGCTCGCTCATTCTCCAACTGCTTTGTCAGCTTCTGGATCTTCAATTCCTGCTCGTTGAACTTTTCCCGGTAAGAATCCCGTTCTTCTCGCAGTTGCGACCAAGACCTCTTTAATGTCTCATAATCAGTAGGTATCTGAGGAGGAATGACAGTTGGAGGAACACCATCTTTGTCAGGACACTCAAGAATGACGGGTCTGACAGCTTCATACGGCATACCTAACTTCTGAGCACGGATGCGAACCCATTTGTAGTAGGCTTCCATAGGTAAAGAAGTCTTTGGCCCTAACTCCTGTGGGTCAGCTTTATGAACTTTGTCCCAAGCCTTGATGAATCTACGACGCAGCTCGTCACTATCCACTTGAAACTCAAAACTGATGTGAGGCACCAACATTTCATGGGGGCCTGCTCTTCTGGCTCTTCCAAACTGACGGAGTGCTAGACATGGATTGTAAGAGATTCCTCCTTGGGTACCAATCAGAGGAACATTAGGGTATTCCCCGCATCGATCAATAATAGCTATCTCATCCAAACCTCTGTAAGTCCAAATGATGTCTTTATCGGTGAGAGACATTAACCTATGAGCCCAACCTCTTCCTTCTTGGTTCTTCAGTACGAACTTAGGGAGGTGTGAAATAAACCACCTCACCAACAAAGGGATACAACACCATAGGGTTCCTCATCTTCGGGCAGTACGAGCATGAAGTTGTTGTAGGATATCACCCAAGAGAGTGGGTACAGGATTCTGAGACATAAAGATCCTTATGGCAGTGACATTGATGAAGTTGTCAGGATTAGGAAACAAGACTAACCCATAGATTAAGAGATCCAAGATGTCTTCATATGCCCTAAAGTCTAGGTCATTCCAGAAACCGTTAGCTTTACCAATCAGAAACTTGGCCAAGAAACCCTTAACTCCGCTTCTAGTTACCCAGTTGTCCATTACCTCTTGATGTGTCAAGGGAAGAGCTGTAGCAACCTCCTCAAGCCTGAGGGTCTTTTCCCAACCAGTAAAGGGAATCTGATCCAAGATAGGGATACCAAGCAGATTAGAGAACTCTTCCAGGGTAGGGACCAGCTGGAAGTCTTGAAAGGTGAAGCACTGGTACAGAGGGTCATAGAACTGGGTCAGAACACTCATCAAATGTTGATCCCGCTTTGCAGTGACTAAACTGAGAAGAGAACCATGTCTCTGAATGAAGGAAGTGGTATTTGGAATTCTGCTAACCAACTCTTCAAGCAACTCAGGTGAGTGAACAAAGTTGAACCGGATAGTATTCCTTCGCACAGGTATCATGGTGTCCTACAAAACAGAGCAAAGGTGAAACCCTCTTGTCTTTGAAATGGTCAGTCCTTATGCAGGATGCATGCAATGCTCATGATGTTATGATGTTATGATAAAGCACACCACAAATAGATACAAAGGCAAACATGGTAAGGCACACAAGTCACACAAGGCAAGCCCCTAAAGTTTAGGCCAGCATGAGGTCTAGGTACTACCCTCTTTCAGTTTGTTGGTTCATACCTGTCCTATCAAAGTAACCGGGTTCTTAGAGGATCCCAATATCATTGACTACCCTCAATCGGTCATAACTCCAGCATCCCAATCTTTTCTTGCGGCCAGAACCATCACGAGAGTTTAGCCTCAATGGGCGTAGCATACTGCTACTGTTCTAATGGCCAAGTTGTGTCATTTAAGGTTCTAAGGTTGTTGGTGCTTAATGACTCCTCAGAAGACCCATATTCTCCTCGTTGCGACACAAGGGATATCGGTACAGACCAAGGTGCCACACCAACGTAGCCACTGCTTCACCCGTGTCGGTCTACGCCGGACAGGTCCCTCACAGCTTATGCTACCTAAACAGGGTATCCCCAGATCCGGGTTAGGACCTATGTAACTCCCATGCAACCCACAAATTTAAAGCAGACAAGTCAATACAATTGAAAACACAGTTATGAACTAACCCTAAGGTACACCTCACTTTATAATTATCCCCAGCAGAGTCGCCAGTTCTGTGATCGGTGGATCTGGAACTGACTGTTTAACGCTGGTTCACGAAGATGTCGCGGAAGCAAGAGTCGCCACCGTCTTTTATTTTCTCCAAATGGAAAGGACAAAAGCACAGAAAAATTCCTTAAAGAGATTGCTCTCGGTTCGGGAGGTAGATTATAGAAAGGGAAGGTGTTAGCACCCTTTCTATCCATGGTTATCCGTGGGCTCTTAGATACTTTCTCATTTGTGTTTTCAAAATGGTTTGTTTGCTTTTCAACTGTGGGTTTTAAAAAGTCTCTTTGAAAATTTCAGTTCGACTCTTGTATCGGTCCTCAAGAGTGTTTGAAAAATTGCTTTCGAAAGCTTTTTGAAAAGGTGTTGGTGTGAAAAGTATTTTTGATTTGTTTTTGAAATTAGAGCAAGTATCTAGAGTCGTCTACCTACCCTAAGGAATTCGTCTGTGTAAATGTCCTTTAAAGTAGTGCCATCCCACCATTGAGAGGTAGGTAGCACCACTATTGGAGTTGTTCGGGTCAATTCGAGGTTCGGGACATGGTGATCACCAGAGCAATGGGAAGACACCTTAGAAGCTACCCTCATGCCAGGTTCCCGGATCATGAGGACTTACTAAGACATCCTCTACTCGACGATCACCTTTCGAGGCAAGGCAACAGTGAGGCGTATCCTAGGGGTGGTGTGTGATTTGTGTGTCAGATTCATTTATGTTTGTCTTTTGTCATGTTATGGTGATCTACGCTTTTGTTTTTATTTTAGTCATTCATTCTTGCATGCCATTATTAACAGTTAAAAGTGCGAAAATTAAAAGTTTCTAAACTATTACAAAGGCGCGGGTCCACATCGCCAAATTTAATCCAGGACCCGATTTGACAGAAAATAAAGAAATAAAGTAAAGTGCGAAAGATAAATATTTACACGGCTTTGGGAGAGTTACATCAATATTTAAAAGAAATAAAATAAAATGCGCGAATTAAATTAAAATTGAAAGCGAGGGCGTTGGACCCTTTTTAATGAAATTAAATTATTATTAACAAATTAATTAAAATAAAATAAAAAGAAATTATTTTTGAGGGTTTTTGGTATTTATGATTTTTATGTGAATTAAATGAAATTAAGAAATTAATTAATTAACCCTAATTCTACAATTTTTATTTATTAAGAAAAACATGTTAAAGTTAAACCTAAAATTAATCTAATTATTTACATGGTAATTTATTTACAAAAATAACATTTAATAATTAATTATGGTGAAAAAAGAAAAAAAAAAGAATAAAAGTAATTAAAACCTAATTCTATAAATTTTAAGTTTATTAGAAAAATATTAAGATTTAAACCTAAATTTAACCTAATTAGTTAGTGAAATTTATTTACAAAAAAAACATTAAAATAAAATATATTAGTTTTTTCTTTTCTGATTTTTTGTTATTTTTTTATATTTTATGAAAATAATTAATTCAAGGAATATATAAAAAAAGAAATAATTGAAATAGATAAAAATAAGAAAGAAAAGAATTGTAAAACCTAGGGGGGTTCTGTCCCCAATTGGAGGTATGACTTAGCAATTCAGGCCCAATTGATTTCTGGCCTGGTTGACTTTTATGCTGGCGTGTGTTTCATTGACTGAGGCACACCATATGCTCTGAATCCTGGCCTTGGGTTTGACGTAGTGGGACGGGTGGCACGCTCGGATATAAGGCCATAGGGTGGACGCTTGTAAATGAGCTACACAAGAATACAATTAGAAGAAAAATATAAGGAAAGGGAGGGGGACCTGGGATCGAACCCAGGTCCTGTTGGCTACCAATACACATGCCTGCCACTGAGCTACCAACGCTTCTTTGTATATTATATAACTAACAATTAATATAAGAGAAAATAAGAGTTAGCGGGATTTTAGCGCGAAAATTTAAATGAACCAATTGCTGCCTTACACTTCATCATCTTCTTCCTTAATGCACTTTTTCCTGTAATATAAAAAGGGTTAGCGGGGGTTTTAAACCCCCCCAAAATATGCATTTTTTAATAATAGCGAACAGGCCATATGGCCACATAAATTAGGCGCGATGGGTGTTTTCAAATCGTCCAGGCTCCCTGATTTCAACCATGGTATTAAGGTGTTCTAATTTTACAGTATTCAGAAACGCCCAATTTCAAGTTTGAAGAACCCTAGCGTCCTTTAATGGCGATTCTTCATATAACGCGTGAAAACTCAATTAAAGCACACAGTTAGCTTCAGAATCAATTAATTAGTAAGAATCCACAAGAAAAATGCAATGAGAATGCTTAAATATTGAAACACGAATATGAAAAAAATGTGAAAAAGTTTGAATTCCCTATACCAATTCTGGGCGTTAGGGATGATGTTCTTGATTGGAATAGTCTCCTGGTCACCTTGGCAAGCTAATGGAGTGGTTATTTGATCTTGAAAAGCACTGGAAGTTGGTTTTCAGTTTTAGAATTTTTTGTAAAAAACTCAAACTTGGTTATGCTTTTCTGGCGCAGCTTTTTGGTCCTGGGCACTAGGGTTTGCATGAGTATATATGTGTGAATGATTAGGGTTGAAAAATTGATCCAAAGAACCTTTGCATTGATGAAGAGATATTTGATTTTCATGGCAAATATTTTCCAATCTTTTCCACATGTTTTTGATGCCAATCATATCCAATTGCCATGATTCTTTCCAAATCTGATCATGCACGAAATATTGAGTGTATTCCATGCATAAAAAGATTTAAAAACTTAGGTTTGGTATTTTTCATATATTTTAATTAATTAAATGAATTATTAGCAATTAAAAATTCAAATAAATAAATAAAAATGATGAAAAACTTCCCTTTGGGCCAAATGGTCGTGCACATGTTTTGGATGATGAATCTTGGAAGGAAAAGAGGCCCATTAGCAATTTTAAGACATTTGAAGCAAAGTTAACTTTTCAAAATATCCAAAAATTTCCCAACTACCACAAGGAATATCTTGCTCAATTTTTAAGCTTTGCTCATTTTCTTGGACATTTTGGAAAGGTCTTGAAGTCCTCTAACCAATTCCTTTGGTCCCATGTCATTTTGATTTACCAATCTCAAGTTATGGCCTTTGACTTAAAGTCCCTTTTTGTTGACTTTTGAAAATGACCTATAATGTTGAAATTGATAACTTTTTGTGAGAGCATTTCTTGGACTTGGAGTGTGAAGAGGAGTTGTAGGAAATGTCTTTCTCTTCAAAATGAGCTTTGGATGGAAATTTTCTGATAATCCATGTGAAAGTTATGCCTTGGTCAAGTTACAGTTGACTTTTTCAGCTGTCCAAATATGGAAACTTTTGCATCTTGAGACTTTTTGAGCCAAGCTTTGAGAATCATGATCAAGAATTGATCAAATGATGTTTGTGGCTTCAAAATGAGGCGTTGACTAAAAATTTGAACTTTTGACTGTCAAATGACCATTTTGCCCCTGCAGTTGACTGTAGTGCAATTAGGGTTTTTGACTGTGCAATTTTGTGCTGTAGGTCTTGAAACTTGGTATGAGGATGCTTGACCATGTTTGTAGGCATGTGGAACTTTATTGGACCCTTGGAAACTTCATTTTCTTTTCCAGAACCAAAACCCTAGTTTTTGACTGTTAGGAGGCCCTTGAACTGTGCAACCCTTGGGGAGATTTTGAAGCATACTCTTTGCATTTCTTGAAGAATTTGGGAGGGAAAATTTTGGGGTACAACATGGTCATACTCAAACGGGTAAACTCTCTTCTGGGTCTTTCAGCCCTTTGAGGATTGGTTTGCCGAGGAGCGGCAACAGGCTTAGCAATCATCACCGCGTTGACAGATTGGCGGCGCTCAGGTTTCTCTTGTCTTCTAGATCCATATACCGCACTGGCCTGCTTTTTAAAGGGTTTCTTCTCAGAACTTGTAGATGCACCTTTCTGAATTTTACCAGACTTCATCCCAGCCTCTATTCTCTCTCCAGTCAGAATAAGATCAGTGAACCCTGCAGATGAGTTACCGATCAGATGGTTAAAAAATGGCCCAGATAGGGTCCCCAAGAACATGTCTACTAACTCCCGGTCAGTCAACGGAGGTTGCACCCTGCCGGCCAGATCCCTCCACTTCTGTGCGTATTCTTTAAAACCTTCGCTTGAACCTAGCGACATACCCTGGAGTTGGGTACGTGTAGGGGCAAGGTCGGCATTATATTGATACTGCTTATAGAAAGCAGTAGCCAACTCCTCCCAGTTACGAACTTTGGTCCCATCCAGCTGATAGAACCATTCGAGATGAGTCCCTGAAAGACTCTCCTGGAAGAAGTGGATCCACAAATTTTTATCCACTGAGTACGGTTGAATCTTTCGCACATAGGACCTGAGATGTAGCTTGGGACAAGACGCCCCGTCATACTTGGTAAAGGATGGTGCTTTGAACTTATGAGGAATAATCACACCAGTAGATAGACCCAAGTCTCCAAAATCCAGCCCAGGCACTTGTTGGATCTCCATAGCATTCAGTCTGTCCTCCAACTGCTTGTACCGGTCTTCTGCAGGAGGATACTGTTCCTCATCAAAGTCAGTCTCGTTGTCAGAGACTACTGGACTTGAAGCCTTTCCCCCCTGGGGACTGCCCTTGCCTACAGAAGAACCAGCCTCTTCATTCTGCAGAGTATTGCCAAACCTTCGGCCCGAGTTGAAAAGAACAGTTCTCTTCTTCTTCTTCTTCTTCTCCTTCTTCAGGAGCAGAGCCTTCAGCTCTTCTTGGCCCTGAGCCAAACCCATGATTAGTTCCTGAAATTGCGCATTCTGCGCCTGAAGAGCCTTGATGGACATCTCGGTTGATGATGAGTCAGGATTCATGATGCTGAAATAAACAGCGAAGAACAGTAAGCAACCTGAAAAGAAGAAAACCTGCTATGCACATGATGAATGATATGTGTTTATGCAATGCATTCAAGGGTTCGAAAGTTCAAATTTGTTGTAGACAAAAAAAGAACACACGTTATCATTAAGGAAATAATTGTTCAGTACATCAAAGCCTCATGGGCACAAATTACAAAGCAAATCAATCCCAAAAGACACTACGCATCCTCTTTGGAGCTATGTAGGTGTTGAGATTCCTCTCCTCATGCAATAGGCGGGTGAGCTCCAGGACCTTCTTTTCACTAGCATGTAGACTGGTCTCAAGAGAATTCCGTTCTTCCTTAAGCTGGATCCAGCTCTTCTGCATCTCTTCCCAGGATGTGGGCATGTCAGGATGCTGAATGGTGAAGGACACTTCTCCTTCCAAGACTGGCTCTTTGATCACAGGGAGCACATGAGGATAAGGCATCACTAACTTCTGGGAGCGGGCACGTACCCACTTGAGATAAGATTCCAACGGGATGGAGTTCCTGTGCCCCAGTGTCTTGCTGTCTATCCTACTTGGCATCCTCCACGCTCTGATAAATCTCTGGCGAAGTCCTTGTGCATCATTGTCGAAGTCAAAAACTATACTAGGCATTAACATGTCATGAGGACCATCCCTCCGAGCATAACCAAACTGTCTCCAAGCCAGGCATGGGTTGTAAGTAATACCTCCTCTGATTCCAAGTAAAGGAACATTAGGGTACTCCCCGCAACGATCAATGATAGTGACATCCTCTCTGGACCGAGGGCACCAATGTATATCTGCATGCGTAAGAGTCATCAACCTTTGTGACCATCTCAAACCCCGCTCGTTCTTCAAAACTGATTGTGGAAGGTGCGAAATAAACCACCTTCCCAAGAGAGGAGTGCAACACATAAGGACACCTCTTTTTCTCGTGGTTCGAGTGTAACATGAGTGAAGGATGTCCCCCAGCAATGTAGGTATAGGATTCCTGGACATGAAGATCTGGACAGCACTGATATCTATAAGCTGATCTGGGTTAGGGAACAACACCAAACCATAGACAAGGAGGGCCACAACTTCTTCAAAAGCTTGTAAGTCAAGGGAGTTCCAACATTCATGGGCCTTTTCAAACAGAAACCTGGCTAAGAACCCTTTGATACCACTTCTAACTTCCCAATGTCCCTTGAGGTCAGATGATTGTAGGTGCAAGGCTTTAGCAACCTCTTCAAGCTTGGGTTCCTTTTCTATACCGTTGTAGGGTAGTTGATCAAGGATAGGGATCTTCAGGAGCCGGGAGAACTCCTCCAATGTAGGTACCAGCTGATAATCCAAGAAGGTGAAACAGTGATGCAGAGGGTCAAAGAATTGGAACAGGACCTTTATCATATCTTCCTCAATGTTGGTATTGACCAAGTTGATGAGTCTTCCATGTCTTTCACTGAATGAAGAGCTCTCGGGAATCCTGGATATAAGCTCCTCAAGCTGAGGAGGGACCTTTACAAGGCTGATTTGAATTGTCTTTCTGCGAACAGTTTCCATGTCCTGCAAAACAAGAACAAAGATGAAGATTCGAACACCTGAAATGGTTAGTCAATGCATATGATGCTGGATGATGTCATGATGCTATGATTAAACACACCACAGATATTTACAAAGGCGAACATGTAAGGCACACAAGTCACACAAGACAAGCCCTTAGGGTCTAGGCCAGCATGGGGTCTGGGTATTACCCTCTTGAAGTTGGTGGGCTCAAACCTGTCCTATTAGAAGTAACCGGGTTCTAAGGGTCCCAATATCATCAGATTGCTTTCATTGTTCATCTTTTCGATTTAGCCACTGAACTGGCGACCGAAATATTCCAGGAAAGCAACCCTCAATTGAGTGTAGTATCGAGTATCAACCAACCTCGGACTACACCAAAGTCAGTTATCTCACTACCCTAAAGAGGCCAAGATAGTTCAATTAAGGTTCCTAAGGTCTGTTGATGCTTCACGACACCATGCGGAGGCCCCGTACTCTCCTTGACTGAACTCAAGGGTTACCGGTACACACCAAAGTGCAACATAAAGTAGCAGACTGTTTCAACCTTGTCGGTATACCCCGCACAGTTCCCTCACAGCCTTGTTGCTACTTTCTAAGAAGGTATTCCCCAGATCCGGGTTAGGATCTATAGAACTCCCAAGCAACCCACAATTTAAAGCAAGCAAGTCAATACAATTGAAAACACAGTTATGAACTAACCCTAAGGTACACCTCACTTTAAGTTTCCCCAGCAGAGTCGCCAGTTCTGTGATCGGTGGATCTGGAACTGACTGTTTAAAGCTGGTTCGCGAAATGTCGCGGAAGCAAGAGTCGCCACCGTCTTTTATTTTCTCCAAATGGAAAGGACAAAAGCACAGAAAAATTCCTTATAGAGATTGCTCTCGGTTCGGGAGGTAGATTATAGAAAGGGAAGGTGTTAGCACCCTTTCTATCCATGGTTATCCATGGGCTCTTAGATACTTGCTCACTTGTGTTTTCAAAAATGGTTTGTTTGCTTTTCAACTGTGGGTTTTAAAAAGTTTCTTTGAAAATTCCAGTTCGACTCTTGTATCAGTCCTCAAGAGTGTTTGAAAAATTGCTTTCGAAAGCTTTTTGAAAAGGTGTCGGTGTGAAAAGTATTTTTGATTTGTTTTTGAAATTAGAGCAAGTATCTAGAGTCGTCTACCTACCCTAAGGAATTCGTCTGTGTAAATGTCCTTAAAGTAATGCCATCCCACCATTGAGAGGTAGGTAGCACCACTGTTGGAGGTGTTCGGGTCAATTCGAAGGTTCGGGACATGGTGATCACCAGAGCAATAGGAAGATACCTTAGAAGCTACCCTCATGCCAGGTTCCCGGATCATGAGGACTTACTAAAACATCCTCTACTCGAAGATCACCTTTCGAGAGGCAAGGCAACAGTGAGGCGTACCCTAGGGGTGGTGTGTGATTTGTGTGTCATGTTCATTTACATTTATCTTGTTCATGTCGGGGGTGATCTACGCGTTGCTTTTATTTTAACATTCATTCTTGCATGCAATTTATTAGCAATTAAAAAGGTTGCGAGAAATATAAAGTTCCTAAACTATTACAAAGACGCGGGTCCACATCGCCAAATTAAATCCAGGACCCGATTTGACATAAAATAAAGTGCGAAAGATAAATATCAAATTTACACGGCTTTAGGAGAATTACATAAATATTTAAAAGAAAGGAATAAGAATAAAATGCGCGAAGAGAATAAAAATCGGGAATGCGAGGGCGTTGGACCCTTTTAAGGAAATTAAATTACGATTAACCAATTAATTAAATTAAAATAAATGGAAAAGATTTTTTTGGAGTTTTTGGTATTTATGGAATTTTAATGAGGAAATTATGGAATTTAAAACCTAATTCTAGTTATTTTAACTTATTAAGAAAAGCATTAAAATTTAATCTAAAATTAACCTAATTAATTAATACAATTTTATTTACAAAAATAAATAATTAATTATTAATAATGAGAAAAGAAAAGGATAAAAGTCTTTTAAAACCCTAATTCTACAAATTTTAAGTTTATTAGAAAATATTAAAATTTAATCTAAAATTAACCTAATTAATTAACAAGATTTATTTACAAAAAATATTAAACCAAATATATATTTTTTTTTTGTCTTTTCTGATTTTTATTATTTTTATGTGAAATTAATTTTTATTGAATTAAAAGGAAAACAATTGAATTAAAACAAATAATAAAGGAAAATAGAATAAAGAAAAGAGAAAGAAATACAATACAAGGGGGGGGGGGGGGTTCTGCCCCAATCAGGAGGTGTTGTCCAGCAATTAAGCCCAAGGAGCCTGGTCCTTTTTTTGACTTCTCAGTGTTCACGTGTGTGGGCGTTGACTGATGCCCATGGTGTTCTTCAGATTATAGCCCTTTGATTGATCTCAATAAGCGCGTGGCAAGCCTGGATGATGGACGTATGGTGAACCCTGGGATTGAAACTGCATGGGATTATATTAAAACAAAATATATCAAGAATATGGGGGGACCTGGGAATCGAACCCAGGTCCCAAGGTTTGCCAGCGTTGCTTTCCACCATCTATGCTGCATTGTAACTTTGTAATGATAATAGATAACAATTAATATATAAAAAAACAAAGCACTAATGCTATGGATCAAAGAAAACGCGCTAAATTTTAAACTACCCTATCACTTGGAGCCAAGTCATCGTCTTCCCCATCCGTTCGCTTTTGGCCTGAAAAAAAACAGTTAGATAGCGGGGGTTTTAAACCCCCACTAAATAGTGCATACGAAAATAGCGAATAGAATATGGTGGCTCATAAATTAGGCGCGAGGTATGGAATCCATTGGTAATGATCTCCTGGTTCTAATGGCGTGGGTCTCAGGTCTCAATTTTTCCATAAAAGTAAACCCCCAATTTTACAGCTTGGTAACCCTAGTAAGCTTCCATGGTGATTTTGCGTATAGGCCAGCAAAACTCAATCAAAACATATGGTTAGCTTTAGAATGATCCAATTAACATAAATCAATAAAGAAAATGCAATGAGGATGCTTAAGAATTGAAACACGAATATGCATATTTTCATGAAAAGTGAAACATATTTCTACCAATTCTTTGTGTTAAAACTAGTGGCTTTGATCCAGGAATGTTCACTGATGCTTCAGGAATGTAATGGAGTCAATATTTTGCCTTGAAACTCCTTGAAATCGTGATTTCAGTTTTTGAAAATTTGGAAAAAATGCCAACTTTGTTCTTCAGATGGGGCGCAGCTTTCAGGTCTCTTGGCATTAGGTTTTGATCACACTTATATGAGGATGGATTAGGGTTGAGTTTTTGATCCAAAGAATCCTTGCATTGATGGAATGAAAATTTGATTTTCATGCATAATTTTTTCAATCTTTTCCATGCATATTTGATACCAATCATGTCCAAATCACCTTGATTCTTTCCATATCTGATAATGCACGAAATCTTGAAGATATTTCATGCATAAAAAGATTTGAAAAGCTTGCTTTGGTATTTTTTACATATTTTATTTTATTAAATGAATTAATAGCAATTTAAAATTCAAATAAATAAATAAAAATGATGAATAAATTCCCTTTGGGCCAAATGGTCGTGCACATGCTTTGGATGATGAATCTGGGAAGAAAATGAGGCCCATTAGCAATTTCAAGGCATTTGAAGCAAAGTTGACTTTTCAAAATACCCAAAAATTTCCCAACTTCCACAAGGCATATCTTGCTCAATTTTTAAGCTTTGATCATGTTCTTGGACATTTTGGAAAGGTCTTGAAGTCCTCTAACCAATGCCTTTGGTCCCATGTCATTTTGATTTACCAATCTCAAGTTATGGCCTTTGACTTAAAGTCTCTTTTTGTTGACTTTTGAAAATGACCTATAATGTTGAAATTGATAACTTTTTGTGAGAGCATTTCTTGGACTTGAAGTGTGAAGAGGAGTTTTAGGAAATGTCTTTCTATTCAAAATGAGCTTTGTATGGAATTTTTCTGATAAACCATGTGGAAGTTATGCCTTGGTCAAGTTACAGTTGACTTTTTCAACTGTCCAAATATGGCAACTTTTGCATCTTGAGACTTTTTGAGCCATGCTTTGAAAATCATGATCAAGAATTGATAAAATTATGTTTGTGGCTTCAAAATGAGATGTTGACCAAAAATTTGGACTTTTGACTGTCAAATGACCATTTTGCCCCTACAGTTGACTGTAAGGCAATTAGGGTTTTTGACTGTGCAATTTTGTGCTGTAAGTCTTGAAACTTGGTATGAGGATACTTGACCATGCTTATAGGCATGTGGGACTTGCTTGGACCCTTGGAAACTTCATTTTCTTTGCCAGAACCAAAACCCTAGTTTTTGACTGTTAGGAGGCCCTTGAACTGTGCAACCCTTGGGGAATTTTGAAGCATGCTTTTGGCAAATCTTGAAGAATATGGGAGGGAAAATTTTGGGGTACAACAATATGATTGCAAGGTCGCAAACTAAAGAAGAGCATCTCGATCACCTATACAAGCTATTCGAGAGGTTGAAGAAGTACAAGTTGAGGTTGAACCCTAATAAGTGCACATTCGGAGTAAGGTCTAGAAAGCTTCTAGGTTTTGTCGTCAGTAGTAAAGGCATCGAAGTTGATCCTGCAAAGGTAAAAGCCATTCAAGAAATGCCAGTTCCCTGCTCTGAGAAGGAAGTTAGAGGATTCTTGGGTCGTCTTAATTACATTACCCATTTCATATCTCACTTAACTGCTACTTGTGAACTAATCTTCAAACTCTTGAAGAAAAATCAAGTAGTCAGATGGAACGATGACTGTCAAGCCGCATTCGACAAGATCAAGGAATATTTGCAAGAACCCCCAATCCTGATGCCTCCAGATAAAGGAAGACCTTTGATCATGTACTTGACGATGCTAGAGAATTCTATGGGGTGTGTGTTGGGCCAACATGACGAGTCTGGCCGAAAAGAGCATGCAATATACTACCTGAGCAAAAAGTTTATCGACCGAAACCAGATATTCACTGCTCGAGAAAACTTACTGCACTCTAGCATGGGCTGCTCGCCGGCTAAGACATTATATGTTGACTCACACCACTTTATTGATTTCTAAGATGGACCCTATCAAGTACATATTCGAGAAGCCCGCTCTCTCTGGACGGATAGCTAGATGGCAAATGATTCTGACCGAATACAATATTTAATATACAACACAAAAGACCATCAAAGGAAGTGTATTAGTAGATCATTTGGCTCATCAAGTTGTTGATGACTATCAATCTATGAACTTTGACTTCCCGGATGAGAATATCATATTAGTGACGGACTATGCAAAACCTGGACTGTATGATAGACCTGAACAAGGGTCCCGATGGACTATGGTTTTTGATGGGGCTTCTAATGCTTTGCGTAATGGAATCGGTGCTGTGGTAATTTCTCCTGAAGGTTGTCACACTCCTTTCACTGTTAGACAGTGCTTCAATTGTACGAATAACACGGTTGAGTACGAGGCATGCATTTTGGGTTTAAAGGTTGCCATTGACTTGAGGATCAAACATTTGGATATATTTGGAGACTCCGCTCTAGTGATTAGCCAAGTGAAAGGAGACTGGAACACTAAGCATCCTGACCTAATTCCTTACAAGGAGCTTATGTTAACTCTGATTCCATGCTTCGAAGAGATCACCTTTGAACATTTCCCCAGAGAAGAAAATTAGTTGGCTGACGCCTTAGCAACAATGTCTTCCATGTTCAAGGTCAAATGGAACAACGAAGCTCCTATGATCATAATTGAAAGATTCGACGAACCTGTACACTGCTATGAGCTTGACGCTGACAAAGAGAAACTGTGGTACCATGAGGTGAGGAGATATCTTGAGGCACAATAATATCCTGAAGGAGCTTCCATAAATGATAAGAAATTCTTGCGAAGATTTTCAGCCAAATTCTTTCTAAGTAATATAATCCTATACAAGCGCAACCATAATTCTACTCTACTCTGATGTGTGGACAAGAAGGAGGCAGAGAAAATTATGGAAGACATGCATGATGGCCTCTTTGGGACCCACTCTAATGGACACACTATGGCCAAGAAAATCCTAAGGGCTGGTTATTATTGGTCCACAATGGAAACTGATTGTCATCATCACTCAAGGACTTGCCATAAGTGTCAAATCTTTGTTGACAAGGTCCATTTACCTCCTATCCCTCTAAATGTCATGACTGCTCTGTGGCCGTTTGCAATGTGGGGACATTGATATGATTGGAGAAATTAAACTTACTGCTTCCAATGGACACTGTTTCATCCTTGTGGCTATTGATTACTTTACCAAGTGGGTCGAGGCTGCCTCATATGCCTAAGTTACCTAGAACATTGTAGCCAGGTTTATCAAGCATAACCTCATCTTCCGCTACAGTATCCCCGAAAGAATCATCACTGACAATGGAACCAACCTCAACAATGCCATGATTACGGAACTCTGTACTCAGTTCAAAATAAAGCATCACAATTCTTCTCCATATAGACCCAAGATGAATGGCACAGTGGAAGCTGCCAATAAAAATATCAAGAAGATTATGCAAAAGATGGTGGTAACATATAAAGACTGGCATGAGATGTTACCGTTTTCTCTCCATGGCTACCGTACTTCAGCTCGAACATCAACTGGGGTAACCCCTTTCTCATTGGTCTATGGCACGAAAGCCGTCCTACCTGTCAAAATTCAAATTCCCTCTCTAAGGATAATGAAGGAAGCAAATTTAGGTGAAGAAGAATGGATTCAGACTAGGTTGGATCAGTTGAACTTGATTAACGAGAAGCGACTGGTTGTTGTTTGTCATGGTCAAATGTACCAAAAACGTATGATCAAGGCTTTTAACAAAAAGATCAAGCCTCGAGTATATCAGACTGGCGACTTGGTAATAAAGCACATCATTCTTCTACAAGGCCACCCTAGGGTAAAATGGACTCCCACTTATGAAGGACAATTTGTTGTAAAGAAAGTTTTCTCTGGTGGTGCCATGATGCTGACTACTATGGATGGCGACTTCCCACATCCTGTGAACGCGGACATAGTTAAAAAATACTATCCATAAAATGACCCACTAGGTTGACATACCTAGGCAAAAATAAGGGCATCCCGACAAACCAAAGAGGTTCGGGAAAAAATTAGGGATATATGCAAAATATTGTACACCTGACGAGTCGAAAACCCGAAAGGGAGACTTGGGCAAAAACGGGTATCCTGGTGGGCTGAAAACCCGAAAAGGCGGTCCAGGCAAAAGTTACGGATTAAAAGCGTATGACTATATCCCGTGGGATCGTTACAGCCAACTTTATTACCAAGGACCATATTCAAATGGTCCAAGATCAATCCAATCAACTTCTAATCAACAACAAGGGATACTGTTTGAAGACATAGGGGCAATAGTAGGGTTGGAACACAATGAGATCATTTTCACATGGCTATTATTTTTTTGTTTTCACTTTGTATTCTTTCCATTATTTCGACGACCTCCTCTTACTAGGATCTCAACCTCTTTGTACAAAAATGCCTATTCATGGGAAAAACATCAATACAAATATTCTTTGAAGTGCAAACTTTCTATTTTTTCTATTTTGTGTGCAAAAGTGTCCAATGACTAAAATTGAATGAACATGTGCATATGAACATGATTAAACTTTTAACAAATGTATGATTAAAAACAGTAACAAGCATTCCCTTAAATGCATTTGAGATGTCCCCACAGAGTTATTTCATTAACATTATCCCCACAGTTTGGAGTCATAAAATCCCCAGCCAAAGTTTCAATCTCTAGAAGATCCTCTCCCCAGTTGAGTTTGGTCTTAAAAGAAAGCCTTATGGAATTATTCCTCCCCAGCAGTTCATCCAATATCCTCTTTAACATGGTTTATTTCCCCAATAAATGGAGAAATTCCCCAGCTTAAGTTTTCCTCTCAGACTATTACAAATTAAGAGACCACAACCCCTAATCCCTAGTGAAGTCGCCAACGGAGCCGTTACTATCCTCGAAAGTTCATATGAAGCTTGGACCCGACCAAATACCAGTTAAACTCCATCCTGCCCTCAAATTGCTTAAACATGGACTCGACCAATAAACAATTTAAGTTACTGAAGCCTGGACCCGACCATATACCAATTGACTCAAATTATTGTAAAACATAGATCTGTCCAGTAAACAATTCAAGTTACTAAAGCCTGGACTTGACCAAATACCAGTTAACCTCAAGTTCAAATTATTGAAAAATCTGGATTCGACTAGATAACAATCCAATTGCTGAAACCTGGACCTGACCAGATAATAGTTGACCTCAATTCTTCAAGTTACTGAAGCCTGGACTCGATCAGATAGCAGTTTAACTTCCTCAAATCATTGCTGAAACCTGGACCCGACCAAATAACAGTTAACCTCAAGGCTAAGTTGCTACGAAACCTGGACCTGACCAGATACTAGCTAAACTTCAAAGCAAGTTACTACGAAGCCTGGACCCGACCAGATACTAGTTCAACTTCATCTCTTTCAAAGCAAGTCACCGCGAAGCCTGTAATTCGACCAGATAACAATTTAACTTCAATTTTATGTAAAGCCTGGAGTCCGACCAGATAAAAAATTCATTTTAGTAAGTTGTTGCAAAGCATGGGATCCGACCAGATAGCAATTAATTTCATCCTTTCATCTAAGTTACTACGAAGCCTGGACCCAACCAGAAGCTAGTTCAACTTCATCTCTTTCAAAACAAGTTACTGTGAAACCTGGAAACTGACCAGATAATAATAAATCTCAATTTTTAGTTGCTAAAGCCTGGACCCGACCAGATAATAGTTTAACTTCTTCAATTGATGAAGCCTGGACCCGACCAGTCAACAATTCAAGTTACTGAATCCTAGACCCGACCAGATAACAATTTAATTCCTATAAAATCACTAACAAAACTCCTCTTCCTCATAGAGTTTTCCACTATCCCTAGTGATTTGCTGTAAAGCCTGGAATCAGACCAGATAACAGTTAACTTCTTTATCCCTAGCAAGTTGGTATGAAACCTGGAATCCGACCAGATAACAACTAAACTTTCATCCTCTCCAATCAAGAGATAGCTCCACAGTAGAGAAATGGACAACTAAAACTCTTGAACTCTAGTTCCCAAGCAGAAATCAACACTCTCCGCAGAGTTTTCTCAAGCCAAAGTGAATGTTCCCCAGCGAAGTTCTCCTCAAACAACAAAACAGAAATCCCCAGCGGAAGCATTTTAAACAAAGTTGAAGATACACATACTCTTCATCTCCAACAACAATATGAGATTTAACTTCTCAAAACTCCCCAGTATCTGTCAAGGATACGCTTCGACAACATGTTGCATTCATACATCATATAACATACATATCATATCACATACAACATAACCTCATTTATTTTGAGAACACCATTGCGGCATGCATACATCTGCATACAACTAACCTTCTTCCTTGCAGAAAAAGTCAATCAACAAGACAAATACCTCTTATGGTTATAATTCATTTCCACCAGTTAACGACAGGAAATTAAAAGAACTCTCCTGGTTAAGATTATGTCCCCTGTGAAGTCGCCAAACAATAGACCTTTTATGTCACTCTGGATGGCATCTTTAAGCCCATTCCTAACACAATCAACTAACCCATCATCGAGTGCAAATTTCTGGGCACTCTAGTGTTCAATCATCTTCCACCTTCAAGTCACGAATGGCAGACCCGCCAATCTAACTCTTAAGGTTTAAGAAGATTGAACAAGGGTAGCTGTTGTACCCCAAAATTTTCCCTCTCATTTTCTCAAGATTTCTTATGTTAAGTTTCGAGCTTTGAATCATATTTTTTGCTCAATTAATTGATTAGTGGACCTAAAATTAGTTGTATTGGGTAAAAAGTCAATTGTGGCCAACTTATAGTCAAACTTCAAGATTGTTTATCCATATAAATATTTAGAACTTATATATGTCAGTTGATCAAGTTTGGATCATAATTCCTCAAGAAATTTTATCAGATCACCAAAGGGGCAAAATGGTCAAAATTAGGGTTTTGACTGAGAAGGCTTGATTTGTTGACTTTTGACCAAACACATGAATTATTGGCTTAAGATATGATATCAAGGATTCAAATGCATCATATTGACCTAGTTGCATGGTTCAAAACATTTCTCAAGATCAATTGATTGATAATTGAAATTTGGTCAACCGATGAAAAAGTCAATTGTACACTAAAAAGTCAAACTTTGACTTTTTGATCAAAATCAAGTTTCAAAAATCATATTTCATCAAGACATGTCAAAATATAAATATTGTTCATCAATAAATCAAAAGTCAAGATTACTTTGAAAAAAGTCAAAGTTCTAAACACTTAGAAATTTTTCTAAGTGTTAAGGAAAATATGATAATTTCATAACTTTGTGCCAAATTTTCACCATGATGCAAGATGATTCAAGAAAAACTTCCAACATGGAAGTTGTAGATCTCAATGAGATCTAAAACATTGTAGGTCATAAATTTTCCTAGAAATTCTTGGATCTCAAGTTATAAATCCACGAAGACATGTCCATAAAACTAAAACACTTGGTAAAATTCTGAGCATTTTAAGTCAGGATTTTGATAGAACTTCTGGGACAAGTTTCACATAGTTACAATGGGAGTTTACAAAAGTGATTCAAATATGGATTGTAGAGTATGTTACAAGATTTATAAAAATTCATAGAACTACTTCAGGTCATGCTTGAGCATGGAGAATCGAAGATCAGAAGTTGGACATTCATTCTTAAATTATAAGTCATTTTCATGATGAACATATGATCCAATTCCAAGCAATGCTGCATAATCCCACTTTTCAGGCCCTCTAACTTGTGTACCTATCCTTAATCAAAAAATTACACAAGCTTTTAAGCTATGAACCACTTGATTTAAGCTTTGTCCAATACACCTTGCCATTTAAGGAAGAAAATTCGCACTTCCATTTTGGAAAAGTGACTTTAATCACAAAGTCCACTCTCCTTGAGCTTTGTGTTTGTTCTTTCTGCACAAGCATCCCCTACAAACTCAGAGAAGGCATGTTTAAAGTTGCTAGCCACCCTACCTTGCCTTGAAACCATGTTTGTCTATGCTTGCTTCAAAAACAAGTCAAAAATCCATAACATGTGGTTTTGTACTTCTGACTTCTCCAAGCTTCCAAACCCGTTGCCTATAAATTAAACCTTCATTTCAAGCTAACAGACGAATACTCAAGCCCTGAAACACCCTGAAACTCTTAAAAGTCAGAATTTGCATTTCAAAACTCCACTGTTGCACCTTTTGACCTTAAACACCAAACTCACAATCTACTCGTGCGTTTCCACTCCAAACCATCCATAAAACTTCTAATACACATATAGAAGCTATCCCAACCTCTATTTTCAAATTGTAACATCATCTTCACCAACCTCCATTTTCAAAAACAGGGCATTACATCTTAACTTCTCCAGAACATTCCAGCCATCCATAGCTCAATCTAATCATTGCATTAGCTTCCTGGAAACTTGAGGAAGCTAACCAGATCATCACAGTAACTTGAATCAAGCTCTAACTCGAAACACGATCTCCAGCTGCAAGGTGAGTTTTCTGACTTTTCATCTCATTATTTATGCATTGTTAGGCTTGCATTTTCAAAGATAAAATGTAGATATCATTGCTCTGAAACTGTACATATCCATAGATTTCATTTATATGGCCTGAGTAGAGAGAATTTTGGATCAAAACTTCCTGAAAAACTTAGGGTTCAGATTAGGGATAGCAAAATTCATGCTTGTTTCTGATTTATAGTTTTAATGCTTTATACTTCTGGAACCATGATGAAATTTTCCATCACTTTCATGTTTACATTTTCCATTTTGGTTGAGAAATGAATGAGTTGTCGATGCTCTGGTTGGCACGAGGAATAAGATGAAGTTCATCATCAGAACTGATTTTGTAATATATATTTATGGTTTTGTTTATAATACTAGATGTATATCCACCCCAGTGGTAGAAAGCCCATGCGTAAGGCATTAGTGTTAAGGGTCCTGGGTTCTAGCCCCAGGAGCACCTTTTGTTTTTATTTCTTAACATTTTAACCCCATTTACTTGCTAACAGCACGTCTGGGCCAGAACTTCTGGGTTTTCTCATTTTTGCTTCCAGCATCACCCCTTCCCATTTACTTGTTAACAACACGTATGGGCTAAAACTTCCGGGCTTTCTCATTTTTGCTTCCAACATCACCCCTCCCCATTTACTTGTTAACATCACGCCAGGGATAAAACTTCTGGGCTTTCTCATTTTTGCTTCCAGCATCACCCTCCCCATTTACTTATTAACAACACACCTGGGCTAGAACTTTTGGGCTTTCTCATTTTTGCTTCCAGCATCACCCCTCCCCATTTACTTGTTAACAGCACGCCTGGGGCTAGAACTTCTAGGCTTTCTCATTTTTTCTTCCAACATCACCCTCCCCATTTACTTGTTGACAGTTCGCCTGGGCTAGAACTTATGGGCTTTCTCATTTTTGCTTCCAGCATCACCCTCCCTATTTACTTATTAACAGCACGTCTGGGCTAGAACTTCTGGGCTTTCTCATTTTTGCTTCCAGCATCACCCCCCACTTACTTGTTAGAAGCGCGCTTGGGTACAAAACTTCTGGACTTTCTCATTTTGCTTCCAACAACACCCCCCATCCATTTTTATCACGCAACCCAGCATAACTTTCTTTTTATTTTCTTTCTGATTCTGATCACAAAAATACATTTGGGCCTAAACCAAACAGAAATCAGTTTTACTTACAAACATCCATTCCACTTTCTAAACCCCCTGACTTTAATTCTATATTTTTATTTTATTTTCTTTCCTTTATTTTTATTATTATTATTTTTTAATTAATCAAAAATACCAAAAATATATTATATTAAATATTTAAATTATTTAGTTTATTTTTATTTAACTTCTTAAAATAAAAAGACCAAAAACATTTTCCTATTTAATTTCTTTTCTTTAACTTAATATTAAACTTAGATTTATTTTATTTTCTTTTTTAATTAAAATTACTTTAGAATTTATGATTTCTCAATTAATTAACTTTGTATACTAATTTAATCAACATTCTTCTATAAAACCCTAAAAACTTGCTTTCTTCAAATAAAATTAGTTTCTTTGTTTATTAACTTAATCTTAATTTTTCTTATTTTAGTTCATTATTTTCTTTTAGTTAATTAGGTCAAAAACCCCTTTTCTTAAACAAAATCCAAAACAAATTCCATTTCTTTTCCATTTTAATTTTTATGCATTATATTCTTTCCATTTCTTGTACATTATATACATTTCAATTCTTGTAGATTATTCAAGTTCAATATGGTTGTAATAGATGATTATGTTTAATTTATTGCAATCTCCATTTGTAAATTTGTACACTCCATCCCCAAATGATGTAATAGCGTAGAACATTTATTTTTCGCAATTTATCGCTTTCATATAAATATTAGTAAATTAGGGTTTGTATAGAAAGATAAAATCAATACTTAGAAAACCCTAATTCAAGATTAAACCAAGCATGAAAAATGAACACTTTCACACTTTGCACCTCTAGGGTTAACTCCATTTATCGCTTTAAGAAAATAGTCATGATATGCATGTGAGACATCTTAGCTAAAACAAATCAAAAATACAAGATCATAGTCTCTCGATGACGCTACGAATGTTGCCTTACAAATGATCTTAGTCCCTCAAGAGAAATACTATGGTATCTCACAACATTGTTATCCATGACTATACGATGATCCATGCCCGTCCCTTCACATCCAAAGATAAGGCTACTTACCGATCAATGATAAGATAGCAATATCAAAGGAAGAAAGAAATGAACAAAAGACTTTTGAGTAGTTAGAATGTTCTTAGTTGCTTGCTCACAATCCATATTAAAAAACAAGCATATTTTTTAACACACCAAACACTTTCAAAACATGAAATATTTTCAAAAAGTCCAACACTTTGTATGCATTCTTATAGAGACGAGAATCATTACAAAGTTTGCCTAAACGAAGGTTCTTTTCAAAAATACTTTCAAAATCCACCACAAACACATTTCAAACAAAGCAATTTCAAAAGTGATATAGCAAGCAACTAAGAGCCCATAGATAATTATGGATGAAAAGGGTGCTAACACCTTCCCTTTTCATAACCTACCCCCCGAACTCAAGAAAATATTTCAAAGGTCTTTCCTATTCTTTTCACTCTTTCCTTATTGGATAAAAGAAAAGTCGGTGGCGACTCTTGCTATCCGCAACAATTACGATCAAACACAAAACAATCAAGTTAGTTCTCCCACCGTATTACATGATCACATATCGAAGCTTAAAAGCTTTGAATTTGAGTTACAAATGAAGAAAAATGACTTCTTAACCTAAAATAGTGATTTTGGGTGCTTGTAGAAAGTAGAATGATCGTAAAAATATCTCTAATAGCCACTTATACAAGTGCCAAAAAGTAACGTCCCGCTAAGTGGGCTGACCGCGCTTAGCGGGCTTGCAAAAATATCATGGTTGCGTTCAGGGGACCGCGCTAAGCGGGCGGAGCCGACTTAGCAGGATAAAAAAAAACAGCCTATGCCAAATGGAAAATTTCACGTAGCGCCCTTAAAGATTGGCTTAGCGGGCTTGAAGATAAAATTCTCTCAAAATTGACTTTTGAGCAACCTTGTTTGATCCATGTTTGTCTAATTCTCTAAAGCTTCTCAAAAAGTCATGAAACCTACAAGAATGAGCATAAAAGTAAGCAAACTAAACTATTTAGAAACATAAGCTAAGGATTATTTATTTACACTAATTTTAAAGCATAAACACTACTAATCAACAAAATAGAGTGTAAAGGACCACAAAATTACTAACAAATATATCCATATTTTGGTCCTTAACAACACCCTATGAGAGATTTCACTATGTTAGAAATGTTACATTTGATCCAATCAGATCCTCTTAATTATCTAACATAAACATAAAGGCACGCCACCTTTGATTTCACAACCTATAGGAGAAATTACGCCACTTTCAATTATATACAATGATCACTCAAACCAAGTGAACAAAAAATAGAATTTGAATAAATATGAAGAGTTTAACTTTTATCAATTACAAAGTGCTAAGAACTTTCTTGATGAAACTTTTAATTATGCAATGAAAGTGTGTGCAAAAAGTTTCACAAAAAATAATGGCTCAAGGCACTTAATGAAGAGGGAAATTGTTGAAGATATATACGGGGTGAAGATTCACGAGATTGAGGATAATAAAGAATGAAAAATAAAAATTAAATTTTAAGAATAAAAATATGATTCTTTTCCCTCTGGTCGAGGAGAGAGTTGAGTCTCTGTCGCGCGCAAAGGGTTACTTGAGAGAGATGGTTGGTGTGATGACTTCAACGAAAACTAAATTATTGAAAAACAATAACACAAAAAATAGAAAAATAGGGTTTTAGAGATTTGTATCAGACCGGTGTACCTTTCTGCGATTTTTTGTTATTTTATTTTATGTAAATTTAATTTAATTCAATTTTTTTCTACAGTTTGAATTTATTTTTCTTATTAATTTTATAAAAAGACTTTAATTGGATAAGTATGAAAAGTTTTAAATTATTCATCAAAAATGTAAATACTATTTAGTCGAAATAAAAAATACTTCATATTAAATCAATTATGGGATTAGATGGTTACCATATAAGTCAATTAACATTGTTTTGAAAGAAAGTTATGTTAACTTCAAGAAAAATTCAATTAAATTTTTTAAAAAATAATAACATATTTTAGTCTTTCATGAAAATAATTATATATATATATATATATATATATATATATATATATATATAAACTTTTATTTTATTGTTATGAAAAAATATTTTATATTTTTAGTTTGATTATTGATCGTACCTGACCAGAGTGGATCGTCAAAGCCTATGAGTTGTGAGTTGAGCAGTAACTGGAAACGAGTTGGGGGTACCTGCAAGATACTCTGATGCCAAAGTAAGGTTCAGAGCAGTGCGAGCATGTATGAAAGTGAGTTTGAAAGAATGAATATATGACTCTCTCAAATGAGAGGGTATTTATAGCCCCCAGTGCTGGGCCAAGGTCCCCATCGTTGGGCTGGGAAAGCAGGCCCACAATGGAGATTGTCAGGTCCTACGTGTGTAGTGGGGCCAGCACGTGGTCCCCAACCTGGATGGATTCCCCCGAATAGTCAGGAGGATATGGATGTGGTCCTTTCGGGACCAAGAAGACTCTGTGATATTCGGGGGTATTGTGAGTCAACCCTACGAGGGGGAAGTTCGCGATGTCCTTCTGTCATTGTGGGGCCTCCCCATCCGTTGTGAGGTCGTCTGAGAGGGCTTATCTTGGTAAACAAGAAGAGTGGAGGATGCTCGCGAGGTCCTCCTGACCGGCAACGATCCTCCTCGCGACTCCTGGACTTAACCCCGTACGGTGAAGCCACGTTTTCTCGGAGGGTGAGGTTTATGCTCGATATAGTTGAGGGCAGGCTCGGTCAGCAGGCCTCCTCGAGCACTATAGTTGGATTGAACCTCATATGAAGTTGGTCCAAGTGCAGGCCCAGTCTAAAACAGGAGCCCCCCAAGTCGTTGCTCCTAATGAAGGAGTTATGACTTAAGTCCAACTTCTCCTTATGACGATCATAATTTCGTCGGGGATCTTCTACTGCATCGAGGGAGAGGGTCGTTAGGATGCACAGTTACTCGGGAAGAGTTTGGAGTTGGCTTGATGGGGAGCGTTTCAGTTATTCCTCGACTCATAGGGAGAGGAAACCACACAGGATGTGGGCACGTGGCGTGACCTTTTGGATAGTAATGATGGCCTAGGGAGTAGGGGTCATCATTACCTGAGCGCGTAGGTGGCGAGGAGAAAGCGGTCGATGGTCTGCCTGATGTGATGCTTCGTATTCCATGTCATCCCTATATATAGTGGTTTGGGGCCCATTTCCCATATTTCAACTTTCGCTTTCTCCACTTTCTCTGTCGCCTGTACCGCTTCTCTATCTTCCCACCATCAACGTTGCCATAAGACCCGTCGCAGATTCTCCACCTACTCTTGATCAAGTAAGTATTTTCCATACTGAATGTTGTTTACGATTGGATTTATTGATGATTCTTTATAGAATTTCGTTACTTAGGGGTTTTGCTCGGGGTGTTCATACATTCATGCATAACATTTGCGAGTGGGCTCGTGATATTCATTTCTTCTCTGCAAAATTCATGAAAATACCCGTGACATTCATCTGTTCCCCACGAAATTCATGAATTCTGCATGGGGAATTTATATACTACCCGATGAATTCATGAATTTTCCCGGAAAATTCATATGTTCTTCACAGCATTCATGGAGATGCTCATAATATTTATCTCGTGCCCGCGTTACCCATGAAATATGCATTTTGTTATTATCATCACTGAGTGGTCTTACGAGAGTTATATAAATTCCATGTGTTGATCGTGGGTCATGTATGTTCTCCACTGCACGAGTGATCGTCGACCTAGTCTGGGCGCAACTATCCCCTTTCACCCGTGCTGAGGTGGAAGGGTGGATGTGATTTTGCTGTCGAATTCACTGGTTTCCTCTGCTTTACTTGTGAAATGGCGGATACTCCTGAGTCATTTGAGCACATAGATGTGGAAGTGACAAGCACAACCGAGGAAGGGCTCCATTTGGTCGACACGGTCGATGACCCTGCACTGTCCTGGGTCGGGCCAAAACCTAGAGGGATAGCTCCGGTCTATAGTTATAACAAAAGGGAAGCATATACCGTTGTCGAGCATGGTGCCAATATGGAAGGTTTTCGTTGGAACTTCACGATCATGCGACCGACTCCCATGGCCAGGATATGCACGGAGTTCGAGGAGTACCATTTCCCTATGTATGAGGTCGTCTTCAAAGACTTGGGGATTCGTCTGCCCTTTAATGATTTTTAGATGTGTGTGTTTAACTATTTGAGCTTGGCACCCTCTTAATTACATCCTAATGCGATCGCCTTCATCCGGGATTTCGAAATCACTTGTTGGTTCCTGAGGATCGGAGCGACCATTCCTTTGTTCTTCAGGGTTTTCCACCTCCAACGATAATCTAGGGGTGGGAAACATAGTTGGGTTTCCTTGCAACAGTCGAAGAGACTGTTTAGGATGCACATGGATTTTATTTGTGACTTCAAGGAGAAATGGTACGTCGTGAAACCTTCGTCTCAGACGGTCGTGGATTCCATGTTCGACCTGGTTCAAGTAGTAGATGAAGATGGGGAGGTATGCTTTGACGGGGGGGGGGGGGGGGGGTAGTCCAGAGATTGGGCGACTTTCAAAATTCCCTATCCATTGGTGTTTGGGCCATTGCAAGCATAATCGCGACCATTACCATACCCCCGTCGGCAGTATGAGTGTTGAGGATGAAGAGTCTTTCGGTGTCCTTAATCGATTCATCAATGGGTTCTTTCCCTTGAGGTGGATCACGAGGGAAGGACATGACATTCTTGATGAAGATGGAGAACCAACGTTCGAGGTGCACCTGATCAACACCAAGGCGCTCGTTGAATATCAAACCTACGAGCAAGTCGTGAACCTTCTAGGTTTCTGCTTGCGTGATTTATTGTATTTTTACTTCTTGAGCTATTTGTTTATGTCCTTCTAATGAGACTAACCCAAGGATATTGTTTTTGTTTTCGCAGGTAACATGGCAGAGCGTCGTGAACAACTGTTGAAGCTGACCCAGGAAAAGAAGAATCACAAGAGGTTGGTGAAGCTGCACTAACCCACACACCTTGGTTCGATCTTAGAGTCGGCCAGGGATGGTTCGAGTGGGTCGTCAGGTGCCCACGATGCCGCACAATATGCGGTTATGTTGAGTAAGAAGAGAAGTCGTCCTGACAGTGGGCTTGTAAATGCGACCGAGGAGGGGGTGACTGCTCGGCCCTTCAACCTTCCCTCTTGTTTCCTGGAAAAAGATTTCTTTGCGGGTTTTCCTCTGACAGTGTCTGATGTTGAGTCTGATATTATCATACGTCTCTGTGATCGGTGGATCTGGAACCGACTGTTTAACGCTGGTTCGCGAAATGTCGCGGAAGCAAGAGTCGCCACCGTCTTTTATTTTCTCCAAATGGAAAGGACAAAAGCACAGAAAAATTCCTTATAGAGATTGCTCTCGGTTCGGGAGGTAGATTATAGAAAGGGAAGGTGTTAGCACCCTTTCTATCCATGGTTATCCATGGGCTCTTAGATACTTACTCACTTGTGTTTTCAAAAATGGTTTGTTTGCTTTTCAATTGTGGGTTTTAAAAAGTTTCTTTGAAAATTCCAGTTCGACTCTTGTATTTGTCCTCAAGAGTGTTTGAAAAATTGCTTTCGAAAGCTTTTTTTGAAAATGTGTTGGTGTGAAAAGTATTTTTGAATTTGTTTTGAAATTTAGAGCAAGTATCTACGAGAACCTACCTACCCTAAGGAATTCGTCTGTGTAAGTGTCCTTAAAGTAGTGCCATCCCACCATTGAGAGGTAGGTAGCACCACCGTTGGAGGTGTTCGGGTCAATTCGAGGTTCGGGACATGGTGATCACCGGAGCAATGGGAAGATACCTTAGAAGCTACCCTCATGCCAGGTTCCCGGATCATGAGGACTTACTAAGACATCCTCTACTCGACGATCACCTTTCGAGGCAAGGCAACAGTGAGGCGTACCCTAGGGGTGGTGTGTGATTTGTGTGTCGTTTTCATTTGCATTTATCTTGTCATGGTATAGGTGATCTAGCGTTTGTTTTTATTTATTGTCATTCATTCTTGCATGCCTTGATTAACAGTTAAAAGTTGCGAGAAAATATAAAATTCTAAACTATTACAAAGGCGCGGGTCCACATCGCCAAAATTTCCAGGACCCGATTTGACAGAAAAGTAAAGGAATAAAGAAAAATAAAGAATTAAAAGTGCGACAGATTAATTTACAAGGCCTTGAGAGAGGTACATAAATATTACACGAGAAAGAAATAAACACGCGAATTAAATAAGAATTAAAAACGAGGGCGTTGGACCCTTTTTGCAAAATTAAATTAAATGATGAAATTAATTAATTAAAAAAGAAAAGAAATTGTTTTTGGTATTTTTTGGTATTTTATGATTTTTAATGAAAAAAAAGAATTAAATGCTAACCCTAATTCTAGTTGTTTTTAATTATTAAAGAAAAGATTAAATTTTAACCTAATATTTAACCTAATTATTTATATGCCATTTAATTATAAAAATAAATAATAAGAAATATTTAATTATTATGAAAGAAAATAAAAAGAGGATAAAAAACTAATTAAACCCTAATTCTATAAGTTTTGAGTTTTAGTGAAAAATGTTAAGATTAAAAACTAAATTTAAAACTAAGTGAACTAATGAATTTATCTACAAAATGTTAATTAAATAAATATATTTAATTTTTTGTCTTTTCTGATTTTTTTGTGTTTTTTATATTATTATGAAAATATTAAATTAAAGAATTAAAAAAAAGATTAATTAAAACAAAGAAAAGAAAAGATATAAAAAGTTAAAAGAAACAAACTGGAGGGGGGTGTTGTCCCCAAATGGAGGACTTATTGTAGTAATTCTGGGCCCAATTATCCCTGGCCTCTTTGACTTTTCAGGACACGTGTGAGATCTTTGACTAGGGTCCACCATGCTCTCCAGATCATGGCCCTTTGATTGACCTCAGGGTGTATGTGGAAGGCTTGATTTTGAAGGCGTACGGTGGTCCACCACATTGAAACTGCATATGAATATTACATGAAGAAAAATATGAAAGAGGATGGGGACCTGGGGCTCGAACCCAGGTCCTGAGGTTTATGAGCGTCCTTCTCAACCAACTGAGCTGCATGCATATTCATTAATATAAATGGAAAACAAATTATATAATAGAAAATTGGAGTTAGTGGTGGTCTGGCGCGAAAATTCGAATCAACCACTCATTGCCTGCCACCGAGTCATCTTCCTCATTGTTTTGTTTTTCCTGAAAATATAAAAACATTGGCAACGGTTTTTACACCGTTCCAGAAAGTACCTTTACAAAAAATAGCGAACAGGCCATCCGGCCACATAAATTAGGCGCGATGGTCTCATTCTCTTCGTCCCAGCGTGCTGAATTGAATGGCCTAGGTTTCAAGCTCCAATTTTTCCATATTCAAAAACCCCTAATTCGAAAACTTAAGAACCCTAAAAAGCAACAATGGTAGATTCGCATACAGTGTATAAAAACGCAATTAATCCATGTGGTTAGCTTCAGAATGCATCATTTAGTAAGAATACATAAACAAAATGCCATGAAAATGCCTCAAAATTAAAATACGAATATGCATTTTTATGAGAAAAATTTTGATTTTGTACAATGATTTAAAGCTGTAGGGTTGGTGTTCTTGATCCAGGTACGTTGCTTGATGTCCCAGGGATGCAATGGAATGAGTTTCTTGGCTTCAATCGACCTGCAAATGTGTTTTCAGATTTGGAATTTTTAAGCAAAAATTCAAGTTTTGTTCTCCAGATTCTTGCGCAGCTTTTTGGTTAGGGAGCATTAGGTCTTGATCAAGCTTATGTATGGAACAAATTAGGTCAAAAATCTGATCAAAAGAATCAAGGAATTGATTATGCAATATTTGATTTTTTATGGCATTAGTTTTTCAATCTTTTTCATGCAATTTGATATCAAATCATGACAAAGCTTTCCAAAAATGATTATGCACGAATCTTGAGTGTCCAATGAGAGTATTTTCTGCACAAAAAGATTTGATTTCATTAGTTTAGTATTTTTTTCATATTTTATTTAGTTTAAATGAATTAATTGTAATAAAAAATTCAAATAAATAAATAAAAATAATAAAAAACTTCCCTTTGGGCCAAGTGGTCGTGCACATGCCTTGGGTGATGAATTGTGGAAGAAAAAGAGGCCCATTAGCAATTTTAGGTCATTTGAATCAATGTTGACTTTTCAAAATATCCAAAAATTTCCCAACTTCCACAAGGCATAACTTGCTCAATTTTTAAGCTTTGCTCATGTTCTTGGACATTTTGGAATGGTCTTTGAGTCCTCTAACCAATGCCTTTGGTCCCATGTCATTTTGATTTACCAATATCAAGTTATGGCCTTTGACTTAAAGTCCCTTTTTGTTGACTTTTGAAAATGACCTATAATGTTGAAATTGATAACTTTTTGTGAGAGCATTTCTTGGACTTGAAGTATGAAGATGAGTTGTATGAAATGTCTTTCTCTTCAAAATGAGCTTTGGATGGAATTTTTCTGATAATCCATGTGAAAGTTATGCCCTGGTCAATTTACAGTTGACTTTTTCAGTTATCCAAATAAGGAAACTTTTGCATCTTGATGATTTTTGAGCCAAGCTTTGAGAATCATGATCAAGCATTGATCAAATGATGTTTGTGGCTTCAAAATGAGATGTTGACCAAAAATTTGGACTTTTGACTGTCAAATGACCATTTTGCCCCTACAGTTGACTGTAGTGCAATTAGGGTTTTGACTGTGCAATCTTGTGCTGAAAGTCTTGAAACTTGATATGAGGATGCTTGACCATATTTGTAGGCATGTGGGACTTGATTGAACCCTTGGAAACTTCATTTTCTTGATCAGAATAAAAACCCTAATTTTGACTGTTTAGGAGGCCCTTACACTGTGCAACCCTTGGGGAGATTTTGAAGCTTGACTTGGCAATTTCTTGAAGAATATGGGAGGGAAAATTTTAGGGTACAACAGTTGCCCCTGTTCAATCTTCTTAGACCTGAGGATGCAGATTGGCTGACGTGCCTTTCGTAATCCGAGGGTGGAAGATGATTGAACACTAGAGTGCCCAGAAATTTACGCTCACATAGTAGCAGTGATGGTGGAAATGGGCTTATAAATGCCATTTAGAGATTGATGAATAGGATGATGGGCTTATAGATGCCATCTGGATGTTGATCGTGTAAGAGATCCCTTAGCGAGAACTTGCGTACCTGCAAAAGAAAAATGAGTACCTGACATGTTGCAGGAGCTGGTCTTCAGATGCTTTGTGTAGATATGTCCTGACTGGTTACAGGAATCGGATCTTTGAATTCTTCAGACGTGCCCTGGCGAGATACAGGAATCGAGTCTGGTAATGTTAGTCTTCAATGGATACACCCTGGCAAGATTCAGGTATCGGATCTTCGAACTCTTCAGACACACCCTGGCAAGATACAGGAATCGGATCTGGTAATGCTAGTCTTCAACGGATACACCCTGGCAAGATTCAGGTATCGGATCCTCGAACTCTTCAGACACACCCTGCAAGATACAGGAATCGGATCTGGTAATGCTAGTCTTCAACGGATACACCCTGGCAAGATTCAGGTATCGGATCCTCGAACTCTTCAGACACACCCTGGCAAGATACAGGAATCGGATCTGGTAATGCTAGTCTTCAACGGATACACCCTGGCAAGATTCAGGTATCGGATCCTCGAACTCTTCAGACACACCCTGGCAAGATACAGGAATCGGATCTGGTAATGCTAGTCTTCAACGGATACACCCTGGCAAGATTCAGGTATCGGATCCTCGAACTCTTCAGACACACCCTGGCAAGATACAGGAATCGGATCTGGTAATGCTAGTCTTCAACGGATACACCCTGGCAAGATTCAGGTATCGGATCCTCTAACTCTTCAGACACACCTTGGCAAGATACAGGAATCGGATCTGGTAATGCTAGTCTTCAACGGATACACCCTGGCAAGATTCAGGTATCGGATCCTCGAACTCTTCAGACACATCCTGGCAAGATACAGGAATCGGATCTGGTAATGCTAGTCTTCAACGGATACACCCTGGCAAGATTCAGGTATCGGATCCTCGAACTCTTCAGACACACCCTGGCAAGATACAGGAATCGGATCTGGTAATGCTAGTCTTCAACGGATACACCCTGGCAAGATTCAGGTATCGGATCCTCGAACTCTTCAGACACACCCTGGCAAGATACAGGAATCGGATCTGGTAATGCTAGTCTTCAACGGATACACCCTGGCAAGATTCAGGTATCGGATCCTCGAACTCTTCAGACACACCCTGGCAAGATACAGGAATCGGATCTGGTAATGCTAGTCTTCAACGGATACACCCTGGCAAGATTCAGGTATCGGATCCTCGAACTCTTCAGACACACCCTGGCAAGATACAGGAATTGGATCTGGTAATTGGTCGTCAACAGATACACCCTGGCAAGATTCAGGAATCGGACCTTTAGTTGCGACCATTGATGGTAATCAATTTTGTACTTTTGTCCTGAAAAGACAAGCGTTAGTTGTATGCGATGTCATGTGGTATGACATGCGAGATGCTCTCTGAATACGTGAGATTGTATGTTCATGATGCGTATATGCATGCTATAATGTATGAAGATGTTTATGAATGTATTTTTCGTCTAGGAAAGTAAATCCTTGACGGGTGCCGGGAAGTCACTCCTGGGCTGATATTTGAAGAATGGATTTTGCTTCCGCTGGGGATGATAATTGCAAGAATACCGGTAGGAGAAGATGACTCCGTTGGGGAATAAACTTGGCGAATGGAATAACTCTGCAGGGAGGAAAGTACTCTAACGATCTTGTTGGGAAGTAATACTCTGTGGGGAGAGAGATACTTTGCTGAGTTGTTGATAATAACCTGCTGGGGATACCCTTGTTGTGCTGGAAGTGCTAATAGACTCACTGGGGATAAGAAAGAACTGTGTTGACGACGACCTTTCCGTGGCTTTTGGCTGAGGATAACCCAGTTATATCCTGATAAGGAAATAATTCTTTGAATAAAGCCGGGAGACGCGTTCGTGCTCTGCGAGGATAAGCTTCCAGAATCTACTGGGGATAAGCTTACTGCTTGGGGAGATGAATTCCAAATTTCCTGGGGAAACTGGATTGGACTCTCCTGGGGAAGTTTTGAGCTGTATCGAAAGTAACTCCATTGAATGTTTGATATACCGCCGAGGAACAATCTTTAGACCAAGATTGTCGGGGATGCTTGTTAAGAATATGTATATTGCTGCTGGGGAATGTTGAGATCTGCGGGAGGATACCCAACTTCTTTAAGGTTTGATAACTTTGCTTGAGGAGAGTGCACTGACTTGCTGGCTCACTCTCTGGGGAATTAAGATGTACTGGTTATGTTCTTTAGCTGAACCTACCTTGGTACCTTGGAGGACAGAGCAATTAGTTGCGTAGACAACTCTTTTGTTGCCCCTGTTTCTAATGTTACCTGTAATTAATCCTTTGTTTCGTATGCAAATATTCATGAGTTAGCAAATTATTGTCAATGCCTATATCACAAATTGAACCTTGGACGTTCTTCGCAAAACAAAACAGAAAAGGAAAAACAATTGGTACTTTTTAACTGAAAAATATACTTGTATTGATTTTTGAATGGCCTGTAAATAGGCGTTTTGTGTACAAGAGGCTGACGTCCTAGTAAGAGAACGCCGCCGAACAAGAGAGTTTATACAAATTTTGTACAAAAGAAAATAAAACAGCTGTGTGAAATGAATGATCCCACTGGGTTTCAACTCTGCTATTGCCTTTATATCCCCGAGCGTCTCATCACTTGATGACCTAAACGAAGAATGAAGCTGACTGATCGATGCCGTCTGAACTTGATGTAGATACCGGATTCTGGATGCAAAGTGATCCGATGAGACATAGTATTACGCTTTTATCCCTAATTTTTGCCTGGACCGCCCTTTCGGGTTTTCAGTCCACCGGGATACCCATTTTTGCCCAAGCCGCCTTTTCAGGTTTTCGACTTGCCGGATGTACAGATTTTTTCATTTCATCCCTTCATTTTGCCCGAACCCTTTTGGTTCGCCGGGAAGCCCTAATTTTTGCCTAGGCATGTTAGCCTAGCGGGTCTTTTTCATGCGTAGTATCTTTTTACTATGTCTGCATTGGCGGGGTGAGGAAGGTCGTCACCATCCATATTGGTTAGAATCATGGCTCCTCCTGAGAACACATGTTTAACCACAAATGGCCCTTCGTACGCAGGGGTCCATTTGCCCCTTGGATCACTCTGAGGAAGGATGATTCGCTTGATCACCAGATCCCCAACTTGATATTCCTGTGGTCTGACCTTTTTGTTAAATGCCCTGATCATTCGTTTCTGATACGTCTGACCATGATAGATAGCAGCAAGTCTCTTTTCATCAATAAGGTTGAGCTGATCAAGTCGTGTCTGGATCCAATCATCCTCGTTCAAATTTGCATCCTTCATTATCCGGAGAGAGGGTATTTGCACTTCGATCGGTAAGACTGCCTCCATACCATAAACCAAAGAGAAAGGAGTTGCCCCGGTTGACGTCCTAGCTGAGGTACGGTACCCATGTAGAGCGAACGGTAACATCTCGTGCCAATCTTTATAAGTCACTGTCATCTTCTGCACGATTTTCTTGATATTTTTATTTGCTGCTTCTACAGCCCCATTCATCTTCGGTCTGTAAGGAGAAGAATTATGGTGCTGTATTTTGAACTGCTCGCAGAGCTCAGTGATCATCTTATTATTCAGATTGGTACCGTTGTCTGTAATGATTCTTTCAGGGACACCGTATCGACAGATCAGATTATGTTGAATGAACCGTGCCACAACATTCTTGGTTACCGTAGCGTAGGAAGCTGCTTCGACCCACTTCGTAAAATAATCAATCGCCACTAGGATGAAGCGATGCCCATTAGATGCCGTAGGTTTAATCTCGCCAATCATGTCTATGCCCCACATTGCAAACGGCCAAGGCGCAGTCAGAACATTCAGGGGAACTGGAGGAACATGCACCTTGCCTGCATAAATCTGGCACTTATGGCATATCCTGGAGTGTTGGTAGCAGTCAGCTTCCATTGTGGACCAGTAATACCCTGCCCGGAGGATCTTCTTTGCCATTGTATGTCCACTGGAATGCGTACCAAAGGTCCCTTCATGTAGCTCTTCCATGATCCTTTCTGCTTCAGTCTTATCCACACAACGCAGTAGGGTTGAATCATGGTTTCATTTGTACAGGATGCCGTTGCTAAGGAAGAACTTTGCTGCGAACCTTCTCAGGAACTTCTTATCATTGATAGAGGCACCTTCAGGGTATTCCTGAGTTTCCAAATATCTCTTCACCTCATGGTACCAAGGCTTCTCAGTTACCAATTCAGTCTCGAGATCGCAACAGTATGCCGGTTCGTCCAGTTTCCAGATGATGATCCGGGGAGCCTCATTGTCCCATTTGACTTTGAACATAGAAGACATTGTAGCTAACGCGTCCGCCAACTGATTCTCTTCTCTTGGGAAATGTTCAAAGGTTATTTCTGTGAAGTGGGGGATCAAGGTCAACACACATTCTCTGTAAGGAATAAGATTCGGATGTTTCGTATCCCACTCTCCTTTGATCTGATTGATCACCAGAGCGGAATCTCCGAAGACACTCAGAAACTTGATCCTTAGATCGATCGCAGCTTGAAGACCCATGATGCACGCCTCATACTCCGCCATGTTGTTGGTACAATTGAAACATAGTCGGGCAGTGAGTGGAGTATGAGTGCCTTGAGGTGATATGATGATGGCACCGATACCATTACCCAAAGGGTTGGAGGCTCCGTCAAAGTGCATAGACCATCGGGATCCTTCCTCAGGTCCTTCATCCGGTCCAGGTACTTCACAGTCAGTCACTATCATGATGCTTTCATCCGGAAACTCAAAGTTCATTGACTGATAGTCATCTACAGCCTGATGTGCCAAGTGGTCTGCTAATACACTTCCCTTGATGGCTTTCTGAGTCGTGTACTGAATATCGTATTCCGTCAAGATCATCTGCCATCTTGCTATTCTCCCAGACAGAGCAGGCTTTTCGAATATGTACTTTATAGGATCCATCTTTGAGATCAACAAGGTAGTGTGAGTCAGCATATACTGTCTCAGCCGGCGAGCAGCCCATACCAAAGTGCAGCAAGTTTTCTCAAGCAGTGAGTATCGAGTCTCACAGTCGGTAAACTTTTTGCTAAGGTAATAAATGGCATGCTCTTTTCGGCCAGACTCGTCATGCTGCCCCAGCACGCACCCCATTGAGTTGTCAAGTACTGTCAGGTATAGTATCAGAGGTCTCCCTTCAACCGGTGGCATAAGGATAGGTGGTTCTTGGAGATACTCTTTGATTCTGTCAAAAGCAGCCTGACATTCATCGTTCCAACGTACTACCTGATCTTTCTTCAGCAGCTTGAAGATTGGCTCACAGGTAGCGGTCAGATGCGAGATGAACCGAGCGATGTAATTCAGACGTCCTAAAAATCCTCTGACTTCCTTCTCTGTCCTAGGAACTGGCATCTCTTGAATAGCTTTAACCTTGGCAGGGTCCACTTGAATACCCTTATCACTTACCACAAAGCCTAGAAACTTTCCAGATCTTACCCCGAAGGTGCACTTGTTCGGGTTCAACCTCAGCTTGTATAGTTTCAACCGGTCAAACAACTTCTGCAGATGATCTAGGTGCTCTTCCTCATTCTGGGACCTTGCGATCATGTCGTCAACATACACTTCTATCTCATGATGGATCATGTCATGAAATAAAGCAACCATGGCACGCTGGTAGGTTGCCCCAGCGTTCTTCAGTCCGAAAGGCATGACCTTGTAGCAGAAGGTGCCCCACTGAGTAACAAAGGTAGTCTTCTCCATGTCTTCAGGTGCCATCTTGATCTGATTGTAACCTGAAAAGCCATCCATGAAAGAGAACACTTTATGCTGAGCTGTATTATCAACAAGGACATCAATGTGAGGTAGGGGGAAGTCATCCTTGGGGCTGGCCCTGTTCAGATCCCTGTAGTCGACACACATTCTGACCTTACCGTCCTTCTTAGGTACCGGCACCACATTAGCAACCCACTGAGGGTAAGAAGTCACTGCAAGGAACCCGACGTCAAACTGTTTCATAACCTCGGCTTTAATCTTCTCAGACATCTCTGGGCGCATACGGCGGACCTTTTGCTTAACCGGAGGGCAATCTTCCTTAGTTGGCAAGTGATGGACCACAATATCGGTATCCAACCCGGGCATGTCTTCGTAGGACCAGGCAAATATCTCCATATAATCATGCAGCATCTGAGTCAACTGTTGCTTCACGCTGAGCTCTAGGTTGGCACCAATCTTTACCTCTTTCCTGTCTTCTTCAGTACCCAAGTTTATTGTTTCCACTGGCTCTTCATGTGGTTGAATTGCCCTCTCTTCCTGAAGCAACAGTCTTGCAAGCTCGCCAGGCACTTCGCAATCATCTTCACCTTCGTCTTCGGCTAAGTTGATCGGATTTTCGAAGTCATAATTGGCAGTAGCAGAGTCGTTATCAGTGAGATCCATAGTGGATTGAAACCTGTATGAGTGAGTGTGTGTGTAAATACAGCTGCTTTGAAATATATGTAAAGGAAAGAAAAGACAGGAAAGGAGCATAAGATTTGAAATGCGAGAAAACGTCCAAGATTTTCATTTATGATATATGAAATGACAATTTATATGCCCTCACAAACGAAACCACGGTGCCTCGGGTAAGACACCGAGCCATAGAGTTTTATTTATTGTTTATTACAAATAACAAAAACATAGGAATTCATTACTCAGTAACAAGAGAAACATGTAGATTGTCTTTGGCACTCCAATTGTTAGGTCCACTGTCGGTTGCCGGGTAAATCCAGCTATCAAACTCAGCTTCATCCACTTCATCCTCGTCCCCAATAGCATTTACTCCATGAGCAGGCAGGGGAGCTGTCACCACATTAGGCTTCTCAGATGCCTCAAACTGTACCTCCTTCGCATCAATAAGGTCCTGCAGCTTATTCCTTAAAGCCCAACAGTCATCAGTGGAATGCCCCGGGCTGTCGGAGTGATAAGCACAGCGGGCATTTGGGTTGTATTTAGGAGATGTAGTATTTGGAAACTTTGGAGCCTCTCTGACGGTTACTAAGTTGGTTGAGAGCAACTGCGGTAAGATCTGCGACAAGGTCATACTCAAACGGGTGAATTCCCTCCTGGGTCTCTCAGCCCTCGGTTGGTTAGCTTGCCGAGGAGCGGCTGCAGGCTTTGCAATCACCAATGCGTTGACAGATTGGCGGCGCTCTGGTTTGTCTTGCCTTCTAGGCCCATACACCACACTGGCCTCTTTTTTGAAGGGTTTCTTCTCTGAACCTGTAGATGCACCCTTTGGAATCTTACCAGACTTCAACCCAGCCTCAATTCTCTCTCCAGTCAGAATCAGATCAGTGAACCCTGCAGACGAATTCCCGATAAGATGGTTGAAAAATGGCCCAGATAGGGTCCCCAAGAACATGTCTACCAGCTCCCGATCAGTCAACGGAGGCTGCACCCTGCCAGCCAGATCCCTCCACTTCTGAGCGTACTCCTTAAAACCTTCACTTGAACCTAACGACATACCCTGGAGTTGGGTACGTGTAGGGGCAAGGTCGGCATTATATTGATACTGCTTATAGAAAGCAGTAGCCAACTCCTCCCAGTTACGAACCTTGGTCCCATCCAGCTGATAGAACCATTCGAGATGAGTCCCTGAAAGACTCTCCTGGAAGAAGTGGATCCACAAATTCTTATCCGCTGAGTACGGCTGAATCTTCCGCACATAGGACCTGAGATGTAGCTTGGGACAAGACGCCCCATCGTACTTAGTGAAAGATGGTGCTTTGAATTTAAGAGGAATGATCACACCAGTTGAAAAACCCAGATCTCCAAAATCCAGCCCGGGTACCTGTTGTATCTCCATAGCATTCAACCTGTCTTCCAACTGCTTGTAACGGTCTTCTGCCGGAGGGTACTGCTCTTCATCAAAATCAGTCTCGTTGTCAGAGACTACTGGACTAGGACCTTTTTCTGCTTGAGGAGTACTCTTGCCAATGGAAGAACCAGCCTCTTCATTCTGCAAAGTGTTGCCAAACCTTCGGCCCGAGCTAAACAGAACAGTTCTTATCTTCTTCTTCTTCTCCTTCTTCAGGAGCAGAGCCTTCAGCTCTTCTTGACCTTGAGCCAAACCCTTGATTAATTCCTGAAATTGCGCATTCTGCGCCTGAAGAGCTTTGATGGATGTCTCAGTTGATGATGAGTCAGGATTCATGATGCTGAAATAAACAGCGAAGAACGGTAAGCAACCTGAAAAGAAGAAAACCTTCTATGCACATGATGAATGAGATGTGTTTATGCAATGCATTCAAGGGTTCGAAAGTTCAAATTTGTTGTAGACAAAAAGGAACGCACGTTATCATTAAGGAAATAATTGTTTAGTACATCAAAGCCTCATGGGCAAAAATTACAAAGCAAATCAATCCCAAAAGACACTTCGCATCCTCTTTGGAGCTATGTAAGTGTTGAGATTCCTCTCCTCATGCAACAGGCGGGTGAGCTCCAAGACCTTCTTCTCACTAGCATGTAGACTGGTCTCAAGAGAATTCCGTTCTTCTTTGAGCTGGATCCAGCTCTTCTGCATCTCTTCCCAGGATGTGGGCATATCAGGGTGCTGAATGGTGTAGGACACCTCTCCTTCCGAGACTGGCTCTTTGATCACAGGGAGCATATGAGGATAAGGCATTACTAACTTCTGGGAGCGGGCTCGTACCCACTTGAGATAAGGTTCCAACGGGATGGAGTTCATGTGCCCCAGTGTCTTACTGTCTATCCTACTTGGCATCCTCCAGGCTCTGATAAATCTCTGGCGAAGTCCTTGAGCATCGTTGTCGAAGTCAAAAACTATGTCAGGAATTAACATGTCATGAGGACCATCCCTCCGAGCATAACCAAACTGTCTCCAAGCCAGGCATGGGTTGTAAGTAATACCTCCTCTGATTCCAAGTAAAGGAACATTAGGGTACTCTCCGCAACGATCAATGATAGTGACATCCTCTCTGGACCTAGGGCACCAACGTATATCTGCATGTGTAAGATTCATCAACCGCTGTGACCATCTCAAACCCCGCTAGTTCTTCAAAACTGATTGTGGAAGGTGCGAAATAAACCACCTTCCCAGGAGAGGAGTGCAACACATAAGGACACCTCTTTTTCTCATGGTTCGAGTGTAACATGAGTGAAGGATGTCCCCCAGCAACGTAGGTATAGGATTCCTGGACATAAAGATCTGGACAGCATTGATATCAATAAGCTGATCTGGGTTAGGGAACAACACCAAACCATAGACGAGGAGGGCCACCACTTCTTCAAAAGCTTGTAAGTCAAGGGAGTTCCAACATTCATGGGCCTTTTCAAACAAAAACCTGGCTAAGAACCCTTTGATACCACTTCTAACTTCCCAATGTCCCTTGAGGTCATATGACTATAGGTGCAAGGCTTTAGCAATCTCTTCAAGCTTAGGTTCCTTTTCCGTACCGTTGTAGGGTAGCTGATCAAGGATAGGGATCTTCAGGAGCCGGGAGAACTCCTCCAATGTAGGTACCAGCTGATAATCCAAGAAGGTGAAACAGTGAAGCAGAGGGTCAAAGAACTGGAACAGGACCTTTATCATATCTTCCTCAATGTTGGTATTGACCAAGCTGATGAGACTTCCATGTCTTTCACTGAATGAAGAGTTCTCGGGAATCCTGGATATAAGTTCCTTAAGCTGAGGAGGGATCCTTACAAGACTGATTTGAATTGTCTTTCTACGAACAGTTTCCATGTCCTACAAAACAAGAACAAAGATGAAAATTCGAACCCCTGAAATGGTTAGTCAATGCATATGATGCTGGATGATGTCATGATGCTATGATTAAACACACCACAGATATTTACAAAGACAAACATGTAAGGCACACAAGGCACACAAGACAAGCCCTTAAGGTTTAAGGCCATCATGGGGTCTGGGTAGTACCCTCTTGAAGTTGGTGGGTTCAACCTGTCCTATTAGAAGTAACCGGGTTCTAAGGGTCCCAATATCACGGGATTGCTTTCATTGTTCATCGTTTCGATTTAGCCACTGAACTGGCGACCGAAATATTCCAGGAAAGCAACCCTCAATTGAGTGTAGTATCGAGTATCAACCAACCTCGGACTGCACCAAAGTCAGTTATCTCACTACCCTAAAGAGGCCAAGATAGTTCAATTAAGGTTCCTAAGGTCTGTTGATGCTTCACGACACCACGCGGAGGCCCCGTACTCTCCTTGACTAAACTCAAGGGTTACCGGTACACACCAAAGTGCCACATCAACGTAGCAGACTGTTTCAACCATGTCGGTATACCCCGCACAGTTCCCTCACAGTCTTGTTGCTACTTTCTAAGAAGGTATCCCCCAGATCCGGGTTAGGATCTATAGAACTCCCAAGTAACCCACAATTTAAAGCAAGCAATTCAGACAATTGAAAACACAGTTATGAACTATCCCTAAGGTACACCTCACTTTTATAAGAGTCCCCAGCAGAGTCGCCAGTTCTGTGATCGGTGGATCTGGAACTGACTGTTTAACGCTGGTTCGCGAAATGTCGCGGAAGCAAGAGTCGCCACCGTCTTTTATTTTCTCCAAATGGAAAGGACAAAAGCACAGAAAAATTCCTTATAGAGATTGCTCTCGGTTCGGGAGGTATATTATAGAAAGGGAAGGTGTTAGCACCCTTTCTATCCATGGTTATCCATGGGCTCTTAGATACTTGCTCACTTGTGTTTTCAAAAATGGTTTGTTTGCTTTTCAATTGTGGGTTTTAAAAAGTTTCTTTGAAAATTCCAGTTCGACTCTTGTATCTGTCCTCAAGAGTGTTTGAAAAATTGCTTTCGAAAGCTTTTTTTGAAAATGTGTTGGTGTGAAAAGTATTTTTGAATTTGTTTTGAAGTTTAGAGCAAGTATCTACGAGAACCTACCTACCCTAAGGAATTCGTCTGTGTAAGTGTCCTTAAAGTAGTGCCATCCCACCATTGAGAGGTAGGTAGCACCACCGTTGGAGGTGTTCGGGTCAATTCGAGGTTCGGGACATGGTGATCACCAGAGCAATGGGAAGATACCTTAGAAGCTACCCTCATGCCAGGTTCCCGGATCATGAGGACTTACTAAGACATCCTCTACTCGACGATCACCTTTCGAGGCAAGGCAACAGTAAGGCGTACCCTAGGGGTGGTGTGTGATTTGTGTGTCGTTTTCATTTGCATTTATCTTGTCATGGTATAGGTGATCTAGCGTTTGTTTTTATTTATTGTCATTCATTCTTGCATGCCTTGATTAACAGTTAAAAGTTGCGAGAAAATATAAAATTCTAAACTATTACAAAGGCGCGGGTCCACATCGCCAAAATTTCCAGGACCCGATTTGACAGAAAAGTAAAGTGTTGTACCCCAAAATTTGCCCTCCCATTTCCTCAACATTTTTTCATCACAAGACCTTTGAAGATCAAGATCCAGTTAGGGTTTCCTCTGCTCAAGACTTCTCCTTGCACTGTGGACTCAAATTAGGGTTTGTGTTTGCCTAAGGATGTTTTGACCTAAAATGCCTAAGATGACTTTCATGCTTCATATTGGACTCCCAAGTTTACCTATACCAAGTTTCAAGTCTTGATTCCAAGTTTTGCCCAGTCAATTGGACAGTTGACCTAAGAATCAGTTGTATTGGGGAAAAAGTCAACTGTGGCCAATTGACAGTCAAATCTCATGAAATTTGACCCACATCAATATTATGAACTCATATGGACCATTTGATCAAGTTTGGATCACAATTCCACAAGAAATTTGATCAGATCACCAAAAGGGCAAAATGGTCATTTTTAGGGTTTTGACTGCACAAAGGCAATTTTTGACTGTTTGACCTAACCAATGGCAAACCAAGCTCACATATGGACTCAAGGACCCCATGGAATTATCTTGACATTCTCAACAAGCTCAAAAGATCCCAAGTACACAAGATTGACAGTTGAATTTCCCAGTCAATTGATCAATTTTGACTGTATACTGAAAAGTCAAACTTTGATTTTTTGGTCAAAATCAAGAGTCAAGATTCATTTTTCATCAAAATATGCCAAATCATGAAACTTGTTCACCAAGAAATCACAAAATGCAAATTAGGGTTAGAAAATGGAATTTTTCATAACTTAGAATTTTTCTAAGTTATGAAAAACCCTAATTTTCCCCAACTTTGCCCCATCTTTTCACCAAGATCCATTTGGATTCAAACAAAAGTCAAAACATGAAAGTTGTAGCTTGTTGCATAATCTACAACTTTGATTCACAAAGTTTTCTCATTTGAACCTTGCATCTCAAGTTACAATTTTTTGAATAAGGGCACTAAACCATTTTTAACTTAGTGAAATTTTAACCTATTTTGACAAGGTTTTCTACCCCACTTCAAGGCCATTTTTCATACCCTTCCACTTGGAATTTCAACTTGCATTTCAAAGATGGATTGTAGTACACATTCCAAGCTTTCCAAAATGTCCAAAAACTCATCAAACAACCTCATAACTTGAGAGATTCGAATTTCACAAGTTGGCAAAAATTCACTTTTGTTCTTCATCAAAACATGTCCATAACCTTACCATTTGAAACTCAGCATGCTTTAGGCAAGATTACAGGTCCTTAAACCAAGTTGCACTCAATAATTTAATGCTTATTCATTGTGCCAAGGCCATGTTCTTTGTGTTCTAACATTGCATAGTGGATTGATCTCAAAGTAGATAAAGTGCTTTATCCATTTTTGTAAAAAGCTAGCTTTATGTCAAATTGAAATCCAAGCAAGTACGGTTAGGATCTCATTGGCACAAGTTTAGGAGCTAATTTCACTGATCAAGACAAGTTTTTGCAGCTTGTTATGGGGGCCTGCATGAGTCAAAAAACAACAACTTGCATTTGTTTGCTTCACATAGAAGAAAAGTCCATAACTTGAACCAACTCTCTCTTCAGCTTATAAACACAAGAAAGAAGTTATCAAACACATTACACATATCATATCCAAGCTAACACACGATCCATTGACCTCCCAAACATCCTCAAACCAAAAAACACCATCAAACTGCAAAAACAGAGTTGCCTCTGCAGTTTGATTGCTAACTCCTATTTCCCTCAAGTTCTTGTGCCAAAACCAGTTCACACACATTCCCTAGTACTTATGCAAGCTAACCATGACTTGAAACCTGACCTGTAACACCTCCAAGCCACTTCACCATTTTTAAATTTCTGTTTTGCAGTTGGAGTTCACTAGCTCGATTCAGGGAGTTTCAAGACAAAGTAGGACTTGGAAAAGCATCCTTACACTCCAAGGAAGCTATACAAGTCATCATTTCATTCTGAAACATCCCCCATTGCAAAGCTCGATTCCAACTGAACAGGTACATTCATGAAGTTCTATCTCTCTTATTAGGCATTGTTAGCTTTAGGTTTGTGAAGAAAATATGTCACAATCATAGCCCTGAACATGCTCATATGATTAGATTTTATTTATATTTCGTGTGCTTAGAGAATTTTATGTCTGAACATGGTTAAAAATTTAGGTCAGGATTTGGGAGAGAAGAAATTCTCTCTCATTTCTGAGAGTTAGCTTGACTTCTTTATATGTCTAGAACCGTGGTTTCAAGCTCTACAGGTTTCATGTTGGAGGATTTGGCAAAAGATCAAGGAATGAGAAGTTAGAAAACGCGTGTTTTTTGAACAAGGAAGTGTTCTGAGGTTGAAGATGAAGCTACATGGGCTGGGCCTGTGTGGTTTCTTCTTTTTGCACCCTATTTCCATTTTCTCACCCCCCAAGCCCATTTGTCTTATTTTTAATTCTTTTTGACTTTTTCTTTTTTTGTTTGACTTGTTTATTTTTTTCTCAGCATATTAAAATTTTGAAAACATTTTTCTCATCATTTTTTGATTTTATTTGGTTTTTATTTGATTTTTCTTTTTGATTTGTATATGAATAGATATATATTTATTTAGAATGAAAATAGAAAAAAATATGTAAAATACTCCTATTTTTATTTTTATGTTATATAACCTTCTGAAAATATTTCACATAAAAAAATACTTTTTTTATTTATTTTATTAAATATTAAATATTTTGCACATAATGTATATTAAAAAACTTAATATATATATATATATATATATATATATATATATATATATATATATATATATATATATATATATATATATATATATATATATATATATATATATATATATATATATATATATATATATATATATATATATATATATATATATATATATATATATATATATATATATATATATATATATATATATATATATATATATATATATATATATATATATATATATATATATATATATATATATATATATATATATATATATATATATATATATATATATATATATATATATATATATGTTTATTAATATATTTAGGTTAAAATATAAAAATACTTGAATTTTTCATTTTATTAATATTTGATACAAAAAATACTTTTTTCCATAATATACTTCATTTTATTTTTTATTTTTGTAAATAATAAATAAATGTTTGTATTAAATCAATTAATTTCCATTTTCATTAAAATTAGGGTTTTTTGCCCTAGATCCAAAATACTCAAAAAAAATAATATATTTTTATTTTCTTTTCTCTTTTACATAAATAATATTTTTCCATACATATACAAAACATTTCTTTTGCATCTTGCATTTTTATTCCATTTTTATTTAGTTAATTATTGTATATTAATTAAATTGTGTAAATTCAAAAATGATGTAATAATTTAGGTTTTACAATTACTTGTCAATATCCCCATTTGAACATTTGTACCCCCCTTTCCATATTTGGTTTTGTAATAGCTTAGTAATTTAAATTTCGCACTTTATACGCTTTCTAATTATGCCATGTTAGAATTAGGGTTTGCATGCGAAAAAACGATAAAAAATAGTTTGACCTAATACAAGATAAACAAGCATGAAAATGAACACACATCTCACACTTGCACCCCTAGGGTACTCCACTTGTTGCCTTCCAAAATTGGGCCATATTGTATGTTGAACTTCTTTGGGCAAAACAAACAAATTGAATGATCATAGTCCCTCGATAAAACTTTTCAAAACAAACAAAACAAATGATCAAGTCCCTTAAAGAAAATTGCCCAAAGATATTTAACGTCGTTGCAATTATGGTCTAAACGATGACCCGCGCCCGTCCCTTTCACATCCTAACATAAGGTTGTCCACCAAATTCAATGGTGAAACAAGCTTGTTAAAAGGGTTAAGATATAGCAATAATCTTTTGAGAAATTTAGGAGCAGATAACCTCTTAGTTACTTGAATCAATCTTGCAAACTAAAAAAAACACTTGCCTATTTCAAAAATCACACAACACTACACTTTCAAAACAACTTTCAAAAACAAAATGAAAACCTTTTCAAAAGACATACACCTTTGTATACATCCCCACATGGATCATTACAAAGGTTGCCACCACATTGGCCTCTTTTCAAAATATTTTCAAACCCACTCACACAAAGCACCATTTAAAACAATTGAAAACAAAAAGGCAAGTGATCTAAGCAAGTAACTAAGAGCCCATGGATAACCATGGATAGAAAGGGTGCTAATACCTTCCCTTTCTATAATCTACTCCCCGAACCCAAGAAAACATCTCAAAAGGTTTTTGCTGTGCTTTTTAACCTTTCCTTAGGATAAAATAAAAAGTCGGTGGCGACTCTTGCTCAACCGAAACATTTGCGAAAACAAACGCAAAACCTCAAGTCAGTTCTCCCACCGTATCACAGAACTGGCGACTCTGCTGGGGAAAAACTTAAAAGTGGAGTAACCTTAGGGTTTAGATCACCTTTGTTTTCAATTGTTTGCTTTGTTTGCTTTTATATTTGTGGGCTTTGCATCGGAGTTTCATAGATCCTAACCCGGATCTGGGAAATACCCTTTTTTAGGTAGCATAATTTGTGAGGGACCCGTCCAGCGTAGACCGACATGGGTGAAACAGTGGCTACGTTGGTGTGGCATCTTAGTCTGTACCTATATCCCTTGTGTTGCAACGGGGAGAATATAGGTCTTCTAAGGGGTCATTAAACACCAACCAACCTTAGAACCCTAAATTGACCAACTTGGCTATTAGGACAGTAGCAGTATGCTACACTCACTGAGGCTAAACTCTCGAGATGGTTCTGGCCGCGAGAAAAGATTGTGATGCCGGAGTTATGACCGATTGAGGGAAGCCAATGATTTGAGATCCTCTAGAACCCAGTTACTTTTGATAGGACAGGTTTTAACCAACCAAACCAAAAGAGGGTAATACCTGAAACTCATGCTGGCCTGAAACCTAATGGTGTCTTGTGTGACTTGTGTGCCTTATTTGCCTATGTGAATACTTGTGGTGTGCTTCATCATAGCATCATGCCATCATACCATTGCATGCATCCTGTATAAAGGACTAACCCATTTCAAAGACAAAAAAGTTTCATCTTTGCTCTGTTTTGTAGGACATCATGATGCCCGTGCGTAGGAATACTGTCCGGCTCAACTTTGTTCAACCACCAGTGTTACTCAAGGATTTGGTTGGAAGGATTCCAAACACTTCTTCCTTCATCAACAGACATGGTTCTCTCCTTGGCTTGGTCACCGCAAAATGGGACCAACAACTGATTGACCCAATTTTATGACCCTCTGTATCATTGTTTCACTTTTCAAGACTTCCAGCTGGTTCCTACCCTGGAAGAGTTCTCTTATCTGCTTGGGATCCCTGTCTTGGAACAAACTCCATTTACTGGTTTGGAAAAGACTCCTAGGCCTGAAGAGATTGCTGCAATTCTCCCCTTGACCAAAGAAGAGGTTTTGTCCAACTGGGAAACTAGAAATGGAATCAAGGGCTTTTTGGTCAAATTTCTGGTTAGCAAGGCTAATGATTTCTGGAATGACTTGGACTTCAAGGCATACGAGGATATTCTGGCTCTTTTGATCTATGGTCTGGTGTTGTTTCCCAATCCCGACACCTTTATCAGTATCCATGTCATAAGGATCTTCATGTCTCGGAATCCGGTACCCACTCTTTTGGGTGACATTCTACAACAACTTTATGCTCGTACTGCTCGAAAACGGGGAACTCCGTGGTGTTGTGCTCCTTTGCTAGTAAGGTGGTTTATTTCGCACCTTCCTAAGTTCGTGCTGAAGAATGAAGAAGGAAAAGGTTGGGCTAGGAGGTTAATGTCTCTCACTGATAATGACATCACCTGGACTCTCAGAGGTTTGGATGAGGTAGCTGTTATTGACCGTTGCGGAGAATACCCTAATGTTCCGTTGATTGGTATCCAAGGAGGAATCTCTTACAATTCATGCTTAGCTCTCCGTCAGTTTGGAAGAGCCAGAGGAGATGGGCCTCATGAGATGTTGGTTCCTCACTTCCATTTTGAGTTTCAGGCAGACAGTGACAAACTACGCCAGGGATTCATTAGAGCCTGGGACAGAATCCACAAAGCCAACCCACATGAGTTGGGACCAAAGACTTCTCTGACATTGAAGCCCTTTTGCAAATGGGTCCGCGTCCGTGCTCAAAGGTTAGGTATGCCCTACGAAGCTGTTAGACCTCTCATTCTTGAGTCTCCTGATGAAGATGGGGTTCCTCCAACTGTCCTCCCTCCTCAGATACCTACTGATTTTGACACCATGAAGAGATCTTGGGCACAGCTAAAGGAAGAACGGGATTTCTATCGGGAGAAATTCAACGAGCAGGAACGGAAGATCCAGAGGCTGACTAAGCAATTGGAGGAAGAGCGGGTCCTGAACAACTATATCAGCACTGAAAGGAGGAGGCCATGGGAGCATTGATGAGCTTTGGATATTTCCTTTTATAGTTTATTTCCTTTCCAGTATTTTTCATTCCTGTAATGCCTAAGGGCAAATCGTTGAACAATTGAAAATTTTAATCTAATGAAGTGTGTTTCCCTTTTTTGTCTACAAAGTTGAATCTTGTTTGTCTTTGAAAACATAAAACATACGCATTCCATTGCACCATATGCATAGCAGGTACCCTATTTCACAGGTTGCTTAATCTCCTTCGCTGTTTATTTTGAACAGTCATCATGAATCCAGACTCATCCAGTGAGCAAGCAATCAAGGCCCTTCAGGCCCAAAATGCACAGTTTCAAGAGATGGTCCTAAGCCTAGCCCAAGGACAGCAAGAGTTGAAGACTCTACTCCTGAAGAAAAAGAAGAAAAAGAGGACTGCATTGTTCAACACCGGACGCAGATTTGGGAACACACTCCATAATGAAGCTGATCCAACTACTTCTTCTGCTGAGAAAAACAGTCCCCAAGGGGGAGGAGCTCCTAGTCCCGCAGTCTCCGACAACGAGACGGACTATAACGACGAACAATACCCACCTGCTGCTGACCGATACAAGCAATTGGAGGACCGCTTAAGCGCCATGGAAATTCAGAATGTGCCGGGACTGGATTTCGGAGATTTGGGATTATCTTCTGGGGTAGTAATTCCACACAAGTTTAAGGCGCCTGCCTTCGCCAAGTATGATGGGGTCTCCTGCCCAAAGCTGCATCTGAGGTCGTACGTAAGGAAAATCCAACCTTACACGGCAGACAAGAACCTCTGGATTCACTTCTTCCAAGATAGCCTCTCGGGGTCACAGCTTGAATGGTTCTACCAATTGGATGGAACCAGCATCCGACACTGGGAAGATTTGGCAACCGCATTCTACAGACAATACCAATACAATTCCGATCTCGCTCCCACGCGTACCCAACTTCAGGGTATGTCCCTAGGAACGGGTGAAAGGTTCAAAGAGTACGCTCAAAAATGGAGAGATTTGGCTGGCAGGGTGCAACCTCCATTGACTGATCGTGAGCTGGTTGATATGTTTCTAGGGACGTTGTCTGGTCCGTTTTTCAATCATTTGGTTGGTAACTCCTCCGCTGGGTTTACAGATTTGATATTGACGGGAGAAAGAATTGAAGCTGGCATCAGGTCAGGCAAGATACAAAAGGCTGCCTCCACAAGTGCTGAGAAGAGGCCGTTTAAGAAAGAAGCAAGTGCCGTCTATGGTACTAGAAGACAAGTCAAGCCCGAAAGTCGCCAAGCCGTCAATGCTTTGGTCATCTCAAAACCTGTTGCTGCTCCTCAGCAGTACAATCAACAAAGAAGCGAAAGGCCCAAGAGGCAGTATACTCGACTGAGTATGACCTTATCTCAAATTTTACCCCAGCTATTATCCACCAACCTGGTGACCCTCAAAGAAGCTCCTAAGGTCGTCAACACTGCGTCTCCTAAGTATAACCCGAATGCCCGGTGTGCTTATCATTCTGATAGTCCCGGGCACACTACTGATGATTGCTGGGCCTTGAGAAACAAAGTGCAAGATCTGATCGACGCAAAAGAAATTCAGTTTGAAGCGCCGGAGAGACCAAATGTTGTAACTGCTCCTATGCCCCAGAATAGAGTAAATGCCATTGAGGAAGAAATGTACGCTGTTTCGGTAAATGAAGTTGTCACCCCTCTGAAGACCGTCAAGAAGAACCTACTGCGGGCCGGTTTATTTCCGGGTTGCAGTGAAGGTTGCCTGTTCTGTGCTGTTTCCCTATCTGGTTGTCCCTTGCTGAGGTTAGGCGTCCAAAGCCTAATGGATAGCAAGGAGATTCTATTCAAGAAGTCTGCTGTTCAGTTGGTTCCGGTAAAAGAAGTTTCTGTGGTTACCATCTTCAATAATCCAATCAAGGCTCTCCCGAAGAAGCCTGTTCAAATCATGACTGTTGCACCTGTGATTATTACTGTTCCAGGGCCTCTCCCCTACGTATCTGATAAAGCTGTCCCCTGGCATTATGGGGCAGACGTATATGTAAATGAAATCAAACAAGAATTCGACACTGGCGCCAGTATCTGCGATATCACTGGTCCAGCCAAGGTCACCCGCAGTGGCAGGCTCTTCTCGCCTGACATTGCACCGCCCGCTATTCGAAAACCCCTCCTTATAACACCTACAAATGTACCTGTTACTGTTGCTGATCAAGTTGTTTCCCCTGCTGCCGAGTCATCTAATGCTCGGGGCAAAGGGATTGAAGAAGAGCCTGCCCGGATGGAGGCACCGATACCTATAGATGCTGAGGCCTCCCAACAAGAAGTGGAGGAGATCCTGAAAATAATAAAGAAAAGTAATTTCAATGTTGTCGAGCAGCTGGGGCATACGCCCTCCAAGATCTCCATGCTCTCCTTATTGCTATGCTCCGAGGCCCATGCTAAAGCCTTAATCTCATTCCTCAAGACGGCCCATGTGCCGCAGGAAACGTCTGCAGTCCAGTTCACTGATTGCGTAGCAAATCTGACAGCAGACAATGGCTTGGGTTTTTCAGATGCTGACCTGACTGCGAAGGGAAGAGACCACAATGATGCCCTGCATGTCTCTATCGAATGCAGGGGCACTACTTTGGCGCATGTATTGGTGGATACTGGTTCCTCTTTGAATGTTCTACCAAAGAAGGCTTTAGACCGTTTGGATTATGAAGGCCTAGAATTGAAACCCAGCAATATCATCGTCAGGGCCTTTGACGGTTCAAAAAGGATGGTTCATGGAGAGGTTGACATCCCTATTCGCGTGGGCTCTCAGGTGTTTGACTCTACTTTTTATGTGATGGATATACGACCATCGTACTCTTGTCTACTGGGTCGACCTTGGATCCATAAAGCTGGGGCAGTGACCTCTACCTTGCATCAGAAGCTGAAGTATCCCGTCAGGGGGAAGATCGTCACTGTGCAAGGAGAAGAGGAGTATATGGTGAGCCATTTGAATTCCTTCAGATACATCGAGATGGATGGGGAGTTTATTGAAACCCCCTTTCAGCATTTCGAGGAGGTGCATCCAATTTCAGCAGCAGCAGAAACAACAGTCGAAGAGAATGTTTCCTTGAAGATGGCTTCCCTAAGGGATGCCCGGGCTGTGGTTCAGAAAGGCGATTGTGCAAACTGGGGTCAGCTTCCTGATTTCACTCAGAAGAATGACAAGTTTGGGCTGGGCTTTACTGCAGAGGCTCAGAGGGCTGTGCGCAAGGAGAAGATCAGAAGGGCTCCGGTGTTTATCTCCAGCTCAAGGGTGAATGCTATTGAGGAAGATGTAGAGGAAGCAGAGTTTGACAGTTGGATCTACCCGACTACCAGCGACGGACCAAGCAACTGGACGGCAAAGGATTTTACCCCTATCACATTTGTCACGCAGTAATTAATTTCTTTTGATTTCCAATTTGTAACAAACAATATGTTGAAACTTTGTTGGCTCGGTGTCCTACCCGGGGCATCGTAGCTCCATTTGTGAGGGCTTTTTGTATGACATTTTCATATATCATCAATCAAAACATTGGACGTTTGTTGCATTTCAAATCTTGTGCTCTTTTCCTTTCTGTGTTATATATATTGCAAAACAGCTATATTTACACACACTCACTTATACAGGTTTCAATCCACTCTGGATCTCACTGGTAACAGCTCTGCTACCGCCAGTTATGACTTCGAAAATCCGATCAACTTGGCCGAAGACGAAGGCGAAGATGATTGCGAAGTGCCTGGTGAACTCGCAAGACTGCTACTCCAGGAAGAGAGAGCTATTCAGCCACATGAAGAGCCGGTGGAGACAATTAACCTGGGTACTGAGACAGATAGGAAAGAGGTCAAGATTGGTGCCAATCTAGAGCTCAGCGTGAAGCAACGATTGATCCAGATGCTACAGGATTACATGGAGATTTTTGCTTGGTCCTATGAAGATATGCCTGGTTTGGATGCCGACATTGTAGTTCACCACCTGCCAACCAAGGAAGATTGCCCTCCGGTAAAGCAAAAAGTCCGACGGATGCGTCCAGAGATGTCTGAAAAGATCAAGGCCGAGGTTATGAAACAGTTTGATGCCGGGTTCCTTGCAGTGATATCTTACCCTCAGTGGGTTGCCAATGTGGTGCCAGTGCCGAAGAAGGACGGTAAAGTCAGAATGTGTGTTGATTACAGGGATCTGAACAGGGCTAGCCCCAAGGATGACTTCCCCCTACCTCACATTGATGTCCTTGTTGACAATACGGCTCAACACAAGGTGTTCTCCTTCATGGATGGTTTTTCAGGGTATAACCAGATCAAGATGGCTCCGGAAGATATGGAGAAGACTACCTTTGTAACTCAGTGGGGCACCTTCTGTTATAAGGTCATGCCATTCGGATTGAAAAATGCTGGGGCAACCTATCAGCGTGCCATGGTTGCTTTATTTCATGATATGATCCATCATGAGATTGAGGTATACGTTGATGACATGATTGCAAGGTCTCAAACTGAGGAGGAGCACCTTGACCATCTGAGGAAGTTGTTTGACCGACTCAAATTGTACAAGCTGAGATTGAATCCCAACAAATGCACCTTTGGGGTAAGATCCGGAAAGTTGCTAGGTTTCATTGTAAGTGATAAGGGTATTCAGGTGGACCCTGCCAAGGTAAAAGCCATACAAGAGATGTCGACTCCAAAAACAGAGAAAGAAGTCAGAGGTTTCCTAGGACGACTGAATTACATTGCCCGATTCATCTCACATCTGACTGCTACTTGTGAACCAATCTTCAAATTGCTGAAGAAAGATCAAGTAGTACGCTGGAATGATGAATGTCAGGCCGCCTTTGAAAGGATAAAGGAATACCTCCAAGAGCCACCCATTCTTATGCCACCGGTGGAAGGAAGACCTCTGATACTATACTTGACCGTACTTGACAATTCAATGGGGTGTGTGCTGGGGCAGCATGACGAGTCTGGCCGAAAAGAGCACGCTATTTATTACTTGAGCAAAAAGTTTACCGACTGTGAGTCTCGTTACTCACTGCTTGAGAAAACTTGCTGCGCTCTTGTATGGGCTACTCGCCGGCTGAGACAGTATATGCTGACTCACACTACTTTATTGATTTCAAAGATGGATCCCATCAAGTACATATTTGAAAAGCCCGCTCTGTCTGGAAGAATAGCGAGATGGCAAATGATCTTAACAGAATACGACATCCAATATACAACTCAGAAAGCAATCAAAGGAAGTGTACTGGCGGATCACTTGGCACACCAACCTGTGGACGATTACCAATCATTGAACTTTGATTTTCCGGACGAAGACATCATGGTGGTAACTGACTGTGAAGTACCTGGACCGGATGAAGGACCTGAGGAAGGATCCCGATGGTCTATGCATTTTGATGGAGCCTCCAATGCTTTGGGTAACGGCGTCGGCGCTGTAATCATATCTCCCAAAGGAACTCATACTCCCCTCACCGCCCGATTATGTTTCAGCTGCACCAACAATATGGCAGAATACGAGGCATGTATCATGGGTTAACAAGCTGCAATCGACCTGAGGATCAAGTTTCTAAGTGTCTTCGGAGATTCCGCTCTCGTGATCAATCAGATCAAAGGCGAGTGGGATACGAAACACCCGAATCTTATTCCTTACAAGGAGTATGTGTCGACCTTGCTCCCCCACTTTGAAGAGATAACTTTTGAGCACTTCCCTAGAGAGGAGAATCAGCTAGCGGACGCACTAGCCACGATGTCTTCAATGTTCAAAGTTAAGTGGGACAATGAGGCTCCCCGAATCATTATCTGGAAGTTGGATGAACCGGCATACTGCTGCGAGCTCGAGGCTGAGAAGGTTATCGAAAAACCCTGGTATCATGAGGTGAAGAGGTACTTGGAAGCTCAGGAATACCCTGAAGGTGCATCTGTCAATGATAAGAAGTTCATGAGGAGGTTTGCTGCAAAATTCTTCCTCAGCAACGGCATTCTCTACAAACGGAATCATGATTCAACTCTGCTACGTTGTGTGGATAAGGCTGAAGCAGAGAAAATTATGATAGAACTGCATGAAGGTACATTTGGAACACATTCCAGTGGACACACCATGGCTAAGAAAATCCTTCGGGCAGGATATTTCTGGTCCACAATGGAAGCCGATTGTTACCAACACTCCCGAACTTGTCATAAATGCCAGATCTATGCTGACAGGGTGCATATCCCTCCGGTTCCTCTAAACGTCCTAACGGCACCTTGGCCTTTTGCAATGTGGGGCATCGATATGATCGGTGAGATCCGACCGACGGCATCCAATGGGCATCGCTTCATCTTGGTGGCGATCGATTACTTCACGAAGTGGGTTGAGGCAGCGTCCTATGCCACAGTAACCAAGAGCGTCGTGGCACGTTTCATCCGGCATAATCTGATCTGTCAGTACGGAGTCCCGGAAAGAATCATTACGGACAATGGTACCAATCTCAACAACAAAATGATCACTGAACTCTGTGAACAATTCAAGATACAGCACCACAATTCTTCTCCCTACCGGCCGAAGATGAATGGGGCTGTAGAAGCAGCCAATAAGAATATCAAGAAAATTGTGCAGAAGATGACAGTGACCTATAAAGATTGGCACGAGATGTTACCGTTCGCTCTTCATGGGTACCGCACCTCAGCGAGGACGTCAACCGGGGCAACTCCCTTCTCCTTGGTCTATGGCATGGAGGCAGTCTTGCCAATTGAAATCCAGATACCCTCTCTCCGAATAATGAAGGATGCAGACTTGAATGAAGATGATTGGATCCAGACTCGACTTGATCAATTAAATCTGATTGACGAAAAGAGGCTCACTGCTATCTGTCATGGTCAAACGTATCAAAAACGGATGATCAGGGCATTTAACAAGAGAGTCAGACCACAAGAGTATCGAGTTGGGGACCTGGTAATCAAACGCATCATCCTTCCTCAAAGTGATCCCCGGGGCAAATGGACCCCTACGTACGAAGGGCCATTTATGGTTAAACGTGTGTTCTCAGGAGGAGCCATGATCCTGACCACCATGGATGGTGACGACCTTCCTCACCCCGCCAATGCAGACATAGTGAAAAAATACTACGCATAAATAAAAGACCCGCTAGGTTGACATACCTAGGCAAAAATAAGGGCTTCCCGGCGAACCAAAAGGGTTCGGGCAAAAATAAGGGATGAAATGAATAAAAATCTGTACACCCGGCAAGTCAAAAACCTGAAAGGGCGGCTTGGGCAAAAAAGGGTATCCCGGTGGACTGAAAACCCGAAAGGGCGGTCCAGGCAAAAGTTAGGGATAAAAGCGTAACACTATGTCTCATTGGATCACTTCGCATCCGGAATTCGGCATCAACTATCTGGCTCAGATTTCGGCATCGACCAATCAGCTTCATCTTCAACTAGGCAGCAAAGCGATGAGACGTTCGAAGACATAAAGGCGATAGCAGAGTTGGAACCCAGTGGGATTGTTCACATAGCTGTTTTGTTTCCTTTTTCAAATTGTAAACTCTATGTTATTTGGCGGCGTCCTCTTACTAGGATGTCAGCCTCCTGTACAAAAACGCCTATTCACAGGCAAAGTTTAAATCAATACAAATTCACTTGTCCATACAAATTACCATTGTTTTCCTTTTTTCTGTTTTGTCTTGCGAAGAACGTGCAATGTTCATTTTTGATATATGCATTTGACATTAAATTGCCGATTCATAAATGTTTACATATGAAGCAAGAGATTGATTACAGGTGACATCAGAGACAGGGGCAATGTGGAGTTGTCTAATGCAGTCTGGTTGTTTTGTCCGCCAAGGTACCAAGTTAGATTCAACTGAGGAATGTAACCAAATCATCTCAACTCCCCGCAGAGTAAAACAAGATTCAACAATACTTTCCTCAAGCAGAGTTGACTCCCCGTCAATCCTAAAAAAGCACAACATTCCCCGTTAGGCCTTAAAGCTCATCCCCAGTAGATTCTGGAAGCTTATCCCCTGCAGAGTACGGACGTCTCTCCCGAGTTTATTTAGAGTTATTTCCTCACAAGGACTTATAACTGGGTTATCCTCAGCTAAAAACCACGGAAGATCGCCCTCAGCAAGTTCCTTCAATCCCCAGAGGAGTTTATCATCATTATCCCCAGCGGAATCCATCATTAAAGTCTTCAACAGGCTTCTTATCAAAACTTCGGCCAAGTATCTCTTCCACAGAGCAACTCCCCGGCCGTTCGTCAAGGATTTATTTTCCTAAGACAAAATTACATTCATAAACATTTCACATTTTCATACATCTTGCTTACATATATGATAAAGTGCATACAACACTATCTCATATTGAACATCATGACATCATGCATATCATACGTCATGACATTGCATACAACTTATGTTTTTGCCTTTTCAGGAAAAAGACAATCCCAAAAACAACTACCTTCAACTGTCACAAGTCCAGATTCGATACCTGTATCTAGCCAGGGCACATCTGAGAGTGATCAGTTTCCAGACTCGATTCCTGTATCTAGCCAGGGCACGTCTGAAGAGTTCGAAGATTCGATTCCTGTATCCAGCCAGGGCACATCTATCAACTACAACATCTCCAGATTCGATTCCTGTATCCAGCCAGGGCATATCTGTTGACCACGTTTCCAGACTCGATTCCTGTATCTAGCCAGGGCATGTCTGAAGAGTTCGAAGATTCGATTCCTGTATCCAGCCAGGGCACATCTCTTAACGACTATTTCCAGATTCGACTCCTGTATCCAGCCAGGGCACATTTGTGAACAACCAATTGTAGATTCGATACCTGTATCTAGCCAGGGCATATCTGCATAAGGAGAACTGAAGATCAAACACCTGTAACAAGCCAGGAAAACATCCGTCTTTCTCAAATACACAAGTTCTCGCTAAGGAATCTCTTATGCGACCGACATCTCCAGATGGCATCTATAAGCCCATCTCCCTATCCACCATCTCTCCAAATGGCATCTATAAGCCCATTCCCGACACCACATTGTTGAGACTCCAGCATGCGAGTGCAAATTTCCGGGCACTCTAGTGTCCAACCTCCTTTTACCCTCGAGTCACGAAAGGAAAACTTGCCAATCTAACTCTTCAGGTCCAAGAAGATTGAACAGGGGCAACTGTTGTACCCCAAAATTTGCCCTCCCATTTCCTCAACATTTTTTCATCACAAGACCTTTGAAGATCAAGATCCAGTTAGGGTTTCCTCTGCTCAAGACTTCTCCTTGCACTGTGGACTCAAATTAGGGTTTGTGTTTGCCTAAGGATGTTTTGACCTAAAATTCCTAAGATGACTTTCATGCTTCATATTGGACTCCCAAGTTTACCTATACCAAGTTTCAAGTCTTGATTCCAAGTTTTGCCCAGTCAATTGGACAGTTGACCTAAGAATCAGTTGTATTGGGAAAAAAGTCAACTGTGGCCAATTGACAGTCAAATCTCATGAAATTTGACCCACATCAATATTATGAACTCATATGGACCATTTGATCAAGTTTGGATCACAATTCCACAAGAAATTTGATCAGATCACCAAAAGGGCAAAATGGTCATTTTTAGGGTTTTGACTGCACAAAGGCAATTTTTGACTGTTTGACCTAACCAATGGCAAACCAAGCTCACATATGGACTCAAGGACCCCATGGAATTATCTTGACATGCTCAACAAGCTCAAAAGATCCCAAGTACACAAGATTGACAGTTGAATTTCCCAGTCAATTGATCAATTTTGACTGTATACTGAAAAGTCAAACTTTGATTTTTTGGTCAAAATCAAGAGTCAAGATTCATTTTTCATCAAAATATGCCAAATCATGAAACTTGTTCACCAAGAAATCACAAAATGCAAATTAGGGTTAGAAAATGGAATTTTTCATAACTTAGAATTTTTCTAAGTTATGAAAAACCCTAATTTTTTCCCAACTTTGCCCCATCTTTTCACCAGGATCCATTTGGATTCAAACAAAAGTCAAAACATGAAAGTTGTAGCTTGTTGCATAATCTACAACTTTGATTCACAAAGTTTTCTCATTTGAAGCTTGCATATCAAGTTACAATTTTTTGAATAAGGGCACTAAACCATTTTTAACTTAGTGAAATTTTAACCTATTTTGACAAGGTTTTCTACCCCACTTCAAGGCCATTTTTCATACCCTTCCACTTGGAATTTCAACTTTCATTTCAAAGATGGATTGTAGTACACATTCCAAGCTTTCCAAAATGTCCAAAAACTCATCAAACAACCTCATAACTTGAGAGATTCGAATTTCACAAGTTGGCAAAAATTCACTTTTGTTCTTCATCAAAACATGTCCATAACCTTACCATTTGAAACTCAGCATGCTTTAGGCAAGATTACAGGTCCTTAAACCAAGTTGCACTCAATAATTTAATGCTTATTCATTGTGCCAAGGCCATGTTCTTTGTGTTCTAACATTGCATAGTGGATTGATCTCAAAGTAGATAAAGTGCTTTATCCATTTTTGTAAAAAGCTAGCTTTATGTCAAATTGAAATCCAAGCAAGTACAGTTAGGATCTCATTGGCACAAGTTTAGGAGCTAATTTCACTGATCAAGACAAGTTTTTGCAGCTTGTTATGGGGGCCTGCATCAGTCAAAAAACAACAACTTGCATTTGTTTGCTTCACATAGAAGAAAAGTCCATAACTTGAACCAACTCTCTCTTCAGCTTACAAACACAAGAAAGAAGTTATCAAACACATTACACATATCATATCCAAGCTAACACACGAGCCATTGACCTCCCAAACATCCTCAAACCAAAAAACACCATCAAACTGCAAAAACAGAGTTGCCTCTGCAGTTTGATTGCTAACTCCTATTTCCCTCAAGTTCTTGTGCCAAAACCAGTTCACACACATTCCCTAGTACTTATGCAAGCTAACCATGACTTGAAACCTGACCTGTAACACCTCCAAGCCACTTCACCATTTTTAAATTTCTGTTTTGCAGTTGGAGTTCACTAGCTCGATTCAGGGAGTTTCAAGACAAAGTAGGACTTGGAAAAGCATCCTTACACTCCAAGGAAGCTATACAAGTCATCATTTCACTCTGAAACATCCCCCATTGCAAAGCTCGATTCCAACTGAACAGGTACATTCATGAAGTTCTATCTCTCTTATTAGGAATTGTTAGCTTTAGGTTTGTGAAGAAAATATGTCACAATCATAGCCCTGAACATGCTCATATGATTAGATTTCATTTATATTTCGTGTGCTTAGAGAATTTTATGTCTGAACATGGTTAAAAATTTAGGTCAGGATTTGGGAGAGAAGAAATTCTCTCTCATTTCTGAGAGTTAGCTTGACTTCTTTATATGTCTAGAACCGTGGTTTCAAGCTCTACAGGTTTCATGTTGGAGGATTTGGCAAAAGATCAAGGAATGAGAAGTTAGAAAACGCGTGTTTTTTGAACAAGGAAGTGTTCTGAGGTTGAAGATGAAGCTACATGGGTTGGGCCTGTGTGGTTTCTTCTTTTTGCACCCTATTTCCATTTTCTCACCCCCCAAGCCCATTTGTCTTATTTTTAATTCTTTTTGACTTTTTCTTTTTTTGTTTGACTTGTTTATTTTTTTCTCAGCATATTAAAATTTTGAAAACATTTTTCTCATCATTTTTTGATTTTATTTGGTTTTTATTTGATTTTTCTTTTTGATTTGTATATGAATAGATATATATTTATTTAGAATGAAAATAGAAAAAAAATATGTAAAATACTCCTATTTTTATTTTTATGTTATATAACCTTCTGAAAATATTTCACATAAAAAAATACTTTTTTTATTTATTTTATTAAATATTAAATATTTTGCACATAATGTATATTAAAAAACTTAATATATATATATATATATATGTTTATTAATATATTTAGGTTAAAATATAAAAATACTTGAATTTTTCATTTTATTAATATTTGATACAAAAAATACTTTTTTCCATAATATACTTCATTTTATTTTTTATTTTTGTAAATAATAAATAAATGTTTGTATTAAATCAATTAATATCCATTTTCATTAAAATTAGGGTTTTTTGCCCTAGATCCAAAATACTCAAAAAAAATAATATATTTTTATTTTCTTTTCTCTTTTACATAAATAATATTTTTCCATACATATACAAAACATTTCTTTTGCATCTTGCATTTTTATTCCATTTTTATTTATTTAATTATTGTACATTAATTAAATTGTGTAAATTCAAAAATGATGTAATAATTTAGGTTTTACAATTACTTGTCAATATCCCCATTTGAACATTTGTACCCCCCTTCCCATATTTGGTTTTGTAATAGCTTAGTAATTTAAATTTCGCACTTTATACGCTTTCTAATTATGCCATGTTAGAATTAGGGTTTGCATGCGAAAAAACGTTAAAAAATAGTTTGACCTAATACAAGATAAACAAGCATGAAAATGAACACACATCTCACACTTGCACCCCTAGGGTACTCCACTTGTTGCCTTCCAAAATTGGGCCATATTGTATGTTGAACTTCTTTGGGCAAAACAAACAAATTGAATGATCATAGTCCCTCGATAAAACTTTTCAAAACAAACAAAACAAATGATCAAGTCCCTTAAAGAAAATTGCCCAAAGATATTTAACGTCGTTGCAATTATGGTCTAAATGATGACCCGCGCCCGTCCCTTTCACATCCTAACATAAGGTTGTCCACCAAATTCAATGGTGAAACAAGCTTGTTAAAAGGGTTAAGACATAGCAATAATCTTTTGAGAAATTTAGGAGCAGATAACCTCTTAGTTACTTGAATCAATCTTGCAAACTAAAAAAAAATACTTGCCTATTTCAAAAATCACACAACACTACACTTTCAAAACAACTTTCAAAAACAAAATGAAAACCTTTTCAAAAGACATACACCTTTGTATACATCCCCACATGGATCATTACAAAGGTTGCCACCACATTGGCCTCTTTTCAAAATATTTTCAAACCCACTCACACAAAGCACCATTTAAAACAATTGAAAACAAAAAGGCAAGTGATCTAAGCAAGTAACTAAGAGCCCATGGATAACCATGGATAGAAAGGGTGCTAATACCTTCCCTTTCTATAATCTACTCCCCGAACCCAAAAAAACATCTCAAAAGGTTTTTGCTGTGCTTTTTAACCTTTCCTTAGGATAAAATAAAAAGTCGGTGGCGACTCTTGCTCAACCGAAACATTTGCGAAAACAAACGCAAAACCTCAAGTCAGTTCTCCCACCGTATCACATAAAGGAATAAAGAAAAATAAAGAATTAAAAGTGCGACAGATTAATTTACAAGGCCTTGGGAGAGGTACATAAATATTACACGAGAAAGAAATAAACACGCGAATTAAATAAGAATTAAAAACGAGGGCGTTGGACCCTTTTTGCAAAATTAAATTAAATGATGAAATTAATTAATTAAAAAAGAAAAGAAATTGTTTTTGGTATTTTTTGGTATTTTATGATTTTTAATGAAAAAAAGAATTAAATGCTAACCCTAATTCTAGTTGTTTTTAATTATTAAAGAAAAGATTAAATTTTAACCTAATATTTAACCTAATTATTTATATGCCATTTAATTATAAAAATAAATAATAAGAAATATTTAATTATTATGAAAGAAAAGAAAAATAGGATAAAAAACTAATTAAACCCTAATTCTATAAGTTTTGAGTTTTAGTGAAAAATGTTAAGATTAAAAACTAAATTTAAAACTAAGTGAACTAATGAATTTATCTACAAAATGTTAATTAAATAAATATATTTAATTTTTTGTCTTTTCTGATTTTTTTGTGTTTTTTATATTATTATGAAAATATTAAATTAAAGAATTAAAAAATAGATTAATTAAAACAAAGAAAAGAAAAGATATAAAAAGTTAAAAGAATCAAACTGGAGGGGGGTGTTGTCCCCAAATGGAGGACTTATTGTAGTAATTCTGGGCCCAATTATCCCTGGCCTCTTTGACTTTTCAGGACACGTGTGAGATCTTTGACTAGGGTCCACCATGCTCTCCAGATCATGGCCCTTTGATTGACCTCAGGGTGTACGTGGAAGGCTTGATTTTGAAGGCGTACGGTGGTCCACCACATTGAAACTGCATATGAATATTACATGAAGAAAAATATGAAAGAGGATGGGGACCTGGGGATCGAACCCAGGTCCTGAGGTTTATGAGCGTCCTTCTCAACCAACTGAGCTGCATGCATATTCATTAATATAAATGGAAAACAAATTATATAATAGAAAATTGGAGTTAGTGGTGGTCTGGCGCGAAAATTCGAATCAACCACTCATTGCCTGCCACCGAGTCATCTTCCTCATTGTTTTGTTTTTCCTGAAAATATAAAAACATTGGCAACGGTTTTTACACCGTTCCAGAAAGTACCTTTACAAAAAATAGCGAACAGGCCATCCGGCCACATAAATTAGGCGCGATGGTCTCATTCTCTTCGTCCCAGCGTGCTGAATTGAATGGCCTAGGTTTCAAGCTCCAATTTTTCCATATTCAAAAACCCCTAATTCGAAAACTTAAGAACCCTAAAAAGCAACAATGGTAGATTCGCATACAGTGTATAAAAATGCAATTAATCCATGTGGTTAGCTTCAGAATGCATCATTTAGTAAGAATACATAAACAAAATGCCATGAAAATGCCTCAAAATTAAAATACGAATATGCATTTTTATGAGAAAAATTTTGATTCTGTACAATGATTTAAAGCTGTAGGGTTGGTGTTCTTGATCCAGGTACGTTGCTTGATGTCCCAGGGATGCAATGGAATGAGTTTCTTGGCTTCAATCGACCTACAAATGTGTTTTCAGATTTGGAATTTTTAAGCAAAAATTCAAGTTTTGTTCTCCAGATTCTTGCGCAGCTTTTTGGTTAGGGAGCATTAGGTCTTGATCAAGCTTATGTATGGAACAAATTAGGTCAAAAATCTGATCAAAAGAATCAAGGAATTGATTATGCAATATTTGATTTTTTATGGCATTAGTTTTTCAATCTTTTTCATGCAATTTGATATCAAATCATGACAAAGCTTTCCAAAAATGATTATGCACGAATCTTGAGTGTCCAATGAGAGTATTTTCTGCACAAAAAGATTTGATTTCATTAGTTTAGTATTTTTTCATATTTTATTTAGTTTAAATGAATTAATTGTAATAAAAAATTCAAATAAATAAATAAAAATAATAAAAAACTTCCCTTTGGGCCAAGTGGTCGTGCACATGCCTTGGGTGATGAATTGTGGAAGAAAAAGAGGCCCATTAGCAATTTTAGGTCATTTGAATCAATGTTGACTTTTCAAAATATCCAAAAATTTCCCAACTTCCACAAGGCATAACTTGCTCAATTTTTAAGCTTTGCTCATGTTCTTGGACATTTTGGAAAGGTATTTGAGTCCTCTAACCAATGCCTTTGGTCCCATGTCATTTTTATTTACCAATCTCAAGTTATGGCCTTTTACTTAAAGTCCCTTTTTGTTGACTTTTGAAAATGACCTATAATGTTGAAATTGATAACTTTTTGTGAGAGCATTTCTTGGACTTGAAGTATGAAGATGAGTTGTAGTAAATGTCTTTCTCTTCAAAATGAGCTTTGGATGGAATTTTTCTGATAATCCATGTGAAAGTTATGCCCTGGTCAATTTACAGTTGACTTTTTCAGTTATCCAAATAAGGAAACTTTTGCATCTTGATGATTTTTGAGCCAAGCTTTGAGAATCATGATCAAGCATTGATCAAATGATGTTTGTGGCTTCAAAATGAGATGTTGACCAAAAATTTGGACTTTTGACTGTCAAATGACCATTTTGCCCCTACAGTTGACTGTAGTGCAATTAGGGTTTTGACTGTGCAATCTTGTGCTGAAAGTCTTGAAACTTGATATGAGGATGCTTGACCATATTTGTAGGCATGTGGGACTTGATTGAACCCTTGGAAACTTCATTTTCTTGATCAGAATAAAAACCCTAATTTTGACTGTTTAGGAGGCCCTTACACTGTGCAACCCTTGGGGAGATTTTGAAGCTTGACTTGGCAATTTCTTGAAGAATATGGGAGGGAAAATTTTAGGGTACAACAGTTGCCCCTGTTCAATCTTCTTAGACCTGAGGATGCAGATTGGCTGACGTGCCTTTCGTAATCCGAGGGTGGAAGATGATTGAACACTAGAGTGCCCAGAAATTTACGCTCACATAGTAGCAGTGATGGTGGAAATGGGCTTATAAATGCCATTTAGAGATTGATGAATAGGATGATGGGCTTATAGATGCCATCTGGATGTTGATCGTGTAAGAGATCCCTTAGCGAGAACTTGCGTACCTGCAAAAGAAAAATGAGTACCTGACATGTTGCAGGAGCTGGTCTTCAGATGCTTTGTGTAGATATGTCCTGACTGGTTACAGGAATCGGATCTTTGAATTCTTCAGACGTGCCCTGGCGAGATACAGGAATCGAGTCTGGTAATGTTAGTCTTCAATGGATACACCCTGGCAAGATTCAGGTATCGGATCTTCGAACTCTTCAGACACACCCTGGCAAGATACAGGAATCGGATCTGGTAATGCTAGTCTTCAACGGATACACCCTGGCAAGATTCAGGTATCGGATCCTCGAACTCTTCAGACACACCCTGCAAGATACAGGAATCGGATCTGGTAATGCTAGTCTTCAACGGATACACCCTGGCAAGATTCAGGTATCGGATCCTCGAACTCTTCAGACACACCCTGGCAAGATACAGGAATCGGATCTGGTAATGCTAGTCTTCAACGGATACACCCTGGCAAGATTCAGGTATCGGATCCTCGAACTCTTCAGACACACCCTGGCAAGATACAGGAATCGGATCTGGTAATGCTAGTCTTCAACGGATACACCCTGGCAAGATTCAGGTATCGGATCCTCGAACTCTTCAGACACACCCTGGCAAGATACAGGAATCGGATCTGGTAATGCTAGTCTTCAACGGATACACCCTGGCAAGATTCAGGTATCGGATCCTCTAACTCTTCAGACACACCTTGGCAAGATACAGGAATCGGATCTGGTAATGCTAGTCTTCAACGGATACACCCTGGCAAGATTCAGGTATCGGATCCTCGAACTCTTCAGACACATCCTGGCAAGATACAGGAATCGGATCTGGTAATGCTAGTCTTCAACGGATACACCCTGGCAAGATTCAGGTATCGGATCCTCGAACTCTTCAGACACACCCTGGCAAGATACAGGAATCGGATCTGGTAATGCTAGTCTTCAACGGATACACCCTGGCAAGATTCAGGTATCGGATCCTCGAACTCTTCAGACACACCCTGGCAAGATACAGGAATCGGATCTGGTAATGCTAGTCTTCAACGGATACACCCTGGCAAGATTCAGGTATCGGATCCTCGAACTCTTCAGACACACCCTGGCAAGATACAGGAATCGGATCTGGTAATGCTAGTCTTCAACGGATACACCCTGGCAAGATTCAGGTATCGGATCCTCGAACTCTTTAGACACACCCTGGTAAGATACAGGAATTGGATCTGGTAATTGGTCGTCAACAGATACACCCTGGCAAGATTCAGGAATCGGACCTTTAGTTGCGACCATTGATGGTAATCAATTTTGTACTTTTGTCCTGAAAAGACAAGCGTTAGTTGTATGCGATGTCATGTGGTATGACATGCGAGATGCTCTCTGAATACGTGAGATTGTATGTTCATGATGCGTATATGCATGCTATAATGTATGAAGATGTTTATGAATGTATTTTTCGTCTAGGAAAGTAAATCCTTGACGGGTGCCGGGAAGTCACTCCTGGGCTGATATTTGAAGAATGGATTTTGCTTCCGCTGGGGATGATAATTGCAAGAATACCGGTAGGAGAAGATGACTCCGTTGGGGAATAAACTTGGCGAATGGAATAACTCTGCGGGGAGGAAAGTACTCTAACGATCTTGTTGGGAAGTAATACTCTGTGGGGAGAGAGATACTTTGCTGAGTTGTTGATAATAACCTGCTGGGGATACCCTTGTTGTGCTGGAAGTGCTAATAGACTCACTGGGGATAAGAAAGAACTGTGTTGACGACGACCTTTCCGTGGCTTTTGGCTGAGGATAACCCAGTTATATCCTGATAAGGAAATAATTCTTTGAATAAAGCCGGGAGACGCGTTCGTGCTCTGCGAGGATAAGCTTCCAGAATCTACTGGGGATAAGCTTACTGCTTGGGGAGATGAATTCCAAATTTCCTGGGGAAACTGGATTGGACTCTCCTGGGGAAGTTTTGAGCTGTATCGAAAGTAACTCCATTGAATGTTTGATATACCGCCGAGGAACAATCTTTAGACCAAGATTGTCGGGGATGCTTGTTAAGAATATGTATATTGCTGCTGGGGAATGTTGAGATCTGCGGGAGGATACCCAACTTCTTTAAGGTTTGATAACTTTGCTTGAGGAGAGTGCATTGACTTGCTGGCTCACTCTCTGGGGAATTAAGATGTACTGGTTATGTTCTTTAGCTGAACCTACCTTGGTACCTTGGAGGACAGAGCAATTAGTTGCGTAGACAACTCTTTTGTTGCCCCTGTTTCTAATGTTACCTGTAATTAATCCTTTGTTTCGTATGCAAATATTCATGAGTTAGCAAATTATTGTCAATGCCTATATCACAAATTGAACCTTGGACGTTCTTCGCAAAACAAAACAGAAAAGGAAAAACAATTGGTACTTTTTAACTGAAAAATATACTTGTATTGATTTTTGAATGGCCTGTAAATAGGCGTTTTGTGTACAAGAGGCTGACGTCCTAGTAAGAGAACGCCGCCGAACAAGAGAGTTTATACAAATTTTGTACAAAAGAAAATAAAACAGCTGTGTGAAATGAATGATCCCACTGGGTTTCAACTCTGCTATTGCCTTTATATCCCCGAGCGTCTCATCACTTGATGACCTAAACGAAGAATGAAGCTGACTGATCGATGCCGTCTGAACTTGATGTAGATACCGGATTCTGGATGCAAAGTGATCCGATGAGACATAGTATTACGCTTTTATCCCTAATTTTTGCCTGGACCGCCCTTTCGGGTTTTCAGTCCACCGGGATACCCATTTTTGCCCAAGCCGCCTTTTCAGGTTTTCGACTTGCCGGATGTACAGATTTTTTCATTTCATCCCTTCATTTTGCCCGAACCCTTTTGGTTCGCCGGGAAGCCCTAATTTTTGCCTAGGCATGTTAGCCTAGCGGGTCTTTTTCATGCGTAGTATCTTTTTACTATGTCTGCATTGGCGGGGTGAGGAAGGTCGTCACCATCCATATTGGTTAGAATCATGGCTCCTCCTGAGAACACATGTTTAACCACAAATGGCCCTTCGTACGTAGGGGTCCATTTGCCCCTTGGATCACTCTGAGGAAGGATGATTCGCTTGATCACCAGATCCCCAACTTGATATTCCTGTGGTCTGACCTTTTTGTTAAATGCCCTGATCATTCGTTTCTGATACGTCTGACCATGATAGATAGCAGCAAGTCTCTTTTCATCAATAAGGTTGAGCTGATCAAGTCGTGTCTGGATCCAATCATCCTCGTTCAAATTTGCATCCTTCATTATCCGGAGAGAGGGTATTTGCACTTCGATCGGTAAGACTGCCTCCATACCATAAACCAAAGAGAAAGGAGTTGCCCCGGTTGACGTCCTAGCTGAGGTACGGTACCCATGTAGAGCGAACGGTAACATCTCGTGCCAATCTTTATAAGTCACTGTCATCTTCTGCACGATTTTCTTGATATTTTTATTTGCTGCTTCTACAGCCCCATTCATCTTCGGTCTGTAAGGAGAAGAATTATGGTGCTGTATTTTGAACTGCTCGCAGAGCTCAGTGATCATCTTATTATTCAGATTGGTACCGTTGTCTGTAATGATTCTTTCAGGGACACCGTATCGACAGATCAGATTATGTTGAATGAACCGTGCCACAACATTCTTGGTTACCGTAGCGTAGGAAGCTGCTTCGACCCACTTCGTAAAATAATCAATCGCCACTAGGATGAAGCGATGCCCATTAGATGCCGTAGGTTTAATCTCGCCAATCATGTCTATGCCCCACATTGCAAACGGCCAAGGCGCAGTCAGAACATTCAGGGGAACTGGAGGAACATGCACCTTGCCTGCATAAATCTGGCACTTATGGCATATCCTGGAGTGTTGGTAGCAGTCAGCTTCCATTGTGGACCAGTAATACCCTGCCCGGAGGATCTTCTTTGCCATTGTATGTCCACTGGAATGCGTACCAAAGGTCCCTTCATGTAGCTCTTCCATGATCCTTTCTGCTTCAGTCTTATCCACACAACGCAGTAGGGTTGAATCATGGTTTCATTTGTACAGGATGCCGTTGCTAAGGAAGAACTTTGCTGCGAACCTTCTCAGGAACTTCTTATCATTGATAGAGGCACCTTCAGGGTATTCCTGAGTTTCCAAATATCTCTTCACCTCATGGTACCAAGGCTTCTCAGTTACCAATTCAGTCTCGAGATCGCAACAGTATGCCGGTTCGTCCAGTTTCCAGATGATGATCCGGGGAGCCTCATTGTCCCATTTGACTTTGAACATAGAAGACATTGTAGCTAACGCGTCCGCCAACTGATTCTCTTCTCTTGGGAAATGTTCAAAGGTTATTTCTGTGAAGTGGGGGATCAAGGTCAACACACATTCTCTGTAAGGAATAAGATTCGGATGTTTCGTATCCCACTCTCCTTTGATCTGATTGATCACCAGAGCGGAATCTCCGAAGACACTCAGAAACTTGATCCTTAGATCGATCGCAGCTTGAAGACCCATGATGCACGCCTCATACTCCGCCATGTTGTTGGTACAATTGAAACATAGTCGGGCAGTGAGTGGAGTATGAGTGCCTTGAGGTGATATGATGATGGCACCGATACCATTACCCAAAGGGTTGGAGGCTCCGTCAAAGTGCATAGACCATCGGGATCCTTCCTCAGGTCCTTCATCCGGTCCAGGTACTTCACAGTCAGTCACTATCATGATGCTTTCATCCGGAAACTCAAAGTTCATTGACTGATAGTCATCTACAGCCTGATGTGCCAAGTGGTCTGCTAATACACTTCCCTTGATGGCTTTCTGAGTCGTGTACTGAATATCGTATTCCGTCAAGATCATCTGCCATCTTGCTATTCTCCCAGACAGAGCAGGCTTTTCGAATATGTACTTTATAGGATCCATCTTTGAGATCAACAAGGTAGTGTGAGTCAGCATATACTGTCTCAGCCGGCGAGCAGCCCATACCAAAGTGCAGCAAGTTTTCTCAAGCAGTGAGTATCGAGTCTCACAGTCGGTAAACTTTTTGCTAAGGTAATAAATGGCATGCTCTTTTCGGCCAGACTCGTCATGCTGCCCCAGCACGCACCCCATTGAGTTGTCAAGTACTGTCAGGTATAGTATCAGAGGTCTCCCTTCAACCGGTGGCATAAGGATAGGTGGTTCTTGGAGATACTCTTTGATTCTGTCAAAAGCAGCCTGACATTCATCGTTCCAACGTACTACCTGATCTTTCTTCAGCAGCTTGAAGATTGGCTCACAGGTAGCGGTCAGATGCGAGATGAACCGAGCGATGTAATTCAGACGTCCTAAAAAGCCTCTGACTTCCTTCTCTGTCCTAGGAACTGGCATCTCTTGAATAGATTTAACCTTGGCAGGGTCCACTTGAATACCCTTATCACTTACCACAAAGCCTAGAAACTTTCCAGATCTTACCCCGAAGGTGCACTTGTTCGGGTTCAACCTCAGCTTGTATAGTTTCAACCGGTCAAACAACTTCTGCAGATGATCTAGGTGCTCTTCCTCAGTCTGGGACCTTGCGATCATGTCGTCAACATACACTTCTATCTCATGATGGATCATGTCATGAAATAAAGCAACCATGGCACGCTGGTAGGTTGCCCCAGCGTTCTTCAGTCCGAAAGGCATGACCTTGTAGCAGAAGGTGCCCCACTGAGTAACAAAGGTAGTCTTCTCCATGTCTTCAGGTGCCATCTTGATCTGATTGTAACCTGAAAAGCCATCCATGAAAGAGAACACTTTATGCTGAGCTGTATTATCAACAAGGACATCAATGTGAGGTAGGGGGAAGTCATCCTTGGGGCTGGCCCTGTTCAGATCCCTGTAGTCGACACACATTCTGACCTTACCGTCCTTCTTAGGTACCGGCACCACATTAGCAACCCACTGAGGGTAAGAAGTCACTGCAAGGAACCCGACGTCAAACTGTTTCATAACCTCGGCTTTAATCTTCTCAGACATCTCTGGGCGCATACGGCGGACCTTTTGCTTAACCGGAGGGCAATCTTCCTTAGTTGGCAAGTGATGGACCACAATATCGGTATCCAACCCGGGCATGTCTTCGTAGGACCAGGCAAATATCTCCATATAATCATGCAGCATCTGAGTCAACTGTTGCTTCACGCTGAGCTCTAGGTTGGCACCAATCTTTACCTCTTTCCTGTCTTCTTCAGTACCCAAGTTTATTGTTTCCACTGGCTCTTCATGTGGTTGAATTGCCCTCTCTTCCTGAAGCAACAGTCTTGCAAGCTCGCCAGGCACTTCGCAATCATCTTCACCTTCGTCTTCGGCTAAGTTGATCGGATTTTCGAAGTCATAATTGGCAGTAGCAGAGTCGTTATCAGTGAGATCCATAGTGGATTGAAACCTGTATGAGTGAGTGTGTGTGTAAATACAGCTGCTTTGAAATATATGTAAAGGAAAGAAAAGACAGGAAAGGAGCATAAGATTTGAAATGCGAGAAAACGTCCAAGATTTTCATTTATGATATATGAAATGACAATTTATATGCCCTCACAAACGAAACCACGGTGCCTCGGGTAAGACACCGGGCCATAGAGTTTTATTTATTGTTTATTACAAATAACAAAAACATAGGAATTCATTACTCAGTAACAAGAGAAACATGTAGATTGTCTTTGGCACTCCAATTGTTAGGTCCACTGTCGGTTGCCGGGTAAATCCAGCTATCAAACTCAGCTTCATCCACTTCATCCTCGTCCCCAATAGCATTTACTCCATGAGCAGGCAGGGGAGCTGTCACCACATTAGGCTTCTCAGATGCCTCAAACTGTACCTCCTTCGCATCAATAAGGTCCTGCAGCTTATTCCTTAAAGCCCAACAGTCATCAGTGGAATGCCCCGGGCTGTCGGAGTGATAAGCACAGCGGGCATTTGGGTTGTATTTAGGAGATGTAGTATTTGGAAACTTTGGAGCCTCTCTGACGGTTACTAAGTTGGTTGAGAGCAACTGCGGTAAGATCTGCGACAAGGTCATACTCAAACGGGTGAATTCCCTCCTGGGTCTCTCAGCCCTCGGTTGGTTAGCTTGCCGAGGAGCGGCTGCAGGCTTTGCAATCACCAATGCGTTGACAGATTGGCGGCGCTCTGGTTTGTCTTGCCTTCTAGGCCCATACACCACACTGGCCTCTTTTTTGAAGGGTTTCTTCTCTGAACCTGTAGATGCACCCTTTGGAATCTTACCAGACTTCAACCCAGCCTCAATTCTCTCTCCAGTCAGAATCAGATCAGTGAACCCTGCAGACGAATTCCCGATAAGATGGTTGAAAAATGGCCCAGATAGGGTCCCCAAGAACATGTCTACCAGCTCCCGATCAGTCAACGGAGGCTGCACCCTGCCAGCCAGATCCCTCCACTTCTGAGCGTACTCCTTAAAACCTTCACTTGAACCTAACGACATACCCTGGAGTTGGGTACGTGTAGGGGCAAGGTCGGCATTATATTGATACTGCTTATAGAAAGCAGTAGCCAACTCCTCCCAGTTACGAACCTTGGTCCCATCCAGCTGATAGAACCATTCGAGATGAGTCCCTGAAAGACTCTCCTGGAAGAAGTGGATCCACAAATTCTTATCCGCTGAGTACGGCTGAATCTTCCGCACATAGGACCTGAGATGTAGCTTGGGACAAGACGCCCCATCGTACTTAGTGAAAGATGGTGCTTTGAATTTAAGAGGAATGATCACACCAGTTGAAAAACCCAGATCTCCAAAATCCAGCCCGGGTACCTGTTGTATCTCCATAGCATTCAACCTGTCTTCCAACTGCTTGTAACGGTCTTCTGCCGGAGGGTACTGCTCTTCATCAAAATCAGTCTCGTTGTCAGAGACTACTGGACTAGGACCTTTTTCTGCTTGAGGAGTACTCTTGCCAATGGAAGAACCAGCCTCTTCATTCTGCAAAGTGTTGCCAAACCTTCGGCCCGAGCTAAACAGAACAGTTCTTATCTTCTTCTTCTTCTCCTTCTTCAGGAGCAGAGCCTTCAGCTCTTCTTGACCTTGAGCCAAACCCTTGATTAATTCCTGAAATTGCGCATTCTGCGCCTGAAGAGCTTTGATGGATGTCTCAGTTGATGATGAGTCAGGATTCATGATGCTGAAATAAACAGCGAAGAACGGTAAGCAACCTGAAAAGAAGAAAACCTTCTATGCACATGATGAATGAGATGTGTTTATGCAATGCATTCAAGGGTTCGAAAGTTCAAATTTGTTGTAGACAAAAAGGAACGCACGTTATCATTAAGGAAATAATTGTTTAGTACATCAAAGCCTCATGGGCAAAAATTACAAAGCAAATCAATCCCAAAAGACACTTCGCATCCTCTTTGGAGCTATGTAAGTGTTGAGATTCCTCTCCTCATGCAACAGGCGGGTGAGCTCCAAGACCTTCTTCTCACTAGCATGTAGACTGGTCTCAAGAGAATTCCGTTCTTCTTTGAGCTGGATCCAGCTCTTCTGCATCTCTTCCCAGGATGTGGGCATATCAGGGTGCTGAATGGTGTAGGACACCTCTCCTTCCGAGACTGGCTCTTTGATCACAGGGAGCATATGAGGATAAGGCATTACTAACTTCTGGGAGCGGGCTCGTACCCACTTGAGATAAGGTTCCAACGGGATGGAGTTCATGTGCCCCAGTGTCTTACTGTCTATCCTACTTGGCATCCTCCAGGCTCTGATAAATCTCTGGCGAAGTCCTTGAGCATCGTTGTCGAAGTCAAAAACTATGTCAGGAATTAACATGTCATGAGGACCATCCCTCCGAGCATAACCAAACTGTCTCCAAGCCAGGCATGGGTTGTAAGTAATACCTCCTCTGATTCCAAGTAAAGGAACATTAGGGTACTCTCCGCAACGATCAATGATAGTGACATCCTCTCTGGACCTAGGGCACCAACGTATATCTGCATGTGTAAGATTCATCAACCGCTGTGACCATCTCAAACCCCGCTAGTTCTTCAAAACTGATTGTGGAAGGTGCGAAATAAACCACCTTCCCAGGAGAGGAGTGCAACACATAAGGACACCTCTTTTTCTCATGGTTCGAGTGTAACATGAGTGAAGGATGTCCCCCAGCAACGTAGGTATAGGATTCCTGGACATAAAGATCTGGACAGCATTGATATCAATAAGCTGATCTGGGTTAGGGAACAACACCAAACCATAGACGAGGAGGGCCACCACTTCTTCAAAAGCTTGTAAGTCAAGGGAGTTCCAACATTCATGGGCCTTTTCAAACAAAAACCTGGCTAAGAACCCTTTGATACCACTTCTAACTTCCCAATGTCCCTTGAGGTCATATGACTATAGGTGCAAGGCTTTAGCAATCTCTTCAAGCTTAGGTTCCTTTTCCGTACCGTTGTAGGGTAGCTGATCAAGGATAGGGATCTTCAGGAGCCGGGAGAACTCCTCCAATGTAGGTACCAGCTGATAATCCAAGAAGGTGAAACAGTGAAGCAGAGGGTCAAAGAACTGGAACAGGACCTTTATCATATCTTCCTCAATGTTGGTATTGACCAAGCTGATGAGACTTCCATGTCTTTCACTGAATGAAGAGTTCTCGGGAATCCTGGATATAAGTTCCTTAAGCTGAGGAGGGATCCTTACAAGACTGATTTGAATTGTCTTTCTACGAACAGTTTCCATGTCCTACAAAACAAGAACAAAGATGAAAATTCGAACCCCTGAAATGGTTAGTCAATGCATATGATGCTGGATGATGTCATGATGCTATGATTAAACACACCACAGATATTTACAAAGACAAACATGTAAGGCACACAAGGCACACAAGACAAGCCCTTAAGGTTTAAGGCCAGCATGGGGTCTGGGTAGTACCCTCTTGAAGTTGGTGGGTTCAACCTGTCCTATTAGAAGTAACCGGGTTCTAAGGGTCCCAATATCACGGGATTGCTTTCATTGTTCATCGTTTCGATTTAGCCACTGAACTGGCGACCGAAATATTCCAGGAAAGCAACCCTCAATTGAGTGTAGTATCGAGTATCAACCAACCTCGGACTGCACCAAAGTCAGTTATCTCACTACCCTAAAGAGGCCAAGATAGTTCAATTAAGGTTCCTAAGGTCTGTTGATGCTTCACGACACCACGCGGAGGCCCCGTACTCTCCTTGACTAAACTCAAGGGTTACCGGTACACACCAAAGTGCCACATCAACGTAGCAGACTGTTTCAACCATGTCGGTATACCCCGCACAGTTCCCTCACAGTCTTGTTGCTACTTTCTAAGAAGGTATCCCCCAGATCCGGGTTAGGATCTATAGAACTCCCAAGTAACCCACAATTTAAAGCAAGCAATTCAGACAATTGAAAACACAGTTATGAACTATCCCTAAGGTACACCTCACTTTTATAAGAGTCCCCAGCAGAGTCGCCAGTTCTGTGATCGGTGGATCTGGAACTGACTGTTTAACGCTGGTTCGCGAAATGTCGCGGAAGCAAGAGTCGCCACCGTCTTTTATTTTCTCCAAATGGAAAGGACAAAAGCACAGAAAAATTCCTTATAGAGATTGCTCTCGGTTCGGGAGGTATATTATAGAAAGGGAAGGTGTTAGCACCCTTTCTATCCATGGTTATCCATGGGCTCTTAGATACTTGCTCACTTGTGTTTTCAAAAATGGTTTGTTTGCTTTTCAATTGTGGGTTTTAAAAAGTTTCTTTGAAAATTCCAGTTCGACTCTTGTATCTGTCCTCAAGAGTGTTTGAAAAATTGCTTTCGAAAGCTTTTTTTGAAAATGTGTTGGTGTGAAAAGTATTTTTGAATTTGTTTTGAAGTTTAGAGCAAGTATCTACGAGAACCTACCTACCCTAAGGAATTCGTCTGTGTAAGTGTCCTTAAAGTAGTGCCATCCCACCATTGAGAGGTAGGTAGCACCACCGTTGGAGGTGTTCGGGTCAATTCGAGGTTCGGGACATGGTGATCACCAGAGCAATGGGAAGATACCTTAGAAGCTACCCTCATGCCAGGTTCCCGGATCATGAGGACTTACTAAGACATCCTCTACTCGACGATCACCTTTCGAGGCAAGGCAACAGTAAGGCGTACCCTAGGGGTGGTGTGTGATTTGTGTGTCGTTTTCATTTGCATTTATCTTGTCATGGTATAGGTGATCTAGCGTTTGTTTTTATTTATTGTCATTCATTCTTGCATGCCTTGATTAACAGTTAAAAGTTGCGAGAAAATATAAAATTCTAAACTATTACAAAGGCGCGGGTCCACATCGCCAAAATTTCCAGGACCCGATTTGACAGAAAAGTAAAGTGTTGTACCCCAAAATTTGCCCTCCCATTTCCTCAACATTTTTTCATCACAAGACCTTTGAAGATCAAGATCCAGTTAGGGTTTCCTCTGCTCAAGACTTCTCCTTGCACTGTGGACTCAAATTAGGGTTTGTGTTTGCCTAAGGATGTTTTGACCTAAAATGCCTAAGATGACTTTCATGCTTCATATTGGACTCCCAAGTTTACCTATACCAAGTTTCAAGTCTTGATTCCAAGTTTTGCCCAGTCAATTGGACAGTTGACCTAAGAATCAGTTGTATTGGGGAAAAAGTCAACTGTGGCCAATTGACAGTCAAATCTCATGAAATTTGACCCACATCAATATTATGAACTCATATGGACCATTTGATCAAGTTTGGATCACAATTCCACAAGAAATTTGATCAGATCACCAAAAGGGCAAAATGGTCATTTTTAGGGTTTTGACTGCACAAAGGCAATTTTTGACTGTTTGACCTAACCAATGGCAAACCAAGCTCACATATGGACTCAAGGACCCCATGGAATTATCTTGACATTCTCAACAAGCTCAAAAGATCCCAAGTACACAAGATTGACAGTTGAATTTCCCAGTCAATTGATCAATTTTGACTGTATACTGAAAAGTCAAACTTTGATTTTTTGGTCAAAATCAAGAGTCAAGATTCATTTTTCATCAAAATATGCCAAATCATGAAACTTGTTCACCAAGAAATCACAAAATGCAAATTAGGGTTAGAAAATGGAATTTTTCATAACTTAGAATTTTTCTAAGTTATGAAAAACCCTAATTTTCCCCAACTTTGCCCCATCTTTTCACCAAGATCCATTTGGATTCAAACAAAAGTCAAAACATGAAAGTTGTAGCTTGTTGCATAATCTACAACTTTGATTCACAAAGTTTTCTCATTTGAACCTTGCATCTCAAGTTACAATTTTTTGAATAAGGGCACTAAACCATTTTTAACTTAGTGAAATTTTAACCTATTTTGACAAGGTTTTCTACCCCACTTCAAGGCCATTTTGCATACCCTTCCACTTGGAATTTCAACTTGCATTTCAAAGATGGATTGTAGTACACATTCCAAGCTTTCCAAAATGTCCAAAAACTCATCAAACAACCTCATAACTTGAGAGATTCGAATTTCACAAGTTGGCAAAAATTCACTTTTGTTCTTCATCAAAACATGTCCATAACCTTACCATTTGAAACTCAGCATGCTTTAGGCAAGATTACAGGTCCTTAAACCAAGTTGCACTCAATAATTTAATGCTTATTCATTGTGCCAAGGCCATGTTCTTTGTGTTCTAACATTGCATAGTGGATTGATCTCAAAGTAGATAAAGTGCTTTATCCATTTTTGTAAAAAGCTAGCTTTATGTCAAATTGAAATCCAAGCAAGTACGGTTAGGATCTCATTGGCACAAGTTTAGGAGCTAATTTCACTGATCAAGACAAGTTTTTGCAGCTTGTTATGGGGGCCTGCATGAGTCAAAAAACAACAACTTACATTTGTTTGCTTCACATAGAAGAAAAGTCCATAACTTGAACCAACTCTCTCTTCAGCTTATAAACACAAGAAAGAAGTTATCAAACACATTACACATATCATATCCAAGCTAACACACGATCCATTGACCTCCCAAACATCCTCAAACCAAAAAACACCATCAAACTGCAAAAACAGAGTTGCCTCTGCAGTTTGATTGCTAACTCCTATTTCCCTCAAGTTCTTGTGCCAAAACCAGTTCACACACATTCCCTAGTACTTATGCAAGCTAACCATGACTTGAAACCTGACCTGTAACACCTCCAAGCCACTTCACCATTTTTAAATTTCTGTTTTGCAGTTGGAGTTCACTAGCTCGATTCAGGGAGTTTCAAGACAAAGTAGGACTTGGAAAAGCATCCTTACACTCCAAGGAAGCTATACAAGTCATCATTTCACTCTGAAACATCCCCCATTGCAAAGCTCGATTCCAACTGAACAGGTACATTCATGAAGTTCTATCTCTCTTATTAGGCATTGTTAGCTTTAGGTTTGTGAAGAAAATATGTCACAATCATAGCCCTGAACATGCTCATATGATTAGATTTTATTTATATTTCGTGTGCTTAGAGAATTTTATGTCTGAACATGGTTAAAAATTTAGGTCAGGATTTGGGAGAGAAGAAATTCTCTCTCATTTCTGAGAGTTAGCTTGACTTCTTTATATGTCTAGAACCGTGGTTTCAAGCTCTACAGGTTTCATGTTGGAGGATTTGGCAAAAGATCAAGGAATGAGAAGTTAGAAAACGCGTGTTTTTTGAACAAGGAAGTGTTCTGAGGTTGAAGATGAAGCTACATGGGCTGGGCCTGTGTGGTTTCTTCTTTTTGCACCCTATTTCCATTTTCTCACCCCCCAAGCCCATTTGTCTTATTTTTAATTCTTTTTGACTTTTTCTTTTTTTGTTTGACTTGTTTATTTTTTTCTCAGCATATTAAAATTTTGAAAACATTTTTCTCATCATTTTTTGATTTTATTTGGTTTTTATTTGATTTTTCTTTTTGATTTGTATATGAATAGATATATATTTATTTAGAATGAAAATAGAAAAAAATATGTAAAATACTCCTATTTTTATTTTTATGTTATATAACCTTCTGAAAATATTTCACATAAAAAAATACTTTTTTTATTTATTTTATTAAATATTAAATATTTTGCACATAATGTATATTAAAAAACTTAATATATATATATATATATATATATATATATATATATATATATATATATATATATATATATATATATATATATATATATATATATATATATATATATATATATATATATATATATATATATATATATATATATATATATATATATATATATATATATATATATATATATATATATATATATATATATATATATATATATATATATATATATATATATATATATATATATATATATATATATATATATATATATATATATATATATATATATATATATATATATATATATATATATATATATATATATATATATATATATATATATATATGTTTATTAATATATTTAGGTTAAAATATAAAAATACTTGAATTTTTCATTTTATTAATATTTGATACAAAAAATACTTTTTTCCATAATATACTTCATTTTATTTTTTATTTTTGTAAATAATAAATAAATGTTTGTATTAAATCAATTAATATCCATTTTCATTAAAATTAGGGTTTTTTGCCCTAGATCCAAAATACTCAAAAAAAATAATATATTTTTATTTTCTTTTCTCTTTTACATAAATAATATTTTTCCATACATATACAAAACATTTCTTTTGCATCTTGCATTTTTATTCCATTTTTATTTAGTTAATTATTATATATTAATTAAATTGTGTAAATTCAAAAATGATGTAATAATTTAGGTTTTACAATTACTTGTCAATATCCCCATTTGAACATTTGTACCCCCCTTTCCATATTTGGTTTTGTAATAGCTTAGTAATTTAAATTTCGCACTTTATACGCTTTCTAATTATGCCATGTTAGAATTAGGGTTTGCATGCGAAAAAACGATAAAAAATAGTTTGACCTAATACAAGATAAACAAGCATGAAAATGAACACACATCTCACACTTGCACCCCTAGGGTACTCCACTTGTTGCCTTCCAAAATTGGGCCATATTGTATGTTGAACTTCTTTGGGCAAAACAAACAAATTGAATGATCATAGTCCCTCGATAAAACTTTTCAAAACAAACAAAACAAATGATCAAGTCCCTTAAAGAAAATTGCCCAAAGATATTTAACGTCGTTGCAATTATGGTCTAAACGATGACCCGCGCCCGTCCCTTTCACATCCTAACATAAGGTTGTCCACCAAATTCAATGGTGAAACAAGCTTGTTAAAAGGGTTAAGATATAGCAATAATCTTTTGAGAAATTTAGGAGCAGATAACCTCTTAGTTACTTGAATCAATCTTGCAAACTAAAAAAAACACTTGCCTATTTCAAAAATCACACAACACTACACTTTCAAAACAACTTTCAAAAACAAAATGAAAACCTTTTCAAAAGACATACACCTTTGTATACATCCCCACATGGATCATTACAAAGGTTGCCACCACATTGGCCTCTTTTCAAAATATTTTCAAACCCACTCACACAAAGCACCATTTAAAACAATTGAAAACAAAAAGGCAAGTGATCTAAGCAAGTAACTAAGAGCCCATGGATAACCATGGATAGAAAGGGTGCTAATACCTTCCCTTTCTATAATCTACTCCCCGAACCCAAGAAAACATCTCAAAAGGTTTTTGCTGTGCTTTTTAACCTTTCCTTAGGATAAAATAAAAAGTCGGTGGCGACTCTTGCTCAACCGAAACATTTGCGAAAACAAACGCAAAACCTCAAGTCAGTTCTCCCACCGTATCACAGAACTGGCGACTCTGCTGGGGAAAAACTTAAAAGTGGAGTAACCTTAGGGTTTAGATCACCTTTGTTTTCAATTGTTTGCTTTGTTTGCTTTTATATTTGTGGGCTTTGCATCGGAGTTTCATAGATCCTAACCCGGATCTGGGAAATACCCTTTTTTAGGTAGCATAATTTGTGAGGGACCCGTCCGGCGTAGACCGACATGGGTGAAACAGTGGCTACGTTGGTGTGGCATCTTAGTCTGTACCTATATCCCTTGTGTTGCAACGGGGAGAATATAGGTCTTCTAAGGGGTCATTAAACACCAACCAACCTTAGAACCCTAAATTGACCAACTTGGCTATTAGGACAGTAGCAGTATGCTACACTCACTGAGGCTAAACTCTCGAGATGGTTCTGGCCGCGAGAAAAGATTGTGATGCCGGAGTTATGACCGATTGAGGGAAGCCAATGATTTGAGATCCTCTAGAACCCAGTTACTTTTGATAGGACAGGTTTTAACCAACCAAACCAAAAGAGGGTAATACCTGAAACTCATGCTGGCCTGAAACCTAATGGTGTCTTGTGTGACTTGTGTGCCTTATTTGCCTATGTGAATACTTGTGGTGTGCTTCATCATAGCATCATGCCATCATACCATTGCATGCATCCTGTATAAAGGACTAACCCATTTCAAAGACAAAAAAGTTTCATCTTTGCTCTGTTTTGTAGGACATCATGATGCCCGTGCGTAGGAATACTGTCCGGCTCAACTTTGTTCAACCACCAGTGTTACTCAAGGATTTGGTTAGAAGGATTCCAAACACTTCTTCCTTCATCAACAGACATGGTTCTCTCCTTGGCTTGGTCACCGCAAAATGGGACCAACAACTGATAAGTGTTCTGACCCAATTTTATGACCCTCTGTATCATTGTTTCACTTTTCAAGACTTCCAGCTGGTTCCTACCCTGGAAGAGTTCTCTTATCTGCTTGGGATCCCTGTCTTGGAACAAACTCCATTTACTGGTTTGGAAAAGACTCCTAGGCCTGAAGAGATTGCTGCAATTCTCCCCTTGACCAAAGAAGAGGTTTTGTCCAACTGGGAAACTAGAAATGGAATCAAGGGCTTTTTGGTCAAATTTCTGGTTAGCAAGGCTAATGATTTCTGGAATGACTTGGACTTCAAGGCATACGAGGATATTCTGGCTCTTTTGATCTATGGTCTGGTGTTGTTTCCCAATCCCGACACCTTTATCAGTATCCATGTCATAAGGATCTTCATGTCTCGGAATCCGGTACCCACTCTTTTGGGTGACATTCTACAACAACTTTATGCTCGTACTGCTCGAAAACGGGGAACTCCGTGGTGTTGTGCTCCTTTGCTAGTAAGGTGGTTTATTTCGCACCTTCCTAAGTTCGTGCTGAAGAATGAAGAAGGAAAAGGTTGGGCTAGGAGGTTAATGTCTCTCACTGATAATGACATCACCTGGACTCTCAGAGGTTTGGATGAGGTAGCTGTTATTGACCGTTGCGGAGAATACCCTAATGTTCCGTTGATTGGTATCCAAGGAGGAATCTCTTACAATTCATGCTTAGCTCTCCGTCAGTTTGGAAGAGCCAGAGGAGATGGGCCTCATGAGATGTTGGTTCCTCACTTCCATTTTGAGTTTCAGGCAGACAGTGACAAACTACGCCAGGGATTCATTAGAGCCTGGGACAGAATCCACAAAGCCAACCCACATGAGTTGGGACCAAAGACTTCTCTGCCATTGAAGCCCTTTTGCAAATGGGTCCGCGTCCGTGCTCAAAGGTTAGGTATGCCCTACGAAGCTGTTAGACCTCTCATTCTTGAGTCTCCTGATGAAGATGGGGTTCCTCCAACTGTCCTCCCTCCTCAGATACCTACTGATTTTGACACCATGAAGAGATCTTGGGCACAGCTAAAGGAAGAACGGGATTTCTATCGGGAGAAATTCAACGAGCAGGAACGGAAGATCCAGAGGCTGACTAAGCAATTGGAGGAAGAGCGGGTCCTGAACAACTATATCAGCACTGAAAGGAGGAGGCCATGGGAGCATTGATGAGCTTTGGATATTTCCTTTTATAGTTTATTTCCTTTCCAGTATTTTTCATTCCTGTAATGCCTAAGGGCAAATCGTTGAACAATTGAAAATTTTAATCTAATGAAGTGTGTTTCCCTTTTTTGTCTACAAAGTTGAATCTTGTTTGTCTTTGAAAACATAAAACATACGCATTCCATTGCACCATATGCATAGCAGGTACCCTATTTCACAGGTTGCTTAATCTCCTTCGCTGTTTATTTTGAACAGTCATCATGAATCCAGACTCATCCAGTGAGCAAGCAATCAAGGCCCTTCAGGCCCAAAATGCACAGTTTCAAGAGATGGTCCTAAGCCTAGCCCAAGGACAGCAAGAGTTGAAGACTCTACTCCTGAAGAAAAAGAAGAAAAAGAGGACTGCATTGTTCAACACCGGACGCAGATTTGGGAACACACTCCATAATGAAGCTGATCCAACTACTTCTTCTGCTGAGAAAAACAGTCCCCAAGGGGGAGGAGCTCCTAGTCCCGCAGTCTCCGACAACGAGACGGACTATAACGACGAACAATACCCACCTGCTGCTGACCGATACAAGCAATTGGAGGACCGCTTAAGCGCCATGGAAATTCAGAATGTGCCGGGACTGGATTTCGGAGATTTGGGATTATCTTCTGGGGTAGTAATTCCACACAAGTTTAAGGCGCCTGCCTTCGCCAAGTATGATGGGGTCTCCTGCCCAAAGCTGCATCTGAGGTCGTACGTAAGGAAAATCCAACCTTACACGGCAGACAAGAACCTCTGGATTCACTTCTTCCAAGATAGCCTCTCGGGGTCACAGCTTGAATGGTTCTACCAATTGGATGGAACCAGCATCCGACACTGGGAAGATTTGGCAACCGCATTCTACAGACAATACCAATACAATTCCGATCTCGCTCCCACGCGTACCCAACTTCAGGGTATGTCCCTAGGAACGGGTGAAAGGTTCAAAGAGTACGCTCAAAAATGGAGAGATTTGGCTGGCAGGGTGCAACCTCCATTGACTGATCGTGAGCTGGTTGATATGTTTCTAGGGACGTTGTCTGGTCCGTTTTTCAATCATTTGGTTGGTAACTCCTCCGCTGGGTTTACAGATTTGATATTGACGGGAGAAAGAATTGAAGCTGGCATCAGGTCAGGCAAGATACAAAAGGCTGCCTCCACAAGTGCTGAGAAGAGGCCGTTTAAGAAAGAAGCAAGTGCCGTCTATGGTACTAGAAGACAAGTCAAGCCCGAAAGTCGCCAAGCCGTCAATGCTTTGGTCATCTCAAAACCTGTTGCTGCTCCTCAGCAGTACAATCAACAAAGAAGCGAAAGGCCCAAGAGGCAGTATACTCGACTGAGTATGACCTTATCTCAAATTTTACCCCAGCTATTATCCACCAACCTGGTGACCCTCAAAGAAGCTCCTAAGGTCGTCAACACTGCGTCTCCTAAGTATAACCCGAATGCCCGGTGTGCTTATCATTCTGATAGTCCCGGGCACACTACTGATGATTGCTGGGCCTTGAGAAACAAAGTGCAAGATCTGATCGACGCAAAAGAAATTCAGTTTGAAGCGCCGGAGAGACCAAATGTTGTAACTGCTCCTATGCCCCAGAATAGAGTAAATGCCATTGAGGAAGAAATGTACGCTGTTTCGGTAAATGAAGTTGTCACCCCTCTGAAGACCGTCAAGAAGAACCTACTGCGGGCCGGTTTATTTCCGGGTTGCAGTGAAGGTTGCCTGTTCTGTGCTGTTTCCCTATCTGGTTGTCCCTTGCTGAGGTTAGGCGTCCAAAGCCTAATGGATAGCAAGGAGATTCTATTCAAGAAGTCTGTTGTTCAGTTGGTTCCGGTAAAAGAAGTTTCTGTGGTTACCATCTTCAATAATCCAATCAAGGCTCTCCCGAAGAAGCCTGTTCAAATCATGACTGTTGCACCTGTGATTATTACTGTTCCAGGGCCTCTCCCCTACGTATCTGATAAAGCTGTCCCCTGGCATTATGGGGCAGACGTATATGTAAATGAAATCAAACAAGAATTCGACACTGGCGCCAGTATCTGCGATATCACTGGTCCAGCCAAGGTCACCCGCAGTGGCAGGCTCTTCTCGCCTGACATTGCACCGCCCGCTATTCGAAAACCCCTCCTTATAACACCTACAAATGTACCTGTTACTGTTGCTGATCAAGTTGTTTCCCCTGCTGCCGAGTCATCTAATGCTCGGGGCAAAGGGATTGAAGAAGAGCCTGCCCGGATGGAGGCACCGATACCTATAGATGCTGAGGCCTCCCAACAAGAAGTGGAGGAGATCCTGAAAATAATAAAGAAAAGTAATTTCAATGTTGTCGAGCAGCTGGGGCATACGCCCTCCAAGATCTCCATGCTCTCCTTATTGCTATGCTCCGAGGCCCATGCTAAAGCCTTAATCTCATTCCTCAAGACGGCCCATGTGCCGCAGGAAACGTCTGCAGTCCAGTTCACTGATTGCGTAGCAAATCTGACAGCAGACAATGGCTTGGGTTTTTCAGATGCTGACCTGACTGCGAAGGGAAGAGACCACAATGATGCCCTGCATGTCTCTATCGAATGCAGGGGCACTACTTTGGCGCATGTATTGGTGGATACTGGTTCCTCTTTGAATGTTCTACCAAAGAAGGCTTTAGACCGTTTGGATTATGAAGGCCTAGAATTGAAACCCAGCAATATCATCGTCAGGGCCTTTGACGGTTCAAAAAGGATGGTTCATGGAGAGGTTGACATCCCTATTCGCGTGGGCTCTCAGGTGTTTGACTCTACTTTTTATGTGATGGATATACGACCATCGTACTCTTGTCTACTGGGTCGACCTTGGATCCATAAAGCTGGGGCAGTGACCTCTACCTTGCATCAGAAGCTGAAGTATCCCGTCAGGGGGAAGATCGTCACTGTGCAAGGAGAAGAGGAGTATATGGTGAGCCATTTGAATTCCTTCAGATACATCGAGATGGATGGGGAGTTTATTGAAACCCCCTTTCAGCATTTCGAGGAGGTGCATCCAATTTCAGCAGCAGCAGAAACAACAGTCGAAGAGAATGTTTCCTTGAAGATGGCTTCCCTAAGGGATGCCCGGGCTGTGGTTCAGAAAGGCGATTGTGCAAACTGGGGTCAGCTTCCTGATTTCACTCAGAAGAATGACAAGTTTGGGCTGGGCTTTACTGCAGAGGCTCAGAGGGCTGTGCGCATGGAGAAGATCAGAAGGGCTCCGGTGTTTATCTCCAGCTCAAGGGTGAATGCTATTGAGGAAGATGTAGAGGAAGCAGAGTTTGACAGTTGGATCTACCCGACTACCAGCGACGGACCAAGCAACTGGACGGCAAAGGATTTTACCCCTATCACATTTGTCACGCAGTAATTAATTTCTTTTGATTTCCAATTTGTAACAAACAATATGTTGAAACTTTGTTGGCTCGGTGTCCTACCCGGGGCATCGTAGCTCCATTTGTGAGGGCTTTTTGTATGACATTTTCATATATCATCAATCAAAACATTGGACGTTTGTTGCATTTCAAATCTTGTGCTCTTTTCCTTTCTGTGTTATATATATTGCAAAACAGCTATATTTACACACACTCACTTATACAGGTTTCAATCCACTCTGGATCTCACTGGTAACAGCTCTGCTACCGCCAGTTATGACTTCGAAAATCCGATCAACTTGGCCGAAGACGAAGGCGAAGATGATTGCGAAGTGCCTGGTGAACTCGCAAGACTGCTACTCCAGGAAGAGAGAGCTATTCAGCCACATGAAGAGCCGGTGGAGACAATTAACCTGGGTACTGAGACAGATAGGAAAGAGGTCAAGATTGGTGCCAATCTAGAGCTCAGCGTGAAGCAACGATTGATCCAGATGCTACAGGATTACATGGAGATTTTTGCTTGGTCCTATGAAGATATGCCTGGTTTGGATGCCGACATTGTAGTTCACCACCTGCCAACCAAGGAAGATTGCCCTCCGGTAAAGCAAAAAGTCCGACGGATGCGTCCAGAGATGTCTGAAAAGATCAAGGCCGAGGTTATGAAACAGTTTGATGCCGGGTTCCTTGCAGTGATATCTTACCCTCAGTGGGTTGCCAATGTGGTGCCAGTGCCGAAGAAGGACGGTAAAGTCAGAATGTGTGTTGATTACAGGGATCTGAACAGGGCTAGCCCCAAGGATGACTTCCCCCTACCTCACATTGATGTCCTTGTTGACAATACGGCTCAACACAAGGTGTTCTCCTTCATGGATGGTTTTTCAGGGTATAACCAGATCAAGATGGCTCCGGAAGATATGGAGAAGACTACCTTTGTAACTCAGTGGGGCACCTTCTGTTATAAGGTCATGCCATTCGGATTGAAAAATGCTGGGGCAACCTATCAGCGTGCCATGGTTGCTTTATTTCATGATATGATCCATCATGAGATTGAGGTATACGTTGATGACATGATTGCAAGGTCTCAAACTGAGGAGGAGCACCTTGACCATCTGAGGAAGTTGTTTGACCGACTCAAATTGTACAAGCTGAGATTGAATCCCAACAAATGCACCTTTGGGGTAAGATCCGGAAAGTTGCTAGGTTTCATTGTAAGTGATAAGGGTATTCAGGTGGACCCTGCCAAGGTAAAAGCCATACAAGAGATGCCGACTCCAAAAACAGAGAAAGAAGTCAGAGGTTTCCTAGGACGACTGAATTACATTGCCCGATTCATCTCACATCTGACTGCTACTTGTGAACCAATCTTCAAATTGCTGAAGAAAGATCAAGTAGTACGCTGGAATGATGAATGTCAGGCCGCCTTTGAAAGGATAAAGGAATACCTCCAAGAGCCACCCATTCTTATGCCACCGGTGGAAGGAAGACCTCTGATACTATACTTGACCGTACTTGACAATTCAATGGGGTGTGTGCTGGGGCAGCATGACGAGTCTGGCCGAAAAGAGCACGCTATTTATTACTTGAGCAAAAAGTTTACCGACTGTGAGTCTCGTTACTCACTGCTTGAGAAAACTTGCTGCGCTCTTGTATGGGCTACTCGCCGGCTGAGACAGTATATGCTGACTCACACTACTTTATTGATTTCAAAGATGGATCCCATCAAGTACATATTTGAAAAGCCCGCTCTGTCTGGAAGAATAGCGAGATGGCAAATGATCTTAACAGAATACGACATCCAGTATACAACTCAGAAAGCAATCAAAGGAAGTGTACTGGCGGATCACTTGGCACACCAACCTGTGGACGATTACCAATCATTGAACTTTGATTTTCCGGACGAAGACATCATGGTGGTAACTGACTGTGAAGTACCTGGACCGGATGAAGGACCTGAGGAAGGATCCCGATGGTCTATGCATTTTGATGGAGCCTCCAATGCTTTGGGTAACGGCGTCGGCGCTGTAATCATATCTCCCAAAGGAACTCATACTCCCCTCACCGCCCGATTATGTTTCAGCTGCACCAACAATATGGCAGAATACGAGGCATGTATCATGGGTTAACAAGCTGCAATCGACCTGAGGATCAAGTTTCTAAGTGTCTTCGGAGATTCCGCTCTCGTGATCAATCAGATCAAAGGCGAGTGGGATACGAAACACCCGAATCTTATTCCTTACAAGGAGTATGTGTCGACCTTGCTCCCCCACTTTGAAGAGATAACTTTTGAGCACTTCCCTAGAGAGGAGAATCAGCTAGCGGACGCACTAGCCACGATGTCTTCAATGTTCAAAGTTAAGTGGGACAATGAGGCTCCCCGAATCATTATCTGGAAGTTGGATGAACCGGCATACTGCTGCGAGCTCGAGGCTGAGAAGGTTATCGAAAAACCCTGGTATCATGAGGTGAAGAGGTACTTGGAAGCTCAGGAATACCCTGAAGGTGCATCTGTCAATGATAAGAAGTTCATGAGGAGGTTTGCTGCAAAATTCTTCCTCAGCAACGGCATTCTCTACAAACGGAATCATGATTCAACTCTGCTACGTTGTGTGGATAAGGCTGAAGCAGAGAAAATTATGATAGAACTGCATGAAGGTACATTTGGAACACATTCCAGTGGACACACCATGGCTAAGAAAATCCTTCGGGCAGGATATTTCTGGTCCACAATGGAAGCCGATTGTTACCAACACTCCCGAACTTGTCATAAATGCCAGATCTATGCTGACAGGGTGCATATCCCTCCGGTTCCTCTAAACGTCCTAACGGCACCTTGGCCTTTTGCAATGTGGGGCATCGATATGATCGGTGAGATCCGACCGACGGCATCCAATGGGCATCGCTTCATCTTGGTGGCGATCGATTACTTCACGAAGTGGGTTGAGGCAGCGTCCTATGCCACAGTAACCAAGAGCGTCGTGGCACGTTTCATCCGGCATAATCTGATCTGTCAGTACGGAGTCCCGGAAAGAATCATTACGGACAATGGTACCAATCTCAACAACAAAATGATCACTGAACTCTGTGAACAATTCAAGATACAGCACCACAATTCTTCTCCCTACCGGCCGAAGATGAATGGGGCTGTAGAAGCAGCCAATAAGAATATCAAGAAAATTGTGCAGAAGATGACAGTGACCTATAAAGATTGGCACGAGATGTTACCGTTCGCTCTTCATGGGTACCGCACCTCAGCGAGGACGTCAACCGGGGCAACTCCCTTCTCCTTGGTCTATGGCATGGAGGCAGTCTTGCCAATTGAAATCCAGATACCCTCTCTCCGAATAATGAAGGATGCAGACTTGAATGAAGATGATTGGATCCAGACTCGACTTGATCAATTAAATCTGATTGACGAAAAGAGGCTCACTGCTATCTGTCATGGTCAAACGTATCAAAAACGGATGATCAGGGCATTTAACAAGAGAGTCAGACCACAAGAGTATCGAGTTGGGGACCTGGTAATCAAACGCATCATCCTTCCTCAAAGTGATCCCCGGGGCAAATGGACCCCTACGTACGAAGGGCCATTTATGGTTAAACGTGTGTTCTCAGGAGGAGCCATGATCCTGACCACCATGGATGGTGACGACCTTCCTCACCCCGCCAATGCAGACATAGTGAAAAAATACTACGCATAAATAAAAGACCCGCTAGGTTGACATACCTAGGCAAAAATAAGGGCTTCCCGGCGAACCAAAAGGGTTCGGGCAAAAATAAGGGATGAAATGAATAAAAATCTGTACACCCGGCAAGTCAAAAACCTGAAAGGGCGGCTTGGGCAAAAAAGGGTATCCCGGTGGACTGAAAACCCGAAAGGGCGGTCCAGGCAAAAGTTAGGGATAAAAGCGTAACACTATGTCTCATTGGATCACTTCGCATCCGGAATTCGGCATCAACTATCTGGCTCAGATTTCGGCATCGACCAATCAGCTTCATCTTCAACTAGGCAGCAAAGCGATGAGACGTTCGAAGACATAAAGGCGATAGCAGAGTTGGAACCCAGTGGGATTGTTCACATAGCTGTTTTGTTTCCTTTTTCAAATTGTAAACTCTATGTTATTTGGCGGCGTCCTCTTACTAGGATGTCAGCCTCCTGTACAAAAACGCCTATTCACAGGCAAAGTTTAAATCAATACAAATTTACTTGTCCATACAAATTACCATTGTTTTCCTTTTTTCTGTTTTGTCTTGCGAAGAACGTGCAATGTTCATTTTTGATATATGCATTTGACATTAAATTGCCGATTCATAAATGTTTACATATGAAGCAAGAGATTGATTACAGGTGACATCAGAGACAGGGGCAATGTGGAGTTGTCTAATGCAGTCTGGTTGTTTTGTCCGCCAAGGTACCAAGTTAGATTCAACTGAGGAATGTAACCAAATCATCTCAACTCCCCGCAGAGTAAAACAAGATTCAACAATACTTTCCTCAAGCAGAGTTGACTCCCCGTCAATCCTAAAAAAGCACAACATTCCCCGTTAGGCCTTAAAGCTCATCCCCAGTAGATTCTGGAAGCTTATCCCCTGCAGAGTACGGACGTCTCTCCCGAGTTTATTTAGAGTTATTTCCTCACAAGGACTTATAACTGGGTTATCCTCAGCTAAAAACCACGGAAGATCGCCCTCAGCAAGTTCCTTCAATCCCCAGAGGAGTTTATCATCATTATCCCCAGCGGAATCCATCATTAAAGTCTTCAACAGGCTTCTTATCAAAACTTCGGCCAAGTATCTCTTCCACAGAGCAACTCCCCGGCCGTTCGTCAAGGATTTATTTTCCTAAGACAAAATTACATTCATAAACATTTCACATTTTCATACATCTTGCTTACATATATGATAAAGTGCATACAACACTATCTCATATTGAACATCATGACATCATGCATATCATACGTCATGACATTGCATACAACTTATGTTTTTGCCTTTTCAGGAAAAAGACAATCCCAAAAACAACTACCTTCAACTGTCACAAGTCCAGATTCGATACCTGTATCTAGCCAGGGCACATCTGAGAGTGATCAGTTTCCAGACTCGATTCCTGTATCTAGCCAGGGCACGTCTGAAGAGTTCGAAGATTCGATTCCTGTATCCAGCCAGGGCACATCTATCAACTACAACATCTCCAGATTCGATTCCTGTATCCAGCCAGGGCATATCTGTTGACCACGTTTCCAGACTCGATTCCTGTATCTAGCCAGGGCATGTCTGAAGAGTTCGAAGATTCGATTCCTGTATCCAGCCAGGGCACATCTCTTAACGACTATTTCCAGATTCGACTCCTGTATCCAGCCAGGGCACATTTGTGAACAACCAATTGTAGATTCGATACCTGTATCTAGCCAGGGCATATCTGCATAAGGAGAACTGAAGATCAAACACCTGTAACAAGCCAGGAAAACATCCGTCTTTCTCAAATACACAAGTTCTCGCTAAGGAATCTCTTATGCGACCGACATCTCCAGATGGCATCTATAAGCCCATCTCCCTATCCACCATCTCTCCAAATGGCATCTATAAGCCCATTCCCGACACCACATTGTTGAGACTCCAGCATGCGAGTGCAAATTTCCGGGCACTCTAGTGTCCAACCTCCTTTTACCCTCGAGTCACGAAAGGAAAACTTGCCAATCTAACTCTTCAGGTCCAAGAAGATTGAACAGGGGCAACTGTTGTACCCCAAAATTTGCCCTCCCATTTCCTCAACATTTTTTCATCACAAGACCTTTGAAGATCAAGATCCAGTTAGGGTTTCCTCTGCTCAAGACTTCTCCTTGCACTGTGGACTCAAATTAGGGTTTGTGTTTGCCTAAGGATGTTTTGACCTAAAATTCCTAAGATGACTTTCATGCTTCATATTGGACTCCCAAGTTTACCTATACCAAGTTTCAAGTCTTGATTCCAAGTTTTGCCCAGTCAATTGGACAGTTGACCTAAGAATCAGTTGTATTGGGAAAAAAGTCAACTGTGGCCAATTGACAGTCAAATCTCATGAAATTTGACCCACATCAATATTATGAACTCATATGGACCATTTGATCAAGTTTGGATCACAATTCCACAAGAAATTTGATCAGATCACCAAAAGGGCAAAATGGTCATTTTTAGGGTTTTGACTGCACAAAGGCAATTTTTGACTGTTTGACCTAACCAATGGCAAACCAAGCTCACATATGGACTCAAGGACCCCATGGAATTATCTTGACATGCTCAACAAGCTCAAAAGATCCCAAGTACACAAGATTGACAGTTGAATTTCCCAGTCAATTGATCAATTTTGACTGTATACTGAAAAGTCAAACTTTGATTTTTTGGTCAAAATCAAGAGTCAAGATTCATTTTTCATCAAAATATGCCAAATCATGAAACTTGTTCACCAAGAAATCACAAAATGCAAATTAGGGTTAGAAAATGGAATTTTTCATAACTTAGAATTTTTCTAAGTTATGAAAAACCCTAATTTTTTCCCAACTTTGCCCCATCTTTTCACCAAGATCCATTTGGATTCAAACAAAAGTCAAAACATGAAAGTTGTAGCTTGTTGCATAATCTACAACTTTGATTCACAAAGTTTTCTCATTTGAAGCTTGCATATCAAGTTACAATTTTTTGAATAAGGGCACTAAACCATTTTTAACTTAGTGAAATTTTAACCTATTTTGACAAGGTTTTCTACCCCACTTCAAGGCCATTTTTCATACCCTTCCACTTGGAATTTCAACTTTCATTTCAAAGATGGATTGTAGTACACATTCCAAGCTTTCCAAAATGTCCAAAAACTCATCAAACAACCTCATAACTTGAGAGATTCGAATTTCACAAGTTGGCAAAAATTCACTTTTGTTCTTCATCAAAACATGTCCATAACCTTACCATTTGAAACTCAGCATGCTTTAGGCAAGATTACAGGTCCTTAAACCAAGTTGCACTCAATAATTTAATGCTTATTCATTGTGCCAAGGCCATGTTCTTTGTGTTCTAACATTGCATAGTGGATTGATCTCAAAGTAGATAAAGTGCTTTATCCATTTTTGTAAAAAGCTAGCTTTATGTCAAATTGAAATCCAAGCAAGTACAGTTAGGATCTCATTGGCACAAGTTTAGGAGCTAATTTCACTGATCAAGACAAGTTTTTGCAGCTTGTTATGGGGGCCTGCATCAGTCAAAAAACAACAACTTGCATTTGTTTGCTTCACATAGAAGAAAAGTCCATAACTTGAACCAACTCTCTCTTCAGCTTACAAACACAAGAAAGAAGTTATCAAACACATTACACATATCATATCCAAGCTAACACACGAGCCATTGACCTCCCAAACATCCTCAAACCAAAAAACACCATCAAACTGCAAAAACAGAGTTGCCTCTGCAGTTTGATTGCTAACTCCTATTTCCCTCAAGTTCTTGTGCCAAAACCAGTTCACACACATTCCCTAGTACTTATGCAAGCTAACCATGACTTGAAACCTGACCTGTAACACCTCCAAGCCACTTCACCATTTTTAAATTTCTGTTTTGCAGTTGGAGTTCACTAGCTCGATTCAGGGAGTTTCAAGACAAAGTAGGACTTGGAAAAGCATCCTTACACTCCAAGGAAGCTATACAAGTCATCATTTCACTCTGAAACATCCCCCATTGCAAAGCTCGATTCCAACTGAACAGGTACATTCATGAAGTTCTATCTCTCTTATTAGGCATTGTTAGCTTTAGGTTTGTGAAGAAAATATGTCACAATCATAGCCCTGAACATGCTCATATGATTAGATTTCATTTATATTTCGTGTGCTTAGAGAATTTTATGTCTGAACATGGTTAAAAATTTAGGTCAGGATTTGGGAGAGAAGAAATTCTCTCTCATTTCTGAGAGTTAGCTTGACTTCTTTATATGTCTAGAACCGTGGTTTCAAGCTCTACAGGTTTCATGTTGGAGGATTTGGCAAAAGATCAAGGAATGAGAAGTTAGAAAACGCGTGTTTTTTGAACAAGGAAGTGTTCTGAGGTTGAAGATGAAGCTACATGGGTTGGGCCTGTGTGGTTTCTTCTTTTTGCACCCTATTTCCATTTTCTCACCCCCCAAGCCCATTTGTCTTATTTTTAATTCTTTTTGACTTTTTCTTTTTTTGTTTGACTTGTTTATTTTTTTCTCAGCATATTAAAATTTTGAAAACATTTTTCTCATCATTTTTTGATTTTATTTGGTTTTTATTTGATTTTTCTTTTTGATTTGTATATGAATAGATATATATTTATTTAGAATGAAAATAGAAAAAAAATATGTAAAATACTCCTATTTTTATTTTTATGTTATATAACCTTCTGAAAATATTTCACATAAAAAAATACTTTTTTTATTTATTTTATTAAATATTAAATATTTTGCACATAATGTATATTAAAAAACTTAATATATATATATATATATATGTTTATTAATATATTTAGGTTAAAATATAAAAATACTTGAATTTTTCATTTTATTAATATTTGATACAAAAAATACTTTTTTCCATAATATACTTCATTTTATTTTTTATTTTTGTAAATAATAAATAAATGTTTGTATTAAATCAATTAATATCCATTTTCATTAAAATTAGGGTTTTTTGCCCTAGATCCAAAATACTCAAAAAAAATAATATATTTTTATTTTCTTTTCTCTTTTACATAAATAATATTTTTCCATACATATACAAAACATTTCTTTTGCATCTTGCATTTTTATTCCATTTTTATTTATTTAATTATTGTACATTAATTAAATTGTGTAAATTCAAAAATGATGTAATAATTTAGGTTTTACAATTACTTGTCAATATCCCCATTTGAACATTTGTACCCCCCTTCCCATATTTGGTTTTGTAATAGCTTAGTAATTTAAATTTCGCACTTTATACGCTTTCTAATTATGCCATGTTAGAATTAGGGTTTGCATGCGAAAAAACGTTAAAAAATAGTTTGACCTAATACAAGATAAACAAGCATGAAAATGAACACACATCTCACACTTGCACCCCTAGGGTACTCCACTTGTTGCCTTCCAAAATTGGGCCATATTGTATGTTGAACTTCTTTGGGCAAAACAAACAAATTGAATGATCATAGTCCCTCGATAAAACTTTTCAAAACAAACAAAACAAATGATCAAGTCCCTTAAAGAAAATTGCCCAAAGATATTTAACGTCGTTGCAATTATGGTCTAAATGATGACCCGCGCCCGTCCCTTTCACATCCTAACATAAGGTTGTCCACCAAATTCAATGGTGAAACAAGCTTGTTAAAAGGGTTAAGACATAGCAATAATCTTTTGAGAAATTTAGGAGCAGATAACCTCTTAGTTACTTGAATCAATCTTGCAAACTAAAAAAAAATACTTGCCTATTTCAAAAATCACACAACACTACACTTTCAAAACAACTTTCAAAAACAAAATGAAAACCTTTTCAAAAGACATACACCTTTGTATACATCCCCACATGGATCATTACAAAGGTTGCCACCACATTGGCCTCTTTTCAAAATATTTTCAAACCCACTCACACAAAGCACCATTTAAAACAATTGAAAACAAAAAGGCAAGTGATCTAAGCAAGTAACTAAGAGCCCATGGATAACCATGGATAGAAAGGGTGCTAATACCTTCCCTTTCTATAATCTACTCCCCGAACCCAAAAAAACATCTCAAAAGGTTTTTGCTGTGCTTTTTAACCTTTCCTTAGGATAAAATAAAAAGTCGGTGGCGACTCTTGCTCAACCGAAACATTTGCGAAAACAAACGCAAAACCTCAAGTCAGTTCTCCCACCGTATCACATAAAGGAATAAAGAAAAATAAAGAATTAAAAGTGCGACAGATTAATTTACAAGGCCTTGGGAGAGGTACATAAATATTACACGAGAAAGAAATAAACACGCGAATTAAATAAGAATTAAAAACGAGGGCGTTGGACCCTTTTTGCAAAATTAAATTAAATGATGAAATTAATTAATTAAAAAAGAAAAGAAATTGTTTTTGGTATTTTTTGGTATTTTATGATTTTTAATGAAAAAAAGAATTAAATGCTAACCCTAATTCTAGTTGTTTTTAATTATTAAAGAAAAGATTAAATTTTAACCTAATATTTAACCTAATTATTTATATGCCATTTAATTATAAAAATAAATAATAAGAAATATTTAATTATTATGAAAGAAAAGAAAAATAGGATAAAAAACTAATTAAACCCTAATTCTATAAGTTTTGAGTTTTAGTGAAAAATGTTAAGATTAAAAACTAAATTTAAAACTAAGTGAACTAATGAATTTATCTACAAAATGTTAATTAAATAAATATATTTAATTTTTTGTCTTTTCTGATTTTTTTGTGTTTTTTATATTATTATGAAAATATTAAATTAAAGAATTAAAAAATAGATTAATTAAAACAAAGAAAAGAAAAGATATAAAAAGTTAAAAGAATCAAACTGGAGGGGGGTGTTGTCCCCAAATGGAGGACTTATTGTAGTAATTCTGGGCCCAATTATCCCTGGCCTCTTTGACTTTTCAGGACACGTGTGAGATCTTTGACTAGGGTCCACCATGCTCTCTAGATCATGGCCCTTTGATTGACCTCAGGGTGTACGTGGAAGGCTTGATTTTGAAGGCGTACGGTGGTCCACCACATTGAAACTGCATATGAATATTACATGAAGAAAAATATGAAAGAGGATGGGGACCTGGGGATCGAACCCAGGTCCTGAGGTTTATGAGCGTCCTTCTCAACCAACTGAGCTGCATGCATATTCATTAATATAAATGGAAAACAAATTATATAATAGAAAATTGGAGTTAGTGGTGGTCTGGCGCGAAAATTCGAATCAACCACTCATTGCCTGCCACCGAGTCATCTTCCTCATTGTTTTGTTTTTCCTGAAAATATAAAAACATTGGCAACGGTTTTTACACCGTTCCAGAAAGTACCTTTACAAAAAATAGCGAACAGGCCATCCGGCCACATAAATTAGGCGCGATGGTCTCATTCTCTTCGTCCCAGCGTGCTGAATTGAATGGCCTAGGTTTCAAGCTCCAATTTTTCCATATTCAAAAACCCCTAATTCGAAAACTTAAGAACCCTAAAAAGCAACAATGGTAGATTCGCATACAGTGTATAAAAACGCAATTAATCCATGTGGTTAGCTTCAGAATGCATCATTTAGTAAGAATACATAAACAAAATGCCATGAAAATGCCTCAAAATTAAAATACGAATATGCATTTTTATGAGAAAAATTTTGATTCTGTACAATGATTTAAAGCTGTAGGGTTGGTGTTCTTGATCCAGGTACGTTGCTTGATGTCCCAGGGATGCAATGGAATGAGTTTCTTGGCTTCAATCGACCTGCAAATGTGTTTTCAGATTTGGAATTTTTAAGCAAAAATTCAAGTTTTGTTCTCCAGATTCTTGCGCAGCTTTTTGGTTAGGGAGCATTAGGTCTTGATCAAGCTTATGTATGGAACAAATTAGGTCAAAAATCTGATCAAAAGAATCAAGGAATTGATTATGCAATATTTGATTTTTTATGGCATTAGTTTTTCAATCTTTTTCATGCAATTTGATATCAAATCATGACAAAGCTTTCCAAAAATGATTATGCACGAATCTTGAGTGTCCAATGAGAGTATTTTCTGCACAAAAAGATTTGATTTCATTAGTTTAGTATTTTTTCATATTTTATTTAGTTTAAATGAATTAATTGTAATAAAAAATTCAAATAAATAAATAAAAATAATAAAAAACTTCCCTTTGGGCCAAGTGGTCGTGCACATGCCTTGGGTGATGAATTGTGGAAGAAAAAGAGGCCCATTAGCAATTTTAGGTCATTTGAATCAATGTTGACTTTTCAAAATATCCAAAAATTTCCCAACTTCCACAAGGCATAACTTGCTCAATTTTTAAGCTTTGCTCATGTTCTTGGACATTTTGGAAAGGTATTTGAGTCCTCTAACCAATGCCTTTGGTCCCATGTCATTTTTATTTACCAATCTCAAGTTATGGCCTTTTACTTAAAGTCCCTTTTTGTTGACTTTTGAAAATGACCTATAATGTTGAAATTGATAACTTTTTGTGAGAGCATTTCTTGGACTTGAAGTATGAAGATGAGTTGTAGTAAATGTCTTTCTCTTCAAAATGAGCTTTGGATGGAATTTTTCTGATAATCCATGTGAAAGTTATGCCCTGGTCAATTTACAGTTGACTTTTTCAGTTATCCAAATAAGGAAACTTTTGCATCTTGATGATTTTTGAGCCAAGCTTTGAGAATCATGATCAAGCATTGATCAAATGATGTTTGTGGCTTCAAAATGAGATGTTGACCAAAAATTTGGACTTTTGACTGTCAAATGACCATTTTGCCCCTACAGTTGACTGTAGTGCAATTAGGGTTTTGACTGTGCAATCTTGTGCTGAAAGTCTTGAAACTTGATATGAGGATGCTTGACCATATTTATAGGCATGTGGGACTTTATTGGACCCTTGGAAACTTCATTTTCTTGATTAGAATAAAAACCCTAATTTTGACTGTTTAGGAGGCCCTTACACTGTGCAACCCTTGGGGAGATTTTGAAGCTTGACTTGGCAATTTCTTGAAGAATATGGGAGGGCAAATTTTGGGGTACAACAGTCTCGATGAGGAGGGTCGAATGAAGCACCTGACTTCCGGGATGGTCGGTTTGATGAAAGTCACGAAGATGGTCATTGTCCTTGCAGGTGAAGGAGATGGCTCTTTTGGGCTGGTGAGGGAATTGGAGTCGGAGAAGGCGAATCTTCAAGCAAAGATGCATAAGCTAAAAAGTTCCCTCAAGTGGAGCGAGGAGAAGTTTCGGGTGCAGGCTGACGAGTTAGCGAAGGAGAAGGAAAAAATGGTCAAATCTTATGAGGAAAGGGATTCCCTGTTGCTAGAGATGGAACAGTTGGAAAAGAAGGTCGCCGATTTAAAGGCTGCCATGTCTCCTATGGACGGAGAACCTGAATGAGTCGCTGACTTGCATTCCCTGGTGAAGCTAGTTGCTCGGATCCAGATCCTCGAGTCAGATTGCATCAACACTTTGACTGACGGCTTCGAGACTGCATTGGCCAAACCGTCCTTGCTGAATCTGAGGCTCAACACTGATGGTGTTAGGGTATTGTCCCAAGTGATTGATGGTCGGATGGTTCCTCCTCCTGATTCCCCTAAGGTGAAGGTCGAAGTGAGCACTCCGTGGAGTGATTAGTATTTCTATGATATTTTGGTTGTTTGTATTCAGGGCCTGCGTGCCTGTACTTTTTGTAATATTCAGACAGCGTCGACCCTCGTGGTCGACATTTATAAATGTTTTTACTTTGTTTTTATGACTTTACGTTTTCATTGATGTTTTCTAGCTATCTTTTCGTCATTGTTTTTTACTTGTTTATTTTGTGAAAATTTGTAATTTTCATGAGTGGAGGTTTATGCTCGACCTTGGTTGTGGATGGCACATGTTGGGATGTGTCGAGGGGGTGGAGTAGGGATCCTCGGAATGAGCTTCAGGATCGCGGTCGATATTTTAAGCTCGTGGCGTAAACTGCCCATCGCGAGCTGGGTATTCTGCCTGTTGGGTACTTCGACAATAGAGCTCGATTGAGGTGTCCTTGTCGGGCTAAGGTTTTTCTCGAGAAATGAACAACAACCTACCGGTGTTGATGTTTGAAGGCCATGTCTGTATCTTAACATGCCTACATGGTCGAGCTCATCCCGTCGTCGATTGGAGATGACTGATTGACTGCTAATGCCCCTAGTAGGATAAGGACTTAGTTGTAATATTGTTTCAGTTTTGTAGCGTTCCATGGTTGAGGTAATGGTTCTCCATTTAAATGTTTGAGGTAGTATGCCCCAGTTCCCGTAGCTCCATGTACACGGTATGGTCCTTCCCAGTTCACAACCAGCTTCCCTTTGCAGGAATCTTTCTGATTTATCCGCAGGATTAGGCTGTCGAGATGGAATTCGCGCTTTATGACTTTGTTGTCACGGCGAATGGCTATGTGTTGTTTCAGTGTGGCCTCGCGAAGAGCTGCTCCTGAATGGATTTCCTCGACTAGATCAAGCTCTTCTCTTAGGGCCTCGCGTTTAGTTCCCCGTCTAGAGGCGCCTCAGTTCGTCTAGACGGTTTCAAGATTTCTACAGGGATAACAACCTCGGTGCCATAGGTTAGTCGGAATAGGGTCTCGCTTGTTATCGAGTGGGCGTTGTTCGATATGCCCATATGAAGTTATGTAGTTCTTCGACCCACCCCCTTTTTGGCTCTCCCATCCTGCACTTGAGTCCTTGTAGGATGACTCTATTCGGGGCCTTGGCTTGCCCGTTAGTTTGGGGGTGTTCAACTGAGGTGAAGTGCATCTTGGTGCCGAGTTTGGCGGTGAAATTTTGGAAACCTTGACCAGTGAACTGGGTCCTGTTGTCAGTGACGAGTGCTTGTGGTATCCCAAATCGGGAAATCACATTTTTCTTTTAGAAACAGAGGATATTGTGTGAAGATATTTTTTCCAGAGTTTCGGCTTCTATCTATTTCGTGAAATAGATGACGACCATGGTCAGGAATTTGTTTTGACACGTCCCTTGCACGAAAGGTATAAGGATGTCCATTCCCCACCAGGCGAATGACCACGTGGAGGATAGCGTGTTGAGCTTGTATAGGGGGGTGAGGTGCATGTTCGCGTGCCTCTGACACTTGTCGCATTTCTTGACGTGCTCCTTGGAGTCTTGTTGCATGGTCGGCCAGTAGTAGCCTGGTCACAGCGCCTTTCGTGCTAGGGATCTTCCGCCCATGTGTTAGGCGTTGATTCCTTCATGAATTTCCTGTAGTATCTCGGGGATTGCGGATTCTTCGACACATTTTAGGAGTGGGATATAGAATCCTCGACGGTAAAGTTTGTGCTCGAGTACCACGTATGAATATGCTCGTAATTTGGTCACGTCTGCCTCTCTTTGGTCCACGGGAAGTTCCCCCTTTGTTAGAAAGTTGAACACCGGGGTCATCCAACATGAGCTATCCCCGATGGCATTTACCTTGGGTGGCATATTATACTTTTCAATGCTCGGGCGAGAAAGGGATTCTTTGATCACGAATTTTTTCCCACCTTTCTTCTTTGTGCTCACAAGCTTTGAAAGTATGTCCTCTCGCGTGTTCTGTTCGCGTGGCACGTGCATGATCTCTTCCCGATCAAACTTCTTCATATGTTCTCTGACCAAGTTTAAATATTAGATGAGGCTGTTGTTCTTAGCCTGGTATCCCCCTTGAACTTGAGATGCGACAAGTTGGAAGTCAGTGAAAATTTGTATCTCTCGGGCACCCAAATCCTCGGCCAGCCTTAATCCTGCAAGAAGAGCTTCATATTCAGCTTGATTATTCGATATTGGAAAAGAAAGGGTGAGGAAATGTTCGATCATGATGCCTTCCTCGTTTTCAAGGAGGATTCCCGCTCGACTCTCTGTCGAGCTGGAAGCTCCATCCATAAAGATGGTCCACTTATGCTTCTTCCCTATGGGGGGATTATGAGCGGTCATCTCCACGACGAAGTCGACTAGTGCTTGGGCCTTGAGGGCCTTCCTGGTCTCATACTGGATGTCGAACTCCAAGATCTCCAAGGACCATTTTAGTATTCGACCTGCTATGTCTGGTCGGCATAGGAGTTGTCTTACGGGTTGGTTTGTTTATACGATGATCGTGTGTGCCAGGAAGTAATGTCTAAGCCTCCTCGCCACATTGACGAGGGCCAAGGCCACCTTCTCAATCTGTTGATACCTGACCTCAGGCCCTTGTAGCGCTTTTCTCGTGAAATACACTGGCTTTTGCCCATCTGGAGTCTCACAAACGAGGGCTGCGCTTATGGCTTCTATAGAGACGACCAGGTAAAGGAACAAGGTTTCCCTGCTCTCAGGTCACGACAGCATGGGAGGTTGCGAAAGTCTTTGCTTGAGATGGAGGAGGGCTTGGTCGTATTCCCCGGTGTGATACGGTGGCAGAACCGACTGTTAATACTGGTTTGCATTTTTTGTTTGCAAAATGTCGCGGTAAGCAAGAGTCGCCACCGACTTTTATTTTATCCAATCAGGAAAAGGAAAAAGAACAGAAAAAACCTTTTTCGAGATGTTTCTGAGTACGGGGGGTAGGTTATAGAAAGGGAAGGTGTTAGCACCCTTTTTATCCATGGTTTTCCATAGGCTCTTAGGTACTTGCTCATTTTGAAATTTCTTGTGTGTGCTTTATTTTGAAAAGTTTTATTTTACTTCGTTTTAACCCTTGTTTCTGTCCTCAAGAGTGTTACAAAGTTGTTTTTGAAAACTTTGTTTGAAAGTGTTTGTGTGAAATTTTTGTTTGTTTGTTTGAGCAAGTACTTAAGAACTAATCTACCTACTCGAAAAGACTGTTCGTTTTCCTTTTAGACAGTGCTATCCCATTATTGATAAATAGGTAGCATCGTCGTTGGAGTTTTTAGGGACATTCGAAGGGACAAATACGATCACAAAAGCAATGTTAGGAAATGTTAGTAATCATCCTAAAGCTTTAAAGATCTTTTTCCGAGGCAACATCCGAATGGGTTATTTTAGATCTTTCTGGGCTAGAGGACAACCACTAACAAACCCTATACTTCATGACCGTTTACCGAAGGCAACCAGAGTGGAGTAAACCCTAGGAGTGAGCATGTGCGAGTGTAATTTTCAATTAATTTATCTTTGCACATTTAGGGTTTTCTACTGTATTAATTTTCAGTTTGTCTTTCCATACAATCCTATTAACATAAATCTAAGCAATTTATAGTTTGCGGAAATAAAATGCGGGAAAGTTAAAAGTCCTAGCTATTACAAGGCTTTTAAAGATACATAATTATCTTGACTAAAAATAAAAATGCGGAAATTTAAATACTAATTAATCTATTACAACCTCGAAACAGTTACAATAATAATAAAAAGGAAATTAAAAAGTGCGTGCGGCGAATTAAATGCGAGAATAATTAGCAAAGCCTAGAAAATCTAATTGATAAAATTTTAGGTTATTTTTGAGAAACAATTAGGTTACGTACAAATAAACCTTAATTTCTAATTAATTTAAATTATGAAAAAAAGAATTAAATTGCCCTAACTAATTAATCTAATTAATTAAAGAAATAAAATATTTTTATGAAAAAAAATGATTTTTATGCTTTTTGATTAAATAAAAAATAATGATTTTTGGTGTTATTTTTGTAAAAGGAAATAATTAGTAAATAATTAAAAATAAGAATTAAAATAAAAAAAGAAAAAGAGATGGGCCTACTGTTGTACCCCAAAATTTTCCCTCTCATTTATCAATAATTTCCTCACAAGATCTCTTTGATTCAAGACTGCATTAGGGTTTGACCAGCTCAAGACACCTCCTCATGTACTGATGACCAAAATTAGGGTTTGAGTTTGCACAAGGATTTTTGGACTATCAATGCTTCATATGACTTTCAAGGATCACTATGGACCACCAAGATTATTCATTCCAAGTTTCAAGCTTTGAATCACACTTTTGATCAGTCAATTGGACAGTTGACCTAAAAATCAGCTGTATTAGGGAAAAAGTCAACCATGGCCAATTTACAGTCAAACTTCATAATATTTTATCCATATCAACATCTTAGACTCATATGTATCATTTGATCAAGTTTGGACCATAATTCTTCAAGAAATTGGATCAAATCATCAAAAGGGCAAATGGTCAAAATTAGGGCTTTGGCTAAGAAGGGGCAATTTCTGATTTTTGACCTAGCAAATGATCAATTGGTTTGAAGAATGATTTCAAGAGTTCAATTGCATCATCTTGACCTAATTACATGGTTCAAAACATTGAAAATCCATTGGATTGACAGATGAATTTTCAGTCATCTGATCAAAAGTCAACTGTATTCTGAAAAGTCAAACTTTGACATTTTGGTCAAATTCAAGTGCCAAGGGTCATGATTCATCCAAAAATGTCAAAATGTGAAACTTTTTCATCAAGAAATCAAGGATTGAAGATTTTGTTTTGAAATTTGAAATTTCTTAACTTAGAAATTTTTCTAAGTATAGAAAATTTCTTATTTTTCTCAACTTTAAGCCAAATTTTAACCATGACACAAGATGATTCAAAGGAAGTTCCCAACATGAAAGTTGTATATATCCATGAAATCTACAACTTTGATTCATACAATTTCTCCTAAAGATGCTTGGATCTCAAGATATAATTTTGTGAATACATGCTCATGAACTAAAATAACTTAGTGAAATTTTGCCCTAATTAGGCAGGTTTTTGACCTAACTTCATGCCAATTTTTCACATAGTTCCAAGGGGAATCTTGGAAAGCAATTAAAATATTAGTTATAGAGCACATTGCAAGCTTTCCAAAATGTCCAAGAACTTCTTGAGATCATTCTTGAGTAGGGAGAATCGAAGAGATGAAGTTGGCAATTTCTCACTTTGATTTCAAGCCATTTCATGAAGAACAAGTTTTCAAATTTGCAAATTGGCTGTACAATCTTCACTTTTCAGGCCTCAAACTCGTTTTTCACTCAACCATTAATGTATTGCACAAGGTTTTATTCCCTAAAGCCAAGCATTCAATGCATTGTACAAGAAAATAACCATTTTTGGAAGAAAGGCAACATTGCCATTTTGGAAAAGCATGCTTTTTGCATTTTTCCATTTCTTGAGCCTTAGACTTGTTCTTTCTGCACAAACCAAGCCTCTAAACCTGAACAAAACATGTTTAAAGCTTCACACCACCATACAAGATCAGAATCATGCCTTAAGAAGTCACTTCTTACACTTGCTTCAAAAACAAGAAATGTAGCAAGACATGTGATCTTGTACTTCTGAGCAAGCACAAGTCCTCCAACCTTTATCTCTATATAAAGCCATCATTTTGCAACTAAAACCACGGATGCCCGGGCCTTGAAACACCCTAGAATCAGAAATTGCATACGAAGCCTCCAAACTTGCCATTTCTGACTTGTGAACTGAATCTTCCATTTCACTCATGCGTTCTCGGGCCTTTTGCTTTCCTAAGCTTCCTTACCTTACAAGTAAACCATCCCACACCCTGAAACATCACTGTAACTCCATCTTCCCTATTGTTGAAGTTCAAAAATAGAGTAACACAGGTGGACTTCTCCAGATCATTCCATCCACCCTCAAGATAAGCTAAGCATTGCATTAGCTACCTAGAGGTCCAAGGAAGCTAACCTGATCATCGCAGCATCCTAAAGCTAGCTCATTTTTAAAACACGATTTCCATTTTCAAGGTGAGTTTTCTGTTTTTCTAACTCTTGATACAGGCATAGTCAGCTTTCCATTTGTGAATATAAAATGTAGACATCATTGCTACGAAGTTGTACATATCCATAGCTTGAATTTATTTGGCCCGAGTTTAGAGAATTTTGAGTTTGAAGTTTCTGAAAAAATTAGGTTAAGAATTAGGGCCAACAAAATTCTCTCTGATCTTGGACTTATAGTTTTAGTTATGCATATGGTTAGAATCGTGAAGTAAAATGTTCATGTTATCACTTTCAATTTTTGTTGAGAAATGAAAGAGTTACAGGGGGTCCGGCTGGCTAGAGGTTGAAGATGAAGTACAGGGCAAGGCAATGTTTTGTGTTATGTATTTTTGCTTTCATTTGAACTAACGGATGTATAGAAATCCCAGTGGTAAGGTAGTGCACAAAAACACCATAGGTCATGGGTTCGAACCTTGGCGCTGCCTTTTTGCATTTTTCATATTTTTTCTAGCTTTTTTTGTTTGTTTGGCAGCGTGGGCTTCTGGAGCTTTGGGCCTTCTTTTTTTTTTCTAACTTCCTACCCCTGATTGCTTGCAGCACCCCTGGCCCATATATTTTTATTATTCATTTTATTTTCATTTCTATTTTATTAAATATATTTTCCTTAATAATAAAAATCATAAAAAATATAAAATAATAAATATTATATTTTGTTTTATTTTATTTTATTTTCTCATAAAAATATTTTTGTTTAGTTATATATTATCTATTTTTGTTAAATAAATTTGTAAATTAAAATATAATTAGGTTAAATATTTATTTTTCTTCACATCTATTAGATATTTATTTTAACATATAAAAAGACCAAAATACTACATAAATACCATATATTATTTTCAAGACAAAAATACTTAAAGAAATTTATTTCCTTTTAATAAATTAGAATTAGGGTTTAATCAAAATCTTTTCTAAAAGAAATAATTTCCTTTCTTAATTAATTTAAGTTCAATCTTGATTGATTTATTAGGCTTAGGTTAAAACTTTTTTCACATAAAAAACAAAACAAAATATTTTTCTTGCATTTATATATCCTTGCATATTTAAATTATCTTGTACATTATTTATTCCAATACTTGTATAAATTCAATTTGGTTGTAATAGATTAGTTAGGTTTATATTATTGCAATCCCCATTCATCAATTGTATACCCCCTCCCACAAAGTGATGTAATAGCGTAGTAATCTTTAAATTTCGCAATTTACCGCTTTTATATAACATGCTAGTAATTAGGGTTTGTATGGCAAGATAAAACCAATCAAATAGAAAACCCTAATCCAATACAAAATCAAGCATGGAAATAACACACTTGCACACAAGCACCCCTATGGTTACTCCACTTGGTTGCCTTGTACAAAAATGGCCATATTACGCACATGAAGTATCTTAGAAAAACAAACAAATATAAGATCATAGTCCCTCGATGATGCTATTCAAAGTTGCCTTACAAAATGATCTTAGTCCCTCAAAAAATGCTAAGATACCTTGCAACATTGCTAATCATGGCTATACAATGATCCACGCCCGTCCCGTTTACATCCAAAGATAGGGTTGCTTACCAAATCAATGGTGTTGTACCCCAAAATTTTCCCTCTCATTTCTTCAACATTTCCTCATCACAAGACTCTTGGAACTCAAGATCAAGTTAGGGTTTGCTCTGCTCAAGACCCATCCTTGCACTGTTGACCCAAATTAGGGTTTGAGTTTGCACCAAGATGTTTTGACCTAAAATTCCCAAAGTGACTTTCATGCTTCATATTGGACTCACAAGTTTATCCATACCAAGTTTGAAGCCTTGATTCCAATCTTTGCCCAGTCAATTGGACAGTTGACCTAGAAATCAACTGTATTGGGGGAAAAGTCAACTGTGACCAATTGACAGTCAAACCTCATGATTTTTGACCCACATCAACATAATGAACTCATATGAACCATTTGATCAAGTTTGGATCACAATTCCACAAGAAATTTGATCAGATCACCAAAAGGGTAAAATGGTCATTTTTAGGGTTTTGACTGCACAAAGGCAATTTTTGACTGTTTGACCTAACCAATGGCAAACCAAGCTCATATATGGACTCAAAGAATCAATGGCATTGTCTTGACACATTCCACAAGTTCAAAAGATCCCAAATGCACAGGATTGACAGATGAATTTTTCAGTCAACTGATCAAAATTTGACTGTATACTGAAAAGTCAAACTTTGACTTTTTGGTCAAAATCAAGTGCCAAGATTCATTTTTCATCAAGACATGTCAAATTATGAAACTTGTTCATCAAGAAACCAAAAATTGCAATTTAGGGTTTAAAATGAAGAAATTTCATAACTTAGAAATTTTCTAAGTTATGAAATTTCCTAATTTTTTCCTAACTTTGTCCCATTTTTTCATCAATATGTAAATGGATTCAAGCAAAACTCAAAACATGAAAGTTGTAATCCATTGCAAAATCTACAAATTTGATTCACAAAGTTTTTTCAAAAGAAGCTTGTAGCTCAAGTTATGATTTTTGGAATAGGGGTGCAAAACATTCTTAACTTAGAAATTTTTTGACCTATTTGAGGCAGGATTTTTGCCCAACTTCATGGCCACTTTTCACATGCTTCCACTTGGAATTTCAACTTGCATTACAAAGATGGATTGTAGTACACATTCCAAGCTTTCCAAATTGTCCAAGAACTTCTCAAACACCCTTGTGGTTAGGGAGAATCGAATTTGCAAAGTTGGGCAAAATCCACTTTTGTTCTTGACCAAGGCATGTTCATACACTTTCCATTTCCAAACTCAGCATGGTTCAAGCTAGATTATAGGCCTATAATCCTCTTCACACTCAATAATTAAATGCTTAACCTTTGTGTTCAAGTCTTATTTTGTGTATCTAGCCATTACATGCAAGATTAATCCATAATTAGAAAAAGCATTTTTGCCATTTTTGAAAAGGTCCACTTTATGTCAAATTCACAAATCAAAGAGGTACAAGTCAGATCTTTTAGGCACAAGTTTGTGGACAAATCCCACTGATCAAGAACCAAGTATGCAACATGCTTGAGGGACCTGCATTGGCCTATAACCCAACTTGCATTTTCTTTGCTTAGATAAGAAGAAACATTGCAAAAGATATCCAACTTGGATCTCCTGTTAACACAAGCCTAAACAAACTTCCTAAACATTTTCCATTCATCAAACCTGACCTAAAACACGAATCCACCACAGCTCAAACCTTCTCATTCATCAAAACACCATTTTTATGCAAGAAACAGGGCATTCTGCATTTTGACTTGGCCAGCATCATTCACTCGCGCGTTTTTTCCCAAACAAGTTCCAATACACTCCATACCTTCCATTGAAGCTATCCCAAGCCTTAGATACAAGCTGTAACATCCATAGCCAAGTTTGCCATTTTCACTTTCCATTGTTGCAGGTTGACTTCCATAGCTTGATTCAGAAGGATTCAAGGCACACCAAGCATAGGGAAAGCATCCTTGGACCTCAGGCAAGCTGTACAAGTCCTCAAACACCATTGAAGTTGGCCATATTACTCTGTTCAAGTCAAGCTGAAACAGGTAAAATGTGAACTTCCATCTCTCTATCCAAGCATATTTAGGCTTAAGTTTGTGAAGAAAGTATGTTCTACTCATAGCTCTGAAGTTATCCATGTAGTTACTTTTCATTATTATTGCGTGTGCTATGAGAATTTTGGAGTTGAACATGGAAGAAAACTTAGGTCAGAAATTGGGGGAGAAGAAATTCTCTCTCGTTTCTGAGAGTTAGAACAACTTTTTTATATATTTGAAATCGTGACATGATGCTTTACATTATTGATGTTATAAGTTTTTGCTAAAAGTCAAAGAATCAGAAAGTTTGAATCAAGCATGGAGGGCGCGTGTTTTTGAGACAGAAATGGCTGGAGGTTGAAGACAAGCCACTTGGGCTGGGCCTGAGTTGTTTTTACTTTTTGCACCCTTTTCTCATTTTGCACCCCTTGGCCCATTGTGTGATATTTTGATTATTTTTGACTTTTTATTTTTTCTTCTGACTTGATATTTTTTGTCAACACATAAAAAACATTAAAAATATTTTTTTCACATTATTTTATATTTTTTGGCATTTATTTGCTTATTTAAACACGTGCATGTAAATAAATATATATATATACTTTTATTTAAGACACTAAAAAATAATACAAAATATATTTATTTTCAGTTATTATTTTATTTTACCTTTTGAAAACATTTTCTCAAAATATACATTTTTTTGGTAAATAATAAATATTTTATTTTTATACATATTTAGTTTATTAAATATACATAAATACACTTGTACATATTTATTAGAATATTTAGGACAAAAACATGAAAATGATACTCTTTTATTTTTATTAATATTTGACATCAAAAATACTTTTTTATAATATACTTTTATTTTTTGTATATAATTAATACATATTATACATAATTAATAAGTAAATACCATTTATTCAAAAATTAGGGTTTTACCCTAAAACCATAAAAATATCAACAAAAAAAACCCTTTTATTTTTGTTTATATTTTACATTGAAAAACACGTTTACATACATAAAAAACCATTTTTTATGCATAATACATTTTTTGCATTTTTTATCTATATTTAGTCAATTATTGCACAATTAAATTATTTGTCTATTCAATATGGATGTAATAGTCTAGATTTAATTTCTTGCTAAATATCCCCCATTCAAACATTTGTACCCCCATCCCCATAATTATGTTGTAATAATTTAGGATTTTAATTTTCCGCATTTAAAAGCTTTCCAATTATGCCATGATAGACCTAGGGTTTGTATGCAAAAATCAAATAACAAATAGCTTGACCTAATTCAAAGACAAAAAGCATGAAAATGAACAACACCAATCACACTTGCACCCTTAGGGTTACTCCACTTGTTGCCTTCAAAAATGGGCCATGCTTGCATGTTGGGTATCTTTGGCAAAACAAAACAAATCAAATGATCATAGTCCCTCGATGACGCTTTCGAAAGTTGCCTAAAAATGATCAAGTCCCTTAAAGGAAAAATTGCCAAAGACACTTGGCACCATTGCATTCATGGTCTAAACGATGACCCGTGCCCGTCCCGTTAACATCCTAACACAAGGTTGTCCACCAAATACAATGGTGGAACAATACTGTTAAAAGGGTTAAAACATAGGAAAGATCTTTGAGAAATTTAGGGTAGATAGGTCTTGGTTACTTGACCAACTTGCAAAACGAATCCTTGCCTTTTTTCAAAAACACACATCACTACACAACTTCAAAACCAACTTTCAAAACCTTGAAACATATTTTCAAAAAGACAAACACCTTTTGTAAAACATTCGAGTAAAGAATTGTTACAAGGGTTGCCTAGACAAAGGCATCTTTTTCAAAACATTTTCAAAAACCACACACACAAAGCACCATTTAAAACAATTGAAAATACAAGGCAAGTGATCTAAGCAAGTAACTAAGAGCCCATGGATAACCATGGATAGAAAGGGTGCTAATACCTTCCCTTTCTATAATCTACTCCCCGAACCCAAGAAAACATCTCAAAGGTTTTTGCTGTGCTTTTTAACCTTTCCTTAGGATAAAATAAAAAGTCGGTGGCGACTCTTGCTAAACCGAAACATTTGCGAAAACGAACGCAAAACCTCAAGTCAGTTCTCCCACCGTATCACAAATGGTAAGACAACAATATCAAAGGAAAAGAAAATGAACAAGAAATACATTTGAGTAGGTAGATTACTTTTAGTTACTTGCTCCATTTCAAACAAACATCCTTGCTATTTTTAAAACAAACACCTACACACTTTCAAACATCTTACAAACATTGAAAACATTTTCAAAAAGACAAACATCTTTGTATACATTCTTACGAACGAGAATCATTACAAAGATTGCCTAAACAATGGCCTCTTTACAAAATACTTTCAAAAGTCACACAAAGCACAATTTCAAACAAAAGCAAGTGATCTAGCAAGTAACTAAGAGCCCATGGAAAACCATGGATGAAAATGGTGCTAATACCTTCCCTTTTCATAATCTACCCCCCGAACTCAAGAAACAATCTCAAAGGTCTTTCCTGTGCTTTTTCACCTTTCCTTTTGGATAAAAGAAAATTTGGTGGGGACTCTTGCTAACCGCAACATTTGCGATCAAACGCAAAACCTTCAAGTCAGTTCTCCCACCGTATCACACCCGCATTGCTGAAAGGGAGGTGTATGCTGAATTATTCAATCCCAATAGTTGCTAAGCCCAGTCTTTGCGTGAGATTCTATGATGGCCAAGCTTGGATATGTACCATAGTCATCCCTTGATGGGCGTTGGATTTGGCTAGGCAATGATCCAATGGTTGAGATCTTAGGTTGCATGGTGGATGCCTTGGTGCATGGAGTATGGAACCTGTTTTCAAATATTAAGTAAATAAAGAAAACGCTGGGACCTGGGATCGAACCCAGGTCCTCTTACTTTTAAACGTGCGCCTTTGCCACTAGACCCCCTGTCTGAATTGTTAATAATAACAACAATTAATAATATAATGCAAAAAAAAGTGGATAACAGAATAATAATAAAATGCATGTTTTATTCAAATGGGCCAATGGTTATCAGCCACGTATCTTCTTCTTCCCCTATTCATCGTTTTAGGTTTGCAACTTTTACCTACGGACAAACTTCCAAGGCTATAACCCTGTAACTTTCAAAAATCAACAGCAAGCATGATAAATTAATTCCAAATATATGGATCACCTCGTCTTGATGCCACGAGCATCATGGTACCCTTTTCTTTGGCCAATTTAACCTGTATAAAAAAATCCTAAAACGGCCATGAAAACCCTAATAATGGCAAACACGTATACATGCATCAAAACGCAAAATTACTTAAACCAAAACAATCCAAACGTCAGTACAAACACAATGCTATGCTTGAAAGTGATTAATTATATGTAAATTATCAAACTCGGATTCAAAAGATGAATCAAACCGTGAGACTCGTATGTCCTGTTTCTGGGCTTGGGAAGGCTTGAAATTGATCGTGCTAGCTTCCGGGAAGGTCCAGGAAATGATTGGTAGCTTTGAAATGCTTTGAATTGCCCTCTAAGCTTGAAATCAATCCACCACTTTTTGTCAAATTTTTAGTTTTTGTTTGATGCTTTCACGGCCTGCAAAACCTTGTTTTTTTGGCTTCTGTATGTTCTATATATGTAGTAGAATTGATTAGGTTAACAAAAACAAATTAAATCTTTGTGAATTATGAAATTTTGATTTGATTTTGCTCTTGTATTATATCTTTCTAAATGCATCAAAATCATGCCAATTTGAGCCATTCCACCCTTCCACGATTTTATTTGGTCATGCTAGGTTGATTTGATTTGATTCCTAAAAAAAATCAAATCAAATTCAATCTTTTGTATTTTTTGCCATTTATTTGATTTAATTAGAATTTTAAATAATAAAAAATCAAAAATAAAATAAATAATGAAGCAAATAATGTGTGGATGCTGATTTGGGTCGTGGACCATGTTTCCAACAAGATTCAATCATGAAAAGCTAGTCTCATTTAACAAAAAAATTATTTTTGAGCACATTTGACTTTTGGCAATTTTGCAAAAATGGTCAAATTTGACAAGGCATATCTCCTCCAATTTTAACCCTAGAGAGGTGTTCCTTGACTTTTTATAAAGCTTAGGATATCCCCTAAACAACCCGTTTAGTTTCATCTCAATTGGGTCTTCCATGTTCATGTAAGACGCTTTGATCCAAAAGGTGTTTTTGTTGACTTTTCAAAAGGACCTATAATGTAGAAATTCATATCTTTTGATGAGTGCATATTTTGAACTTATGGGATGAAGATGAATTGTAGGGAATTGCATCATCTTCAAAATGAGACTTGGATGGAAAATTTCTGATAAAGTATGAAGAAGTTATGCTTGGTCAAAGTTTGGTTGACTTTTCTTGAGAAACCCTAATTTAGCAACTTTTGGATTTTGATGGATTTGGGGCATTCCTTGAGGAATCATGATCAACCCTTGATAAAATGATTGATATCACTTAAAAGTGTTGATGTTAACCAAAAATCTTGAAGTTTGACTGTATGTGGGCCACAATTGACTTTTGACATAGTATAGTTGATTTTCAGGCATCTGGGCAATTGATTGAGCAAACTTCTTGTGCAAGGTATGAAACTTGACATGGATGATATTGAGAACATATTGGGACCATGGAAGGCATTTGGGACCTTTGGAGTTCACACATCTTGATGAAAATGGAAACCCTAGTTTGAGGTACATTGCCTTAGGAGAGAGTTTATCTGGTCAACTCTTGGGCATCCTCGAGCAAGTTGAGGACCTCAATGGGCATGTGTTGAGTAAAATGAGGGGGGGAATTTTGGGGTACATCACCCAGTCCATTTGAAGACAGCCTCTTTGCATAGAAATTTGAAAAATGGAAGAGCGTGTTGCACGGATTTCGCCATGAATCGGGAGAGCGAGGTGAGCAGGCCATTTAGGACTTGTATGGATTTCTTCGAGCTAGGTGTAGGAAGATCAGAGAATGACCGGTACCTGTCGGGGTTGGATTCAATTCCCCTTTTTGTCAGATAAAAACTAAGGATTTTTCCCACCTTAACCCTGAAGGTGCATTTCTCAGGGTTGAATCTCATTCTGCATTGTCTCGCTTGGGCAAAGACCTTTTTGAGATGGGCAGCATGGTCGGTATATGTTCGAGACTTGACGATCATGTCGTCCATGTATACCTCGAGCATATCACTGGTCTCGTTGCAGAAGACTATATTCATCATCCGCTGCTATGTTTCCCCTGCATTTTTCAGGCCGAAGGGTATTATGTTGTAGTAGTAATTGCCTGAGCTGGTTATGAAAGCAGTCCAATGCTTGTCACTCATCGCCATTGGGATTTGGTTGTAGCCCGAGTAGGCATCCATAAACGATAAAAATTTTATAACCGTCCGAATTATCGACCAACATGTTAATATTAGGTAAAGGAAAAGCGTCTTTGGGACATGCCCGATTAAGATCAGTATAGTCAACACACATTCTCCATTTTCCATTATTTTTCTTAACAAGTAGAACGTTTGAGAGCCAGGATGAATACCGGGCCTCAGAAATAAAGTTAGCCTCTAGGAAGTCTTTTACAACATTTTTAGCAGCCTCCACTTTCTCGAGAGACTTCCTACGTCTATGTTGTACTACTGCCATAGCGGTTGGATCAATGGACAATTGGTGACATGCGACCTCGGGGTCGAGTCCGGGCATCTCTGCGACGCTCCATGCGAACAGGTTTGCATTCTCCCTCAAGCAAGCTTTGATCTACTTCCTCTCCAAGTCAGGGAGTCTGGTGTCGATCTTCACACCTTTGTGAGGGTCTTCACCGAGGGGGATGAACTCGAAGTCTCCGTCTGGGTTTGGTCGGAGGAGTTCTGTTTCTCCGTTGGGGGCTTCATCCATGTCGAAACGGGTGTTGAGCAAGATGGAGTCGACCTTGGATGGAGCCCTTTATTCTTCTGTCTTGACAGACTATGGTTCAGGTCGAGCAGTAACAACTTTCTTGGAAGTTCGCGCCCCAGTGTTGATTGTACTCTTTCCCTTAGAAGCCGCGTTGAAACATCTCCGGGTAGCTGAGATGTCATCGTGGATGGTGGAGACGCATCCCCTCCTTGTGTAGAATTTCATCTTTAGATGAACGATGGAGGGTATAGCAGTCAATTCGGCCAGCGTTGCTCTCCCTAGGATGCAGTTGTAAAGAGACGAGCAGTCGATGACCAGAAATCATACCCTGATCTTCTGGGATGCAGTTTCTTCCCCGAAGGTGACAAAAAGTTCAACGTGCTCCCATGGTTTGGAGGTCGATCCATTGAAGCCTTCCAGGTCAGACCCCACGTATGGAGAAAGGTGGGTGTCATCGAGCTGTAAGGTTCAGAATAGATGGTTGTACATAACATCTATGAAACTTCCCTCGTCGACTAAGACGCGGTGAATGTCGAAATTATCCATTCTTTCCCTCGCCAGCAGAGGGATGATCGAGTTAGGGGCCCCTTCAGGCAACTCTTCAAGGTAGAAGGTGATTGGTTCTGATATGCCCTTGACCTTCTCGAATGTCACCGCTTGAGTCGGGGCTGCATCGACCAACTCATTGAGCTTTCTTTTTGTGGAGTTTATGGAGATGTCATTGAACCCCCCGCCTGTTATAACCATGGTGGAGGGGAATTTCTCCCACCTGCTGTGCATGGACATAAGTTCTTCCTTGTATCTGTTAGGGATATAGAAGTCCTCCAGCCTTGTAATAGAGAAAGTTATTTGGATGGGGGCCGTCTCATCCGATGGTCGAGTGTCCTCCTCGACCTCTTTTGTCTCGCAGGAATCTCAACAAGGGGCGTCATTGCATCGATATTACCCGAGTCTGCCACCCTTGATGAGGGTTTCGATGGTGTCTTTGAGATGGACACAGTCTTCAGTCAGGTACCCGTGACTTCGATGGTACTGACAGTATTTGCTTCTGTCAGCCCCGGGCTTTGTAGGAGCAGATCGAGGACGTTTAACGCCGCTGTCCTTGAAGTTGGTATTAGCATACTCCGCCAAGATGCGCTCGCGGGAAGCTGTCAGCGGAGTATATTCGATGAATTTCCCTGCAGGTCCCCTGTGCTCGTGGGGATATCGCGATTTATCATCCATTCTCTTCTCGCTCGTTCATCGAGGAGGGCCTGCATCTTGGTGTCGCAGGGTGTTGGTCGATCCATGATTCCTCGGATCGCAGGCTTTGTTGGCCGATTCCCTCTTCTCGTAGTCCATATAGGACCTAGCATTTTCGAGGAGAGCATCGAAAGACCGGGGTGGTTCGATGCCGAAGGCCTTCCTGAACTCTATGCCCTGAAGGAGTCCTCTCTCTCGAGCAAATGGGACCTGAATGGGACCTGAATGTCCTCGCGGTTGAACTAATCGATGTACTCCTTGAGGATCTCGTCACTTATTTGGAAGATAGCCTTAAGGGCGGCCTCTGTCTTCGGGTGTCGACGAGACGTTGTAAAGGAGCTGATGGACTGGCTCTTTATGCTTCTCTAGAAGGTGATCGACCTTGGGGGAGATTTTTGTACCAGTCCATTGCAGTTTTCCTCAAGGTCGTGGGGAACAACCGATATTTGATTGGTCCCCCGATGTTGTGATAGTGGAGTATTTCCCCGAACCCGTCGATGTGGTCGACAGGGTCAGCAATGCCGTTATATTCCTTCAGTTGGGGAGGCTTATCCATTCGCCTGGGAATTGGCGCCTCCATGATTGCTTGTGATAAGGGACCGTGGGGGTTATCTTTGTCGCTCCTGTAGGGGGAGCGGGAAGGAGACTGGTTGTAGTGGTGGCCGTAGTGATGTCCTTGGCCTCGGGGAGGATCCCTTGGTCCAAGATGCACTTCTACATTGCCCCTGTTTCTGTTTTCAGGGGATCGTCGTTTCCTGCGTGGGGGCTGAGTTCGCGTTGTTAGAACAAAGTTTGAATCTACTACCCTAAGTTTAAGTTTTGATGATAACAAAATGCAAAGATATATTAATTGTATGATTCATGTAAGACATATATGCTGCCTAAAAAATTACATTCTGTCTTACAGAAACTCTGATGGGTATCAGCAAGAGAACATCATCATCAGCATCAGAAGATGAGATATCAACATCAGCATCAGAAGATGTTATATCAGATGCCAGAATCAGAAGATCAACTTGTGCTTACGCTGAAGCTTGATGAACAGATCTGCGCTTAACCATCTGAACTCTGATCAAGACAACAACACTTCATCAGCACCTAAGCAGCGTCAGAATGAGCCAAAGCCAGAACACGCTTGAGTGGCAACGGTACTGTGCATTCAAGATGCTTTATTACCAACGGCATCATTCCAGACAAGATCTTCTCAATTTGGAAAGAATGTTATTGGCATTGAAACGGAATTAACTGACTCCCAACGTACCATGTTCCAATGCTATATAAACAAGACAGTGAAGATTGAATTGGCTAATGCTCTACAACACTCTACACGCCTAAAGCTATTCATCATATTCCTCACTCTCAGTTTGCTAAAAGCTCTCAAATTCTTTACTCAATTATTTTAGCACTCTAGTTCTCATAAGCTTAAATTGTGTAGTATCACAGTTGTGATAAACAGTTTTTGTAGAAAACATTTAACACACTTAGATTTCAATTATCTGTAAGAAAGTATTTCCTTGAGAAACCGGTTTGTGGTTTGACTCAAGAAGGCTTTAGCAGTTGTTAAAACAGTTGTAATATTCAGTTGAATATAGTGGATTAAGACCTCGTTGGAGAGAGGCGAAATCACCTTGACGGGTGGACTGGAGTAGTTTGAGATCAAACGAACCAGGATAAAAATACTGTGTTGACTGCAATTGATTTCAAGTTTTTACAATTCAACCCCCCTTCTTGTGTTTTTCACTTCTTCAATTGGCATCAGAGCGCCTGGTTCTGAGCTAAAACACTTAACTGTGTCAGTACAAGATCCAGCGTCAGAAAAAACACAATGGCAGGAACATATCAACACACCAGCAATGACAACAATGAAGACAGAGACAGATTCAGCGGCAAACCTCCAGTCTTTGATGGAGAAAATTTTGATTACTGGAAAGACAGAATTGAAAGCTTCTTTCTGGCACATGATGCTGATCTGTGGGACATGGTGACAGATGGATACACGCACCCAGTGAATGCAAGCGGTCAGAAGATTGACAGGAAAGCAATTTCTGATCAACAAAAGCGTGACTTCAAAAATCACCACAAATCCAGAACCATTCTTCTCAGCGCCATCTCTTACGCTGAATATGAAAAGATCTATAACAGAGACACAACAAAGAACATGTTTGACTCACTCAGAATGACGCATGAAGGCAACATTCAGGTCAAAGAAACTAAAGCTCTTGCGCTCATTCAGAAGTATGAGGCATTCAAAATGGAAGAAAGTGAATCCATTAAAACAATGTTCTCAAGATTCCAAATTCTGGTGGTTGGTCTCAAGGTTCTGGACAAAGGATACTCTACTGCTGATCATGTCAAGAAGATCATCAGAAGCTTGCCAAAGCAGTGGAGGCCAATGGTTACAGCGCTGAAGCTAGCTAAAGATCTCAACAAAATTTCTCTGGAGGAACTTATCAGCTCCCTCAGAAGTCATGAGATAGAGCTGGAAGCTGATGAACCTCAGAAGCAAGGTAAGCCTTTAGCATTAAAATCTAACAAAAAATATGAGTCTAAAGGTTTGCAGGCAGTTGAAGAAACATCTGATGGATCCTCATCAGAGGAAGACGAACTTTCCCTCCTCTCCAGAAGAGTGAACCAACTATGGAAGCAGAGGCAAAGGAAGTTCAGGAATCCCAGAAGATCTAATCAGAATGAGTCCTCTTCCAGATACAGAAGGTCAGATTCTTCCTCTGGATACAGAAGATCTGAAGGCTCCTCAGGAAGCAGAAAGCCAAACACCAAGGACATCATCTGCTATGAATGCAATGAGCAAGGACACTACAAGAGTGACTGTCCAAAGCTTCAGAGGGAAAAGCCCAAAAAGAAGTTTGGAAGAGAAAAGAAGAAAAGTCTCATGGCTACATGGGATGACTCTGACTCGTCTGAAGCTGACTCAGAATCAGATGATGAGAGAGCAAACATAGCTCTCATGGCTAACATTTCAGAAGACAGTGAAGCTTCTGAATCAGACTCAGAATCAGACACTGAAGAAGTATTTCCTGACTTTGCAATTAATTTTACTAAGGCTGAACTTGCTGAAAGCCTTAACGAAATTCTGAAAAGATACCAGCAGATTAGAGTTAAATTCAGAAACCATAAAAGGAATCTTGAATCTGACTCTGATAAGACTGAGAGTCTTAAATTTGAAAATTCTGAGCTGAGAAATAAAATTTCAAAGTTAGAAAATGTTTTACAAAACTCTCAGAAGGAAACAATTTCTGAAACTCCCAGCAACGCTGATGAGATCATCAAGGAGTATGATCATAGCTTTCAGAAGTTCCTTGCTAAAAGCATAGATAGAAGCAAAATGGCTTCAATGATCTATGGAGTTAGCAGAAACGGCAGAAAGGGAATAGGATACCAAGGTAAGGTACCTACACCAAAGAATGCCATGGATTTAACTATTAAACACACTCCTCTGAACTCACATTTTGTGTATGGTCACACACATGATATTAAATACACTAGTAGTAAGTATTCTGTGAAACCAAAATTCAACCAGAGTTTTGGTAAATCTAACAAATCAGGACCCAAGAAAATCTGGGTACCTAAGGATAAAATAATACATGTTGCAGATATCTTTAGCAGCAAATCAGAAACACCAGTCATGGTACCTGGACTCTGGCTGCTCGCGACACATGACGGGAAGAAGGCATATGTTCCAAAGCTTGGAACTTAAGCCTGAAGGCCACGTTGGCTTTGGAGGCAATCAGAGGGGAAAGATCATTGTCTCTGGAACTGTAGGTAATGGAAATCTTCCCTCTATAAATAATGTTCTGCTAGTAGATGGATTAATGCATAATTTGTTATCCATAAGTAAATTAAGGGATAACGGTTATGATATAATCTTTAATCAAAAATCATGTAAAGCTGTTAGTCAGAAAGATGGGACTATCCTATTTAATGGAAAGAGGAAAAACAACATTTATAAAATCAAACTTTCTGAACTGAAAAGTCAGAATGTAAAGTGTCTTCTGTCTGTTAACAACGAGAAATGGATCTGGCACAGAAGATTGGGGCATGTTAGTATGAGAAGAATATCTCAGATTAACAAACTCAATCTGGTCAGAGGACTTCCTAATCTGAAGTTCAATTCAGATGCTCTGTGTGAAGCATGTCAGAAAGGCAAGTTTGCAAAACCTTCTTTCAAATCTAAAAATGTTGTTTCTACCTCTAAGACATTAGAACTTCTGCATATTGACTTATTTGGACCAGTTAAAACTGCTTCAGTCAGTGGCAAGAAGTATGGGTTAGTAATCGTAGATGACTATAGCAGATGGACATGGGTAAAGTTCTTAAGACACAAGGACGAATCACACTCTGTGTTTGTTACCTTCTGTAACCAAGTTCAGAATGAAAAGGATCTTAGAATGGTTAAAGTCAGAAGTGATCATGGTGGAGTTTGAAAACAAAGATATTGAGTCATTCTTTAATGACAGAGGCATTCTGCATGATTTCTCTTGTCCTAGAACTCCCCAACAAAATGGAGTTGTAGAACGAAAGAACAGAACATTGCAAGAAATGGCCAGAACCATGATCAATGAGACAAACGTTGCTAAGATCTTCTGGGCAGAGGCAATAAACACAGCGTGCTACATTCAGAATAGAATCTCAATAAGACTTATTCTGGAAAAGACTCCATATGAATTGTGGAAGAACAGAAAGCCCAACATTTCATATTTTCATCCATTTGGATGTACTTGTTTTATGTTAAATACAAAAAATTATTTGAACAAGTTTGACTCTAAAGCACAGAAGTGTATTATGTTAGGATACTCTGAACGCTCAAGAGGGTACAGAGTATACAATACAGAAACACAGATTGTGGAAGAATCAATCAGTGTTTGTTTTGATGATAAGCTTGACTCTGAAAAGTCAAAGCAGAATGAAGTTTTTGCAGGTATGGAAGTTGAATTTACAGGTTCTGAAGACAAGTCATCAAAAGCTCTCAATAAAGACACTCCTTCAACATCTGAAAGGAGCACTGCTAGCAATCTTACAACAGCTGCTGATCAACCTCAGAAGAGACTACCCAGAAGCAGCTTGGATCACCCAGAAGAAACAATCTTAGGAAGAAAGGAAGATCCAATCAGAACAAGAGCCAGCTTCAGAAACTCTGAAGAATCCCTCATGGGACTTGTGTCTCTGATTGAACCTTCTTCTATTGATGAAGCACTTCTGGACAATGACTGGGTTCTAGCAATGCAAGAAGAGCTGAATCAATTCACCAGAAATGACGTATAGGATCTTGTTCCCAGACCAAAAGGATTCAACGTCATTGGAACAAGATGGGTGTTCAGAAACAAGCTGAACGAACAAGGTGAAGTTATCAGAAACAAAGCACGACTGGTAGCACAAGGTTATAGTCAGGAAGAGGGGATAGACTATACAGAAACCTTTGCCCCAGTCGCCAGGTTAGAATCTATCAGACTTTTAATTTCGTTTGCTGTTAATAAAGGCATCACTCTGTATCAGATGGATGTCAAGAGTGCATTCTTAAATGGTTATATAGAAGAAGAGGTTTATGTGCACCAACCCCCTGGTTTTGAAAGTACAAAAAATCCAGAATATGTTTTCAAACTAAAGAAGTCACTATATGGTCTGAAACAAGCTCCCAGAGCTTGGTATGAAAGACTAAGTAACTTTCTGTTAGAAAAAGATTTCACCAGAGGGAAGGTGGACACTACCTTATTCTGTAAGTCAGTTAAGAATGACATCTTAGTTTGCCAAATTTATGTTGATGATATTATTTTTGGATCTACTAATCCTTCTCTTGGAAGAAAATTTGCTAAGTGTATGCAGGCAGAATTTGAGATGAGCCTCATGGGAGAACTAAAATTCTTTCTGGGAATTCAGATCAATCAAACTCCAGAGGGAACTTACATTCATCAGAGAAAATATGTCAGAGAACTTCTGAAGAAATTTGACCTCTCAGAATGTAAGCCATCAAAGATTCCAATGTATCCCACGTGCATTCTGGAAAGAGAAGAGGTAAGCAAAAAGGTAGAACAGAAGGTCTACAGAGGTATGATTGGCTCTCTCCTTTATCTGACGGCTTCAAGGCCTGATATCTTATTCAGCGTATGTATTTGTGCTAGATTCCAATCAGATCCTATAGAATCTCACTTAACAGCTGTTAAGCGAATTTTCAAGTATCTGAAAGGTACTACTAATCTGGTTTTATTTTATAGAAAATCTAGTGATTACAGCTTAGTAGGCTACTGCGATGCTGACTTTGCTGGAGACAGAGTAGAGCGTAAAAGTACTTCTGGAAGCTGCCAGTTTTTGGGAGAAAATCTGATCTCTTGGTCCAGCAAAAGGAAATCCACAATTGCGCTATCAACAGCAGAAGCTGAGTACATAGCAGCAGCAGGATGTAGCACACAAATGCTCTGGATGAAAAGTCAGCTTGAAGACTTCCAGATTTTTGAGAGTAACATCCCTATACTCTATGACAATACCTCTGCCATTTGCTTAAGTAAAAATCCTATTTTGCATTCTAGGGCTAAGCATATAGAAATAAAACATCACTTCATTAGGGACTATATTCAGAAAGGAATTTTGAACTTAAAATTTATTGATACAGACCATCAATGGGCTGATATCTTCACTAAACCTCTTTCTGAAGATAGGTTCAATTTCATTCTGAAACATCTCAGCATGAAACTCTGCCCAGAGTGAAAATGTTTTAATTTTATATATTAACCTTCAGAATGTGTTTTCTTTTTACTGTGAACTTCTGATCAATCTCCTTTCAGAAAGATAGACATGCAGATTGTATCAGATTCTATTCTTAAAGATCTGAGCGTTTCAGCTCAAGGATAGACGTGCTGCTCACTAAATCAAACAAGTGTCATCCAATCATCAGCAACTCTCTGAAGCAGAACACGCGTGCACGCTTCTGAGAAGGCAAAACGTTGATTGGGTGCATTGAGACACATGTCTGGTAACCGTTTCAAGTATCTTTCTCAAATCCCCCAAAATCAGCAAGCATTAAATGCACGTAATCATGAGTTAAATTGTAATCATGAATTAATTCTCTTTCTTAAAACCGTTTACGTTTCAAAACTCATTTTGAAATCTATTTAAGCACATTAACATCATTCATCAAACTTTGTTCTAACATACCCTTTGGCAGGTTAATATCAGATATTCTGACTGAGAATAGGCTGATAGAACACCTTACAGAAGCACAGGAATTAAGTTCTATTGAACCTACTATTGGCAAGCCTCTGAATGCCAAGAATCTGAAGAAAATGAAACTGATAGAGAATATCAGAAAGGAGCCCAGCATCACTCCTCTTGCTGACATCACCAGCAGAAGAGTCCCTCTGGACGACTTTCCAATATTTTCTGAGATTGACTCTAAACCAGTCATTGTTCTCAGATACTTGGACGCTTGCAAGGCTGATGGCACAGATCCCACTCTGAACATTAAAGATCTGCACCAGCAAAATCCAGAAGTTACTGTGAAAAAGACGAAGAAAAGAAAGGCTACTTCAGAAGGACCATCCAAGCAGACCCCTAAGAAGAGAGGTAATCTATTTGCTGCTAATGTTTTAAATTCTTTTGCTATTCCAACATCAATCCCAACCCCAGCTTCATATGAACTTCCAATCCCCATACCAACCATTGATGAAACCGAACCAGAGGCTGACCCTTCTGAGTCACTGACTCTCAGGAGATCCCGCACCAAATCCCAAACTCCAAAACCCACAACATCAACAGAATCAGAACTTGACAAAGTTCTTTCTGAAATTGATCAACGTTCTTCCGCTCCCCTCTCAGAAAATCCAAACACTCAACCAGAAACTGCCCACTCTCCTCAACCAGAACATACTCTCTCACCCATACCAGAACAACCAGAAATTCCACCTCCCTCTCCACAACCAGAACTTCATCCACTTTCACCTCAACCATCACCTCCACACCCTGAGTTTCAACACTCTAAAACTCCATCACCTGAACATCAAACTCCTGAACCTCTTTCACCTCAATCCTCTGAACCTCAACCCTTGGCAATTCAACTGCCATGTGGTACAACTGTAAACATTCCCCAACTGCCATCCTCACCAGAAACTACCCCTCCAAATACTCCAAACAGTCCAATTGTCATTTCTGACTCTCCCACTCCATCTCTCAAACAAACTACAGAAGACCACAGCAGGACCTTCATTGATTTAACAATCCTTGACCGTCTTGCTGACCGCAAAAATAAAATAGCCATCCCCAAACCCAAACAACTAGATGTTGGTGCTGGCATTTTGAATTTTGAAACAGGCTTGCAGAATTGGATTGCTTCTCTAAAGCAGGTTTGTCCTGGGATGATTGATCTTGCTGCCTCAGACCAACTCTGGACACGTTTCAGAATGTGGGTATACGCTGAAGCCCTCAAGCTGCAAGACATAAATTATGAACAGGCACAACAGAACTTCAGCAAGCTGCTGAAGGAAGTTGAAAGTCAGCTGCCCAAGGAGGAAGTGCTACTTCTGGATAGTGAGCCATGGTCTGAAAAGCGTCCAGCTTCAAAAGTTCAGCAAGCAGAAGATCAGACAACTCAAGCTGAAGATGTTAGTCAAGCTGAAGATGTTGCAGAAAGCTCTCAGAAGTATCCTGCTTCTGACGTTTCTCAAGCTGCCTTGGACAGGCAGACTCTGGAAGAGCTGAAGCAGAATGATATTCGTCTGCAGCAAAGAATGGATGAGAATGATCAGAAGATGAAGGAAAGGATGGATGTGCAAGATATCAAGATTGATACAGTAGTCAGCATGGTGCACAAGCAGAATGAAACTGCTGATCAGATTAAGACAATGCTAGAGACTCTGTTCACACGCCTTCCACCCCAACCTTAGTTTTTCATTCATGATGTTTTCATGCTTTTTCTTTCCATGTTTTCTGTACTCTTTTCTATGCTTTGAATTAAATATAACAGTTTTTCTGCTCTGATCGTTTTAGCTTATATTACTTGCACTTTTTGATTACTGACAAAAAGGGGGAGAACAAGAATGATATTTTTTAATAATGGATTACTGAGACAAAAAGTCTCAAACATTCTAACACTCTGATATACTTGAATGTTTTCTGTTTTGCATAAGCCTACAAGTACAAGAAGTTAATCATCTCTGATACACTGAAGCTCTGATATTCTGATCTGAAGCTCTGATATTCTGATGTTCAAAGAAAGTCAATAAAGATCTGATCCTGAAAGACTCATGGAATTAAAAAGGGAAGTAATAAACTCAGGGGGAGTATCTCCGATCTAAACTCTGATATCTCCTTATCCCTTATCTTTGATAACTTCCTATTTAATTCTGACACTCTTTACTATTTGGTTATCTCTGATACTTTTCACGTTAATTTTCAATTAAAAAATATCTAGTTTTTGTCATCATCAAAAAGGGGGAGATTGTTAGAACAAAGTTTGAATCTACTACCCTAAGTTTAAGTTTTGATGATAACAAAATGCAAAGATATATTAATTGTATGATTCATGTAAGACATATATGCTGCCTAAAAAATTACATTTTGTCTTACAGAAACTCTGATGGGTATCAGCAAGAGAACATCATCATCAGCATCAGAAGATGAGATATCAACATCAGCATCAGAAGATGTTATATCAGATTCCAGAATCAGAAGATCAACTTGTGCTTACGCTGAAGCTTGATGAACATATCTGCGCTTAACCATCTGAACTCTGATCAAGACAACAACACTTCATCAGCACCTAAGCAGCGTCAGAATGAGCCAAAGCCAGAACACGCTTGAGTGGCAACGGTACTGTGCATTCAAGATGCTTTATTACCAACGACATCATTCCAGACAAGATCTTCTCAATTTGGAAAGAATGTTATTGGCATTGAAACGGAATTAACTGACTCCCAACGTACCATTTTCCAATGCTATATAAACAAGACAGTGAAGATTGAATTGGCTAATGCTCTACAACACTCTACACGCCTAAAGCTATTCATCATATTCCTCACTCTCAGTTTGCTAAAAGCTCTCAAATTCTTTACTCAATTATTTTAGCACTCTAGTTCTCATAAGCTTAAATTGTGTAGTATCACAGTTGTGATAAACAGTTTTTGTAGAAAACATTTAACACACTTAGATTTCAATTATCTATAAGAAAGTATTTCCTTGAGAAACCGGTTTGTGGTTTGACTCAAGAAGGCTTTAGCAGTTGTTAAAACAGTTGTAATATTCAGTTGAATATAGTGGATTAAGACCTCGTTGGAGAGAGGTGAAATCACCTTGACGGGTGGACTGGAGTAGTTTGAGATCAAACGAACCAGGATAAAAATACTGTGTTGACTGCAATTGATTTCAAGTTTTTACAATTCAACCCCCCTTCTTGTGTTTTTCACTTCTTCAATTGGCATCAGATGTCATCAGATTGTACTCTTTCCCTTAGAAGCCGCGTTGAAACATCTCCGGGTAGCTGACATGTCATCGTGGATGGTGGAGACGCATCCCCTCCTTGTGTAGAATTTCATCTTTAGATGAACGATGGAGGGTATAGCGGTCAATTTGGCCAGCGTTGCTCTCCCTAGGATGCAGTTGTAAAGAGACGAGCAGTCGATGATCAGAAATCATATCCTGATCTTCCGGGATGCAGTTTCTTCCCCGAAGGTGACAAAAAGTTCAACGTGCTCCCATGGTTTGGAGGTCGATCCATTGAAGCCTTCCAGGTAAGACCCCACGTATGGAGAAAGGTGGGTGTCGTCGAGCTGTAAGGTTCAGAATAGATGGTTGTACATAACATCTACGAAACTTCCCTCGTCGACTAAGACGCGGTGAATGTCGAAATTAGCCATTCTTTCCCTCGCCAGCAGAGGGATGATCGAGTTAGGGGCCCCTTCAGTCAACTCTTCAAGGTAGAACGTGATTGGTTCTGATATGCCCTTGACCTTCTCGAATGTCACCGCTTGAGTCGGGGCTGCATCGACCAACTCATTGAGCTTTCTTTTTGTGGAGTTTATGGAGATGTCATTGAACCCCCCCGCCTGTTATAACCATGGTGGAGGGGAATTTCTCCCACCTGCTGTGCATGGACATAAGTTCTTCCTTGTATCTGTCAGGGATATAGAAGTCCTCCAGCCTTGTAATAGAGAAAGTTATTTGGATGGGGGCCGTCTCATCCGATGGTCGAGTGTCCTCCTCGACCTCTTTTGTCTCGCAGGAATCTCAACGAGGGGCGTCATTGCATCGATATTACCCGAGTTTGCCACCCTTGATGAGGGTTTCAATGGTGTATTTGAGATGGACACAGTCTTCAGTCAGGTACCCGTGACTTCGATGGTACTGACAGTATTTGCTTCTGTCAGCCCCGGGCTTTGTAGGAGCAGATCGAGGACGTTAAACGCCACTGTCCTTGAAGTTGGTATTAGCATACTCCGCCAAGATGCGCTCGCGGGAAGCTGTCAGCGGAGTATATTCGATGAATTTCCCTGCAGGTCCCCTGTGCTCGTGGGGATATCGCGATTTATCATCCATTCTCTTCTCGCTCGTTCATCGAGGAGGGTCTGCATCTTGGTGTCGCAGGGTGTTGGTCGATCCATGATTCCTCGGATCGCAGGCTTTGTTGGCCGATTCCCTCTTCTCGTAGTCCATATAGGACCTAGCATTTTCGAGGAGAGCATCGAAAGACCGGGGTGGTTCGATGCCGAAGGCCTTCCTGAACTCTATGCCCTGAAGGAGTCCTCTCTCTCTCGAGCAAATGGGACCTGAATGGCCTCGCGGTTGAACTAATCGATGTACTCCTTGAGGATCTCGTCACTTATTTGGAAGATAGGCTTAAGGGCGGCCTCTGTCTTCGGGTGTCGACGAGACGCTGTAAAGGAGCTGATGGACTGGCTCTTTATGCTTCTCTAGAAGGTGATCGACCTTGGGGGAGATTTTTGTACCAGTCCATTGCAGTTTTCCTCAAGGTCGTGGGGAACAATCGATATTTGATTGGTCCCCCGATGTTGTGATAGTGGAGTATTTCCCCGAACCCGTCGATATGGTCGACAGGGTCAGCAATGCCGTTATATTCCTTCAGTTGGGGAGGCTTATCCATTCGCTTGGGAATTGGCGCCTCCATGATTGCTTGTGATAAGGGACCGTGGGGGTTATCTTTGTCGCTCCTGTAGGGGGAGCGGGAAGGAGACTGGTTGTAGTGGTGGCCGTAGTGATGTCCTTGGCCTCGGGGAGGATCCCTTGGTCCAAGATGCACTTCTACATTGCCCCTGTTTCTATTTTCAGGGGATCGTCATTTCCTGCGTGGGGGCTGAGTTCGCGTTGTTAGAACAAAGTTTGAATCTACTACCCTAAGTTTAAGTTTTGATGATAACAAAATGCAAAGATATATTAATTGTATGATTCATGTAAGACATATATGCTGCCTAAAAAATTACATTCTGTCTTACAGAAACTCTGATGGGTATCAGCAAGAGAACATCATCATCAGCATCAGAAGATGAGATATCAACATCAGCATCAGAAGATGTTATATCAGATGCCAGAATCAGAAGATCAACTTGTGCTTACGCTGAAGCTTGATGAACAAATTTGCGCTTAACCATCTGAACTCTGATCAAGACAACAACACTTCATCAGCACCTAAGCAGCGTCAGAATGAGCCAAATCCAGAACACGCTTGAGTGGCAACGGTATTGTGCATTCAAGATGCTTTATTACCAACGGCATCATTCCAGACAAGATCTTCTCAATTTGGAAAGAATGTTATTGGCATTGAAACGGAATTAACTGACTCCCAACATACCATTTTCCAATGCTATATAAACAAGACAGTGAAGATTGAATTGGCTAATGCTCTACAACACTCTACACGCCTAAAGCTATTCATCATATTCCTCACTCTCAGTTTGCTAAAAGCTCTCAAATTCTTTACTCAATTATTTTAGCACTCTAGTTCTCATAAGCTTAAATTGTGTAGTATCACAGTTGTGATAAACAGTTTTTGTAGAAAACATTTAACACACTTAGATTTCAATTATCTGTAAGAAAGTATTTCCTTGAGAAACCGGTTTGTGGTTTGACTCAAGAAGGCTTTAGCAGTTGTTAAAGCATGTGTAATATTCAGTTGAATATAGTGGATTAAGACCTCGTTGGAGAGAGGCGAAATCACCTTGACGGGTGGACTGGAGTAGTTTGAGATCAAACGAACCAGGATAAAAATACTGTGTTGACTGCAATTGATTTCAAGTTTTTACAATTCAACCCCCCTTCTTGTGTTTTTCACTTCTTCACGCGTCTCCCGGTAGCCTCGAGAATTATTCTCTCCAACATAGGGCGTCGCCTAGTCTGTCAGGGAGAAAGGCTTTGCGACATGTCTCGTCTGTGTCTCCACAGGGGAGATTGAAGACAGTCTTTATTCAGAGGAGGAGGTAGAGTGTCAGGTTATATGTGTCTTCTGGGGGCTCGACGAGAGTCCTCGAGCACCCTTAGTCGCTCACCTTGCGAGAAGATTTAATAATTCGTCTGGTTAATGGCCGCGAATAGAGCCCTGGTCGTGGCATCAGCGCCCGCAGGGACGGGGACCTCCTGGAAAACGTTCAACTCATAGTTCTAGGGCATATGGGCACCTTCGTGTGGTCGAAAGCGTGATGATGAAGAGGCGGTCATTTTGTCTCTGTAATTCTGCACGAGACTGGCCATGTCGACGTCGTTCCCGTTGTTGTTGTTGTTGTTGCCCATGTTGTCGATGGTGTTGTTGTTGTGGTCGGTGAGATGGGCGTCTAGGTTGTTGTTGGCAGTTGGGTCAGCCATGACAATCAAAAGAGTTTGAAGAATTGCTTTAGTCTTGGGTTAATGAAAGACGGGGAAACTTGTTTCCCACAGATGGCGCCACTGGTCATACCTGACCAGAGTGGATCGTCAAAGCCTATGAGTTGTGAGTTGAGCAACAACTAGAAACGAGTTGGGGGGAGGTACCTACAAGATACGTTGATGCCAAAGTAAGGTTCAGAGCAGTGTGAGCAAGTATGAGAGGGTACTTATAGCCCCCAGTGTTAGGCTAAGGTCCCCACCATTGGTATGGGCAAGCAGGTCCACAATAGAGACTGTCAGGTCCTACATGCGTAGTGGGGTCAACACGTGGTCCCAACTTGGATGGACTCTCTCGAATAGTCAAGAGGATATGGATGCGGTCTTTTTGGGACCAAGAGGACTCTGTAATATCGGGGGTGTGATGAGTCAACCTTACAAGGGGGAAGTTCGCGATGTCCTTCCTTCGTCGTGGGACCTCCCCGCCCACTGTGAGGTCATCTGGGATGGCTTATCTTGGTTGACGAGAAGAGTGGAGGATGCTCGCGAGATCCTCCTGACCAGCGACAATCCTCCTTGCGACTCCTGAACTTAACCCAGTACGACGAAGCCGCGTTTTCTTGGAGGGTGAGGTTTCTGCCCGACATAGTTGAGGGCAGGCTCGGTCAGCAGACCTCCTCGAGAAACATAGTTGGATTGAACTTCTTATGAAGTTGGGTCAAGTGGAGGCCCAATCCAAAAAACAATTATAATTAATTTTTATTTTATTTTTTATTATATCTTCTTTTTAGAAAAAATATGTTTCAATTATAAATTTATGTCAATCTTTTACTCTTATTTTGTAGTCTTTATCACTTTTTCTCCCACTTTCTTATCTTTATATTTATTTTATCAACTAAACATAAATAAATAATATAAAATAATTGTTGTTGTCAACTTAATTAATAAAAATATATTTATTTTTATTTAAAAGAGTTGTGCTATCTTATATTTAAAGATTAAAATTTTTAAAAATATTAATTTATTATTAAACAATAATACAATATTTTAATTTTTTAAAGTAAAATATGCGAGTTTTAAAATAAATATTTTATGGAAATATATTTTTGGATAAAAATCTATAATATAAAAAGATTCAATATACTGGAAAATTCTATTACGTCACTCCTTGCCATGTTGTCACATCCACATTTCTGTGGTAAATATTGTCCAATTTATTCAAAAGAAAATTGAATTGCTTTCTTTGTTTAATATCAATTCTCACTTCTATTTCTTATTCATCCCTTTATTATATTATTGTCATAAACATTTTTTTACTATGTTGATTCCAACTCAAAACTAAAGTGTATGTTAAATGCTAGTGTTACATTTGTAAAGGACTTGACTATGACGGTGACAAAAGGCGTCCCGTAGAAAAGCAATGATCATATGTCGCCCTCAGGGAGGTACCGACTTACCTCCCAAATACTTTCTTATCATCCAGTCATGGGAAACATGCGATAAGACGTCTCTTGGATAGAGAGAATTATGGGTTACTGACTGACCAATGTTCCCTTGGAGATAAAGATTCAACGGTCCTTAATTCACTACAAGGGCAGTGATATTTTCCAAGGAAACCTTATACCTAAAGCATCTATAAATACCTCTCCCACAATGGAGAATGAATGATTCTAACTTATACACTTATACCTAAGCGCTCAACATATATTCAGAGCCTCTCACCTCATATGAGCGGGCCCTTTAAACCACTATAAACACCACCATATATGGCTTATCGCTGTCTTGACCAAGCCCTAACACCACTACTTGTTATACAAAATAGGCCTCTGAGTACCCCTGCTCTTGTAAAGGTAACATGCATTCCTATACTTTTTTACCAGTAATGTGACGCCCACCATGGGGCCCTAGTAAAACTAATATAGGTCATACCTCTTTTATTCTAACTTCTTCCATCTTCTCTCTAAAGATGGCCAATAAGACTCTATGTTCCAACACAAACACCATAGTCGAAGGTTTCGCTGGTAGAGATAGCTCTAGTTCCTCCCGAAGGAAATACGCAAGGCGGGTTTTTGGAACAAATGCAATATCTCTATATTTCCCAAGGGGCGCGGGATGGAAAACAAGGGTTAAGATGACTGTTGTACCCCAAAATTTTCCCTCCCATTTTCTTCAAAGTTTTGATAAACATCCTCTTCAAATGCTTCAAATTCTACTCAAGGGCTGCACAGTTCAAACCATCCTCCTAAGCCAGTCAAATTAGGGTTTTGGTTCCTTCAAGGAAGTTGAGGTTTTCAAGGGCTCAACCAAGTCCCATATGCTCATATACATTGTCAAGCACCTACATGTCAAGTTTCAAGGCTCACAAGGTCAAGTTGCACAGTCAAAAGCCCTAATTGCTCCACAGTCCACTATAGGGGCAAAATGGTCATTTGGCAGTCAAAAGTCAAAAATTTTGGTCAACATCTTATTTTGAAGCCACAATCATCATTTGGTCAAGTCTTGACCATGATTTCACAAGAATGGCTCAAAAATCATCAAGGTGTCAAAAGTTTCTATTTTTGGACAGCTGAAAAGTCAACTGTAACTTGACCAAAGCATAACTTTTTCATGGTTCATCAGAAAAATCCCATCCAATGCTTATTTTTAAGGGGATTACATTTCCTACAACTCATATTCACATTCCAAGTCCAAGAAATGCTCTCACAAAAAGTTACCAATTTCAACATTATATGTCATTTTCAAAAGTCAACAAAAAGGCACTTTAAGTCAAAGACCATAAATTGAGATTGGTAAATCAAAATGACATGGGATCAAAGGCATTGGTTAGAGGACTTCAAGACCTTTCCAAAATGTCCAAGAACATGTTCATATGATCAAAATTGAGTAAGATATGCATTGGAGAAGTTGGGAAATTTTTGTGAAATGGCCAAAGTCAACTATCCTTGAAACTTCATTTTTGACAAAAGGGGCCCACTTTTTCCACTTGATTCAACTTTCCCATGCCAACCACGTGTCCCATGATTTATTTCAAGATTAAAAATTAATTTTTCTATTTTTGTTTAATTTTATTTGATTTAATTCATTTTAAATCTTTAAAATTCAAATAAAAATCAAGAAAATTAATTAAGGGATATCTTTTGGTTTGAATAACTTTGATACACCATAATTAAGGGATAATCCACTTTAATTAAGGGAATTCAAATTTTGGACAAAAAAGGCAAATGCTTTAATGGTGATAAAGAGGAAATCTCAAGACTTCATGGCAAGGGTTAAAGGCTCGTGTATTGTTTGATTCTCATTCACTAACATATATGAAGCCTCTCATACAGTATACACAAGCTAGAGACACCTAGAACGGCAACCCTAATTCTCTCAAATTTTCCACAAAATTGACAAATTCGAATTCAATTTTTTAGCAAGTTTCAAGGAGTTCTAAGGATTCAATCGTGTTCTTGGGCATAGCAGCAATCATTCCCAACCCTTATACAAAGCCAAATCATCCCAGATCGTGCTCCCTAGTTCTCATTGGTTTGTTAAAATTCTTGAATTCGTTTTTCATATTTCATGCATTATTAATTGTTTTTGATGGTTTGTGTGAACTCATGACACTCATTAGAATGCATTTGATGCATATCATGCAAGCTTTTACGCAGGAGTAAGGACCTGCCATTGCTAGGTCCGTTTTGGTTATCTTCTTCGAAACTCCCTGTACAGTCGTTTTCAGGCCAAAACAATGGCACCATTGAATCCGCATGGGTCGAATTAGGGTGACTAGGTCCTTCTTTTTCTTTGATTTTTCTTATTTTTGCAGGATCGGCCATGGTGCTCGCCGGAGAAGACGACCGGAGCTAGGGCTCCGGCGTCGTTGACTGGCGTGGACTCAGGCGTGGCTGGCATGGCACGATAGCTCAATCTGATTCGCTTCCATGTTACACTTGGGCCCCACGCGTGTTGACTGTGTTTAAAATTCAAACATGACACGTTTTCACTTTTAACCAATTAATTGCAGAGTATTGACAACAAAGACAGTTAGCTCAGTTGGCAACGCGTTAGTGGATTTCTCCAGAGGGCATGAGTTCGAATCCTGGTCTTGGCATTTCTCTTTACCTTTTTCATAATTAACATGCTTTCTATGTTTTCTATTTTTTTAATATTTTCATCCTAATTTAGTTTATCTTTAAGTAATTTTTCTCATGCATTTAAAAAATCACAAAATATTTTCCTTTTGCATTTTAATCAGAAAAATGTTTATTTAATTTTTGACATTAAAATTAATATTTTTGCATGCATATTTTAATTAATTGTTAAATAATCATTAAATTGAATTTTAATTGCTTTTAATTATCAAAATTGATCCAAAAAATTATTCTATCATTAAATTAACATAACAAACCTTTTTTTCATAAAAAAATCAAAAAAATTAACATTATTATTATTATATTATTTTTGTAAATAAATATTAACAACTAAATAGTTTAATTAAGTCAACTTTAATTTCTTTTTCTTTACAATTAAAATAATTTAGAATTAGGTTAACTTAGGATTTTAATTCTTTTATTTCATAAAAATATAAAAAACACAAAAAAAAAATCTTTTCTTTTAATAAATTAATTAATTATTTTAACAAATTAGTTTTTAATTTCATTTAATCACAAAAAAGACAAAAAAATTCAATTCTTTTCTTAAAAGGGTCAACACCCTTAAGACATTCCCGATTCGTTCTTTCGCGCGCATTTTAGTTTTAATTCTTTATTTTTGATTATTTCTGTAACTGCCTCCAGATGTAATAGTAATTAGGTTTACCGCTTTATTTAAATTTCCCGCACTTTATCAAAACGGGTCTTTGTATTTTTGGCGATGTATAGACCCGCGCCTTGTAATAGCGTAGAACTTATATTTCCGCAATTTACTTTCCGCACCCCTTAACTGTTAAATGCATGAAAGAATGTATGTAAATAAAACCAATCCGTAGCTCACAAAATAACATATACAAGACAAACATTAACTGAAAAACAACACACAAAGCACATGCCACTCCTAGGGTACGCTTCACTCGTTGCCTCGAAACGTGGTCATCAAGTATAGGACGTCTTAGAGGTCACCCTTTGTCTAAAGATCCAGTTGCCTCGAAACGGTTGCCTCGGATAAAAAAGGATCTAGGACATTAGGGTTACTTCTAAGGTGTCCTACCGTTGCTTCGGTGACCACACTGTCCCGATAATCGAATTGACCCGAACACCTCCAACGACGGTGCTACCTACTTCTCAATAGTGGGATAGTACTGTCTAAAGGACTCTTACACAACTTAATTCCTTAGAGTAGGTAGATTTCTCCTGGGTACTTGCTCTTTCAAAAAAACAAAACAAACTTTTCGCACTCACACTTTCAAAAAAGTTTTCAAACAAATACTTCATACACTCTTGAGGACTGATACAAGAGTTACCTAGAAGTTTTCAAACGAACTTTTTTCAAAACCCACACACACTTAAAAAGCAAACAAATTTTGAAAACATAAGAGCAAGTACCTAAGAGCCCGTGGATAACCACGGATAGAAAGGGTGCTAACACCTTCCCTTTCTATAAATCTACCTCCCGAACCGAGAGAAATCTCAAATAAGGAATTTTGCTGTGCTTTTGTCCTTTCCACGTTGGAGAATATAAAAGACGGTGGTGACTCTTGCTTACCGCGACATTTCACGAAACCAGCTAAAAAACAGTCAGTTCTCATTCCCACCAATCACAATGACCTTTTATATGGAGGGTGACATCAAAGTCAATCCTCATGATAATGACTCCATGGTCATCATTGAGCAACATAGAAACTGGGATATCAAGAAACTCATAATAGACCCGGGTAACTCTGCTGACATCCTATTTTGGCACACCTTCCAAAACTTATAGCTCAATCTTAACGACGTCAAAGTTTTCAGTGACTTGTTAACGGGATTGTCATGCAAACATGTACGAGTAAGGGGCCATGTGACCCCATAGACTACATGTAGCGAGGGTTCAAAAGCTAAGGCGATTGATGTCAGCTATCTTATTATGGACACCATGTCGCCATATAACATCATCCTTGGGCCACTCACCATCAACGCACTATGTGCAATCATTTCTATCATGTACCTAGTCTTGAAGTATCCTTTGCTTGGAGGGAGAGTTTGTACAATCAGAGGAGACCAACAGATCGCTCAAGAGTGTTACTAAATTAGCCTGGCGATAGAGAGGGGAGAGCTCTCCCTTGTTGGTGCCCCCTTTTCTGAAGTTCCAAATATTGACCTTGAGTGTTGGGATCATAGATTAAGCGTGGAAGCTAAAAGGCTCATGCCTACTAAGGACTTAAAGGAAGTCCAAATATGCTTATTCGCCCATAAGGTCATGAAGATAGGTGATGTAGCCCAACCACAAGTGCATGACTATGCCAAGTAGTATAATAAGATCGAACTCACGGGGAGATGTGTATGAGTATCGAATTTTACCCTAATGGTGTTTAGCTAAAGCGGTCACAATATTGGTTTGTTTAGTGCAAGTTGAAATAAGATTTAACAGATAAATAAAGTAAGATATAAGATTGTGACCGTCTATCAGGACTTACCCTATTGATCATCTGAATTCGAATATGAGAATATCTAAGTGATTTATAGAAAAGTAGATAAATATGTGTGACACCCACATTTGTGGCGTGTGCATCTAGACATGTTTCTCAATAAGGCTAAGCGACTTTCTCAATAGAGAGAGCCACCTTGTCACAGCGGGTGCCTCGTTACTCTATTGTCTAACAATCCACGATCTGATATCCTTTTGGAGTTTGATCATATTTGTGTTGCCTTTGATTTCACAACAGACACAAATATTTTTAAGAACTCAAATTCTAAAAAAAATACTAAGGTTCTCGTAATTCATATTCAGATAATCAATTAGGGATCGTAATGAGATAGACTCTCATGACCCCTTGTCCTTATGGAGCTACTGATTTATTGTGTTTCAAACAACAATTAATCAATTGAAAGACATAACATGCAAGTAAATAAAGATATAAATAATCTGAGTTGAAGCAAACTTGACTAAATAAAAGAAAACCATAGACCTACAATAATGTTGTAGAGAAATACAAATGAGAGCGGAACACAAAAGTTGGAAATTATGACGTAGAAGTAACAAGTGATTGGTGATCGTTTGATTGAAGCTCAAGTGCTTATTTATTCTAAATTAGTCATAAATTACTCATAATCATCAATTATTTTATGTTAAGTCATAAAAATACACTAACATAAAGTCTTGGAATGTTATGGATGCTCAAAAGTCACAAAAAGGCTAGAAAAAATTCAAAGAATTCATAACTATCTAGGAAGCAACACGGTCTATCAGGGGACACGGGCAGCCCGTGTTTCCCCCGACTTCCTTATATAGTGTTGTAGCAAAGGCCAATATGGACTGTGTCAGGTGGCACGATCAGGCCATGTTGGCCACGAGTATTTTGTATGGTGAGAGCTCTTTTTCACTAGATCTTTGGCCTTTTCGCTCCAGTTTGATCCATTACTCTCTTATTTCCTAAAAACATCAAAAGAACACAAAAGCTCATAAAACGAACTAAAACGATGGAAACACACAAGAAAATAGAAAGAAAATAAGCTAGAAATACGATGCAATAATCACTTATTACCCTCAAACTAAAATTGTAGCTTTTCCACAAACAATAAGCTTGCTTAAAAAAAATTAAGACCAAACAATTTAGTTCTTCAAATGCTTAAAAGAATGAAATCATTGATACACATATGTGACTCGTTGTTCCAACCGAATAAGATCTAAGTTCCCCCGTACTCACTGTGATACGGTGGGAGAACTGACTTGAGTTTTGCGTTTTTATTCGCACTTGTTCGGTTTAGCAAGAGTCGCCACTGACTTTTTATTTTATCCTAAGGAAAGGTTAAAAAGCACAGCAAAAACCTTTTGAGATATTTCGTGGGTTCGGGGGGTAGATTATGAAAAGGGAAGGTATTAGCACCCTTTTCATCCATGGTTATCCATGGGCTCTTAGTTACTTGTTTTAGATCACTTGCCTTTGATTTTCAATTGCTTGAAATTGTGGTGTGTGTGTGTGTTTTTGAAAATTTTTTTGAAGAAGACGCCTTGTCTAGGCAACCATTGTAATGACTCGTGTTTGAGTATATACAACGGTGTGTATCTTTTCGAAAAGATGTTTCAAATGTTTTTGAAAGTTTGTTTTGAAAGTGTTTGTGGAGTGTGGTTTTGAAAAGTAGGCAAGTGTGTTTTGCAAGTTTATCAAGTAACTAAGAGTTGTCTACCCCTAAATTTACTCAAAGGTTTTTTCTCATGTTTTAACCCTTTTAACAATTTTGTTCCACCATTGTATTTGGTGGGTAATCTTGCGTTAGGATGTTAACGGGACAGGCGCGGGTTATCGTATGGACCATGAATGCAATGGTGCCAAGTGTCTTTGGCAATTTGCTTGAAGGGACTATGATCATTTTGTTAGGCAACTTTCGAAAGCGTCATCGAGGGACTATGATCATTTGAATTGTTTTGTTTTGCCAAAAAAACTCAACGTGCAAGCATGGCCCATTTTGGAAGGCAACGAGTGGGATTACCCTAGGGGTGCAAGTGTGAATTGTGTATTGACTTCATGTATTTGTCTTGTATTAGGTTATCCAGCGTTTGATTTTATGTACATACAAACCCTAGGTCTAACCATGGTATATTTGAAAGCGATAAATTGCGAGAATTTAAAGTTTACGCTATTACAAATAAGTATCCGGGAGTGGGGGTACAAATATTTACAAATGGGGATGAGACTTATTAGGAGAGTAGTGTCCAAATATTTACAACCAAATCGAATCAATCGCAAATGTAATATGTAGTGTATAGAAATGTATAAGAATAAGCAAATGTGTATTGTAAATGTATCAATGTATTTGTGTAAGTGTATGATTTATTTACAAGTAAAATAATGTTAACTTAATGAGAAAATTAAGTATTGTTCTTTTTGTATTTTGTTGAGTATGTACAAACAAAAGATTTAATAAAAGGAAAAGAAAATGCCTTAAGTTTAATTCTTTTATGTATTAAAAATAATGTATTTTAATTAGTATTTTTATGTACAAATCATTTTTGTATTTTGTTAAATATGTATAAAACAAAAGTTTTAATCTTAAGAAATTCTAATTTTTATGTATTTATATATAAACAAATATTTAATCAAAAAAAAGAAATAAAAGAAAATCTATTTTCTTATGTATTTATTAATATGTATTTTTAATTATACTAGAAAGATAATAAAAAAGAGTTAGTGGATTATTCTACTTTACAAAATTTATAAAAAATAAAATGAAATAGTTTGATCAAAATTGAGGTAAAAATTAGTATGTTAGTTTATGTATAAAACAAAAGAAAAAGGAAAATGGGCTAAGGGAAATTCAAAGGCCCAAATAACACATGCTGATTGGAACAAAAGAGGGGGGTATACGCCTGAGTTGCAATGGGCTTAAGGCTTCTGAAAAGGGCAAGGCCCATAACGTTTGACACAAAAATTTGCAAGGGTTTTAATTGTTTTGTTCATTTGGATTTAGGGTTTCAGTTACAGCGCGGTGTCGTTCCTCATCGTCTTCATCTTTCTCGCTCGTGAGCCATGGATTCTGAGTTAATCTCCGAGCCTCAGCTACCAGATGCCATCAACGCTTCCTCCTCTCCATAGTTACGTAGGTGGCGATTTCGAAGAAGGTAACAATTTTACACAAATTTAGGGTTTCGTTTGGTTCATGCACGTTTTGATTTCATATGTTCTGATTTCATGTATTGTTGCTCATACGAGGTGTGGAAAAAAAAGGGAAAAAATGCTACCTTTGGGATTTGTCGCTTGGAGGGGAAGAGAGGCGGATTTGGAGGCGTCCTGGACAGTTGAGGCAGGGAGCGGCGAGGCTGAGCTAGCTTGGAAATCCTGGTATTCTGTGTTTACTCTTTGGTTTGATGATGAAACGCCTGAAAACCTAGTATACTCACTTCTTTTCCTCTTCTTATGTGAACACTTGCCCTTGTATACTTGCTGAGATGCCTGTTTGCTTTGCTTATGTATGCTGGCCTTTTTTCTCTTCTGTTTGCCTCTGATGATGTTCTGAGTGATTATGATGATATTCTGAATTGCCTTGATTATTGTTGACCTCTTTTCCTCTTCCACTATGAGCTTGTTGAGATGCTTGATATGCTGTTGGTATGATTCTGAATATTGTTGTCCTACCCCTATGATGAGCCCAACTCTGAGGGCTTTATGATTTTGAATATCATTCTGATTTTGAGTTGCCTCTGAGATGCTTAGAATGTTTGTGTGCTGATTTTGGGGTATTGTTGCCCTAACCCTATGATGAAAGCTTTCTGAGGGTTTTGTTTGGATAAATTCTGGTATAGGCTTGATGAATTTTGCAAGGGGGGGCTTTATCAAGCTTATCAGGTAGTTAGCAGGTTTTGAGGCGTTGGAACAGGTTAAAAGGCTTGTTTTGGCCTTGATGTATCTTGAGACTGATTATGCAGGTTGATATTTCTGGTTTTGATTGTTTGTTGATGGTTAAGGCTTGTCTTGACAGGTTGGATTTGAAATGGTTTAAGGCTTATGGTCTTGACCTTTTGAGTTGAAACAGGCTTGTATGTAAACTTGTTTGTAACCTGGTTCAGACTTGAGGCAGGGTCATGGCTTTTTTTTTACAGGTTAAGAGCTTTGAGGCTTTGTTTGACAGGGCCTGTAGAGGTCTGGCACTTTAGGCTGGAAGCTTGTAAGCTTCTGGTTTCAGCAGGCTTTTGATACTTGGCCAGGCTTAAGGTTCATGTGGCTTAGCAGGTTGTGAGTTTGTGTTTGTCACAGGTTTGAAGCTTTGAATGCTTACTTGAGATTTTATGATTTTGGACACAGTTTGAAAGGTTTGTGACTTATGGTTTTAGATGGATGCAGGTGAAGGCTTTTGGTGAGTTTTGGAGGCAGCTCTGTGTTTCAATGTTACAATTTTGTTTGTGTTCTTTTTCTTGTGTTGTTTTCTGCCTCTTTTTGATATCTCTGCTTCTCTCTCTATATGCTGGTATATCTTTATCTTATATCTTTCTCAGCCTAAGCCCTGTAATCCTTTCTTTTTTTCTCTCTTTTTCTCTCTCTACAGTTTTAAAAGCATAAAAAATTGCTTAGAACTGTACTATGCTGAAAAAGCAACTGGCCTAGGAAAATGATGTGATTTGAAGAGTTTGCTTGCATTGTTGGTTTACTCTGCATATTCCTACTTTCCTGCATACTTTATGTACTTCTTTGATAGCCCTTTTGATAATCTTTTGGCAGTTTTTGACAGCTTTGGATAGTTTGAACTTGTGACTTTCAGTTTGCCTTTCTGGTTTGGTTAGGCAATTCAGTTTGGACTTTTATCCTTGGTTTGGAATTTTGGATTTATGCAGTATGTTTGACAAACTTGAATCATGAACTATGCAGTTTGTTTGACCATTTTGAATTTGTGCAATTTGTATACTTGTGCATTTCATACTTTAATTGCAAGCTGTGATCGGTGGAAATAGAACTGACTGTTTTTTAGCTGGTTTCGCGAAATATCGCGATAAGCAAGAGTCGCCACCATCTTTTATGTTCTCCAACATGGAAAGGACAAAAGCAGAACAAAATTCCTTATTCGAGAAGTCTCTCAGTTCGGGAGGTAGATTTATAGAAAGGGAAGGTGTTAGCACCCTTTCTATCCGTGGTTATCCACGGGCTCTTAGGTACTTGCTCTTATGTTTTCAAAAGATGTTTGCTTTTCCAGTGTGTGTGGGTTTTGAAACAAGTTCATTTGAAAACTTCTAGGTAACTCTTGTATCGGTCCTCAAGAGTGTATGAAGTATTGTTTGAAAACTTTTTGAAAGTGTAAGGTGTGAAAAGTATTTTGTTTGTTTTGAAAAGAGCAAGTACCCATGAGATCTACCTACTCTAAGGAATTAGGCTGTGTAAGAGTCCTTTAGATAGTGTTATCCCACCATTGAGAGGTAGGTGGCACCATCGTTGGAGGTGTTCGGGTCAATTCGATTATCGGGACAGTGTGGTCACTGAAGCAACGGTAGGACACCTTAGAAGTAACCCTAATGTCCTAGATCCTTTTATCCGAGGCAACTGTTTCGAGGCAACTGGATCTTTTGGACAGAAGGGCGACCTCTAAGACGTTCTGTACTTGACGACCACGTTTCGAGGCAATGAGTGAAGCGTACCCTAGGAGTGGCATGTGCTTTGTGTGTTGTTTTTCAGTTAATGTTTTTGTACATGTTATTTGTGAGCTACGGATTGATTTTATTTACATACATTCTTTCATGCATTTAACAGTTAGGGGTGCGGAAAGTAAATTGCGGAAAGATAAATTCTACGCTATTACAAGGCGCGGGTCTATACATCGCCAAAAATACAAAGACCCGTTTTGGTAAATAAGTACGAGAAATTAAATAAAGCGGTAAACCTATTTACTATTACATTCTTGAAAGCAATTACATAATAACCAAAATAAAATGCGCGCGAATAAAAGTTAATCGGGAATGCCTTAAGGGTTTTGACCCTTTTAAGAAAAGAAATTGAATTTTTTTGTCTTTTTTGAATTAAATGCAATTAATTAAATAAAGCCTAATCTAATTAATTAATTTATTAAAAGAAAAATGTTTTTTTGTATTTTTTATGTTTTTTTTATGAAATAAAATAAAGGAATTAAAATTAAAAGTTAATAAAAACCTAATTCTAAACTTATTTTAATTATTAAGAGAAAAAAGTTAAAGTTGCCTAATTAATAATTAATTCAATTTATTTAGTATTTAGTTACAAAATAAAATAATAATAATAATAATAATAATAATAATAATAATGTTAGTTCTTTTTGGTTTTTTTTTTATGAAAATATTAATTATGTTAATTATCAATAAAAAAAGAAATAAGAAAAATAAAATAAATGAAAATGACAAAATAAATAAAAAAGGAAGCAAACCCAATGGGGTATGGGCCAGAATGAGGGGGTGTTTTGATTGGAATTATGGCCCATTTGAACAAAGCCTGTTGACTCTGGGAATTGAGTGGAGCGCTGTTGACCAGGCACATGGTGTTCTTGCTTTCTGGGCCTTTGGATCTGCACTGATGGACACTTGGCTGACTCTTGGATGAGGTGTATGATATGCTTTCTTTGGGATGCTGCATAGGAAAGCATTAGAAAAAACAATATGGAATTATGGGGGGACATGGGAATCGAACCCAGGTCCCAGTATTTGCCAGCCACGTCTCCAACCATCTGAGCCATGATGCACGTGTGTTAGAATAATGGGAACTAAATATTATATTCAAAACAAAGGCATATTCTGGAAAAAAACACAAAAAGGCGCGCCATGTTTGAATGGCCCATTCCCATCATTCCACGTAGTCATCTTCTTCATTCCTGAAACAAAAACACAAGCAAATAACGGGGGTTTTAAACCCCCACAAAATACCAATGTCAAAAATAGCGATTAGCAACAGGCATCACATAAATTGAGCGCGAGGGTCTCATTCAACTCGTATGGAGCTTCTGAGTTTAACTGTATGTGTCTCAAGGCCTGATTTTTTATCAACAAGAAAGCCCTAATTTTCAAGCTTCTAAATCCTAAAATTCATTCATGGTGAATTGTGATTCTGTGAGTTTCAATGCAATTAATCCATACCAAAAGCTTCAGGAAGATGTCAGCAACACAAATCAATCAAGAAAATGGATTAAAAACGCATGGAATATGATATGTAGATTTGGAAATATATGCAAACCGTGTGACTTGTTGTCTTTGATTCTTTGCGTATTTGGACTGGTTCTTGATGCCAATGGATTCCTGGAGACTCGGGCAAGGTGTTTGAATCCTTTTTAGGCTTTGAAATGCACTACAAATAAGAATTTAGTTTCACAATATTTCTTGAATTTTTGCAATATGGTTATGCTGCCTCTGAGTTCTCTAGGTCGTGCTTGAGGTATGGAACACTTGCATATGTATGTATGAATGAGAATAAGTCACATTAAGAGCCAATGATCCATTGCAATGATGTTTTTGGATTTCTTCATAACCACCATTAAAGCATTTTCCAATTTTGTTCAAATTTGAATTTTCATGCTTGAAATGGCCCTAGCACGAAATTGGTAGGTGTATTATGACACATGAAAGCCATTCAAATCAAGAGATGTTATTGAATTAATTTTTTTGATTTTATTTGAATTTTATGGATTTAAAATGAATTAAATCAAATAAAATTAAATAAAAATAGAAAAATTAATGTTTAATCTTGAAATTGATCATGGGACACGTGGGTGGCATGAAAAGACTGAATCAAGTGGAAAAAGTGGGCCCTTTTGTAAAAAATTGAAGTTTCAAGGATAGTTGACTTTTGCCATTTCACAAAAATTTCTCAACTTCTCCAATGCATATCTTGCTCAATTTTGATCATATGAACATGTTCTTGGACATTTTGGAAAGGTCTTGAAGTCCTCTCACCAATGCTTTTGGTCCCATGTCATTTTGATTTACCAATCTCAAGTTATGGTCTTTGACTTAAAATGCCTTTTTGTTGACTTTTGAAAATGACCTATAATGTTGAAATTAATAACTTTTTGTGAGAGCATTTCTTGGACTTGGAATGTGAAGATGAGTTGTAGGAAATGTCCTCCCCTTCAAAATGAGCATTGGATGGGATTTTTCTGATGAACCATGAAAAAGTTATGCCTTGGTCAAGTTACAGTTGACTTTTCAGCTGTCCAAAAATAGAAACTTTTGCATCTTGATGATTTTTGAGCCATTCTTGTGAAATCATGGTCAAGATTTGACCAAATGATGATTGTGGCTTCAAAATAATATGTTGACCAAAATTTTTGACTTTTGACTGCCAAATGACCATTTTACCCCTACAGTTGATTGTAGAGCAAATAGGGTTTTTGACTGTGCAACTTGACCTTGTGAGCCTTGAAACTTGGCATGTAGATGCTTGACAATGTGTATAGGCATATGTGACTTGACTGAGCCCTTGAAAACCTCAACTTCCTTGAAGGAACCAAAACCCTAATTTGACTGGCTTAGGAGGGTGTTTGAACTGTGCAACCCTTGAGTAGACTTGAGCAAATTGAGATGATGCTTGTCAAAACTTTGAAGAATATGGGAGGGAAAATTTTGGGGTACAACAGTTGCCCCTGTTCAATCTTCTTAGACCTGAGGATGTAGATTGGCTTGTGTGCCTTTCGTGATCCGAAGGTGGAAGATGATTGAACACTAGAGTGCCCAGAAATTTGCACTCACATAGTAGAGTATCAGCAGTGTGATGTCGGGAATGGGCTTACAGATGCCATTTGGAGAGATGGTGGATAAGAGGATGGGCTTATAGATGCCATCTGGAGATGTGACAGAATCTTGTCGGGAATGGGCTTATAGATGCCATTTGGAGACTGTTGGTATGTGGATGGGCTTATAGATGCCATCTAGGTGTCGATCGCGTAAGAGATTCCTTAGCGAGAACTTGCGTACCTGAGAAAGATAATTTCCTGGCCTGTTACAGGTGTTGATCCTCACTTAGTCGCTCACAGACATGCCCTGGTTAGATACAGGTATCGAATCTGGAACTTCCAAAGGTTGATGTGTTGTCTCCACCGACAGGTTATCTCAGAAAAATCTTTAGGATTTAACTGAACCAGAGGAGGTTTTGTCTTTCTTGACGAGTTGTCTCTTAGGACGGGTTGTCTTCATGGACGGGTTGTCTTCAACGACGAGTGATCTTCAATGACGAGTTGTCTTCAATGACGAGTTGTCTTCAATGACGAGTTGTCTTCAATGACGAGTTGTCTTCAATGACGAGTTGTCTTCAATGACGAGTTGTCTTCAATGACGAGTTGTCTTCAATGACGAGTTGTCTTCAATGACGAGTTGTCTTAAATGACGAGTTGTCTTCAATGACGAGTTGTCTTAAATGACGAGTTGTCTTCAATGACGAGTTGTCTTTAATGACGAGTTGTCTTAAATGACGAGTTGTCTTCAATGACGAGTTGTCTTCAATGACGAGTTGTCTTAAATGACGAGTTGTCTTCAATGACGAGTTGTCTTAAATGACGAGTTGTCTTCAATGACGAGTTGTCTTAAATGACGAGTTGTCTTAAATGACGAGTTGTCTTCAATGACGAGTTGTCTTAAATGACGAGTTGTCTTCAATGACGAGTTGTCTTCAATGACGAGTTGTCTTAAATGATGAGTTGTCTTCAATGACGAGTTGTCTTCAATGACGAGTTGTCTTAAATGACGAGTTGTCTTAAATGACGAGTTGTCTTCAATGACGAGTTGTCTTAAATGACGAGTTGTCTATAATGACGGGTGTCTATAACGACAGGCGTCTATATTGACGAGTGTCTATATTGACGGGTTGTCTTCAATGACGGGTGGTCTTTATTGACGGGTGTCTATAACGACTGGTGTCTATAATGACGAGTGTGAGTGTCCATGACGACGAGTGTCTATAACAACGAGTGTCTATGACGACGAGTGTCTATAACGACGAGTGTCTATGACGACGGGTGTCTATGACGACGGGTGTCTATGACGATGGGTGTCTATAACGACGGGTGTCTATAATGATGGGTGTCTATACTGACGGGATGTCTTCAATGACGGGTGTCTATACTGACGGGATGTCTTCAATGACTGGTGTCTATACTGACGGGTTGTCTTCAATGACGAGTTGTCTTTAATGACGAGTTGTCTTCAATGACGGGTTGTCTTCAATGACGAGTTGTCTATAATGACGAGTGTCTATAATGACAGGTGTCTATAATGACGGGTGTCTATAATGACGGGTGTCTATAATGACGGATTGTCTTCTTTGACTTTAGGAAGTAATTTAACTGGACCTGTCTTCTTTGACTGGATGAGCATCAGAAAAACCTTTGGGATTTAACTGGACTTGTCTTCTTTGACTGGATTTGTCTTCTTTGACTGGATTTGTCTTTTTTGACTGGATGAGCATCAGAAAAACCTTTGGGATTTAACTGGACTTGTCTTCTTTGACTGGATTTGTCTTCTTTGACTGGATTTGTCTTTTTTGACTGGATTGGTCTCTTTTGACTGTATTTGTCTACTTTGACATAGCTGATTATTTAACTGTATCCTTCTTGAAAGGTAAAGGTTAGTCATATGCAATGCATGATATGGATCAAGCAATGATGTTCTTGACATAAATGAGATTGTATGACATGATGCGCATATGCATGATGTGATGTTTATGAATGTATCTTCGTCTGGGAAAGTAAATCCTTGACGCATGCCGGGAAGTTGAATCCTGGGCTGATGTTGAAGAACAGAGTTCTTCGTTTCCACTGGGGATGATGATTACAAGAATAAACCGGTAGGAGAAGACGACTCCGTTGGGGAATAAACTTGTTGAAGAGATTACTCTGCGGGGAATTACTCTGTGGGAAGAGATACTTCGCTGAGATTTGGTGATAACTTCGCTGGGGATTCCATTGAGAAGTTATGTTGAGGAATTTGATGAACTCCGCCGGGGATAGGAAGAACTTCGTCGAGGACGATCTTTCCGTGGTAATTAGCTGAGGATAACCCAGTTATAAGCTCTGGTGGAGAATGACCTTTGAATAAAGCCGGGGAGATGCTTTTGCACTTTGCAGGGAATTAGCTTCCAGAATCTACTGGGAAGATTGATTCAACTTTCCTGGGGAGACTTTTGGACTGTACTGGGGAATGGCCCCACTGGATGTCCGTATTCCGCCGGGGAACAATCTTATATTAAGACTGCCGGGGATGCTTGCTGAGGAATAATCTGTATACTCCGCTGGGGAATATTGAGATTTTCTGGAGATACCCAACTTCCTTAAGGCTGACTGTAGGCTAACTTTGCTTGGGGAGAGTGTTGCTGACTTGCTGGAGATGTTGTGCCTTTTCAGGGTTGATGGGAGACCAACTATGCTCGGGGAGAGTTGTTGAATCTTGTCTTACTTAACGGGGAGTGAAGGTATCCTGGTTACGTTCTTCAGCCGAACCTACCTTGGTACCTTGGTGGATAGAGCAACTAGATCGCTTAGATAACTCATTACTGCCCCTGTTTCTGATGTGGGAGAAGAAGATACCTTGTGGAGGTGCTTGATAACTGCCGATCGACAAATCTTCTTCTGGTAGGCAAGTGACGAGATAACGGGACATAGTCGTACGCTTTTGATCCCTAACTTTTGCCTGGACCGCCCTCTCGGGTTTTCAGTCCATCGGGATACCCATTTTTTCCCAAGCCGCCTTTTCAGGTTTTCGACTTGCCGGGTGTACAGATTTTTTTTATTTCATCCCTTATTTTTGCCAGAACCCTTTTGGTTCGCCGGGAAGCCCTTATTTTTGCCTAGGTGTGTCAACCTAGCGGGTCTTTGATTATGCGTAGTGTTTTTTTTCCGACTATGTCCGTGCTCTCAGGATGCCGGGAGTTATCAATGTCAGTAGTGCAGTGTTACCATGCCACCAGAAGATCTTCGTTTGATCGTCCAATGCCCCAAGTGGTCCAGACGGAGATTTTCCCCTAGCTGGTTGGCCTTTTGAGAGATTCTCAGAATCTTGACTTAACTGCCCCAGATGATGGACAATGATTGTGTTTGCCCCCTTGGTTGGAAGTGCTTTTCCATTTGAGGTGACCTTCTGTTGAGAAGGCTTTTGTTCACTAGATGCTCGTCGTGCAAAGTTCTCTGCTGTTCAAACAAATAATCATCTGCAAACAATGTTATTTTGGAAATGCAAAGCTTATGTCTGTCTTGAAGTTTTTTTGCAAATGTATTTTTCAGTAAAAACAAGTGAATTTTGTAAATTATGACGTCAACTCGTTATTTTACCGCAAGCCTTAAGGAGTCAGGATACCTTTCGTAACAGTATGCTTTCGAACTAACCCATGCTTCAGCTAGGACTTTTAAGGGTTATAACGTGGCCTGGTTCATGGTTTGAGAAACAAAGGATAAAGGCTCAAAATTTATTTGTACCCACCCGCTCTTCGTGATGTTCTTCAATCCTAAACTCAATTGATCATGCATTAGACCTTGTTTGAGTCTTTGTCCTGAGATTCTAATGATGGTTCGGATACTGATAGTTTATTTTGAATAGGCGGTCATTTCTTTTTTTGTTGAGGGTTTGTAGGACCTCTTTCTTTTTGATTTTGTTATCCCTGTTTTTTGCCTGAACTGTTTCTTTTTGTATTTACAGTCAGCGGGATGCCCCAGTTTTATAAGTCTCCTTCATAGGTTTTGACTTATTGGGCTTTTGTCTTGAAAGATAATGACTGCCTGTCCTTATGATTATTGGAACCATCACTGTCTTTTGTTTTGTAAGGACTTTTTTGGTGCCATTCGTTGGGCACTTGGATCAACTGAGAGAACTACCCTGCCCCAGGTTATGATTAAGGGTTTAATTTTCTTGTGAAAAGAAAACTCCTACTTCTTTGGCTCAACAAAAGGGGGTAACGAGGGATTATCTTCCTTATAACTCCAGTGTTTAGGATTTGAAACAATGCCTGTACCTCATCAGCGGGGTCTGTTCAAAAGCATACGGTAAATTGTGGTATCATTTTCGTCATCCTCCCTCAAGAGGCTTAGAATTTTTCAATCAAGAGTTGATCATCACAAAAATATGAAAACATTTTGCGTATAGTGAATACGAAATAATTACTTCAAAACAGACATGTGTAATGCATTAATGAAATAACAACGTTTGACATGAATACATGTTTGAACAATCAAAGAAAAATACAACTTGAACATTCGAATGAACAAAAGTTTTCTAAATCCTAGCCATGTTTTGGCAAGGGAGCAGTGATCACATTGGGAGTCTTTGGAGAGTCGAACTGGACTTCCTTTGCGTCGATCAGATCCTGAACCTTGTTTCTCAAAGTCCAACGATCATCTGTAGCATGCCCCGGGCTGTCAGAATGATAAGCGCAACGAACATTGGGGTTATACCTTGAAGGTGTCCTGTTGGGATTCTTAGGAGGGTCCATAAGAGTTACCAACTTGGTCTCCAGCAGTTGTGGCAATATCTGGGACAAGGTCATGCCGAGGGGAGTGAATTGCCTTTTAGGTCTCTCTTCCCTTTGTTGGTTGCGATGTTGAGGAGCATCGGCCGGTTTTGAGATAACTACTGCGTTGACAGCACTAGATTCTTTCTTGGACGGTTTCTTCTCAGTGTTCGAGGAATCACTATTCGGTATCTTCCCCGACTTGATACCGGCTTCAATTCTTTCCCCAATCAAGATTAGGTCTGTAAACCCAGTAGAAGAATTTCCAATCAGATGGTTGAAGAATGGACCAGATAGGGTCCCCAGGAACATATCCACAAGCTCACGGTCAGTCAACGGTGGCTGCACCCTGCCCTCCAAGTCTCTCCACTTTTGTGCGTACTCCTTAAAACCTTCACCCGTCCCCTGTGACATACCCTAGAGTTGGGTACGCGTAGGAGCAAGGTCGGAATTATATTGATACTGCTTATAAAAAGCAGTTGCCAAGTCCTCCCAGTTACGAATACCGGTTCCATCCAGCTGATAGAACCATTCGAGCTGAGTCCCTGAAAGACTTTCCTGGAAGAAATGGATCCATAGGTTCTTGTCTGCCGTGTAAGGTTGGATCTTCCTTGCGTATGAACAGAGGTGCAACTTAGGACAGGAAGTCCCGTCGTATTTTGCAAAGGCAGGTGCTTTGAACTTGTGAGGGATCACCACCCCAGAAGATAAGCCTAGGTCTCCAAAGTCCAACCCGGGCACCTGTTGAATCTCCATGGCATTTAGACGGTCCTCTAGTTGCTTGTACCTGTCCTCAGCAGGAGGGTACTGTTCATCATTGAAATCTGTCTCGGTGTCAGAGACTACGGGACTAGGAACCCTTCCCTCTTGGTGACTGCCTTCCCCAACCGGTGGAGTAGTCCGCTCAGCTTCATTCTACAGTGTATTCCCAGATCTGCGTCTAGGGTTGAACAAAACAGTCCTCTTCTTCTTTTTCTTCAAAAGCAGAGTCTTCAATTCCTGTTGTCCTTGGGCTAAGCTCATGACCATCTCCTGGAACTGGGCGTTCTGGGCCTGGAGGGCCTTGATAGCTTGTTCATTAGATGATTCAGGATTCATGATGATGGCTGAAATAAACAGCGAAGAAGATTAAGCAACTTGTAGAACAGAGTACCTGTAATGCAATGATATGTATGTATGTATGCGATGTTTTCAAGGATCTCGCGGGGTAAACAGAGAAACTTGTTAGAATTTGAAGTTGGGTAGATTGATTGAAGGAACTTCGTGTTGCTGAGAGTCCTTCTTCAAGAGTCAAGGCTCACCATATCGAGTGGGTTATAGCCCCTGACAACCTCGGCTAGAGGAAAATAAATCCCCTTTGCCCTTTGCTAGACACTTTGATTCATCATGACGTGCATCACAAGCCCTTGAGATCCTTGAAATGGATTAGTCCTTATGTAGGATGTATGCGATGGTATGATGTTATGCTATGCATGGAGTGATGTAAGTAGGCCTTGTAATGAGTCCCAATTAAGGACTGTAAACAAAACCTGCAAGGAACTCGTGTTGTTAGATAACAAGTGTGCAAGTAATTCAAGTATGAAGGCACGCAAGTCATACAAAGCCCTTAGAGTTTAGGCCAGCATGAAGTTCAGGTACTACCCTCTTTCAGTTTCGTTGGTTAAGACCTGTCCTATCAAAATTAACCGGGTTCTAGAGGATCCCAATATCACTGACTACCCTCAATCGGTCATAACTCCAGCGTCACAATCTTTTCTTGCGGCCAGAACCATCGCGAGAGTTTAGCCTCAATGGGTGTAGCATACTGCTACCGTTCTATGGCCAAGTTGGGTCACATTAGGGTTCTAAGGTCGGTTGGTGCTTAATGACTCCTCAGAAGACCCATATTCTCCTCGTTGCAACACAAGGGATATCGGTACAGACCAAGGTGCCACACCAACGTAGCCACTGCTTCACCCGTGTCGGTCTACGCCGGACAGGTCCCTCACAGCTTATGCTACCTAAAAGGGTATCCCCAGATCCGGGTTAGGATCTATGAAACTCCGATGCAAAGCCCATAAATATAAAGCAATCAAAGAAAATCAATTGAAAACATAAGTATGATCTAATCCTAAGGTACACCTCCCTTTTATTTAAATATCCCCAGCAGAGTCGCCAGTTCTGTGATTGGTGGAAATAGAACTGACTGTTTTTTAGCTGGTTTCGCGAAATGTCGCGGTAAGCAAGAGTCGCCACCGTCTTTTATGTTCTCCAACATGGAAAGGACAAAAGCACAGCAAAATTCCTTATTCGAGAAGTCTCTCGGTTCGGGAGGTAGATTTATAGAAAGGGAAGGTGTTAGCACCCTTTCTATCCGTGGTTATCCACGGGCTCTTAGGTACTTGCTCTTATGTTTTCAAAAGATGTTTGCTTTTCCAGTGTGTGTGGGTTTTGAAACAAGTTCGTTTGAAAACTTCTAGGTAACTCTTGTATCGGTCCTCAAGAGTGTATGAAGTATTGTTTGAAAACTTTTTGAAAGTGTAAGGTGTGAAAAGTATTTTGTTTTTTTTGAAAAGAGCAAGTACCCATGAGATCTACCTACTCTAAGGAATTAGGTTGTGTAAGAGTCCTTTAGATAGTGCTATCCCACCATTGAGAGGTAGGTGGCACCATCGTTGGAGGTGTTTGGGTCAATTCGATTATCGGGACAGTGTGGTCACCGAAGCAACGGTAGGACACCTTAGAAGTAACCCTAATGTCCTAGATCCTTTTATCCGAGGCAACCGTTTCAAGGCAACTGGATCTTTTGGACAGAAGGGCGACCTCTAAGACGTCCTGTACTTGACGACCACGTTTCGAGGCAACCAGTGAAGCGTACCCTAGGAGTGGCATGTGCTTTGTGTGTTGTTTTTCAGTTAATGTTTTTGTACATGTTATTTGTGAGCTACGGATTGATTTTATTTACATACATTCTTTCATGCATTTAACAGTTAGGGGTGCGGAAAGTAAATTGCGGAAAGATAAATTCTACGCTATTACAAGGCGCGGGTCTATACATCGTCAAAAATACAAAGACCCGTTTTGGTAAATAAGTACGAGAAATTAAATAAAGCGGTAAACCTATTTACTATTACATTCTTGAAAGCAATTACATAATAACCAAAATAAAATGTGCGCGAATAAAAGTTAATCGGGAATGCCTTAAGGGTTTTGACCCTTTTAAGAAAAGAAATTGAATTTTTTTTGTCTTTTTTGAATTAAATGCAATTAATTAAATAAAGCCTAATCTAATTAATTAATTTATTAAAAGAAAAATGTTTTTTTTTGTATTTTTTATGTTTTTTATGAAATAAAATAAAGGAATTAAAATTAAAAGTTAATAAAAACCTAATTCTAAACTTATTTTAATTATTAAGAGAAAAAAGTTAAAGTTGCCTAATTAATAATTAATTCAATTTATTTAGTATTTAATTACAAAATAAAATAATAATAATAATAATAATAATAATGTTAGTTCTTTTTGGTTTTTTTTATGAAAATATTAATTATGTTAATTATCAATAAAAAAAGAAATAAGAAAAATAAAATAAATGAAAATGACAAAATAAATAAAAAAGGAAGCAAACCCAATGGGGTATGGGACAGAATGAGGGAGTGTTTTGATTGGAATTATGGCCCATTTGAACAAAGCCTGTTGACTCTGGGAATTGAGTGGAGCGTTGTTGACCAGGCACATGGTGTTCTTGCTTTCTGGGCCTTTGGATCTGCACTGATGGACACTTGGATGACTCCTGGATGAGGTGTATGATATGCTTTCTTTGGGATGCTGCATAGGAAAGCATTAGACAAAACAATATGGAATTATTGGGGGACCTGGGAATCGAACCCAGGTCCCAGTATTTTCCAGCCACTTCTCCAACCATCTGAGCCATGATGCGCGTGTGTTAGAATAATGGGAACTAAATATTATATTCAAAACAAAGGCATATTCTGGAAAAAAACACAAAAAGGCGCGCCATGTTTGAATGGCCCATTCCCATCATTCCATGTAGTCATCTTCTTCATTCCTGAAACAAAAACACAGGCAAATAACAGGGGTTTTAAACCCCCACAAAATACAAATGTCAAAAATAGCGATTAGCAATAGGCATCACATAAATTGAGCGCGAGGGTCTCATTCAACTCGTATGGAGCTTCTGAGTTTAACTGTATGTGTCTCAAGGCCTGATTTTTTCTCAACAAGAAAGCCCTAATTTTCAAGCTTCTAAACCCTAAAATCCATTCATGGTGAATTGTGATTATGTGAGTTTCAATGCAATTAATCCATACCAAAAGCTTCAGGAAGATGTCAGCAACATAAATCAATCAAGAAAATGGATTAAAAACGCATGGAATATGATATGTAGATTTGGAAATATATGCAAACCGTGTGACTTGTTGTCTTTGATTCTTTGCGTATTTGGACTGGTTCTTGATGCCAATGGATTCCTGGAGACTCGGGAAAGGTGTTTGAATCCTTTTTAGGCTTTGAAATGCACTACAAATAAGAATTTAGTTTCACAATATTTCTTGAATTTTTGCAATATGGTTATGCTGCCTCTGAGTTCTCTAGGTCGTGCTTGAGGTATGGAACACTTGCATATGTATGTATGAATGAGAATAAGTCACATTAAGAGCCAATGATCCATTGCAATGATGTTTTTGGATTTCTTCATAACCACCATTAAAGCATTTTCCAATTTTGTTCAAATTTGAATTTTCATGCTTGAAATGGCCCTAGCACGAAATTGGTAGGTGTATTATGACACATGAAAGCCATTCAAATCAAAAGATGTTATTGAATTAATTTTTTTGATTTTATTTGAATTTTATGGATTTAAAATGAATTAAATCAAATAAAATTAAATAAAAATAGAAAAATTAATGTTTAATCTTGAAATTGATCATGGGACAATTGGGTGGCATGACAAGGCTGAATCAAGTGGAATAAGTGGGCCCTTTTGTCAAAAATTGAAGTTTCAAGGATAGTTGACTTTTGCCATTTCACAAAAATTTCTCAACTTCTCCAATGCATATCTTGCTCAATTTTGATCATATGAACATGTTATTGGACATTTTGGAAAGGTCTTGAAGTCCTCTAACCAATGCTTTTGGTCCCATGTCATTTTGATTTACCAATCTCAAGTTATGGTCTTTGACTTAAAATGCCTTTTTGTTGACTTTTGAAAATGACCTATAATGTTGAAATTAATAACTTTTTGTGAGAGCATTTCTTGGACTTGGGATTTTTCTGATGAACCATGAAAAAGTTATGCCTTGGTCAAGTTACAGTTGACTTTTCAACTGTCCAAAAATAGAAACTTTTGCATCTTGATGATTTTTGAGCCATTCTTGTGAAATCATGGTCAAGATTTGACCAAATGATGATTGTGGCTTCAAAATAAGATGTTTACCAAAATTTTTGACTTTTGACTGCCAAATGACCATTTTACCCCTACAGTTGATTGTAGAGCAAATGGGGTTTTTGACTGTGCAACTTGACCTTGTGAGCCTTGAAACTTGGCATGTAGATGCTTGACAGTGTGTATAGGCATATGTGACTTGACTGAGCCCTTGAAAACCTCAACTTCCTTGAAGGAACCAAAACCCTAATTTGACTGGCTTAGGAGGGTGTTTGAACTGTGCAACCCTTGAGTAGACTTGAGCAAATTGAGATGATGCTTGTCAAAACTTTGAAGAATATGGGAGGGCAAATTTTTGGGTACAACACAAGCAAACTTCCATCCCTCTTTGTGAACCAAGAGAAATCTTGTGATTTGCAGAGAGGGCAAACTGATTCCGGCCAGTTGCTTTTAATGATGAATCCAATTTTCATCTGTCTGCTCTTTAATTATTTTATCTGCATTTGACTTTTTCTTTTCTTTGCTTTTGCAGGTAAAGATAATTGAGCAAAGGAGCATTGGATAGAAGATGGAGACTTAGGAAATTTTAGGATAGTTTCAATTCATTCTTCAATTATTTGTAACATTATCATTGGAAACAAAATGTAAATAAATTTACAGTTGTTTAAATAATAATTTGTAACAAACAATTAAATATGAATAAAAAACCCTTTTTGTCAGTTAATTCCTTCTTTCTTTTCAATTGTTTATTTTAATTATTTGAGTTTCTTAAATTAAAACAATTGGAAGTAAATCCAATTATTCTGACTTAGAAAAAGAAATAATTAATAAACGTTCGGCGTTCCGAATTAAACATAACAATGCACAGTTAAATCACAACACATGCCCAAATGTCTTTTCCTTTTACTGATTTAATCAAACACTGCAAACTCAATCCAAATGCTTCAGTCCAAATCTCAGAGTAAACTGAAAAGAACTATAGAATTAATTCTTTCTGAGAAATACGCGCACAAAACCCTAGTTCTTGATTAAATGTCAGAGAAGCGTCTGCCTGATCAAAACCTGAGCCAACTCAACCAAACCTTAACAATCTGCTTGAACTGCTTTAAAATTAATGAAAACCCTAAATTTTGTCTGACTGACGAGAAAAGTCTGTTTGACCGATTCTTGAGCCAGTCTGAAAAAATCAGGAGAAGCCCGAAGCTGTGATTTCTTGTGGAAAAAGAGGAGGGCAAATTTTGGGGTACAACAGTTGCCCCTGTTCAATCTTCTTGAACCTGAAGAGTTAGATTGGCAAGTTTGCCTTTCGCGACTCGAGGGTAAAAGGAGATTGGACACTAGAGTGCCCAAAAATTTGCACTCGGTGATGTGATGGAAGAGGGAATGGGTTTACAGATGCCATTTGGAGAGATGATGGATAGGAGGATGGGCTTATAGATGCCATCTGGAGATGTGACAGAACCTTGTCGGGAATGGGATTATAGATGCCATTTGGAAGTGTAATGGATAGTTGTGGAGATGGGCTTACAGATGCCATCGAGAGGTGTGACGGAACTTTGTCGGGAATGGGCTTATAGATGCCATTTGGAATTGTGTGTCAATCGCATAAGAGATTCCTTAGCGAGAACTTGCGTACTTGAGAAAGAAAGATAATTTCATGGTCTGTTACAGGGGTTGATCTTCAGTCTCTTCATGCAGACATGCCCTGGCTAGATACAAGTATCGAATCTACAATTAGTTGCTCACAGACATGCCCTGGCTAGATACATGAATCGAATCCGGAACTTCAAAAGGTTGCTTACAGACGTGCCCTGGCTGGATACAGGTATTGAATCTGGAATTGGTCGTCTACAGATATGCCCTGGCTGGATACAGGAATCGAATCTCTAAACTCTTCATGCAGACATGCCCTGGCTGGATACAGGTATCGAATCTACAATCAAATACTCACAAATATGCCATGGCTTGATACAGGTATCGAATCTGGAATTGTGACAGTTGATAGTAATCATCTTTGGATTGTCCTTTTTCCTGAAAAGGCAAGACATCAGTTGTATGCAATGTCATGATGTATGAAATGCATGAGGTCATGATGTTTTCAAGAATAAATGAGATTGTGTGATATGATGCGTATATGCATGCGTCATGATGTATAAAATGTGAAATGTCTATGAATGTGTTTTCGACTAGGAAAATAAATCCTTGACGAATGCCGAGAACTTAAATCCTGGGCTGATGTTGAAGAGTAGAGTTCTTCGCTTCCGCTGGGGATGATGGTTGCAAGAATAAACCGGTAGAAGAAGATGACTCCGTCGGGGAATAAACTTGTTGGAGAGATTACTCTGCGGGGAATTACTCTGTGGGAAGAGATACTTCGCTGAGGTTTTGATGAGAGCTCCGCTGGGAATTCCACTGATGAGTTATGTTGGGGAATTTGATGAACTCCGCTGGGGAATAGGAAGGACTTCGCCGAGGACGATCTTTCCGTGGAGAATATTCGAATATTCTGTGAGGTGCTGAGAACGAGAGTCTTCATTCTGCTTGGGGATTGATAGTTGGAAGTTTTAGCTCCACTGGGGATTTTGAATCTTGACTCTGAGGGGAATTAGATTCTGGAAGGCTCTCTGGCTGGGGATTGCAAGAATCTTCTGATTGCTGCAGGTGTTGATCTGGAATAAGTTACTGAATGTCGCCATCTCTGGGTCACATCTTGAACTATCTCTAGAAGCAAATCTGGAATGAGTATCGGAATATCGCCAAATCTTGGGTCACATCTTGAACTATATCTGGAAGCAAGTCTGAATAAGTTACGGAATGTCGCCACATCTGGGTCACATCTTGAACTATATCTAGAAGGGATCTTGAATAAGTTATGGAATGTCGCCAAATCAGGGTCACATCTTAAACTATTTCTGGAAGGAAATCTGAATAAGTTACGGAATATCGCCAAATCTGGGTCACATCTGAACTATATCTGGAAGCAAATCTGAATAAGTTATAGAATGTCGCCAAATCTTGGGTCACATCTTGAACTATTTCTAGATCTTGCATAAGAATCTTTTGAGTTTGAGAAGGAACCGATGTAGGGTTGCTTCATGATGAGTTCGTGTAAAATTGCATCTTGGATTTGAGATCTGTATGAGTAGCAGAATGACTTCCGTGTCTGGAGTGTATCTGAAACTGTAACTGGGATCTGAATGAGTGACAGAATGGCTACCGTGTCTGGAGCATATCTGAAACTGTATCTTCCGACAGGTGATGAAGGAATTGTTGAACACTTTTGACATTCGAATTCCCCAAGTGGTGATGAAAGAGACTCTTTATGTAGATAATTTCCTGGCTTGTTACAGGTGTTGATCCATAATCAGTCGTCCACAGATATTTTCCTGGCTTGTTTCAGGTGTTGATCTGGAACTTAAGAAATGTTGGTCGAGGAGATACTGTCCTGGCTTGTTTCAGGTGTTGATCTCTGACCTGAGAAAGAAAGATGGTTCCCTGGCTTGTTTCAGGTATTGTTCTTCAATCTCTTCCTGTAGATAATTTCCTGGCTTGTTACAGGTGTTAATCCATAATCAAACGCTCACAGATATGCCCTGGCTAGATACAGGAATCGAATCCGGAACTTCAAAAGGTTGCTTACAGACGTGCCCTGGCTGGATACAGGTATCGAATCTCTAAACTATTCATGCAGATATGCCCTGGCTAGATACAGGTGTCAAATCTCTAAACTATTCATGCAGATATGCCCTGGCTAGATGCAGGTGTCGAATCCACAATCAAATACTCACAGATATGCCCTGGCTAGATACAGGTATCGAATCTGGAATTTGTCGTCTACAAATATGCCCTGGCTGGATACAGGTGTCGAATCTGGAATTTGTCGTCTACAGATATGCCCTGGCTAGATACAGGTATCAAATCTCTAAACTCTTCATGCAGATATGCCCTGGCTAGATACAGGTATCGAATCTACAATCAATCACTCACAGATATGCCCTGGCTAGATACAGGTATCGAATTTGGAATTGGTCGTTATTCTGTTGGTGGTTGTAATTTCCAGCAGGTGATGAAGGAATCTTTGGACACTTTTGACATTCGAATGCCCCAAGTGATGATGAAGGAGTCTTGAATCATATTACTCTGCAAATTGAGAGATTTCTTGAAATCTTGACTGGACTGCCCCAGGTTAACTGAACTTTGAAAGATCTGTTGAAACCTTGACTGGACTGCCCCAGGTTAACTGAACTTTGAAAGATTTGTTGAAACCTTGACTGAGCTGCCCCTTGTTGATAAGAGACTTGTCGTTGGAAGTGTCATCCTTTTGAAGTGATTTTTGTTCACTGAGAGAGTTTTTGTTCCTCCGAACATTCGCTGTATGAATTTCTTCGCTGTCAAACAAATAGCCAAATGCAAACAGTGATATTCAAGCAATGCAAAGTTTTATGTTTGTCTCGAAGTTTTGAAAAATGTGTTTTCTAGCAGAAAACTTTTTATAAGACAAATCAACACAAGATTTTAGAGCAAAGCCTTACAGGAGTCAGGATACCTTTTGTAACAGTATGCTTTCAAACTAACCCATGCTTCAATTAGGACTTTTGACGGGTTGTAACGTGGCTTGGTTCACGGTTTAAGAAACAAAGGATAAAGGCTCAAAGTATATTTGTACCCACCCGCTCTTCGTGATGTTCTTCAATCCTAAGCTCAGTTAATTGTGCGTCGCACTCTATTCGAGTTTGGAACGACTTTTGGGTGATGGCTCACCAATTGAATTTGGAAGAGAATCATCATCTCCTTTTTTCTTTGCAACATTTTTCTGTTGTTGAGGATTTGTAATGACCTCTCTATTTTGATTTTGATTTGTTATCCCTAACTTTTGCCTGACTGTCTCTGTTTTCGAGATCACAGTCAGCGGGATTCCCCAACTTTCTTAAGCCTCCTTTACAGGTTTTGACTTAGTGGGTTTTTTCTTTTTGAGAGATAATGACTGCCTATGAGATAGGGAACCATCACTGTCTTTTGATTCCAGAGGAACGCTTTTTTTGTTGATGTTGTTCGTTGTATTACGAACTGAGAGTTTGCGACTTCAATGCGCATTTTCTTTTGAATTAACTAAGAGACTACCCTGCCCCAGGTTTATATCAAAGGTTTTGATTGTTTAGAACAGAAAACTCCTACTACTTTGGCTCGAAGGGGTTGACTAGGGATTATCTTCCTTATAACTCCAGTGTTTGGGAATTGAAAGAAATGCATGTACATCATCAACACGGTTTGTTCAAAAGCATATTGTATGAGATTATGGTATTGTTTCGTCATCCTCCCTCTAAAGGATTGCAGCTTTTTATCAAGAGTTAAATATCATAAAGAAAGCACAAGAGTAGTGAAAACGAATGGATGAATTCAAGACAAACATATGCAATGCATTAATGAAACAGAGTTTGACATTAACAGTTAATTGTTTGAATAACAAAAGAAATTACAACTTTGAAAATTCAAATGAAGCAAAAGTCTCTCAGTTTGAGCTTTGTCACTTCAGGTGGAGAACTCCTTAACGGAAGATTTTCATCTCGCCGTCTGGCGTGAACCTCAGCACTCCAATGTCAATCAGGTCTTGAATCTTATTCTTCAAGGCCCAACAGTCGTCGGTGTCGTGTCCCGGGCTATAGGAGTGGTAAACACAAAATGCGTCGGGATGATAGTTAGGAGCGGAGGTATTGGGCTTCCGAATAGGATCCCTCAAAGCAGTCAGATTGACCTCCAACAAGCGCTCCAGGATCAGAGATGACGGTATGTCAGTCTCAGTGAACTGTCTTCCCGACGTCTCTTGCTTACGCCGATTACCCCGTTGACGCTGGCGAGGTTGTTGATGGGCTTGTGACCCTGAAGCAAACAAGGGAGCCTTCCCTTTGTCTTCTTGTCTGGATGGGGGTTGAATGGTGACTTGCTCCTCAACCTCAGATGTTTGCCCCAGTTGGTTGTTCCGAAGCAGTTGGTTGACGAGAACTCTGAGTTCCTCTTGTCTTTGAGCCAAGTCCTGGATGAGAGCCATCTGGCCCACCAGTTACCCCGTCATTTGGATCCTCATTGTTGTCAGCTCAGACTGCAGTGCTTCCAACTGATCACTCCTGTCATTGTTTGAATTCCCCTGGACCATGCCCCTTGTGAGGAGAGCTTTCACTTCTTCTTGCCCCAAGGACAGGTTCAAGAACATCTCTTGAAGCTGAGCAGTCTGGTCCTAGATATCTTTGACAATCCTTTCTAGAGCCATCTCTTACTGAAATAAACAGTAGGAGAGTAAGGAAACCTGAAAAAGGAAAAACCGTCAAGATGAAATGCATGATATGTGGATGCATGCTTTCAAAGATCTCTTGGGGTAAACACAAGAAAATGTTAGAGGTTGAACTTCGATCTTTGTTCGGAGAACTTTGCACCGGTGGATGTTTTTCCACGAGAATCAAGCTCACCGTGTCAAATGGGTCATAGCCCCTGATTCAAGTTGTTGCACTTGATCTTTGATTGGAGAACTTTGCACCGGTGGATGTCTTTCCACGAGAATCAAGCTCACCATGTCAAGTGGGTCATAGCCCCTGATTCAAGTTGTTGCACTTGATCTTTGATGGCATTTGTTAGAGGAGAAACCTCTTGCCCTTTGGTAGACGTCTAGTTCAACGTAACCCTGCATCAAAAGAACCCTCGAGATCCTTGAAATGGTTATTGAAAATGCTATGGTATGATGTTATGATGTTATGTACATGTATGCAAAAGCAAGTGAGTGTATATACAGGTAATCATATTCACACAAAGCAAACAAGTCCTTAGGTTTAGGCTTGCATGGGGTTTGTAGGTAAGTACCCTCTTAAAGTTTCGTTGGTTAAGACCTGTCCTATCAAAAGTAACCAGGTTCTAGAGGATCTCAATATCACTGACTACCCTCAATCGGTCATAACTCCAGCATCGCAATCTTTTCTTACGGCCAGAACCATCGCGAGAGTTTAGCCTCAATGAGTGTAGCATACTGCTACTGTTCTATGGCCAAGTTGGGTCAATTTAGGGTTCTAAGGTGAGTTGGTGCTTAATGACTCCTTAGAAGACCCATATTCTCCTCGTTGCAACACAAGGGATATCGGTACAGACCAAGGTATCACACCAACGTAGCCACTGCTTCACCCATGTCGGTCTACGCCGGACATGTCCCTCACAGCTTATGCTACCTAAAGGGTATTCCCCAGATCCGGGTTAGGATCTATGAAACTCCGATTCAAAGCCCACAAATATAAAAGCAAACAAAGCAAGCAATTGAAAACAAGAGTGGTCTAATCCTAAGGTAACCCCACTTTTAAGTGTATTCCCCAGCAGAGTCGCCAGTTCTGTGATACGGTGGGAGAACTGACTTGAGTTTTGCGTTTGTATTCGCACTTATTCGGTTTAGCAAGAGTCGCCACCTACTTTTTATTTTATCCTAAGGAAAGGTTAAAAATCACAACAAAATCCTTTTGAGATATTTCGTGGGTTCGGGGGGTAGATTATGAAAAGGGAAGGTATTAGCACCCTTTTCATCCATGGTTATCCATGGGCTCTTAGTTACTTGTTTTAGATCACTTGCCTTTGATTTTCAATTGCTTGAAATTGTGGTGTGTGTGTGTGTGTTTGAAAATGTTTTTGAAGAAGACGCCTTGTCTAGGCAACCATTGTAATGACTCGTGTTTGAGTATATACAACGGTGTGTATCTTTTCGAAAAGATGTTTCAAATGTTTTTGAAAGTTTGTTTTGAAAGTGTTTGTGGAGTGTGGTTTTGAAAAGTAGGCAAGTGTGTTTTGCAAGTTTATCAAGTAACTAAGAGTTGTCTACCCCTAAATTTACTCAAAGGTTTTTTCTCATGTTTTAACCCTTTTAACAATTTTGTTCCACCATTGTATTTGGTGGGTAATCTTGCGTTAGGATGTTAACGGGACAGGCGCGGGTCATCGTATGGACCATGAATGCAATGGTGCCAAGTGTCTTTGGCAATTTGCTTGAAGGGACTATGATCATTTTGTTAGGCAACTTTCGAAAGCGTCATCGAGGGACTATGATCATTTGAATTGTTTTGTTTTGCCAAAAAAACTCAACGTGCAAGCATGGCCCATTTTGGAAGGCAACGAGTGGGATTACCCTAGGGGTGCAAGTGTGAATTGTGTATTGACTTCATGTATTTGTCTTGTATTAGGTTATCTAGCGTTTGATTTTATGTACATACAAACCTTAGGTCTAACCATGGTATATTTGAAAGCGATAAATTGCGAGAATTTAAAGTTTACGCTATTACAAATAAGTATCCGGGAGTGGGGGTACAAATATTTACAAATGAGGATGAGACTTATTAGGAGAGTAGTGTCCAAATATTTATAACCAAATCGAATCAATCGCAAATGTAATATGTAGTGTATAGCAATGTATAAGAATAAGCAAATGTGTATTGTAAATGTATCAATGTATTTGTGTAAGTGTATGATTTATTTACAAGTAAAATAATGTTAACTTAATGAGAAAATTAAGTATTGTTCTTTTTGTATTTTGTTGAGTATGTACAAACAAAAGATTTAATAAAAGGAAAAGAAAATGCCTTAAGTTTAATTCTTTTATGTATTAAAAATAATGTATTTTAATTAGTATTTTTATGTACAAATCATTTTTGTATTTTGTTAAATATGTATAAAACAAAAGTTTTAATCTTAAGAAATTCTAATTTTTATGTATTTATATATAAACAAATATTTAATCAAAAAAAGAAATAAAATAAAATCTATTTTCTTATGTATTTATTAATATATATTTTTAATTATACTAGAAAGATAATAAAAAAGAGTTAGTGGATTATTCTACTTTACAAAATTTATAAAAAAGAAAATGAAAGAGTTTGATCAAAATTGAGGTAAAAATTAGTATGTTAGTTTATGTATAAAACAAAAGAAAAAGGAAAATGGGCTAAGGGAAATTCAAAGGCCCAAATAACACATGCTGATTGGAACAAAAGAGGGGGGGTATACGCCTGAGTTGCAATGGGCTTAAGGCTTCTGAAAAGGGCAAGGCCCATAACGTTTGACACAAAAATTTGCAAGGGTTTTAATTGTTTTGTTCATTTGGATTTAGGGTTTCAGTTACAGCGCGGCGTCGTTCCTCATCGTCTTCGTCTTTCTCGCTCGTGAGCCATGGATTATGAGTTAATCTCCGAGCCTCAGCTACCAGATGCCATCAATGCTTCCTCCTCTCCATAGTTACGCAGGTGGCGATTTCGAAGAAGGTAACAATTTTACACAAATTTAGGGTTTCGTTTGGTTCATGCACGTTTTGATTTCATATGTTCTGATTTCATGTATTGTTGCTCATACGAGGTGTGAAAAAAAAGGAAAAAAATGCTACCTTTGGGATTTGTCGCTTGGAGGGGAAGAGAGGCGGATTTGGAGGCGTCCTGGACAGCTGAGGCAGGGAGCGGCGAGGCTGAGCTAGCTTGGAAATCCTGGTATTCTGTGTTTACTCTTTGGTTTGATGATGAAACGCCTGAAAACCTAGTATACTCACTTCTTTTCCTCTTCTTATGTGAACACTTGCCCTTGTATACTTGCTGAGATGCCTGTTTGCTTTGCTTATGTATGATGGCCTTTTTTCTCTTCTGTTTGCCTCTGATGATGTTCTGAGTGATTATGATGATATTCTGAATTGCCTTGCTTATTGTTCACCTCTTTTCCTCTTCCACTATGAGCTTGCTGAGATGCTTGATATGCTGTTGGTATGATTCTGAATATTGTTGTCCTACCCCTATGATGAGCCCAACTCTGAGGGCTTTATGATTTTGAATATCATTCTGATTTTGAGTTGCCTCTGAGATGCTTAGAACGTTTGTGTGCTGATTTTGGGGTATTGTTGCCCTAACCCTATGATGAAAGCTTTCTAAGGGTTTTGTTTGGATAAATTCTGGTATAGGCTTGATGAATTTTGCAAGGGGGGCTTTATCAAGCTTATCAGATAGTTAGCAGGTTTTGAGGCGTTGGAACAGGTTGAAAGGCTTGTTTTGGCCTTGATGTATCTTGAGACTGATTATGCAGGTTGATATTTCTGGTTTTGATTGTTTGTTGATGGTTAAGGCTTGTCTTGACAGGTTGGATTTGAAATGGTTTAAGGCTTATGGTCTTGACCTTTTGAGTTGAAACAGGCTTGTATGTAAACTTGTTTGTAACCTGGTTCAGACTTGAGGCAGGGTCATGGCTTTTTGTTTATAGGTTAAGAGCTTTGAGGCTTTGTTTGACAGGGCCTGTAGAGGTTTGGCACTTTAGGCTGGAAGCTTGTAAGCTTCTGGTTTCAGCAGGCTTTTGATACTTGGCCAGGCTTAAGGTTCATGTGGCTTAGCAGGTTGTGAGTTTGTGTTTGTCACAAGTTTGAAGCTTTGAATGCTTACTTGAGATTTTATGATTTTGGACACAGTTTGAAAGGTTTGTGACTTATGGTTTTAGATGGATGTAGGTGAAGGCTTTTGGTGAGTTTTGGAGGCAGCTCTGTGTTTCAATGTTACAGTTTTGTTTGTGTTCTTTTTCTTGTGTTGTTTTCTGCCTCTTTTTGATATCTCTACTTCTCTCTCTATATGCTGGTATATCTTTATCTTATATCTTTCTTAGCCTAAGCCCTGTAAGCCTTTCTTTTTTTTCTCTTTTTCTCTCTCTACAGTTTTAAAAGCATAAAAAATTGCTTAGAACTGTACTATGCTGAAAAAGTAACTGGCCTAGGAAAATGATGTGATTTGAAGAGTTTGCTTGCATTGTTGGTTTACTCTGCATATTCCTGCTTTCCTGCATACTTTATGTACTTCTTTGATAGCCTTTTTGATAATCTTTTGGCAGTTTTTGACAGCTTTGGATAGTTTGAACTTGTGACTTTCAGTTTGCCTTTTTGGTTTGGTTAGGCAATTCAGTTTGGACTTTTATCCTTGGTTTGAAATTTTGGATTTATGCAGTATGTTTGACAAACTTGAATCATGAACTATGCAGTTTGTTTGACCATTTTGAATTTGTGCAATTTGTATACTTGTGCATTTCATACTTTAATTGCAAGCAAACTTCCATCCCTCTTTGTGAACCAAGAGAAATCTTGTGATTTGCAGAGAGGGCAAACTGATTCCGGCCAATTGCTTTTAATGATGAATCCAATTTTTATCTGTCTGCTCTTTAATTATTTTATCTGCATTTGACTTTTTCTTTTCTTTGCTTTTGCAGGTAAAGATAATTGAGCAAAGGAGCATTGGATAGAAGATGGAGACTTAGGAAATTTTAGGATAGTTTCAATTCATTCTTCAATTATTTGTAACATTATCATTGGAAACAAAATGTAAATAAATTTACAGTTGTTTAAATAATAATTTGTAACAAACAATTAAATATGAATAAAAAACCCTTTTTGTCAGTTAATTCCTTCTTTCTTTTCAATTGTTTATTTTAATTATTTGAGTTTCTTAAATTAAAACAATTGGAAGTAAATCCAATTATTCCGACTTAGAAAAAGAAATAATTAATAAACGTCTGGCGTTCCGAATTAAACATAACAATGCACAGTCAAATCACAACACATGCCCAAATGTCTTTTCCTTTTACTGATTTAATCAAACACTGCAAACTCAATCCAAATGCTTCAGTCCAAATCTCAGAGTAAACTGAAAAGAACTATAGAATTAATTCTTTCTGAGAAATACGCGCACAAAACCCTAGTTCTTGATTAAATGTCAGAGAAGCGCCTGCCTGATCAAAACCTGAGCCAACTCAACCAAACCTTAACAATCTGCTTGAACTACTTTAAAATCAATGAAAACCCTAAATTTTGTCTGACTGGCGAGAAAAGTCTGTTTGACCGATTCTTGAGCCAGTCTGAAAAAATCAGGAAAAGCCCGAAGCTGTGATTTCTTGTGGAAAAAGAGGAGGGCAAATTTTGGAGTACAACACTCACTGATACCAAAAGCATTATAAGAACACAAAATTGTAAAACATATATAGACAAAAAAATTCCTATTTTAGTCACCTCTCTAGCTATGCTTTGGACATAAGTATATTTTTCAATTTCCTTCCCTTTTGCTTAGACAATCAATTTAAAGCATTTTGGAACAATAATAATAATCACGCACACAAGATCGATCGACAACATTTTTGTTTTTGTAGATGAAATTTGCATACTTTTGTATGCTTATTTATTGCCCATTTTGAATTGACGTTGAGGTTCGACCACCGTTGGACTGAATAACTGAGTGAGGGTTACCCAAGTTAGTAGGTATAGTCACCTTTTACCGTCATTTTTCATCTTTTTAGTGCTTATATTTTTTTCTTTTTTCAATCGATCATTCATGACAACTGAATTAAAAACACGTCAGACTGTAAAAATATACTACTTGAAAGGTTCTTCTCGGAATCTGAATATTATGGTATAAAATACATGTCAAACTCGTAGTCTATCTGAAAAACTAAAAGTACTCAAGTAATATCGATTTATTAATTTTCCACGAGCCTTTAGACTTAGCCTATCATCTCTTCAATTCTATATTAATTTAATTAAATTTAATTTTAGAGTTTTTTTATCTTATTTTATGTTAATTTAATTTAATTTTTTTTTAGAGTTTGAATTTTTTTTATAAAGAGAGTTTAATTGGATAAGTACAAAAATTTTAAATTATTCATCAAAAAATATATACTATTTAGCGAAATAAAAAAATACTTAATATTAAATCAATTATGGGATCAGATGCATACCATATAAGTCAATTACCATTGTTTTGAATGAAAATTGATTTTAGCTTCTAGAAAATTCAATTAAATTCTTAAAAAAATAATAACATATTTTTGTCTTTCATGAAATAATTTGAGAATTTTTATTTTTTTCACTTTTTATGCATTTTTTATATGGTTATTGAAACAAACACAGAAAAACAAATTTAAAAAGAAAAACTTTAGAAAAATAGAAAATAATATTACATTATTTAGTGCATAGGTAAGATAGAAAGTAAAAAATGTAAAGTCAAATAAAATAAAGATACATATTTATTAAAATAAAGATGTTATTACAATTAATAAATATAATGAATATATTAATTAAATATCAACAAAATAGACTAAAAAATTTAGAATTTTTTTGATAATAATTACAACAACAAAAAATTAATTGAATAATTTATAAATATATTTGAGATAAGTGAGATAGGTCAATTGATATGTGTTAAATTAAATAAATATAAATTGTGGATCTAGAGTTTAATTTAATCTAACGATGTTTTATTCATATTTGTGTATTAATATAAATATGTTGTTAATATTTATAAATTTAATAATTTTAATATATATATATATATATATATATATATATATATATATATATATATATATATATATATATATATATATATATATATATATATATATATATATATATATATTTATATGAAAAAAAAACTATTTTATATTTTTAGTTTGATTGTAGTGAACTTTTTATTTTATTTTTTATTATATCTTCTTTTTAGAAATATTTATGTTAATTTACGAATATACCTTTTCTCTCAATCTTTTACTCTTATTTTTTTATTCTTTGTCGCTTTTTCTCTCACTTTCTTATTTTTATATTTATTTTTATTTAAAAGAGTTGTGTTATCTTATATTTTATATTAAAAATATTAATTTATTATTAAATAATAATATAATATTTTAATTTTTAAAAGTAAAATATGAGACTTTTAAGGACTATTTGAGAGTTGGTTTTTGAAAGATTTTGGAGGGTTGCGTTTATATTTAAAAATATGTTTAATATTTTTAAAAAGTTTAAAAATAATATAATTTTATATGCTAATGTAGTATATTGTTTTTAAATTTTTTTCTAAATATCAAACATATTTTTAGATATAGATGCAGCCCTCCAAAGCAGTGGCGGAGCCAGAAAAATTATGAAGTCTGGGCAAGTTTTCATTGGCTTCATAATTTTCTACCAAGACAGTACAATGCTAATCCCAAAGGAATTATTTCCTTGAATTGCAATTACCTCTTCAATTTGTTTACCGTGGTTATTGGTAAACAACCGCTGATCCTCCAAATGGTTACTTATTTGGTTACTCGCAGGATCGATCAGATTGATCCTAAGACATAGGTTGATTTTGAGGTTTTGATTAAGTTGGATAATGGTTAAATGATAATAAAATAAAGAGGCTTTAAGTAAATTGCATGAAGAAGTGGACTTTGATAAAATAAATGAAGGCTTGAAATAAAGGGCTTCGACAGGAAAAGTAAAGAAGAAAGCAAGTAAAGTTTCTGGAAAAGTAAATGACTTTGATTAATAAAAGTGGTGTTTCACACATACATTCTCAACAATTCTTTCTCACACGCTGGGTACTCGAATCTATATGAGTGACTTTGTATATAATTGTGAACACACGCGAAAAACTGCGTGACCTACTACTATTTATACTAAAACATCCCAAGTAACGTCGGACAGTTACACTGCTTCGAGATGACTCCACTTGGCACGTTCTCAGCGTTCGACGCCCCAGATCTTTGCACGTTGCACTTGGTAACCGCTGGAAACCGTTTTCCCTCCAAACGCTTGAATTTCAAACCGTTCCACTCTGAACCATCGAACACCTTCGTCGAGAAGCATCTTCGACGAGAAACACCTTCGACGTCGAAGGCAACCAACTTCTCCCTTGGAAGAAATCCTCTAAGTACATTGCCATCTTTCGATGGGCATTTCGACAGACCCAGCTGGTCGAAAACATCCTTCAGCTTTAATGGCTGACATTAATAAAACAAGGGTGTCGAATTTAGGAGCCAACAAATTGCCCCCCAAGAATGCCTTATTTCGACTCTTGAAAGAAAAAGGCATTCTTTGAAATACCATTCGACACCTGTCTTTTCATTCTTAGTCACAAATTAAATTGTGCACTTTTTGTTGTCTTCTACCAACCACTGAAAATCCCAAGGAAAAACCATCATTCATCCGTACCTAAGACGTCACTTCAGTACGGCGTGCAGTGTGCCAAACGTCTTTTCACAAATTGTCATCATGACAATTCCCAAAAACGAGGGCGCACGCTGCACCCTTCCATTTCTGCAGAACGGCTACAACAACAGGGAGACGCCACGTGTCCCACTACCTTCTGCAACATTAAATGGCATTTAATGTCCTCGAATTTGGGGATTTCCCCAACTACTATAAATAGCGGTAAGTACCCATTGTGGGACTTTTTCACGCTACCTTGCTTTCAGAATTCCTCATTTGCATACAAACTCTTGTCAACTTTGCAAACCCCCTGTTCTTCACTTCGTCTTCAACCTTAGTACCAACAATGGCATCTGGTTCTTCCAACGCTCCTAGCGCCAACACTCCCTCTGGAAATGTCAAACCTAAGATTTTCTCCACCGCTCCCGTAGTGACTCCCACGGGCCAACGAAGGGTCCCTGAGCCTTTGGACATTGCTGTACGTGATGCTTATTCACGCCACCCATGATTCCGGTTGGATATTCCAACCAAATATTTGCTATGTCTGGCCCATTATACCCAAGCATTGCTGAAGCCATGAAGATCAAAAGTTACTTTCCGGTACTTGAGAGACTCAAACCGGTTGGATGCTCCAAGAAAGATGCAGAGGATAATGAAGATCCTGCTAAGGAGAAAATCGACCTCCGTTTCTTCAATAAAGGTGTTAGGGCTTTCAGGTCTGGCCCTAGCCTCACTCCTGATTATAGTGCTTGGCTGGAAAAAATGGAGAAACGCCAGGCTTCGATCTGGAAAGACATGGGGATATTCGACCTGGTTATGTTGTCGAAGACAGGTCTTAACTATTCCCCAGAGATGTTGATAGCTTCTTTACTCTTCTGGGATTACACCCATTTCACCTTCCATCTTCCCTGTGGAATGCTGACTCCCACGCTCTTCGACGTGGCCACCATCACTGACCTTCGACCCACTGGGGACTACTTCGACCCGGAGGAAATGTCGGAGGATCGGATTGGATTCTCTGCCACAAAACCAACCTACACCACCTTCATCAATCACTACCACGATAAGTCGACAGATGCTGTGTCGGATGTCGAACATATTGCGTTTCTAGCCTTATGGCTGACACGCTTTGTGTTTTGCTCCAAGTCTTTACAGGTGACCAAGAAGATGGTCACTCTCGCCACTCAACTCCACCATGGCCAAAATATCTGTTTGGCAGAATTGATTTTGGCGAGTCTGTACGAGTCGATTAGCAACGGAGCGACTCTTCTGAAGATCATCGAGAACAGAGCCAGTCTGCTGCTTGCTGGACCTTTTTGGATGCTTCAGCTGTGGCTCAATGCCACCTTCGAGTCTTTCTTGCCTAAGAAGATTCAAATAAATGAGCAGGCTCCAGAAATAGCAAACAGGCGCATCGAAGGCACCAGATTGGCTCTGTTGACTCCAACGGAAGATGGGCTGGAGCTTCAACAAACTTTTACAACCTTCGTCCTGATGTTTGCGAAAAGGAAAGAGTTTGCTTCGACCATGGCTCCGTTTGCTCGACGAAAGGTTGGCCCAGAGTGGTTCACAAGGCCACATCCTAGGACGTCGAGTGGTCCTCAGGTCGACGAACATACAACAGTGTGGGAGGCATTTCTCACACCAAGAATAATGCCCCTGCGATTCAAGAGCTCCAAGACTCACTTGAGTCTAATCGCGTATCAACCAAACCTGGTGTCTCGCCAGTTTGGTATTATCCAAACACTACCTTCTCCAATTTTTCCCAGGGAGAAGTCTATGTTATACTTCTGCAACGACTACACTGAAGAAGCTGCCACTAAGCATATCGGCAGATATGTTGGTCGAACAGTTCTTTCGTTGTTTGACTATCAGCTTAACTTTCTCTACTCACCATCCTTCGAGGAGTGGTGGAAAAGTTACTACACTGAGGAGTTTTTCGACGAGAAGGACTTCGTGGAAGAACTTCAGAAGTCTTTTGTCCTTGTCTTGGACAAAATAAAGAAATGTAAGTTCATCCTTTCGAATTACTTTGTCTTTCCCTTTCGACTGGTAGCCTGTTAATTATTTTGTCTACTTTCAGTTATTCGAAAGCCTGCAGCCAAGAAGGCTGCAGAGGGCCAACAGGGAGGAGGCCCCTTAACAAAACCTCCACCACCGGCGAAGACTATAGCGCCGGCGAAGACCACAACAAACCAACAGGGGGAAGGCCCTTCGAAAAAGCCTTCTGCATCGGTAACCAGACTTTCATTATTTTTTCTGGCTTTAACTTTCTGACTTTCGATGCAACTTCTAAATCGAACTCCAATTGATTTTTTCAGGCACCTTCACCCAAGAAACGGCCAGCACTGACGGTCGAATCTGGGAGTGACGAAGAAGATGATTCTCCCCCTGCTCCTCTTAAAAGGCGAAAGCTGAAGAAGGACGTTCCTCTTCCTGAGGCTCGAACAATCAGGATAAAGGTTGCTGGGAGAAATCCCAGGCCACCTCCAGTAATCATTGAAGAGCCAACTGAGGAGGAACTAAATGTTCTTCTTAATAAACCTGTCGAAAGCGACAATTCCAGCCCTGGGGATGAAGCTCCTATGCAGGTAATCTCTTCGATCCCTTTTTAACTCAGGTGTCGATACCCACGTTCGATTATGTCTCTTTCGAATTTAGAAGATTCTTCTTCTTCTCTTTTCAGGACACCACTGAAAGCTCAGCGCTAAGGACTTCTGAAACATTGGATTCTGCTGAACTCAGCAGGCCACAAGAAAAAGACTTGGCGAACGATGAAGCCAATACTGAAATAAATGAAGCCAATGCTGAGACAGCAGAAAAACCAACAGAAGATCCACAAACAGAAGAGCAATAACCAAAAGAGATTCAGGTGGTGGATCTGTCGGAAGAAAATCGTGACGAAGGGGACCGCGGTGACGCTGGCGAAGGGAACCATGATGACGCTGGTACTGCCGCAGTCCGAGTCGAAGAGAGTCAAGTCGAGGCAAATGCTACTCAACAACCTCAAACCCAAGACAACGATGTTGCAAAGGCTGTCACCTCAACAAAGCATAGGTCGAAAGAAGCCTTAGAACTCTTGAAGCAAACTGATCCTGTTGGCTATCTGAATGCCATCATCGAGAGCAAAAGTTCGTCTGATGTTAGTCAGGAGGCTCCTACTCTGTCGGGGAAGTCCACTGAAACTTCTCCTCTCGATGAGGCTTTGACGAAGGTTAAGGCTCAGTTTTTCAAGAAGGACTTGATGAAAGCTTTGGAGGGGGACCCTACTGCTCCATCATATTTGGGGGCTGTTTTGAATGCCGTAGACTTGTTAGCTGTGCCTCCAGAAGTTTCAGGCTTTATCATGGAGTTACACTCCATTATTGATCAAGTCTCAGCAGATTATCGGCGACAAAGGGGCTTTAATAGCCAGCTTGAAGTGTTATATGGCAAAAGCTCTTCTGCATGGACTGCTGTAGCAGAGACAACTTCTCGAATTGTGGAGTTGTCGAAGCAAAAAGCATCTAAACAAGAAGAAGTTGATGCCATCGATCGAGAGAATGCTTCCCTCAAGGCGCAAATCGAAGAAATAGAGGCTAAGATAAATGCCAATACTAAGCGCAAGGAGGAACTTCTCTCGACTGTTCCAGACACCGAAAGTCAAGCTGAAATCACACAAGGCCTAGAATTTGCTGAGAAAGCTCAAGCCTTCGACGATCAAATTGCCAAGCTTGCGCAGGCGAATGCCTTGTGCAACAAAAGATTGGAGCTGCAGCAAACCAAATACCTTCGACTCAAGGACTCTATCCCCTTCTGATTGTTTCAGCCCTTTAACCATATATTGTAATATGTATTCGACAATATTGCCATTTTGGCTAATTTATAAAAAATTTCCATTTTGGCTTATTTATGGTTAATTTAGTCGTTACTTGTTATTTATTTTTATCTCTTGGAGTGTAGGTTTATATTTTTTCAAATATTTACCATTTACTCTCAAGAGCCTTTTATCTTCACCTAGCTCTTCGACTTCATAAGCTCCACCAGAAAAAGTCTGGATAACTCTGAATGGTCCTTCCCATTTGGGTGACCATTTTCCCATGCTTCGATCCCTTCGATCCATGGGAAGAATCACCTTCCAGACTAATTCTCCAGGCGAAAATACCTTAGGTTTCACCTTTTTATTATAAGAGTCTTCTACTCTTTTCTTCTGAAGCCTGAGTAGGTCAAGAGCGCGCAATCTTTCTTCGTCTAAATCCACTAGTTCGTCTAACATCATATCCCAATAAATTTCAGAGGGAATATCATAATGTCTCTGAACCCTTGCAGATTGAAGATAAATTTCTGCTGGCAACACTGCGTCATGGCCAAAAGTTAGCCTATATGGTGTTGTACCTATGGCTTCTTTTGGGGACGTTCGACAAGCCCACAAAATCTGGTCTAACGTCTTATGCCAATTTTTGGGCTTCTTCCCAACATGCTTTTTTATCAAGCCAATCACTACTTTGTTCGCTGCTTCGACTTGACCATTTGCCTGTGCATAATAAGGCGTTGATGTTAGGAGTTTGAAACCCATTTCCTGAGCGAATTCCTGCATCTTTCGACCGGTGAAAACTGATCCTTGATCAGTTGTTATAGTCTCAGGGATTCCATATCTAAAGATAATGTTCTTTTGAATAAATTCAATGACATTTTCTTGGTCCACATTGACTAAAGGGATAGCTTCGATCCACTTAGTAAAATAATCAATGCCTACCAATATATACTTCTGACTCTTTGATGATGCTGGTCGAATCTCTCCAATGAGGTCCAACGCCCATCCTCTAAAGGGCCAAGGTTTCACTATCGAGTGAAGTTCGCTTGCTGGTACATGTTGGATGCCTGTATGGACTTGACATTCTTGGCAACCTTTAGCGAACTCGACACAATCTTTCAGCATAGTGGGCCAGTATAGTCCTTGTCGAAACAACAACCATTTCATCTTATGGCCTACTTGGTGAGCCCCACATGCTCCAGCGTGCGTAGTCGAAAGGGCTATGTATGCCTCAGTTTCACTTAAGCATTTTAGCAATACCCCTTCAGGCGTCTAAATAACTCATTACCCATGAGTACGTAACTCAATGCCCTGTACTTTGTTTTTCGTTCTGTCGAAGCTACTGGATTTTGAAGATAATCCACAATGGGCTTCCTCCAATCTTGCTCTGACAAATTATCTATGAACGAAATTTCGAAGTTACTTTGATCAGCATATCCTAGTCTTGTCGATTCCAAGTCTGTTGGTGATAGACAAGTTGCTTTTATCTTTTCTCGAACTTCGATTGCTCTTTGTAATCTCGTTTTTGAAATCTTGTACCCAGATGCAATTTGTGCCAAGTCGTTGGCTATTTGATTTTCCAATCTGGGTATGTGTCGAATATTGACCATTTCAAATTTTTTCAATAAACGATTTGCTATCACAAAGTACATAATGAGATTTTCTCTTATGCATTTATATTCTTTTGTGACTTGCTTAATGACTAACTCTGAATCTCCCATTATTTCGACTCGAGTTGCCCCCAATTCCAACAATATTTCAAGGCCAGTAATTAGAGCTTCATACTCAGCCTCATTGTTCGAACAAGAACCTGATATCTTGTACTTGAATGTTGTTGGAATTTTTTCTGGAGAAATGATCAAGACTCCTACTCTTGTTCCATCTTTATGGCTGGAACCATCGAAGTAGAATTTCCAAGGTTCTATCTCCACATAATTAATATCCTCAATTTGAATCGAGTGGTCGACTATAAAGTCTGCAACCACTTGTCCTTTCACTGCCTTAAGAGGCATAAAGGTCAAGGAGTATTCAGTTAATGCTAGTGCCCACTTGCCAATTCGACTGTGCAAGATGGGTTTCGACAACATGTACTTGAAAACATCAAAATGAGACGAAACATACACATCAACTGGTTTTATATATTGTTTGAGTTTTGTACAAGAGAAATACAGACATAGACACAATTTTTCAACTTCGCTATATCTAGTTTCTGCATCGTTCAAAACTCTACTAAGATAGTAGATGGGTCTTTCGACTCCATTCTCATCTTCTTGGGCTAACATGCTTCCCAAAGTTTTGTCGGATGCAGCTATGTACAATCTCATACTCCTATTGCTACAAGGAGGCACCAAAATAGGTGGCTTGGTGAGGTACCCTTTGATTTTGTCGAAGGCTTCTTGTTGCTCTTGCCCCCATTCGAATCCCTCTTTATTCAGTCGAAGTAAGGATGAAAAGGCTTGAGCTTTCCCACTTAGGTTAGATATGAATCTCCTTAAGAAATTTATCTTGCCTAACAGAGATTGCAGTTCCTTCTTATTCGATGGCGCTTTCGCTTCCAGAATAGCCTTCGTCTTGTTCTGGTTGATTTCGATTCCTTTCTTGTGGACAACGAAGCCCGAGAAATCTCCAGCTTTCACGCAGAATGCACACTTCAAAGGGTTCATCTTCAGACCATGTTCTCTCATTCGTTCGAATGATTGTCGAAGGTGGTCAATATGATTCTTCCTGGAAACAGATTTTATAACAATGTCATCAATATATACTTGCATAAAAGTGTTAATAAAATCATGGAAGATGGAATTCATTGCTCGCTGGTATGTTGCCCCAGCGTTCTTTAGGCCAAAAGGCATCACTACCCATTCGTAAGTGCCTAGAGCCCCAGGGCATCGAAAAGCTGTTTTCGACACATCCTCTTCAGCAATGAATATTTGATTATATCCTGAATAACCATCGAGCATGCTCAGGTATTCATAGACAGCGGCAGAATCGACTAGCATTTCCGCCACAGGCATAGGATATTCATCTTTGGGTGTAGCAGCATTCAAATCTCTGAAATCTATGCACACCCTCAATGTACCATTTTTCTTAATTACTGGCACAATGTTTGCAATCCATTCGACATACCTTGTAACGCGTATGAACTTGCACTTCAGCAGTCTTTCGACTTCCGTTTTGATCTTCGACAGTATTTCTAGAGCGAAGCGTCTAGGACTTTGCTTGATTGGCTTCTTCCCAGGTTTGATTGGCAACTGAAGTTCTACCAATCCTCTGTCGAGACCAGGCATTTCGTTGTAATCCCATGCAAAACAGTCCTTGAACTCTTTCAACAATTGGATTACTTCCAACCTAAGTTCTGGGTCAATTTTGGCGCTGATGTAAGTTGGCTTTTTCTCTAACCCTTCGCCTAAGTTGATTTCTTCTAAAGGATCTTGCGCTAACATTTTAATGTTGTTCGCCAAAGGGTCCTTTTCGAAGCCCAAAGGCTCATCGTCATAGATGGCGTCGAGCCTCTGTTCCTGCATTCCTTCTGGCATGATATCAGGAGGTTCTGGATCGAAATCCTTTCCTGGACCTGCAGCAGATAACTGTTGATCATTGGCCTGTGTGGCCATGTACTTTACTTCGGCTTCGAGAGCCGTTATCATCTTTGTTTCGGCTACATAAGCCGAAATTTGCTTCAATGATTGTGACTTAGTCATTATCACTGAATTCACTTCCCCAACCAGTTGGTTGGATATCACTTAACCCACTGAAGTCTATGTGGGACAAGTCTTCTCTGTCCCATTGAAAACCATGCTCTGGGTGCAGGTATAGGGAACAAAAAGTATTTGGCGCTGGCGCCAAGTCGAAGTTAGGTGTTGGACATGGCCCTATGTGAGCCAAGTTCTTGTCGAAATATGCCAGCCCTAGGTGGTTCACTTCGCCCAGGTAATAGCTTTGATCTGCCTCTATGTTTTCGACCATCCCATCTGGACGCCATAGCAGCAACCTCTGGTGCATTGATGATGGCACAGCTCCAACACCATGAATCCATTCACGGCCCAACAAAAGATTGTAGTTAGGTTTGGCCGATATGACCATAAACATTGTTGGTCGAAGGATAGATCCTACCTTGATATCCAGTTGGATCACTCCCATAGTGGTCCCTATGCCGCCCTCATAGTTCGACAGGACCATGTTGTGAGGCTTGATGTCCTCATCCCTTTTGCCAATTTTCCTTAGCATAGAGTGAGGAATAATGTTGATGGTTGCCCCACAATCCACCAAGATTTTATTCACTGTAGTTTCTTCGAGTTTAGCCCTTATAAATAAAGGCTTGAGGTGATTTTTCATCGCCTCTGTAGGTGGTTCGAAGAACCCATTTTGTTCCTCAGTAGTGCCATTGTCCATGACGAAATAGCACACTGGCCTATGTTTGGCCATTTCTTGCTCCACTTCCCAATCAGTTGCTTCGACCTCCACCTGTCGGTCGAACTCTCTGGGCAGCACTGAGACTATATTCACCATGATGTCCAAAGTATCATCAGACTCAGAACCATCTTCGTCCTCAATTTCACCTTGGTTAGGCCAAACTAGCCTGTTGGTTACTGGCTCTCTTTCCAGAGGTTTCCTTTGCTTTCTTAGAGGAACATTTGAACTGGTTTCTACCTTTGGTTCATTGGCAGCCTCCTTCTCAGCTTTTCGTCACCTCTGGTATCTCCTCCATTGAGATCGAGACATGGGATTTTTCCCTTTGTAGTTGCTCGACACCTGTGTAACTTTAGGGGCCACAACTTGAGGTTCTTTCTTTTGTGTTAAAGATGAACCCCTTGGCACATCGAAAGAGTGCCATCTCTCCTCGCTTGGCCTCTTTCGACCAGATGTTTTGTACCATGTATCTACTGGCACATTAGTTGGAGGCCTGAAAGTCAATGGCCTCTTTTCTTGGTTTGAGCCTCTTTGGGAGGCTCTTCTGGGATCATGTCGAAGATCAACATTTCCCTCCTCTTATTTGCTGCTCTTACGCCTTGAATGTGTTCAATAGCTTTTTTGTCAAAGATCGAACTGCATCTTGGACACAGCATCACTTCTGACTTCTTTTTCTGGCATCTTTGCAGGAAATCTGCCAGATTTTCATTTTCCCAAGGGAAAGCAGTCTTGTTAGCTTGTTCTTGCCTCATGGCCTCCTCTGATGCTTTTGGGTCAGAGACTTCGACCATGTTGACATTCATGGTATCTTTGTTGGCAAGAGTCAACTGCTTCATTTGAATCTCCAAGTCCTCTGTCTGGCCTTGAACTGTGGCCAAGTGAGAACTGGGTTTTGGTCCAGATTTTTGGACTTCAACGGTCTCCAGCTTTGGGCTTTCGACCGCTTTCTGAACCGCTTCAATTGTCTTTCTGGATAAATTCCCCGAAAAACTGCCAAAGATTGGCATGTTGATATGGTCCTTTGAGACTTCGACCATTGTGATTCCTGGCCTCTTCGACTGGTTTCTAGATGCCTCGATCACGTTCACCTTTGAAGGTTCAGCATAGTGGGCTTCAGCCTGCAACAGATTAGAGTCGACAGCCATGGGGGTCTTGTCAGCAAACTTCAACCCCCCTTCTTCGATAGCGTCTTGCACAAGATTCCTGAAAAGAAAACATTGAGAAGTTTTATGGCCCAAAAAATTATGATATTTACAAAAGCCTCTCTTCTTTCTTTGATCAAGAGGAGGCACTTTTACCCCTGGGGGTATTATCATTTGGCCATCTTTAACAAGCAAGTCGAAGATCTCATCACATTTTGTAATATCAAAACTATAAGTCTTTTTGGGGAACCTATCGTTGGTCCTTTCTGGACCAATGGGATTTTTCCCACTTGAGGGGACTAACAGTTTGCAAGAGTATGGTGGCCCTTGTTTTAGTTCCGCTAAATCGACTTCTCCTTCTTCGACAGCTATAGTATCATCGAAGGATTCAGGATCTTCGTCATCCATCTCAACATACGCTATCCTCTCTCGCTTATGAGTTTTCGTTGCCTTTGCTTTTTCAGCTTTGAGGCGTTCTACCTGTCGAACTCTATCGGCCAGTTGGGCCATGTCTCTCAGGTATTGAGTGTCTAACTTCTTCCTAATGGAATAATCTAAACCGCCTGCGGCTATTTCGACTAACTCATGTTCTGGCACTTGTGTAAAACATCTTGCTTTGAGCAACCTAAACCTATTTAGATATTCGTCTATAGGTTCAGTGAAACGTATCTTCACACTGGCCAATTCTTTCAGGCTTATCTTGGTTTGCCCCATGTAGAATTGCTCGTGGAACAGTCTTTCCAACTGGGTCTAATGATGGATCGAATTGGGGGGGAGAGTTGTAAACCAAGTAAAAGCGTTCTTTGTTAAAGAACTTGGGAAGTACTTAATCCTCAGGTTTTCGTTGTTCGAAATATCTCCTGCTTCGATCAAGTATCTCGCCACATGTTCGACAGTAGATTCTGTCGTGTCCCCAGAGAACTTAGTGAATTTGGGGACTTTACATCTAGGAGGTAAGTCTGTTTGTAACACGTATTCTGACAGCGGGGATGTAAAGTTGGGCCTTCGAAAGCCCATGTTCATCCCATTTTGAGTCATGATCCTTTCGATCATGGTTGCCAGATTATTTTCCAAACCCATGTTTTGGTATTGGATATGCTGAACTACTTCGTCAGCATTTTGGTTTCTGTTAACTAACCTTACCTCTGGGGTTATTACCCTAGGTTCCTCGACAGGTTGCTCCAATCGTGCCCTAAGGTTTTCTTCAAAAGGCTGTTGGACTTGGTTGATAGTGGTTTCTTCCTCTAAGAATACACCCTGGTTTCCCCTTATTTGCGCCCTTTGGGGCTGTCGAATAGGTTGGGGTACTCCAAAGAAATCAGCCAAACGCGTCATTTGCGCTGTCATCTGCTGATTCGATTGAGTAGTGTTTTGTATTAGAGGGTTCAGCACTGTACTTAAAGTTTGTGCCAACATTTGAACCATATCATGGTTGCTTTCGTCCATTTGTTGCCTCAAGACTGCAGTCGAGGAATTTGTAAGGCCATGTGCTACTTGGGACGTTCCTCCTAAGAGTTGGGTCCTATTTCTATTCGCCATACCTACTCCAGAACCTTGGAGTGGCGAAGAGGCACTCACTAAAGGGTCTGAAAAAGTGGACGCAGCATTCGTCAGGCTAGCCAAGTCAGAAGTTGGCATGCCATAGAGTGGTTCTCGATTATGACCGCCTGTCATAAATCCTGGGGGAACAAAAGGCCCTGTGCCTAAATTTCCCCTTGGTGAGGGAGTTCCCAAAGGCACTCTGGGGCCTGTGAACGGAGGTAATGGCCCCGTTGTTGTGACCGTTACTGCTGGTGTTAAACCAGCGGTTATCGCTTCACTTACGGTCGGGATAATCGTTGCTCCCACATTCGTTTGTGGGATTTCGTTATTGTTTGGCGGATTCGCCATCTCTTCCCTTCTTCTGGCAGTATTGGTATCGTTAGTGTATATTCTACCACTTCTCAATAACATACAACACTCCTCGAAAAAGATGAGATTATGTTTAAAAGGTTAAACTTCAAAAATCAACACACAGTCCCACCAGGTGTGCCAATTTGTTTACCGTGGTTATTGGTAAATAACCGCTGATCCTCCAAATGGTTACTTATTTGGTTACTCGCAGGATCGATCAGATTGATCCTAAGACATAGGTTGATTTTGAGGTTTTGATTAAGTTGGATAATGGTTAAATGATAATAAAATAAAGAGGCTTTAAGTAAATTGCATGAAGAAGTGGACTTTGATAAAATAAATGAAGGCTTGAAATAAAGGGCTTCGACAGGAAAAGTAAAGAAGAAAGCAAGTAAAGTTTCTGGAAAAGTAAATGACTTTGATTAATAAAAGTGGTGTTTCACACATACATTCTCAACAATTCTTTCTCACACGCTGGGTACTCGAATCTATATGAGTGACTTTGTATATAATTGTGAACACACGCGAAAAACTGCGTGACCTACTACTATTTATACTAAAACATCCCAAGTAACCGTCAGACAGTTACACTGCTTCGAGATGACTCCACTTGGCACGTTCTCAGCGTTCGACGCCCCAGATCTTTGCACGTTGCACTTGGTAACCGCTGGAAACCGTTTTCCCTCCAAACGCTTGAATTTCAAACCGTTCCACTCTGAACCATCGAACACCTTCGTCGAGAAGCATCTTCGACGAGAAACACCTTCGACGTCGAAGGCAACCAACTTCTCCCTTGGAAGAAATCCTCTAAGTACATTGCCATCTTTCGATGGGCATTTCGACAGACCCAGCTGGTCGAAAACATCCTTCAGCTTTAATGGCTGACATTAATAAAACAAGGGTGTCGAATTTAGGAGCCAACATATACATGTTACAGTATTTCAGGTGTGCTCACAAAATGAACAAACCTATAAAAGCCGAGAAAATTAGTTCAACACGCTCATTTGTGTGAAATTAAGTACTGCCTAAAAACACCGCTATCAATTCAAATTTCAAATAATGTTGTCAAATGCAGATCGGCGAAGTGGTGGTTTGTTAAAATTCCGGTATGCTACAATGTTGTAGAGCCACTATTTGAGAACACATTATACTAAGTAGCATAACAAAAAACAATAGGGATGTGATCAAATTCCGCTACACTATAGTACAATAGCTATAACTGCTATTTAACAACAATGATTCCAAGATATGTCAATCTAAGTTATCAACAAATAAAAAATTATGATAACAAGCCATACCTTTCAATAGTTCCTCTGGAAAACCATGTGGCATCGCTTTCGTGCTCAGGCACAAGAACAATTGAATAACCAACCTTCGCCATTTGATCTTGAGCAACCTTCAAGTGGCAGTGAAAGGGGTTGAACAAACCTGAAGCTATTTTCTCCTTCTTTCCATTCACAGTAATGACCAAATCAAACCTAATTTACACAAGAGCACAAAATCACTTGATCAATTAACTCACAGAGATTAATCAGTGACATAAAAATCATATCATATGTATAAACAAAATATAGTTCCTTCAGTAAGTTTTCTCATTTCTTAAACTCAATTTCTATAACTGCATGTAGCAACTACATACATTCTCCCAATAAAACTGTACTCAATTTCTATAAAGGTTTTATTTTCATAAAATATTGAATATGATAGTTAAGCTTCATCGCAGGCAGAGGTGGTTTCACCATCTGCTCAAATCATCATGACATCATATAGTTTCAATCTAAATAAAATAAAATTAAAAAGCATATGAATGAATAGAAAGAACAAGAGGCAGAAAAAAAGAAGAGGAAAATAGTATGCCAAACCGATTAGTGCTTGAATATAATAAACTAAAACTAATTGAGAAAGAGAGGAGGAAGGAGTCTGTCGCCATCGCGGAGAAGGGATTGGTGGTGTTGTAGTTAGGTTTACTTTTGTTTTTGCCCTTTTTTTTCTTTTCTTTTTTCCCTTTGAATTTTTTGCCTTTTTTATTTTTTAATTAAAATAAATTTGGGCCAGACTAAAGAGCCTGGGCAGTTGCCCAGGGTAGCCGCATGCTAAAACCGCCTATGCTCCAAAGCCTTCTCCTCCAAAACTCTCCAAAAATCAACTCTCAAACAACTCCTTAAAGTAAATATTATATTAAAACATATTATTGGGCAAAATGGATGAATGATAAATAAAGCTTTAGAGATATGAGAACTTGTTAGGATTGAATTTCATCCACCGATAAAGTATGCAATTTACCAATCAGTTATACATAATATAAAGATTCACCAATATTATTATGTATCACTCACAAAAGAGTTTATGTCTAAACTTCTAATGAGATCACTCATCAACACTGCTTATGTTTATCCGGTGTTGCAAATTCTAGCATATTGTTAATCGACGATCTCTCATCCTATTAAACAATACGGAGCATTAAAAGTCGATACTTACAGTGAATGTTAAACCAAAATATATGTCTAGGATTTATAATCTAACAGATGTTCATCTTAGATAAAGATTTGAATCTTAATTCTAAACATCAATTCAAATCTTAAGAATAACATGAAAACAAAGATAACATCAATATAGATTCATAAATAGATTGTATACAACACCATGATCAATAAAAATACATATTATTACGGTCTTACATCCAATCCCAACAAGAAAAGGATTTAGCCACTCATGGTAGCTTGATGCAAATAAAAGAATGAAGCAGAATAAGCATCAAGGGTGATTTCCCGGCGATTGACTCAAACCTAACTTTGAATCTTCAATTTGCACCCTCTTCTGTTGTTTTTTTAGTGTCTCACACTCCAAAATGGTTTCTAGGGCATAAAATATATATAAGATATGGTAGGTCTTTACAAAAATCTATTTTGAACCTATTTATACAAATTATGTTCAACTAAATTCGCCTGATGACCTAAAGCTTAGCCTAGCAAAATGTTCATTTTGCTTCACATCATCCAGCGCACAACACTCAAACCGCCCTGAGAAAATATGTAATTTCGCCCGGTGACCAAAACCTCGCCCGGTGACTTGAACACTTCAAACTCACCTGGTGACCATGCCTCTATTTGCCACGGGGAAGCTGCTGACTTGTCTCACTTCTTCCTTGCCTTGGTCTCGCCCGACGAGTTTGCTCCAACCTCGCCCCTAGCTCCCCCAACGAACATGCGCAGATTTCTATTCTTTTCTTTGTGCCTTCTTCTTTAATGAATTGCTATAATTTTCTGCACAAAAACAAATGAATCAAAGATACCACAACTAAATCTAATTAAGGTTACATTCTAACAAAACTTGGGGAATTTGATGATTGAAAATGCAAAATGGAGCCTAAAAATACCAAGTTTTCATGTGGAATTGTAGTCATAATTGGCACGTGAGTCTAAAACTTTGGCCCGCCCCATGAAAAAATGAAAGAAGGTAAGAACGAGCTCACGGGAACTACACCTTTTTAATAAAAAATTGCAAAAATTTATGTTAATGCTCACAACCGCAAAAGCCTTCCAAAAATAGGGCGAGGCAGGGTAGACATATTATAGGGTGATGGCCTAAAACCTTGACCCACCCCATTAAAAAATATGGGTAAAACGAGCATGTCCGATGGGCTGAGTCTGTTTTCCACCCCTAATTGGAACCTGCCCCCTCATAAGCACTAGTCAGAACTCTTTTACCCTTTGGGGAAAGGGAGGACTCAACCCCATGCCTCTAGTCTTTCTGGGCCTTCTAGGTTTGAGGCTCAAGAAACACCCACCTTTAAGTTATCACTTGATGGTCCCGGTAAGCGATTTGTTTGGAAGACTCCAAGGACTGTCTAGTCCTAAGCATTCAACCTTCTTCTTAACCAAATGCTCTCGGATATAATCCAAGGAGATTTAAGACATCTTTTCTATATAAGAGAAATGGTAAAAATAAGTACATAACCATTTGCAAAAACCTCAAGCAGGGGAAATTATATAGAAAACTTACTCAAGTATTTGTCCATAGTTTTATCGTCTCCCAGATCTAAAGTGATCATGGTATCTGACTCCATGACATTAAACGCATCCAAGGTTTGGATCGTTTCAATCTCATCAATAATGAGGTAATAAAATTTATATCCATTAATTGCCACATGATTATTCGTCCAAGCGAGGGGAAACCTAGGGGTATCATTTGTCCCTATAATGACTGATGAGGAGCCATATCGCCATCTCACTTTTACAAACTTATATTTCCAACCTTTATGGTTGTGGGAATGGGGTTTGAATAAGGATATCCCAATAAAATTACCTAGGGTTACCCAACCCCAGCAAACAAATGCTTTGGTACCATAAAAGGAAATAAAACATCCTCGTAGTGGGATGGAACCCTAGTCGCCGACATATAATCTCGAACGCCCTGATCAAACTTCAACCATTTGGCATGATTTGGGAGGGGAAAACATTGAGCATCTTAATAAACTTTATCTTAGAGGAGGAAAATGGGTGGCGAACCCCAATGTATTGAATGTTGGGGAGGTAAAAGTAAAAGGAAGGAGTGAAAGAGTCTTCTGAAGCATCCATATTGGCCCTCTCTAGAGAGGAACATATTGAATATGCGACTCCGTACACAATAGAGGGATGAACTATGGAGATTTGAAAATTGATGATTTAAAATAAAATTATCTTTAAACTAGAGTTTGAAAATATTTTAATAAAAAGGTTTGAATATGTAGAGAAAATTAAGGGGAAAATAAAAGAGTTAAGGTAAGAGAGATAACACTAAATTCATAGAGGTTAGGTCTTTAAGAAGTAAGCTACTCCTCTCTCTCTCTCTCAAATAATTAACCTTAAGAGTATCCAATAACAACTTCCAACCAAATAGAAAATTGAGGAATGAAGCAGTTAGCCTTCACTCTAGACAATAGTAGTAGCTTAGAGCGGTTAGTCTCCAAGATAAATTGAGAATTTTCTATGGATCACCTTGAACCAAGATAAAGTTTTGAGTTGGCTATCCTTTGAACCGAACCGAGATATTATACAGGCTGACCACGAACTATACCGAGTTTTTACCAGGATGATCTCGAACCTACTGAGCTTTTACACATGATGAACTCAGAAAATGAGTGAGATTTTATATCTGGCTATTCTCAAATTGATTGTGATTTTGACTGGGTTGGGCTCAAGAACCTTGGTGAAGATTTTTATTTGGTTATTCTACACGAACTCAAAAAGAGCTTTTCTTTAATGAAGGAGCTCACAAACCAAACATAGACTTATACTAATCCCCAAAAGAGCTTTTACGCTGATTTAGCTCCAAACCAAAATAACTAATTCCTAAGAAATAATGATTTACTCAAGAGGAAAAAATAAATCTCAATAAATTTACATTAAATCCCTCACCCAAAACAATTTCCTCCCGATACTCCAGAACACTCTCAAAGCACTATAGCTAAAAATGTGAGAGAAAAATAAATGGTTTGTAGTGATTGAAAAGAAAGGGGAAAATGAGATATTTCACATTTTGTGTATGATTTGAAATGAAAGGGAATACATATATTTATAGGCCAAAATAGTGTATTTTAGGAAATAGTCCATGGGCAAAAAAATTACCTAATTGATTAGCTAATTGATTATGTACTTGCAATAATTGATTATTGTTTCCTAAATTAGAAGGTTTTGATACAAAGTCGTTAATATTCATTAATATACTGTTACAATAGATTATAGACTCAATTATCATTTATCTTATCGATTAGAACAATTATCTAATTGATTAGACACTTATAAAAATTATTCTAATCCATTGGTAAATTTCCTAGTAAACTGGATAGGCTCCAAAACCATGTTTTGGTGATTTTAATTGAAAAAAAGAGGCTTCAAAAATAGTTTTGTGTGTGTGTGATTTATCCATAATACTTCCTGTTGTACCCCAAAATTTGTCCTCTCATTTTTCTCCAAGATACCGTCTTCATGCTCCTAGGGTTTTCAGCTACTTAAGCTACCAAGGCTTTTTCATACCTCATGGCATCTCAGCGGATTCTTTGTTTCATGAGAAGATTCAGGATTGCGAGGGTTTGGCAATGGATCGCAGCTTTTCCTATCTTTTGGCTTTTGTTCTAAAACTTTGATTATTGAAGTATGATTATCAGGAGGTTATTATTTCAAAGATATAATCTTCTCCATCAAGATATGTCAAAGCTTATCTTAATCATTGCAAGGGATTTATTATGATCAAAGCTTGTTTGTCCTCAATTGTTCATCGCTTACAAATACAAGTTGGTTTGGAATTTGAGAATTGAAGGCTCATTTGATAAGTTTAGACATGCTAAATGCGGGGAGAAAGTTGAAAATTGAAATTTGTTTCAAGCATCATTTTCAAGGAAATTTTAGTGAGTTTAAATTTGAATTAGTGAAAGAGGAAATCAAGTGTGATGAATCAAGAGAAGTGGTTCTTTATGCCTATGATAAATCAAATTGTCTTGTGACTTCTCTTTGAAACGAAGGGACAAATTTACTTCATTTCAAGTTGCAAGTTTCATATCCAAATATTTCAAGTATTTCAAATTCATTACTTCATATTAAAATTCATTCAAGATCATCCAAATTTACCAAAGATCCAAGTTTGGTTACAAATTCTACAAAGTATCCTTACTTTCTAAAGAATACAAGAACATTCCAAATGCTATTTAACTTCATACATCACCACTTCTTTTGTTACAATAGGGTTTCAAGCTTCTTAGTTCCTAAATTTCAAATTACATCATCAAGACTATAAAATCATCCACGTTACTAAGCCTAAACTTATGATTCCTAAAGAGACTTTCCATTAGAAAGCAATCATCAAAAAGACACGAACAAGAATTGTTAAGCAAGAATTTTTCAAGCTCAAATTCATCATTAGGGTGTCGTGATAGGAATCAAAATATAGGGGTCATTTCAATCATGTTCACAAGCAACGCAAAAGCCTTATGCATTTTCACAACCAAAGTCATACATTGAATGAATAATCATAGTCCCAAAGTAACCTCTATTACAAATCACAATTTTTTTTTGGTTCACAAAGATAGGTGTAAAGAAGTACTTCATGCGGTAACTCAGTAAAAAACAACAATGCAAGTACATAATTGCATCCAAGCCCATCAAAGTTTTCACAAATTCAGACACAACTCAGCACTAAAATTGCATCTCAGGCCCAAAATTGCAGGAACATATCAGAAAATATAAAACATATCAGATATCAAAAAGCCCAATGACACAGAAAGTCCAGCAACGCAGAAACCCTAATTGCATCAATATAAGAGAAAAATCATTACACAGTTTTCAAAAAGACAAAGCCAGGGTACACAATACAGAGGCAACTGTTAACAGTGGTGCAAGAACAACATAAAGACAAACCCTAACGATTTCTCATCATATTCTCAAATCCACAAACCTTTCAGAAATCAAAAGAGAAAAATAAGAGGAAAAGATTTCAAAATCGCAAGCTCATAAGAAGAGGAAAAGTTATCGCGAGAAGAAGATACAAAAGCCAAAAGTATATCACCAAGAAAATTCAGAACGTATCATCCTCATTAGTGTCGTTGTAGATCTGTCACTTCCATCGCACCACCACCATCATTTCCCCTTGACAGATTGAAAGCGATTGAAGCAGAATCATGCGAAGCCGAAGACGAAAATTGGAAAAAGATGAGTGATAGTAACGGAGGAGCGAATCATGGATGAAGCATGGTCACGACGAGAAAGGTTCGATCATGGCAAATCGGAGCGACTAGAGATGATCGGTGCGGCCGCAAGTCCGCAAGGGAGAGGAAACACCTCTCTGTCATGAGAGACATGGAGACTCAACCATAGTCTCTCTTTTCTAATCCTTTTATTTACTTATACTTTTTAATTAATAAGTTTGTTTTGATTTAATAATTGGTTTTAGGATTGAGTTTAATATAATGCATTGGCTTCCATTATGCTAACACAAACAACATCAGGGCGCAGTGGTAAAGTGTGTGATTGAGTAAGCTAAGGGCATGGGTTCGACACCCACCCCTGGCTTTTTGATTTTTTTTATTTATATTTCTCATGTTTTACAGGTACAAAATAAGACGCGCTGATGATGCTTCTTAAACACCAGAATACGCCTGGTCCAGTGGAGGATAACATGTTTTTGAGACAAAGGGGGTGGGTCCAAGTCCCACCCTATGAGATTTCTTTTTACTAACCCCTTTTCTTATTTATTTCCATTAATTCATTTTTTAGTTAGAACCAATAATTAGTATTTAGGGATATAACTAGTAATTAGGTTTTCTTTGGCATATTTCTATTATTAACTAATTAATTAATTAGAATTAGGGTTTAATTAATCAATTTTTTTTCAACATTAAAATAAATTAGGTTTAGTTACTTTTTAATAAATTAATTTTTTATTTATTAAATTAATTTGGGTAATTAGTTTCTTTTATTTAATTTAATTAACTAACTTTTTTTTAATTAAAATCAATTAGTTTTTTTAGGCAAATCATCAAACGTTCTTTCATCAAGCTAAACAATATTCTCCTTTTTTTCCTTGTCACTGCTTCGTTTACTTTTATTACTGTCGCATTATTTTCCAATTATGTAACTACTACGGTTTGTAATAGTTTTAATTAAGGTGTACTGCTTTTCCCCTAATTTTGTTATTTGTACTCCCACTCCCGAAGCCTTGTAATAGCTTATGTTTACTTTCCGCACCTTTACTGTCTCACACTTTACTGCTTTATTATTGTTATTGTTGTATAATAACTAGGCATGTATGGCAAGATCTAAAAGCAATCATAGAAAACCCTAATCAAGATAAATAACTGAATTGAATCAATTTTCACACACTCACCTCTAGGGTAACCTCACTTGTTGCCTTCGAATAAAAGCAGTCATGTTCCTCGAACATGGGGACGCTTTATCAAAGACCCTCGATTAAAAAGATCATAGTCCCTCGATGACCCTTACGATGCTGCCTTCAGTAAACGATCTTAGTCCCTTACGATAAATTGCTAAAGCGCCCCTACAAGATGCCTTTATGACTGTACGATGACCCTCGCCTGTCCCTCCACATCCAATGATAGGGCTTCCTACTAACTAATGGTATGGATAACACTATCTAAGGGAGGGGGAAAATAACATGAAAGATCTTTGAGTAGGTAGATAGCTCGTAATCGCTTGCTTACAAAAACATCTTTTTTCACAAACACTTCTTCTGAAATATTTTCAAGAAAAACAAAAACTTTGTACGCATTCTTAACTTATATAAGAATCATTACAAAGTTGTCGTACTTAAATATTTTTTAAAATATTTTTAAACACACACAAAGCAAATTTTCAAAGTGAGCTAAGCGATTAAGAGCCCGTAGATAACTACGGATGAAAAGGGTGTTAACACCTTCCCTTTTCATAGCCTACCCCCCGAACTCAAAATATCTCGAATGTCTTTCCTGTTATTTTCACCCTTTCCTTTATTGGATAAAAGAAAATTCTGTGGCGACTCTTGCTATCTGCAACGTTTGTGATAAAACACAAAACCAAGTCAGTTCTCCCACTGTATTACACTTCCAAGAACACCCTTGTGTCTTTAAAATAAAGTAATCACTCAGACGGATATAATCGGACGAGCTTTCACACTTTCTTTCTTTCATACTCCGAACCTTCCAGGTTTCTTTTAAAGATATACCAATCATATAAGCACTTTACTTGAATATTATTTTGGATGAGGCTTGAGATTTCTTAAAGTTAGTCACCATTATTAGATAGTTGTAAAGATATCACTAGTGATTATAAATCCTAATTTTTTAGCTTGCTTCAGAGGATAGCTTGAGAAAACACCTTCTGCATCTTTGACCACTCGAGCTAAATTCAATCATTTTTTGACTTCATGTGTTTTTAACCTCAAAATCATTTCAAGTCTTGTTGAAACATCAAGTTTTGTCATCATCAAAACCATGACATCATCAAGGAAATTATATATTGCTTATCTATAATCTTTGAGCACTTATTGATTATAACTGCAAGCACATAGTTCCACATAACACGCCTCCAGGACGACTTCTTCTTTGTCCCCTGAGGAAGAGAAGTTAAGTTGTTTCTGAATGGAAGTCATTTGTGTAAGTATGAAATGTAATCTAATAGGGGGTGAATTATATTATGCGTTATTATCAAATTTTTCTCGATTTATGATTGTTTAGAGATGATGTTCTTATTTTTAAGAATTGATGTAAAGGATAAAGTGCTAAAAAATTAATGTTGAAAGTAAATAATGTTGAGATGTATATTAGTTCACCTTTCCAAACAAGAGGTACATCTAGTCCCCTTATAATTGTTGATACACTTTTACAGGGTAAGTATTTTCTTTATCGTATCCACAAAGATTGGGTGATACTATCGTCGTTACAGTTGAAATTGTTTTAAGCAAAGAGTATAAAAGGGTTTTAGTTTCACAATGTAACAATTGCATGAGAAGTGATAAATAACGGTAAAAAGAGTTTAGGCTTTAAAACGATTTGTAAAAGCATGTCAAGATTAGGGTTCATTAACCTAGTTCGTACTTATTTTCTTAATAAAGTATGTGAACGTATTAACAATCAATATAAACATGTATCCTCTCAATATGTTTCATCTCTAAAACGATATTGTGAGTTTTACCATATTGATACTTAGATTTTATCTCAACCTAACTATCAATATTATAACTTTGAAAGATTGATACAAGTGAATATCAACTCACAAAACTATTTCTAGAGTTTGGTTGTTGATAGATGAAAACTTAGGTCAAGATTTGAAACATATTTGTCAATAATGATCCAAATCAAACATATACCATAAAATCAAAGATATTCACCACATATTAATCATTAACTTGTTAACATACAAAGTATCAAAATAAATACATACAAAATAAAGGTTAACTGCCTCCAATCTTGACACAAGGAAGAATTTAGCTACCCATAACCATAATATCTTGAGCAATAAGTAAATAACAAAGCTTTAGAAGCATCAAACTTGAAAGGATCACAAATTGAAGCTTAAAAGCTTTGAATTTGAGTTACAAATGAAGAAAAATGACTTTTTAACCTAAAATAGCGATTTTGGGTGCTTGTAGAAAGTAGAATGATCATAAAAAATATCCAATAGCCACTTATACAAGTGCCAAAAAGTAACATCCCGCTAAGCGGGCTTACCATGCTTAGCGGGCTTGCGAAATATGTTGGTTGTGTTCAGGGGACTGTGCTAAGCGGGCTGAGCCAACTTAGTAGGCTAAAATAATGCCTCTGCCAAATGGAAAATTTCACGTAGCGCTCTTGAAGATTGGCTTAGCGGGCTTGAAGATAAAATTATCTCAAAATTGACTTTTGAGCAACCTTGCTTGATCCATGTTTGTCTAATTCTCCAAAGCTTCTCAAAAAGTTATGAAACTTACAAGAATGAGCATAAAAGTAAGCAAACCAAACTATTTACATACATAAGCTAAGGATTATTTATTTACACTAATTTGAAAGCTTAAACACTACTAATCAACAAAATAGAGTGTAAAGGACCACAAAATTATTAACAAATATATCCATATTTTGGTCCTTAACAACACCCTGTGAGAGATTTCACTATGTTAGAAATGTTACACTTGATCCAATCAGATCCTCTTAATTATCTAACTAAACACAAAGGCACGCCACCTTTGATTTCACAACCTACAGGAGAAAGTACGCCACTTTCAATTGTATACAATGATCACTCAAACCAAGTGAACAAAAAATAGAATTTGAATAAATATGAAGAGTTGAACTTTTATCAATTACAAAGTGATCAGAACTTTGTTGGTGAAACTTTTAATTATGCAATAAAAATGTGTGCAGAAATTTTCACAAAAAATAATGACTCAAGCACTTAATAAAAAATGAGAGAGTTTTGAATTTGAATTGTATAGAAAGAGGTAAAACTTTTTAAAATTTGAATCCTTAGGTATTTATACATCTATTATACCTTTTGGAAGGAGTATAATACCATGAATCAATCCCATGATTGACAAATGAAATTTAAAATTCATTAGAATCAAATTTAATGTGAAAAAGTGTCGTTGCTTCAGTGGTAACCGGTTAACACATAATCGTAACCGGTTACAACTGAAGCTTAAAAGGATTTTTCAAATTTTTTGAGGGTGTAACTGATTACAAGGTTTAGTTATCCGGTTACACTTGATAAATGTTCCAAAAATAATTATTTTTCATTCTGGTAAACGGTTAACATTTTTGTGTAATCGATTACAGCTGATGAAAAATTTGAAAATCAGTTTGTAACATCATAATCTCAAAGCCGTAACCTTCAAAAAAGAGTTTAAGGCATATGGATGAAAAATTCATGATTGTTTTGAGTACCATGATAATACATAAGGCTTAATTGTAACTTGTACCTTAACAATGAGATCAATCCTCTAAGGTCCAATGTTATCTTGACAATTGCTTGTGATCCAAGTCTTGTTACCATAACTATCTTTGAATAGAGTTTTTTTCTCATTTTTTGATAATGCATTTTGATCTTGATAGATATACTTGTCTTCATCAAAACACAAACTAATGTCGGAGAATATTATCTTCATAATCTCCCCTTTTTTATGATAAAAACCATTTGATCTTGAAATTCTTGAATATCCTTAAAGAAAATGCTTAACCCTAACTTTGATACTGTTGGTGTAAGCCCTAGAGGCCAATACTTTTGGTACTTGTATTGAATTATTTATTAATAATAAAAGGCATTTCTTTATTATGTTTTCCAAAATAATAAAGTCCCTAGAATGGTTTATTGGTTTAATGAAATGTTAAGTGTGACTTAATCATGAGATCCCATTAAACATAAGAAACTATTCTTAAAGTATCCGTAGTCAAGCTTTAATGTGAAGTGGGATAACATTAAAGCATTAAGATTATTATGAAGATAGATTGATGATCACATCTCATGGATCATAGATAAGGAGTTATCAAGTCTTGACATAGGTATGAATATTAGGAGTAATATTTATACTGGATTGACCCGTTATGAGAATACTACATAGAATGTTATGCAAAGTGTCATAAGTTATTCTCATGATGATAATGGTGTATACCACCCTTCGACCTGAAACCACTATGGACCTTAGATGTAGAGTCAAGTACTTTATTGCTGATCAAACGTCATCCGTAATCGGATGACTATAAAGATGGTTGATGGGTACTTCACAAAGCATGCTAAGGGACATGAGTGACCTAGATGGAATTTGCTCATCCTGCATAACAGGATAAATGTCTAAGGGCCCAATATTGAACTGGGCAAGGGTGACACAGTGTATGCCTTGTGTTCAATATAGACATGAGGGCAAAAGGGTAATTGTACAACACAAATATTATCACGGAAAAGGTTTGGTCAGATCACATGACATTTTCGTGACTTGGGTAACAGTGATGTGTTGCTAGATACCGCTCACTGTTTATTATATTAAATGTGTAATTTAATATAATTGCCAACGTCGCAAAAACCTACAGGGTCACACACATAAGGACAGGTTGATGAGAGATAGAATAAATAAGGAACACCGTAAGGTACGGTGCACTTAAGTATAATACGGAAAGTGGTAAGGTACCACGTGGATAAGTGATATATGGTACATCATAAGGTATGATGTCCATAAGCTTAATTGGGCTTTTAGCTTATAGCCTTAATTGCGCTTTTAGCTTGTAGCCCACACGAGTGATTCTATAAATAGATCCCTTGTGATGAAGTTTTTTCACTTGATGCATTTTCGTTTTTGACTCTCTCTCTCTCTCTCACTCAAGGTTTCCGTTCGTGATCAGCTAGCACTGTGACCGGAAGCGATCTGTTCGTGTGGACTGAGTAGAGGCGTTGTTCTTCATCAACGCTCGTGATCACGACATCAAAAGTCTGAATCGCCACAAGAGGTAAAACTTTCTATCACTGACCATGCTCATTCGTAAGGATCTCTAAAGGAAAATTTTATATTCCGCTGCGTATTGATCGCAATTTTCCTTCAGATACCCCCATTGATTTCTCCCCCTTGATCAACAAAGATTTTGGATACTTTGTTTATTTTCTGCACATATTAGAGGAAACAAGCATATACATATACACACATAACTTCTCCAACTTTTTCAATATAAAAAAGAAGGGGAAAAGGAGTATATGGATAAAAGTGAAGCATACATAAGGAAAATACATACCAAAATTCATAAAATAAGCATAATTCATAACATTCGCATAATACATAACCAGAATTCCAAAAAGATAACACACATAACATCAAAACCAAAGACATAATTTAAAGATAACATAACTTGAAGTTAAAGACACAACAAGGACATAATGCTAGACGAAACATGAAACCATAAAAAGGCACTTAAAGAAAACACACAAGAGACTCTAGCCACTTTCGTCTTCCGACTCTTCTTCACTCTCCTCTTGGTTTTGGATTTGGTTTCTTTTGAGGTCGGCTATTAATGTTAAGTAAATCAAAATAAAGTTTTTTGTTATCGTATCCATAGAGACCGGAGCGATATTACTAGCGATCAGATTATTGCTATAGTCTTAAGTTAAAGTTTTTAACAGTATTGGTTTGAGAATAGTATTTAAACGTAAATTAAACGAAATAATGTAAATGCAAGTTTAAGAAAAAGAGTAATCTTACAGGGATTGGGTTTCCTCTACCGTTTACGTATGTAATATACCGATTAATTCTGCATAACATCAATAACCATGTTTTTATTCCTATCTCCACATACTTTTCAAAGACAACATGTATGTCTACACGCAATTTCAATATTTCCCTCGGTTTGCTTAATTAATGATGTCTCAACCGATTAAACCAACCAATGGTATTTAAACTCAAGTATTCAAATGGATCTTAAACATAATTCTATGTCTAGAAATTAGTGTTTAAGTGATTCATTATCTTTGATTCATGATTCCAAATGCAATTTTCATTAACATTCAAATTCATAAGATTTTTAAGAACAAGATAGAATCGATAATCATAACAACATGCTTATATTAAAAGTATAATCGGTAAATATACATACAATTTCAGTAGAGTAATCCAATCCATAACAAGAGAGGGATTTTAGCTAGCCATTTTCATGGTAGCTTGTACAAAAAGGAAGAGTTGGAGATGAATGAGCATCAACGATGATTCCTTGCTCTTTGGTGCGTATCTAGCTCGATTATTCGATTCCCCCCCCCCCCCCCTAAGTGTCTTTTACAACTCTCCGGATCATAAATATCAACTATTACAAACTGTATATAAAACTAAAAACTGATATCCCTTCTGCACTGTACTTGGTCCTTTTTATAGTGTTTTTGGCCGCTTGTGTTCGCTAAGTGAACTATACTTCACTTAGCGAAGTGTATGTTTCTTCTTCATTCAGATTTTGAATTTAAACCGCCTCCAATAAACTGCTAAAAGTTCGCTACGTGAACCTTTACTCGCGAAGCGAACATGTCTCGTTATTCTTCGCTTCTGGCGACTGGACTGCGTTGCTTCTGATTTGGGTTTGCTAAGTGAAACGAGACTCGCTTAGCAAATCAGGCCTTTTCTATTGCTCACTTCTCTTTGCTGCAACTAACTGGCTATTTTGTTTTTCTGAGCTAAGTTTGCTTCGCGAATTAAGATCGCTTAGCGAACTTGTCTTTGTTGCAAGCTCGCTGTAGCGAAACAGGACATGATTTTTTGCCTTTTTACCATCCTTTGATCTTTTCCTACATAAGTTAAACACAATTTAGTAGATGTATCAAATTATTGTCAAAGTGTGCATAGTTCTTTGAATAAGTACTTTGTATATTCGATAAATGCTCTTTTTCGTGAGTGACTTTGAAGCATTCTTAGCATTTATCAACTATCTCAAGGTGTAGGTCATGAAACCCGGTTATGGCGAGATTCTCTATGAAGCACATCTTGTCAAAAAAGCATCTCAATAGAAATTCCACCTTCTGGTATAAGAGTTGTTGCGGAAGTAGAAGATATGGTTTATTTATGCTGGTAAATCCCATCCTTATCTTTATAAATCTCCATATTTTTATTGGCAGCCCCAACTGTGATCTCATGCTCTTTAGGATTCATTTTAAGCTTTAATTCTCCACCTAAATCAACCCGATAAAACTATAGAATTTTGTTATTAGTCTTGCATAGGGAAGTCCACCGGTAAGGCTCTTTTGGTGCAGCATATGATGCATGATTAGGTAGGAACAATTAACCTTTAACTTATTCTTAACAACATATATCACTTCCATCTCCATATCATTGATTTGGGAATGATTAGAATGATTTGGCATAAGGATGTAGGCAATGAAATAGTGAATTATTCAATCACTTATCAACAAATTTGTGAAATACAAGATTTGACGGTTTGAAGCAGAGCCAATGTTTCGTGCTCTCTTAGTGTAGATCTCATGCTCAGTTAATCTATCGATGTTGAAGTAATACTTAGTCATTTCGTAATCATCCCATTTATAAGTGAAACCTTGATGAATTCTCTCGCCTTCAAATTGAACACTTAAGTATTTTTCTAAAATCCTCAATTGACAACACAATATTAGTCCCCTTGACACAAGAGGTCACAACACAACCAGGTTCAATGGACAAATTACAGTAAAAAGTTTTAACTAAATCCAGAAAATATGGACCATAATTAGCGATAACAGTTCCTAACCCTTAAAAGTCTAGCAGTTCATAAAATCAAAGCTAGATGCGGGAAAAGTTGACATATTACCGTATTTGGGATTTGTAAGAACCTTATTTATGAATGCAAGCAGTGACTGCTTATCATTGGAAGTTTGAACCAACCTTCCTAGATTCAGAGGATCAGGACTGATGGGTTCATGACCAGTAGAATCATCAACAACTTTTCCCTTACCTCTATCTTTTCTTGAAGGAGCCATGGGTTCTGAGCTGAAAAGGGGTTTTGGGGATTTTGGTGATGTTGGTGATTTTTGGGGGTGAAGTGAGATTTAGATGGAGTGTTCAAGAGATCTGGGTGAATTTATAGAAGAGATAGGTGAGTGGCTTATTAAGGATTTCATAGGGATTTGCATGGAGGTGAATGAAGGTTTAAAGGATAGGGTTTGCCAAGAGAATGAAAGAGGAAGAGTTTTGACTAAGAAGTGTGTATCCGGCTACAACAATGCTCCCCTTTAAAAATTTTAAAAGAAAAACGAAAAAAATCGACCATGTAACTGGTTATTGGTCAAAAAAAATTTGATTTTTTTTAAAGATTTAAGGCATGGAGGCTGAGAATCATATAATAAACACATAATAACATATCATACACTACAAATATACACAAAATAATCAACTTATAAAATGAGTCATAAAACATTTACATATTTGTTAATTCACATATGAAGTTGTGAATCAACTTATAAAATGAGTCATAAAACATTTATCCTGATTAAATTTATAAAGAGGATTGTTATCATGATATTGAGTTCAGAGCTGACTTTGTGTGATCATCAAACATCATGCTCTTTCAATATTCCCAACTCCTTTCGAATTTTGAAACAAGTTATTTGGCCAATGGTTTAGTTAAGATATTCACCAATTGGTTGTGCGTATAGACGAAAGTGACTTCAACATCTCCTTTAAGCACATGATCTCATAGAAAATGATGTCGAATGTCTATATGTTTGGTTCTTGAGTGCATCATCAGATTTTTGGTTATGTTTATAGCACCTGTGTTGTCACACTTCAACATAATGCATCCAAGATTTACGTCGTAGTTACAAAGTTGTTACTTTAGCCATAGGATTTATGCAAAATAACTTCCTACTGCAGTATAGTCTGCTTTAGTTGTACTAAGAGCAACATGTGCTTCCTTTTTACAGGATCATGACACTAGAGTGTTTCCTAGGATATGACATGTATCACTTGTGCTTGTCTGGTTAATTTTGCAGTCTGTGTAATCTAAGTTAAAATAACTAATTAAATCACATACATTGTATTTAGGATACCAGAGACCGACATTTGTTGTTCCTTTGAGGTACTTCATGATTCTTTTCACATAGGCATGATGAGATTCCTCTAGATTAGGGATTTAAATCATGTATAAAGATAAACACTAAACATAATGTCAAGACAACTTACCTACATATATAGTAATGAACTAATCATACCTCGATACTTGGTGATATCTATATGAACACCAGATTCATCTTGATAAACATATGTTTCAGAACTCATTGGAGTAGCTATTTCTTTACAATTTTTCATATCAAACTTTTTCAACATTTCCTTAAAATACTTGGTTTGGTTGACGAAGATGCCATTCTATAGTTGTTTAATTTTAAGTACAAGAAAAGAGTTCATCTTACCATCATAGATATCTCGAATTCTCCTTGCATCATCATTGAAAATTCTTCACATAAATATTTATTTGTTGAGCCAAATATGATGTCGTCAACGTAGATTTGAACTTATAAAGTGTGATCCTTGATTTTCTTCATGAATAATGTAGTATCAACTTTACCTTTTTCAAATCTTCTCTCGAAAGAAAGTTTCTAAGTCTATCATAACATGCCATTGGGGCTTGATTTAAGCCATAAACAACTTTTCTCAACTTGAAAACATGTGAAGGATTCTTGAAGTCTTCAAAACTAGGAGGTTGTTTTGCGTAAACTTCTTCATTGATGTGTCCATTGAAGAAGAAACTCTTGATGTCCATTTGGAATAAGTGGAAATTTAATGAACAAGCATAAGCAACTAATGAACGAATAACTTCTAACCTTACAACCTGAGCAAATGTTTCTTCAAAGTCGATTCCTTCTTCTTGATTATAACCTTGGGCCACCAACCATGCCTTGTTTTGAACAATTATACCATTCTAATAGAGTTTGTTATTAAACACCCATTTGGTACCAATGATTTGTTTACCACTTAACCTAGGAACAAGTTCCCAAATTTGATTTCTTTCAAATTGATTTAATTCATCTTGCATGGCAAGTATCTATTGATCATCCTCTAAGGCTTCATTAATATTGGAAGGTTATATTTGGGAAACAAATGTCATATTTAAGCAAGCATCTTTGAGACTTAGTCGTTTTGAAACTCCTTTGCTAATGTCACCAATAAATTTGTCAATTAGGTGATGACGATGAGTTCTCCATTCTTAAGAAAGATCATTTTGATTATGTTCTTTTTGAATTTTTTCCTCCTCGTGCTCCGGTTAATCAATTATGTCACTTTTAGCATTGTATTCCATATGTACTTCTAAAATCTCACCATCATCATAAACAATTATATCCTCTTTAGAGGTGTTAGATTAATCAAAAGATACATGCATAGATTCTTCAATAGTTAAAGTTCTTTTATTATAAATTCTATATGTCTTACTTGAGAGAAAATAACTAAGAAAGATACCTTCATAGGATTTCTCGTCAAATTTACCGAGATTGTCTTTCTCATTATTGTGCACAAAGTTGTTAGACGCCTTATCTAGAGGGGGTGAATAGATCACCAAGCCAAAAAATAAATCCAAATAAAAATTATGGTTTTGAAATTTATTTGAAAAGAGTGCATGAGAAAGGTTTTCAAAAGTGACATCTATACGAACCAAGTTATTGGATGTCAGATATGCAAATATAAATCAAAGTATGGAATGAACACAATAATTTGGGATTTATATACTTCAATCAAGTAACACGTTATTAATTGTTTATAGCAACTTACTTGTAATACTATTTCCAATATCAATTATCAAAAGAATAAACAAAATAATTTGTCAAATACTTGGTGTGTGTAATACGGTGGGAGAACTGACTTTTGGTTTTGTATTTTATCGTAAATGTTGCGGATAGCAAGAGTCGCCAGTGACTTTTCTTTTATCCAATAAGGAAAGGGTGAAAAGAACATGTGTCATACCCCAAATTTTCCCGCCTTAGTGCTACAGTCAAACTTATTTTCGAATTTGGGTGTTACAAATATAAAATTCCTTTGATTTAATTATGTTAACATTTTGAGTTTTTAAATTTTTTTTTTACTTTCAAGTCTGTTTGAAAATATAATAATTATTTGTATTTTTGTAAAAAAACAGAAAATAATTGTTCACTGTCATATATTTTCAATTGACTTTTACTTTTGAATAAATAATATAGCACAATTGGTAAGAGAGAAAGACTGATAGACAGAAGGTAACATCCACGATTTTGCAATTATCAACGATTCATCTACGAATTCTACGATTTCATTGTTTTCCAATTCCACATCCGCTTCACATTTTTCTCAATTAGTGTTTTCTATGTTTTCAATCTTGACCGATAGAGGCTCCCTCTCTAATGTTTTTTAACTCCTTTTTATTTTCAATTTATTAATTGATATTTGTATGCTGTCTTAACCGTATGAGGATCTGACTTTTATTTACATTTTAAATCATTTTATAATTCTAACACGAAACCCTATTTTGGAGGTCATACATTCATTCTGACAATTTCTTCCACAAACCCTTTTTCTTTATGTCAAAGTCTTCGTCAACTTTATTCATAACCAAATCACCTTGCATAATACAACACATCCAATTTCAAACCATTTTACTACTATTCCATGGAAATCAGTATCTAATTACAATGAAATTTGCACAAAAAACATTCTCATATTTTTAACATCATATCTAACCATTAATCACTGCTAAAATTGTTTAGGGAAATCAGGTTCAAAATTTGTTTTCTCTAATCCATAACACTCAAAGTGATTCACAACCACAATCAAATCATTAACAAAAGGGCAGTAGAGTCCCAAAAAAAATCTAGAAGAACTGTCATGATTTTTGTCTCTGCAGAAAAAAAAGAGAATGTAGAAGCAAACCCCCAATCCACCATCACGCTCTCCAGATCGGATCTGCTCGAAACCCCATCGCTGGACCTCCTCCACGCCACTCGTCTCCGCACACTGCGTTCTCCGCAAACTCCCGGTCAACCGTCGCACACAGAATCACGCATCCTATTCACTGTTGGAGTCTGCGTCTCCAACCGTTTGCAACCACCGTTCACCATCATGTAGATCGCAACTCAGCACCACCATCCGGCCAAGCAAAATACAGGTCGAATCCCTTTTTTTTCTATTCTGATTTCTAATTATTTGTTCTTTATTTGTGATTCAAGGGATGAGTTTGCTTTTGAGCATGAAAAGATGGAGTTTGCATCAGTTTGTTTGGAGAGAGGATAAAGAAGAGATATTATAGTGGGTTTTGTTGATTTCTTCTACTGATATTGCGTTTTCTACTGTTATAGCCTTTTTTATTATTTTGTTTTTATGTACTGCCACTTGTTCATCTATGAATGGCCGTTGAAATTGGCCTTATCCTGGTTTAGTCATATATTGTAGAGTATTTAATAGAAATATTAAAACAAAGGAAAGTGACATACTGGTGAGCCGTCCAAGATGTATAAGAAAAGTGAGAATATCTACTGGTTAGTATTTGGTTTAGCTTTATGATTCACATGCTACTGTTACTATCCAAGAATTAGGTGTAACGTTTCTTTCCCTTTTCAGTTTTATTGTTATTTATTACTTTAGAAATTTTAATTATTAATTTACCATTCTATTTCATTTAGTTGAATTTTGTTGGACTTTGATCCATTTTGGATTAACTTCAATCAGGGTCGAGAATGCTATCATCACCCCCCCTAATTTACTTAGGCACCCCGAGTCTATTTATTTGTTTAGTTTAGCTTTAATTTATTTAATATATTTCATTAGTTAATTAAGTTAATTATTTATTTAGGTTAATTAGTTTTAATTAATTAAAAATATAAAATAAATAATCAAAACTCACGCAATTCTGAATATTTCATCCGCGAGCGACACGTGATCAATATCTGGCCACGTGGTGAGGAAGACTATATCAGACTTCCTCTGCATCCTTCATAACGAGAAGCACGAAGTCAATATCGGACCACGTGGTGAGGAGACTATATCAGACTCCCTGCCCCACGTCTTAATCAAATCAAATATCAAAACAGCTAACCAATTACAAACTATTTTTTCTACTAACATAATCAAAACTCAAGATTATTTTCGAAAAAGGATTAAGGAGAATTATTTCAAATTAACTGCGAACTGCGTCTACAATCACTCACCTTTCAAAACCCAGACAAGGTTCAAGGATAAATTCGAAAACAATTCTACGCGATCCTATAAAAAACACCAACCCTACGAACTACGAATTGAGACTCTGATTCCTCATAAGAGGATACGTATGCATACAATAAAAAATCATAGCGAGTTCCCCTATTAAAAAATTAGGACACTTTTTTTTCTATTTAAAACTTAAAACCCAGTTTACCCCAAACCTAAACCTAGAGCTTAGTATCCTTGTGAACAAGGTGGGTGAAAGGTGCCTAACACCTTCCTTTCGTCTAATTGAGTCTGAAACCTAGAATCTCTGTCTGCGAACCAGGGTTTTCTGTTAGATTCCCTTCACTAGGATAAAAACTAATAGTGGCGACTCTGATTTAAAAAACCAGCTGCTACAACATGAAAGACCTTTGAGAATTTTTTTGAGTTCAGGGGGGTAGGTTATGAAAAGGGAAGGTCTTAGCACCCTTTTCATCTGTAGTTAACTACAGGCTCTTAATCGCTAGCTCACTTTGAAGATTCTTTGTGAATGTGTGTTTGAAAGTATTTTGAAAATGCTTAAGTGCAACAATTTTGTAATGATTCTCATATCGTTGAGAATGCATACAAAATGTTTATTTTGACAATATTTGTTGAAAAAGTGTCATTATGTGAAAAATGTTTTGAAATGTTCGCGAGCAAGCGATTAAGAACTATCTAACTACTCAAAAGTCTTTTGTTCTTTTCCTCTTCCTTTAGATAATGTAATCTTACCATTGGTTAGTAGGAAGCCCTATCATTGGATGTATGAGGGACATGCGTGGGTCATCATACAATCATAAAGGAAACTTGTAGAATGCTTTAGCAATTTTATCGTAAGGGACTAAGATTGTTTACCGAGGCAACATGGAAGGGTCATCAAGGGACTATGATCTTTTTAACCTAGGGTCTTTGCTAAAGCGTCTCACGTTCAAGGGACATGACTGTTTTATCTGAAGGCAATAAGTGAAGTCACCCTAGAGGTGCGTGTGTGGATAGTGTTTTGATTAAGTTATTTTATCTTGTATATTAGGGTTAGCTAGCGTTTGCTTTTATCTTTCCATACACGCCTAATTACTATAAAATAATAAGTAAAAACAGTAAAAAGAAAAGAGTTTATGCTATTACAATGCTTTGGGGAAGGGGGTATAAAACCACAAAGTTGGGGGAAATAGAAAGCAGATGAGAAGCCTAATTAACTATTACAACCTTTAGCAGATACATAATTGTGAAAACTAATGCGAAAATAAGTAAAGCGCGAAGATTGTAGAAGGAAACAAAGAAATTGTTTAACGTGGAATAATTGATGATTTATCCTAATGATTAACTGATTTTAATTGAGAAAAGGGAATTAATTTAAACCTAAAATAAAAACCCTAAATTATTTTTAATGAAAATTTTTTAATAATAAAAGCTTAAAGAAACTAATTTTGATTCAATTATTATTAAAAAAGGAGTTAAATTAATTTATAAATAAAGTTAAGTTAATTTGATTTTAACTAAAAAAAGGTTAAGTTGATTTAATTTTAATTAATTAGAGAACAAATTTAATTATGTTAATTAAACAAAAATAAAAGAAATTGAAACAAAAATAAAAAAGGTGATGGGTCTGCAGAAGTAAATCCAGGGGTTGTGAAAAGAACATGAATCACTAGGCCCATTAACACCAACCTAGTATTGCGCGAGATCCAATGTGGCTGGCTCCAAGGGCTCCATGGTGCCTGCGAATCTGGGACGTTAGATCTAACTTGGTGAGTATCTGATGGTGATGACATGAGGTGTATGAGACGCGCGCTAGGCCTGCTTGCACTGGACCTCTAAGAATCACAAAATATGAAAAAAAATGTTCCACGCCTGGATCGAACTCGGGAATATGCACACAAGAGTCTTAAGGGCAAGTGCACTACCACTGGGGTTGTCTTTACATCCGTTAGCTTTAACCAATCAAAACGTATATAATATAAAATGAGTACTAAGGTCAGACAAACAAAAACATGTGCGCATGAGTGGGTCCTTATTTTTTTGAATGGACCTATTAGGAGATCACGTTGGGCCACATGTAGTCACCCACCGATCAAACCACCTTAGACGGTGGTTCCAGTCATCATCTCCGGTGATGTAAAAATCAAACCTATGAAATTCAAACGAAACAGAAAAGAAACGACCCTATTTGACTAATTAAGGTCTTGTGAATCCCATGTTGTGTTTAGTTTCGCCTAACAGTGCCTATATTGCAAGATTCGAAGCTTCAAAAGCTTCGTGCCCTAACAATGGCACGATGTTGTTTCTGCATGAAAGCTCGCATGTAAGACGTTAAAACGACTCAAATAATGTATATGAATCATGTTGGCATGCTTACAATGATTGAAATCACGCTGAAGTTTGTAAAATGAAACTCACCAACTTACCAATCAGAGCTAGTGTAAGGAATGGTTTTGGGGTTGATTCGCGATGAGTAAGGCTTGGTATTGACTCCTGGCAACCTCAGGAAGATGATATGAGGCTTGAAACAGCTTGGGAACTGCTTGAGAATAGGGTTTATATTTTCCCTAATCCTTTGATTTTTTTTGGAGGTGTTTGGAGACCATATTTTCGTGTCCTTGTCATTGGTATTCATTATGCTTATATAGGGGAGGAAATATGTCAAACAAACATGGCAAGAATCTTATACCATCATGACATGAATTATTTCCAAAAACCAATTGAAAACTTTCCAAAATAATGAAGATATACTTCCATATTGGTCTCACACGGTTTTGACATGTTTGTCATGTGTTCTTGGGCCTCTATGTGATTGAAATCAAAAACTCATACGCCTTGGCCCAATGATTTTATATTTTATTTGATTTACTTGCATTTAAAAGAATAAAAATTAAAATAAAAGAAATAAAAATTATAAAAAATATATGAATGGATTTATAGGTCCTCTAACACATTGTGAACATGTTTGAACATCAAAAGTTAGGCCCATTAGTCTAAAATTTCAAGTTTGCTCAGTTTGCTCTTCATGCATTTTACCAAAATGTCTCAAATTGAAATGGTTATACCTCTCTCAATTTTTATCTTTTGAAGGCGATCTTAGACTTTTTGGAAAGATCAAGATGTCTTCTTTAATTACTCTTTTTAGCATATTTCATTTGGAGAATTTATCTTGATGTAAGTTGCCTTGACAAAAAGTGTCTTTTGTTGACTTTTGAAATGACCTATAATCTATGGGCTCATATCTCTCAAATGAAGCTATTTTTGGACTTGAGCATACAAATACAAAGTTGTATAGAATTGAATTTCCTTAAAAATGGGCTTTGGTTGGGGAAAAGTTGATGAAGCATGTGAAAGTTATGCTTGGTCAAAGTTCAGTTGACTTCTCCTAAGGAAACCCTAATTTGGAAAATTTTGACTTTTGATGATTTGAGGGCTTTTCTTGAGGAATCATTATCAAACCTTGATCAAATGATGGATATAAATTCAAAATTTTGATGTTGATCAAAAACCTTGAAGTTTGACTGTATGCTAACCAACCATAGTTGACTTTTTACCCAATACAGTTGGTTTTCAATTATCAGAGCTATTGACTTAACAATCTTATGATGCAAGGCTTGAAACTTGACATGAACATTGTTGAAGACCTATGGAGAACCATGGAAATCACTTTAGGCCTTTGCAACCCAAAATTACTTGAAAAACACAAAACCCTAGTTGTGGACCCATTGCTTAGGAGGAAAATTTGTCTGATCAATTCTTTAGCATCCTTGAGCATTTGAGAACCCTAGAAGAATGTCTTGAATAAAATGGGAGGGAAAATTTTAGGGTACAACAACTGCCCCTGTTCAATCTTCTTAAACCTGAAGAGTTAGATTGGCATGTCCGTCTGTTGCACCCCAAAATTTGCCCTCCCATATTCTTCAATATTTGTCAAGTCAAAGCTGCAAAATTCCCCAAGGGTTGCACAGTGCAAAGGTCTCCTATACAGTCAAAACTAGGGTTTGTATTCTGATCAAGAAAAGGAAGTTTTCAAAGGCCCAATCAAGTCTCATATGCTTACAAATATGGTCAAGCATCCTCATATCAAGTTTCAAGGCATTCAGCTCAAAATTGCACAGTCAAAAACCCTAATTGCACTACAGTCAACTGTAGGGGCAAAATGGTCATTTGGCAGTCAAAAGTTCAAATTTTTGGTCAACATATCATTTTGAAGCCACAAACATCATTTGATCAATGCTTGATCATGATTCTCAAAATTTGGCTCAGAAATCATCAAAGATGCAAAAGTTTCCTTATTTGGACAGTTGAAAAAGTCAACTGAAATTGACCAGGGCATAACTTTCACATGGATTATCAGAAAAATCCCATCCAAAGCTCATTTTGAAGAGAAAGACATTTCCTACAACTCATCTTCATACTTCAAGTCCAAGAAATGCTCTCACAAAAAGTTATCAATTTCAACATTATAGGTCATTTTCAAAAGTCAACAAAAAGGGACTTTAAGTCAAAGGCCATAACTTGAGATTGGTAAATCAAAATGACATGGGACCAAAGACATTGGTTAGAGGACTCAAAGACCTCTCCAAAATGTCCAAAGACATGAGAAAAGCTTAAAAATTGAGCAAGTTATGCCTTGTGGAAGTTCGGAAATTTTTGGATATTTTGAAAAGTCAACTTTGATCCAAATGACCTAAAATTGCTAATGGGCCCATTTTTCTTCCATGATTCATCATTCTAAGCATATGCACGACCACTTGGCCCAAAGGGAAGTATTTTCTCATTTTTTATTTATTTATTTGAATTTTTATTTATATTAATTCATTTAAATCATTTAAATATGTGAAAAATATATAACTTGACCTAATAAATCTTTTCATGCATGTTTTGCCCTCAATATTTCGTGCACATTCAAAAATAGGAAGATTTGATTTGATTTGAGCATAATTTATACAAGAGCACATGGAAAAGATTGAAAACATAATGGTGAAAAATCAAATCTCCAAATCCATGAATGAAAGATATTTGGATCAATTTTGTTAACCTAATCTATTCAGTACATAAGCCTGAGTGAAAACCTAATGCTAAGACACAAAAAACTGCGCAAGAAAGCCATTGACAAACTTTGGAAAATTCTCTAAAAACTCAATTTTGAAAACAGCTTTTTAGGTCGATTCAAAGCACAAGAACCATTCCATTAGCTTCCTTGAAGGTTCCTGAACGAATTCCAATCAGAATCATCCATCACCACGCCAAGAATTGGTAAAACAAACTCAAACTGTATCAAGAAAAGTCCATGATCGTATTTTAATTTCTAGACATCCTCATAGCATTTTAATTGTAGATTCATGTTCCTTGTGAAGTTTTGAAACTAACCATGTGGTTTAATTTCGTTTTCGTGCCATATTTGGAGATTTGCCATTGATAACTTTTAGGGTTTATAGAACTGTAAATTAGGGGTTTTCAGGTACTGTAAAATTGAGACTCCAAACCACCACCATTAGCTTCAGCACGTTCAGACGAAGAGGAAACACCTATCGCGCCCAATTTATGGACACCATAGCGCTAGTCGCTATTTTCTTGAAACTGACCTTAAGCAACGCATAGAAAACCGTTGCCTCATGTTTTTGTTTTCAAGAACACGTGAAGAAGACGAGGTCGTGGCATACGCTGATTGGCGTGTTCAAAAATTCGCGCGCGTTTGCCAGCATTAATCCACTTTCTTTTTATATTATTTGTTTGTTGATTATATAACAAATTCATTGTGTGGCTCAGCTGGCAAGCGTTGATTGTAATAACGTCCAAGACCTGGGTTCGAGCCCCAGGTCTGTATAATTTGTCATATTATTTTGCAATAACCATTCCTATGCAGCGCTAACGTTCAAGGTACACCATGCGCCTCAAAATCAGGCCTTGCCACGTTCATCTCAAGAGCAATCCAAAGGTGCAGATTGGAGAACACGGTGAACCCAAGTCAGCGCAGGTGTACGTTCCCAGGAAAAGTCAACAAGGCCAGCTCCTTAATGGGCCTGGATTTCTAAAAGCATACCTCCATTTGGGGACTACCCCCCCTGGTTTGCAATTCTTTTTATTTTTTCTTCATATTTTATTTTTTCCGATTATTGTTTTATTTGCTTTATTGTTTTAATTTAATTAATTATTTTTTTTACAAAATATAAAACACATAAAAAACTCAGAAAAAGATAAGAAATATAATGATTATTTATTTTGATATTTTCTTGTAAATAAATTAGGGTTTCATTTTGGTTAAAAACTTCAATATTTTTCTTAAATAACTTAAAAAATAATTAGAACTAGGTTTAACATTTTATTTTAGTTTTAATTAATTCTTTTTCTATTAAATCTTAAAAAACATAAAAATACCAAAAAACATTTTCTTTTAAATTTAAATTTTAATTCCTTATTAATTTTAATTTTTGCAAAAGGGTCCAACGCCCTCGTTTCGTTCTTAATTTCTTATCTATTCGCATATTTATTTTATGTCATTTAAATAATTATGTATCTCTCCCGAAGCCTTGTAAACTTAATTTCTCGCACTTTATTTTATTTCTTTATTTACTTTCCGTCAAATCGGGTCCTGGATTTTAATTTTGGCGATGTGGACCCGCGCCTTTGTAATAGTTTAGAACTTTACCTTTCTCGCACTTTTTAACAGTAAATAAATGCATGCAAGAATGAATGGCCAAAAATAAAAACAAACGCATAGATCACCCTGACATGAACAAGATAAAATATCTGAATCTGACACACAAATCACACACCACCCCTAGGGTACGCCTCACTGTTGCCTTGCCTCGAAAGGTGATCGTCGAGTAGAGGATGTCTTAGTAAGTCCTCATGATCCGGGAACTTGGCATGAGGGTAGCTTCTAAGGTGTCTTCCCATTGTCCGGTGATCACCATGTCCCGAACCTTCGAATTGACCCGAACACCTCCAACGGTGGTGCTACCTACCTCTCAATGGTGGGATGGCACTACTTTAAGGACATTTACACAGACGAATTCCTTAGGGTAGGTAGGTTCTCGTAGATACTTGCTCTAATTTCAAAACAAATCAAAAATACTTTTCACACCGACACCTTTTCAAAAAGCTTTCGAAAGCAATTTTTCAAACACTCTTGAGGACTGATACAAGAGTCGAACTGAAATTTTCAAAGAAACTTTTTTAAAACCCACATTGAAAAGCAAACAAACCATTTTGAAAACACAAATGAGCAAGTATCTAAGAGCCCATGGATAACCATGGATAGAAAGGGTGCTAACACCTTCCCTTTCTATAATCTACCTCCCGAACCGAGAGCAATCTCTATAAGGAATTTTTCTGTGCTTTTGTCCTTTCCATTTGGAGAAAATAAAAGACGGTGGCGACTCTTGCTTACCGCGACATTTCGCGAACCAGCGTTAAACAGTCAGTTCCAGATCCACCGATCACAGAACTGGCGACTCTGCTGGGGACCAAACTTAAAGTGAGGTGTACCTTAGGGTAGTTCGTAACTGTGTTTTCAATTGTATTGACTTGCTTGATTTATTATTGTGGGACTGTCTTGGGAGTTCTATAGATCCTAACCCGGATCTGGGGGATACCTTCTTAGAAAGTAGCAACAAGGCTGTGAGGGAACTGTGCGGGGTATACCGACATGGTTGAAACAGTCTGCTACGTTGATGTGGCACTTTGGTGTGTACCGGTAACCCTTGAGTTCAGTCAAGGAGAGTACGGGGCCTCCGCGTGGTGTCGTGAAGCATCAACAGACCTTAGGAACCTTAATTGAACTATCTTGGCCTCTTTAGGGTAGTGAGATAACTGACTTTGGTGCAGTCCGAGGTTGGTTGACACTCGATACTACACTCAATTGAGGGTTGCTTTCCTGGAATATTTCGGTCGCCAGTTCAGTGGCTAAATCGAAACGATGAACAATGAAAGCAATCCCGTGATATTGGGAACCTTAGAACCCGGTTACTTCTAATAGGACAGGTTGAGCCCACCAACTTCAAGAGGGTAATACCCAGACCCCATGCAGGCCTAAACTCTAAGGGTTTCTCTTGTGTGACTTGTGTGCCTTCGTACTTGACTATTTGCATGCTTGTTATCTAACACAGGAATTACTTGCAGGGTTTGCTTATAGTCCTTAATGGGGACTCATAGCAGGGTTTGCTAAGTTTTTGCAGGTTTTGACCATAGTCCTTAACTAGGACTCATAACCAGGTTTACCAAGTTTCTTGCAGGGTTTGTTTTAGTCCTTAATTGAGACTCATAACAAAGTATACTGAATTTCTTGCAGGGTTTGTCTATAGTCCTTAATTGGGATTCATAACAGGGTTACTCACATTACCCCATGCATCATAACATCATACCATTGCATACATCCTAACCCATTTCAAGGATCTCAAGGGCTTGTGATGCAGGTCATGATAAACCAACATGTCTAGCAAGGGGCAAAGGGGATTTATTTTCCCCTAGCCAAGGTTGTCAGGGGCTACGACCCACTTGATATGGTGAGCTCTGACTCCTGAAGAAGGTTCCCCTAACCAAGGTTGTTTGGAAATCAAAACCAGACATGATGATTAAAGTCAGGGGCTATGACCCACTGGATATGGTGAGCCTTTGACCCTTGACGAAGAATTCTCAACAACATGGGTGTCCTTCAATCAAGCCATAGATTCCAATGCTAACAAATTTTCCTGTTTACCCCGCGAGGTCCTTGAAAACATTGCATGCATGTCACACTCATCATTGCATAACAGGTATCCTTGTTGCAGGTCACTTACCCTTCTCGCTGTTTATTTCAGCAATGGCCTTCCAACCAGACAACCGGGATCTTCTGGCTCAAGAGACTCGGTTCGGGGAAATTCTTCTAAATCTATCCAAGGGACAGGAGGAACTAAGGACACTTCTCATGGGGACCTTTGTCAGGAACAGTGCTGAGGATGAAAGGCTGAAACGTCTACAAGCTGAGGTAGACACATTGAAAAACCAGATGCTAGGGCAGAGGGCACTCATTCAAGGTTTAGCTCAGAAGCAAGGAGAGCTGAGGGCCATGATCGGTCAGCTTCATCAAGACATGAAGCAACCAGCCCAAGTCAGGGACCCAGTCCTTAATCAACTTCCAAGAAGTCAAAGGTTTGGGCCTCTCCAAGCTGCTATTACTTCACAGGTCCAACAACGACCTCGCCCAGAACAACGGGCTGATCAGAGCAAACCAGACAAGCCTAAAAGGCAGTACACCAAAATCAACATGTCGCTGGATCAAGCACTGCAACAAATGTTGAAGGCAGGGCTGATCACCTTAAAGGCTCCTCTTCGGAATCCAAACACTTCTGCTCCTAACTATCATCCCAACGATAGGTGCGCATACCATTCTGATAGCCCGGGGCATACTACGGACAACTGCTGGCCTCTCAAAAACAAGATTCAAGACATGATCGACGCTGGAGAGATTCAGTTTAAAGTACCCAAGACTCCCCACGTGATCACTGCTCCCTTGCCAAAACATGGCTAGGATTGAGAAATTTTTGTTCATTCGAATGTTCAAGTTGCGATTCTCTTTTGTTCAAACATTTACTCATGTTAAACATTGTTATTTCATTAATGCATCGCATATGTCTGTTCTGAAACAATATATTCGTATTCACTAAATGCAAATTATTTTCATATTTTTTCTGATGTTAACTCTTAAATAATAATTCTAAGCCTCTTAAGGGAGGATGACGAAAACGATACCGCGATCATTACAGTATGCTTTTGAACAAACCCCGCTGATGAGGTACAGGCATTGTTTCAATCCCTAAACACTAGAGTTATAAGGATGATAATCCCTTGTCAACCCCTCTGAGCCAAAGAAGTAGGAGTTTTTCTTTTCGAAATTTAAAACCCTTAAACATGACCTGGGGCAGGGTAGTTCTCTCAGTTGATCTAAGTGCCTAACAAATGGCACCAAAGAGATCCTTACAAAACGAAGAAAGACAGTGATGGTCCGGAACAATCATAAAGACAGGCATCCATTACCAAAATCAAAAAGCCCATTAAGTCAAAACCTACGAAAGAGACTTACAAAACTAGGGCATCCCGCTGACTGTAATTCCAAAAAAGGAAACAGTTCAGGCAAAAAAGAAAGGGATAACAAAAATCAAAAAAAAAGAAAGAGGTCCTACAAACCCTCGGCAAAAAAGGAGATGACTGCCTATTCAAATAAACGTTCAATATCTGAACCATCATTGGAACATCAGGACAAAAACTCAAATAAGGTCAAACGCACGATCAGCTGAGTTTAGGTTGGGAGAACATCACGAAGAGCGGGTGGGTACAAATAATTTGAGCCTTTATCCTTTGTTTCTTAAACCGTGAACCAGGCCACGTTATAACCCTTAAAAGTCCTAGCTGAAGCATGGGTTAATTCGAAAGCATACTGTTACAAAAGGTATCCTGACTCCTTAAGGCTCGCTGTAAAAATTTTGAGTTGACATCACGTTTTACAAACATTCATTTGTTTTATGAAAAAAGAATGCATTTTTCAAAATCTTCAAGACAGACATAGGCTTTGCATTTTTAACATAATTTTGTTTGCATATGACTTTTTGTTTGAACAGCAGGGAAGTTCGCACGATGAATACCTAGTGAACAAAAGCACTCCCAAACAAGGGGCATGACATGATCATTGTCCGTCATCTGGGGCAGTTAAGTCAAGATTCGGAGAATCTCTCAACAATGCCAAATAGCCTAAGGCAAATCTCCGTCTAAGTCACTCGGGGCATTGGACGATCAAACGAAGATCTTCTGGTGGCATGGCAACACAACAACAGAGGGCAACTCCCTACCTTCTGAAAGCACGGACATAGTCGAAAAAATACTGCGCATAATCAAAGACCCGCTAGGTTGACATGCCTAGGCAAAAATTAGGGCTTCCCGGCGAACCAAAAGGGTTCGGGCAAAAATAAGGGATGAAATGAAAAATCTGTACACCCGGCAAGTCGAAAACCTGAAAGGGCGGCTTGGGCAAAAATGGGTATCCCGGTGGACTGAAAACCCGAAAGGGCGGTCCAGGCAAAAATTAGGGATCAAAGCGTACGACTATGACCTGTCACCTCGTCACCTGCCTACCAGAAGAAGGTCTGTCCATCAACAAGCTATCAGCACCTCTTAGGTCTTCCTCTCCCACCTCAGAAACAGGGGCAATAAGGAGTTGTCTAAGAGCAATCTAATTGTTCTGTCGTCCAAGGTATCAAGGTAGGTTCAGCTAAAGAACACAATCAAATGTCTTAATTCCCCAGAGAGTGAGCCAGCAAGTCAGTGCACTCTCCCCGAGCAAAGTTACAACCAAACCTTATGGAAGTTGGGTATCCTCCAGCAGATCCCAACATTCCCAGCAGCATACATATTCTTAACAAGCATCCCCGACAGTCTTGGTCTAAAGATTGTTCCCCGACGGCGTATCAACATTCAAAGGGATCATTTCCCCGACATAGTTCAAAACTTCCCCAGAAGAGTCCAATCCAGTTTCCCCAGGAAAGTTGGAATTCGTATCCCCAAGCAGTGAGCTTATCCCCAGTAAATTCTGGAAGCTTAGCAGAGCACGAACGCGTCGTCCGGCTTGATTTAAAGAGTTATTTCCTTAACAGGATATAACTGGGTTATCCTCAGCCAAAAGCCACGGACAGAGCGTCCTCGACATAGTCCTCGTATCCCCAGCGAAGTCTATCAACACTTCTAACAACAAGGGTATCCCCAGCAACTATTATCACAATTCAGCAAAGGCATCCCCCTTCCCACAGAGTATTGCTTCCCAGCATAGTCACAAGAGTATCTTTTCTCCCCGCAGAATCTTCCATTTGCCAAGTTTATTCCGCAACGGAGTCATCTTCTCCTACCGGTATTCTTGCAGTTATCATCCCCAGCGGAAGAAAAATTTATTCCTCAACATCAGCCCAGGATACGACTTCCCGACACCCGTCAAGGATTTACTTTCCTAGACGAAAACATACATTCATAAAACATCACATACATCATTATAACATGCATAGACGCATCATATCATACGAATCTCATTTATGTTGAGAACATCATCGCTTAATCCATATCATGCATTGCATATGACTGACTTTTACCTTTCAGGAAAGATCCAATTAAATGCTTAGATGTTCCAAAACCTTCTCTGGTTCAGTCAGATCGACCCTAAGATCTCCCTGATGCTTATCCAGTTGAAGATATTCCAAGACCTTGTCCGGTTCAGTTAAATCGACCCTAAGATTTTCCTGATGCTTATCCAGTCAAAGGCCTTCTCTGGTTCAGTCAGATCGACCCCAAGATCTCCCTGATGCTTATCCAGTTGAAGATATTCCAAGACCTTGTCCGGTTCAGTTAAATCGACCCTAAGATTTTCCTGGTGCTTATCCAGTCAAAGGCCTTCTCTGGTTCAGTCAGATCGACCCCAAGATCTCCCTGATGCTTATCCAGTTGAAGATATTCCAAGACCTTGTCCGGTTCAGTTAAATCGACCCTAAGATTTTCCTGATGCTTATCCAGTCAAAGGCCTTCTTTGGTTCAGTTAGATCGACCCTAAGATCTCCCTGATGCTTATCCAGTTGAAGATATTTCAAGACCTAGACCGGTTCAGTTAAATCGACCCTAAGATTTTCCTGATGCTTATCCAGTCAAAGGCCTTCTCTGGTTCAGTCAGATCGACCCTAAGATCTCCCTGATGCTTATCCAGTTGAAGATATTTCAAGACCTAGACCGGTTCAGTTAAATCGACCCTAAGATTTTCCTGATGCTTATCCAGTCAAAGGCCTTCTCTGGTTCAGTCAGATCGACCCCAAGATCTCCCTGATGCTTATCCAGTTGAAGATATTCCAAGACCTTGTCCGGTTCAGTTAAATCGACCCTAAGATTTTCCTGATGCTTATCCAGTCAAAGGCCTTCTCTGGTTCAGTCAGATCGACCCTAAGATCTCCCTGATGCTTATCCAGTTGAAGATATTTCAAGACCTAGACCGGTTCAGTTAAATCGACCCTAAGATTTTCCTGATGCTTATCCAGTCAAAGGCCTTCTCTGGTTCAGTCAGATCGACCCTAAGATCTCCCTGATGCTTATCCAGTTGAAGATATTTCAAGACCTAGACCGGTTCAGTTAAATCGACCCTAAGATTTTCCTGATGCTTATCCAGTCTAAGGCCTTCTCTGGTTCAGTCAGATCGACCCTAAGATCTCCCTGATGCTTATCCAGTTGAAGATATTTCAAGACCTTGTCCGGTTCAGTTAAATCGACCCTAAGATTTTCCTGATGCTTATCTAGTCAAAGGCCTTCTTTGGTTCAGTCAGATCGACCCTAAGATCTCCCTGATTCTTATCCCAGTAAAGACACCCAAGATTTTTCTCAACGAGCGTTGTTGAAGTTAAAGTCACCCAAGGTTCTCTTACCATTCACGCTAAGACAGTAACCATCCCTGGTTCATTCATCGCCGTTTGAAGCTCCAGACTCAGCTCCTGTAACCAGTCAGGACATATCTATGCCAAGCATCTAAAATCAGCTCCTGCAACGTGTCAGGTACTCATTTGTTCTTTTGCAGGTATGTAGGTTCTCGCTAAGGAATCTCTTACGCGATCAACATCCAGATGGCATCTATAAACCCATCATCCTATCCAGCAATCTCCAAATGGCATCCATAAGCCCATTCCCCCCACCACACTGCCACTATGTGAGCGCAAATTTCTGGGCACTCTAGTGTTCAATCATCTTCCACCCTCGGATTACGAAAGGCACGTCAGCCAATCTGCATCCTCAGGTCTAAGAAGATTGAACAGGGGCAACTGTTGCACCCCAAAATTTGCCCTCCCATATTCTTCAATATTTGTCAAGTCAAAGCTGCAAAATTCCCCAAGGGTTGCACAGTGCAAAGGTCTCCTATACAGTCAAAACTAGGGTTTGTGTTCTGATCAAGAAAAGGAAGTTTTCAAAGGCCCAATCAAGTCTCATATGCTTACAAATATGGTCAAGCATCCTCATATCAAGTTTCAAGGCATTCAGCTCAAAATTGCACAGTCAAAAACCCTAATTGCACTACAGTCAACTGTAGGGGCAAAATGGTCATTTGGCAGTCAAAAGTTCAAATTTTTGGTCAACATATCATTTTGAAGCCACAAACATCATTTGATCAATGCTTGATCATGATTCTCAAAATTTGGCTCAGAAATCATCAAAGATGCAAAAGTTTCCTTATTTGGACAGCTGAAAAAGTCAACTGAAATTGACCAGGGCATAACTTTCACATGGATTATCAGAAAAATCCCATCCAAAGCTCATTTTGAAGATAAAGACATTTCCTACAACTCATCTTCATACTTCAAGTCCAAGAAATTCTCTCACAAAAAGTTATCAATTTCAACATTATAGGTCATTTTCAAAAGTCAACAAAAAGGGACTTTAAGTCAAAGGCCATAACTTGAGATTGGTAAATCAAAATGACATGGGACCAAAGACATTGGTTAGAGGACTCAAAGACCTCTCCAAAATGTCCAAAGACATGAGAAAAGCTTAAAAATTGAGCAAGTTATGCCTTGTGGAAGTTCGGAAATATTTGGATATTTTGAAAAGTCAACTTTGATCCAAATGACCTAAAATTGCTAATGGGCCCATTTTTCTTCCATGATTCATCATTCTAAGCATATGCACGACCACTTGGCCCAAAGGGAAGTATTTTCTCATTATTTATTTATTTATTTGAATTTTTATTTATATTAATTCATTTAAATCATTTAAATATGTGAAAAATATATAACTTGACCTAATAAATCTTTTCATGCATGTTTTGCCCTCAATATTTCGTGCACATTCAAAAATAGGAAGATTTGATTTGATTTGAGCATAATTGATACAAGAGCACATGGAAAAGATTGAAAACATAATGGTGAAAAATCAAATCTCCAAATCCATGAATGAAAGATATTTGGATCAATTTTGTTAACCTAATCTATTCAGTACATAAGCCTGAGTGAAAACCTAATGCTAAGACACAAAAAACTGCGCAAGAAAGCCATTGACAAACTTTGGAAAATTCTCTAAAAACTCAATTCTGAAAACAGCTTTTTAGGTCGATTCAAAGCACAAGAACCATTCCATTAGCTTCCTTGAAGGTTCCTGAACGAATTCCAATCAGAATCATCCATCACCACGCCAAGAATTGGTAAAACAAACTCAAACTGTATCAAGAAAAGTCCATGATCGTATTTTAATTTCTAGACATCCTCATAGCATTTTAATTGTAGATTCATGTTCCTTGTGAAGTTTTGAAACTAACCATGTGGTTTAATTTCGTTTTCGTGCCATATTTGGAGATTTGCCATTGATAACTTTTAGGGTTTATAGAACTGTAAATTAGGGGTTTTCAGGTACTGTAAAATTGAGACTCCAAACCACCACCATTAGCTCCAGCACGTTCAGACGAAGAGGAAACACCTATCGCGCCCAATTTATGGACACCATAGCGCTAGTCGCTATTTTCTTGAAACTGACCTTAAGCAACGCATAGAAAACCGTTGCCTCATGTTTTTGTTTTCAGGAACACGTGAAGAAGACGAGGTCGTGGCATACGCTGATTGGCGTGTTCAAAAATTCGCGCGCGTTTGCCAGCATTAATCCACTTTCTTTTTATATTATTTGTTTGTTGATTATATAACAAATTCATTGTGTGGCTCAGCTGGCAAGCGTTGATTGTAATAACGTCCAAGACCTGGGTTCGAGCCCCAGGTCTGTATAATTTGTCATATTATTTTGCAATAACCATTCCTATGCAGCGCTAACGTTCAAGGTACACCATGCGCCTCAAAATCAGGCCTTGCCACGTTCATCTCAAGAGCAATCCAAAGGTGCAGATTGGAGAACACGGTGAACCCAAGTCAGCGCAGGTGTACGTTCCCAGGAAAAGTCAACAAGGCCAGCTCCTTAATGGGCCTGGATTTCTAAAAGCATACCTCCATTTGGGGACTACCCCCCCTGGTTTGCAATTCTTTTTATTTTTTCTTCATATTTTATTTTTTCCGATTATTGTTTTATTTGCTTTATTGTTTTAATTTAATTAATTATTTTTTTTACAAAATATAAAACACATAAAAAACTCAGAAAAAGATAAGAAATATAATGATTATTTATTTTGATATTTTCTTGTAAATAAATTAGGGTTTCATTTTGGTTAAAAACTTCAATATTTTTCTTAAATAACTTAAAAAATAATTAGAACTAGGTTTAACATTTTATTTTAGTTTTAATTAATTCTTTTTCTATTAAATCTTAAAAAACATAAAAATACCAAAAAACATTTTCTTTTAAATTTTAATTTTAATTCCTTATTAATTTTAATTTTTGCAAAAGGGTCCAACGCCCTCGTTTCGTTCTTAATTTCTTATCTATTCGCATATTTATTTTATGTCATTTAAATAATTATGTATCTCTCCCGAAGCCTTGTAAACTTAATTTCTCGCACTTTATTTTATTTCTTTATTTACTTTCCGTCAAATCGGGTCCTGGATTTTAATTTTGGCGATGTGGACCCGCGCCTTTGTAATAGTTTAGAACTTTACCTTTCTCGCACTTTTTAACAGTAAATAAATGCATGCAAGAATGAATGGCCAAAAATAAAAACAAACGCATAGATCACCCTGACATGAACAAGATAAAATATCTGAATCTGACACACAAATCACACACCACCCCTAGGGTACGCCTCACTGTTGCCTTGCCTCGAAAGGTGATCGTCGAGTAGAGGATGTCTTAGTAAGTCCTCATGATCCGGGAACCTGGCATGAGGGTAGCTTCTAAGGTGTCTTCCCATTGCTCCGGTGATCACCATGTCCCGAACCTTCGAATTGACCCGAACACCTCCAATGGTGGTGCTACCTACCTCTCAATGGTGGGATGGCACTACTTTAAGGACATTTACACAGACGAATTCCTTAGGGTAGGTAGGTTCTCGTAGATACTTGCTCTAATTTCAAAACAAATCAAAAATACTTTTCACACCGACACCTTTTCAAAAAGCTTTCGAAAGCAATTTTTCAAACACTCTTGAGGACTGATACAAGAGTCGAACTGAAATTTTCAAAGAAACTTTTTTAAAACCCACATTGAAAAGCAAACAAACCATTTTGAAAACACAAATGAGCAAGTATCTAAGAGCCCATGGATAACCATGGATAGAAAGGGTGCTAACACCTTCCCTTTCTATAATCTACCTCCCGAACCGAGAGCAATCTCTATAAGGAATTTTTCTGTGCTTTTGTCCTTTCCATTTGGAGAAAATAAAAGACGGTGGCGACTCTTGCTTACCGCGACATTTCGCGAACCAGCGTTAAACAGTCAGTTCCAGATCCACCGATCACACCGTCATTCGTGACTTGAAGGTGGGAGATGATTGAACACTTAAGTGTCCAGAAATTTGTACTCACACATGCACCAAGTAACACTGTTGGTTGATTATATCGAGAATGGGCTTAAAGATGCCATTTGGAGAGGTGGCAGAGATGGGCTTATAGATTCCATCCAGGATCACTGTTGATAAGAAAATCATACTAAGTATACGCCCAACTTTGTCTTAGAAGATGTATTTGGAATGAGTCTACACCTAACTTTGTCCAAAAGAATAATCAGAATAAATCTACGCTCAATTTTATCTGAACCAAAAGATATCTATGCCCGACTTTAACTAAGAGAGGTATCGGAAAGAGTCTACGCCTGAATTTTCCAAAAAGAGCATCAGAAAGATATCTATGCCTGATTTCATCCGAACTAGAAGATGTATACGCCCGACTTCAACTAAAAAAGGTACAAGAAAGCGTCTACGTATGACTTTTTCCAAAAAGAGCATCAGAAAGAAATCTACGACTGATTTCATCCGAACTAGAAGATGTCTACGCCCGACTTTAAATAGAAAAGGTACCAGAAAGAGTATACATCTGACTTTCTCCAAAAAAGAGCATCAGAAAGAAATCTACGCTTGATTTCATCTGAACTAGAAGATGTCTACGCCCAAATTTAACTAGAAAAGGTACCTGAAAGAGTCTACGTCTGACTTTTTCCAAAAAGAGCATCAGAAAGAAATCTACGCTTAATTTCATTCGAACTAGAAGATGTCTACGCCCAACTTCAACTAGAAATGGTACCGAAAGAGTCTACGTCTGACTTTTTCCAAAAAGAGCATCAGAAAGAAATCTATGTCTGATTTCATCCGAACTAGAAGATGTCTAAACCCGACTTCAACTAGAAAAGGTGCTGGAAAGAGTCTACATCTGACTTTTTCCAAAAAGAGCATCAGAACAAAATCTACGTCTGATTTCATCCGAACTAGAAGATGTATATTCTCGACTTCAACTAAGAGAGGTACTAGAAAGAGTCTATGCCCGACTTTTCCAAAAAGAGCATCATAAATAAATCTATGATTGATTTCATTCGAACTAGAAGATGTCTACGTCCGACTTCAACTAGGAGAGGTGGTCTTTTAGCATGACCTTCTGGGGAAAGTGCTTAAGTAGCTATTTGTCAAATATAGCCTCTGAGGAATCTGCTTATAGATTTTTACCTGAAAAGATAAAGAGTTAATTGTATGCAATGTCATGATGTATAAAATGCATTGCGTAATGATATTCTCAAAATAAAATGAGTGTACTATATGTATTTTGTATGCATATGCTATGATGTTTGTATATGATGTATGAATGTGAGATGTTGTTGAAGTGTATTAGTGTCTTCGTGCAACATCTTTAACTGGGAAAATAAATCTCCGACTGTTACTGGGGATGAAGAATATATATATCTTCAATCTTGATAGGGATTCCTGCTTTTTGTTTGAGGAAACTCCACTGGGAAACATTGATTTCTGTCTGGGGAGAAGGGTTCGAGAACATTGGTCATTCATTGCTCTACTATGGATTTTAATTCTTATATACTCTGACTAGGGATAAAAGAGATGGATAAACTCTAGAAGTGCTGTCTGACCGAGTTTCTGATATGGATGTCGACTCATCTAGAGAGGATAAGGTTAAAAGATATTCGAGCCTTCTGTAGCAACTCTTTGGGGGTAGTGGTTTGAACTGCCCCTTATTGGAGAGAGAAATTTTACCGGTGATCTGTAGTATTTATAGAAATAGACTCAAGCCAGGGAGACTGAACTCCGCTAGGGAAATAAACCCTGCTTGGGAAGATAAACCCTATTGGGGAAATAAACCCTAAACTTTGACGGAGGATGTTGTACCCCAATTTTTGCCCCTAAGATCCCTTTACCATACCATATTGATTCAATCACAACAAGATCACATTAGGGCTTTTGGTTCTCCTTCATATCTTTAGCTTTGCTCTTTGAGGAATCACCAAGAACCTTGACTTGTTTTTCTTGTGTAATAATTCATGTTTTTTTTTACTTTCCTTTTAATTAATAAAATGTAATGTTGGTTTGTCTTACTTGTCAACAATGCAGGTAAAGGCAATGGGGCTTAGCAAGTTGATCCACGGGTTCATGAGTTTATTTCCATGACCTAGTCAATGAAGCTTGAGAAGTTCAAACCTCAACATTGAAGTTGTTTTGGAAGGGATGGCATGTGTGATCGGTGGATCTGGAACTGACTGTTTAACGCTGGTTCGCGAAATGTCGCGGAAGCAAGAGTCGCCACCGTCTTTTATTTTCTCCAAATGGAAAGGACAAAAGCACAGAAAAATTCCTTAAAGAGATTGCTCTCGGTTCGGGAGGTAGATTATAGAAAGGGAAGGTGTTAGCACCCTTTCTATCCATGGTTATCCATGGGCTCTTAGATACTTGCTCACTTGTGTTTTCAAAATTGTTTGTTTGCTTTTCAATGTGGGTTTTAAAAAGTTTCTTTGAAAATTCCAGTTCGACTCTTGTATCGGTCCTCAAGAGTGTTTGAAAAATTGCTTTCGAAAGCTTTTTGAAAATGTGTTGGTGTGAAAAGTATTTTTGAATTTGTTTTTAAATTTAGAGCAAGTATCTACGAGAACCTACCTACCCTAAGGAATTCATCTGTGTAAATGTCCTTTAAAGTAGTGCCATCCCACCATTGAGAGGTAGGTAGCACCACCGTTGGAGGTGTTCAGGTCAATTCGAGGTTCGGGACATGGTGATCACCAGAGCAATAGGAAGACACCTTAGAAGCTACCCTCATGCCAGGTTCCCGGATCATGAGGACTTACTAAGACATCCTCTACTCGACGATCACCTTTCGAGGCAAGGCAACAATGAGGCGTACCCTAGGGGTGGTGTGTGCGAATTATGTGTCAGATTCAGTTATTTGTTTGTCTTGCCATGCATTGGTGATCTACGCTTGATTTTATTTTGTCCATACAGTCTTTCATGCTTTTGATTATCAGTTAAAAATTGCGAGGAAAAGTAAATCTAAAGCTATTACAAATGGCGCGGGTCCACATCGCCAAAATTAACCAGGACCCGATTTGACGGAAAGTAAATAAATTGAAAGCAAATAAAGAATTAAAAGGGCGAGAAGTAATTTACATGGCTTTGGGAGAGGTACATAATTATTCAAACGAAATAAAATAAATATGCAAAGAAATAAGAAATTACGAACGAGGGCGTTGGACCCTTTTGCAAAAATCAAATTAATGATGAAGTTAATTAATTAAAAAAAGATGTTTTTGGTATTTTTAATATTTTAGGATTTAATAGAAAAAATTAATTGCAATTAAACGCTAACCCTAATTCTATTTTATTTTAATTTATTAAGAAGACGTTAAAATTTAACCTAAATTAGACCTAATTTTTATATACAATTTTAATTATGAAAATAAATAAAATAAATAATATTATTGTGAAAAAGAAAAATTAAAAGGAATAAAACATTTATTAAACCTAGTTCTATATTTTTTAGATTTTTGTTATGAAAGAAATAAAATTAAAACCCTAATTTAAACTAATTAATTACATGCATTTATTTACAAGAAATATTAAAATAAAATATTTATTATATTTAATTCTTTTTTGATTTTTTATGATATTTTGTATTTTTATAAAAAATAATTAATTAACTAAAAAGTAATAATTAAAATGAAAATAGAATTAAAGAGAAATAAAGAAAGCAAAGGAATTATGCAAACCTAGGGGGTTCAGACCCCAAATTAGGAGGTATGGCCTTGGTAATTCAGGCCCAATGTCCTTCAGGTCTGTTTGACTTTCCCACTAGCGTGCAGCAAGGTTGACCTGAGTTTATGATGTTCCTCCACTCTATGCCTTTGATTTGATCTCCAGGGGCACGTGGATGGATAGATGATGAAGGAATATGATGTTCCTCAATATGATGCCTGCATGTGATGATGAATTGGAAAATAATATGGAAATAACGTAGACCTGGGACTCGAACCCAGGTCTTGGATGTGAACACACTCAACGCTTGCCAGCTGAACCACTGAAACCTTTTGTTAACTAAATAAACAACAAATAATAAAATGTGAAACTACGCGTTAGTGGATTAAAGCGCGCGAATTTCAAACCAGCGTATCACGTTTTGCCACGGACTCATCTTCTTCACCATCCCTGAAACACAAAATATTAAGCAACGATTTTATACGCGTTTTGTTAGATGGCTTTTGGGAAAATAGCGATTAGCACTAGGGCAATCATAAATTAGGCGCGATGGGTGGTTTGTGATCGTTCAGACTTGCTGATTACAATCATGGCATTCTTGAAGGCCAATTTTTCTTGGTTTTAAAATCCCCAATTAGAGGTCCTGTAAACCCTAAAATTCAAACATGGTGAAATCGTGTATACAGCATAAAAATGCAATTAAACGCATTGGTTAGTTTCAAGACAAGATAATAATCATGAATCAATGAATAAAAGTTACAAAAGATGCGTAAATCATGATGCACGATTATGAATTTTCCATAAAATATCTTGAATGCTGTATACCAATTCTTTGCGTTTTGATGGATGTTAGTGATTGGAATATGTTCAGTAGACCTTGAGGAAGCTAATGGAACAAGAATTGAGACCTGAATCGTCCTGGAAGGCTGTTTTCAGAATTGACTTTGTGGAGAAAAATTTCAAGTTTGTTAATGGTTTTCTAGAGCAGCTGTGCGTGTCCATTCTCATTAGGGTTGTGATCACGCATTTGTATTGAGTGAATTAGGTCAAGAGAAGTAGAACAAATCCAATGCAATGATGGTTTTTAAAAATTTGATTTTAAGGATCTTTTTCATATCTTTTTCCATGCAATTTTGTGTCAATTAGGATCCAATCAAACCAAATCTTCCCATATTTGAATGTGCACGAACTATTGAGTCTAAAACATGTGCAAAAAGATTTATTAGGTTAAGTTAAGTATTTTTCACATATTTAATTGATTTAAATGAATTAATATAAATAAAAATTCAAATAAATAAATAAAAAATGAGAAAATACTTCCCTTTGGGCCAAGTGGTCGTGCACATGTCATGGATGATGAATTATGGAAGAAAAATGGGCCCATTAGCAATTTTAGGTCATTTGAATCAATGTTGACTTTTCAAAATATCCAAAAATTTCCCAACTTCCACAAGGCATAACTTGCTCAATTTTTAAGCCTTTCTCATGTTCTTGGACATTTTGGAAAGGTCTTTGAGTCCTCTAACCAATGCCTTTGGTCCCATGTCATTTTGATTTACCAATCTCAAATTATGGCCTTTGACTTAAAGTCCTTTTTTGTTGACTTTTGAAAATGACCTATAATGTTGAAATTGATAACTTTTTGTGAGAGCATTTCTTGGACTTGAAGTATGAAGATGAGTTGTAGGAAATGTCTTTCTCTTCAAAATGAGCTTTGGATGGAATTTTTCTGATAATCCATGTGAAAGTTATGCCCTGGTCAATTTCAGTTGACTTTTTCAGCTGTCCAAATAAGGAAACTTTTGCATCTTAATGATTTCTGAGCCAAACTTTGAGAATCATGATCAAGCATTGATCAAATGATGTTTGTGGCTTCAAAATGATATGTTGACCAAAAATTTGAACTTTTGACTGTCAAATGACCATTTTGTCCCTACAGTTGACTGTAGTGCAATTAGGGTTTTTGATTGTGCAATTTTGTGCTGAATGTCTTGAAACTTGATATGAGGATGCTTGACCATATTTGTAGGCATATGAGACTTGATTGGACCTTTGAAAACTTCATTTTCTTGATCAGAACACAAACCCTAGTTTTGACTGCTTAGGAGACCTTTGCACTGTGCAACCCTTAGGGAATTTTGAAGCTTGGCTTGGCAATTTCTTGGAGAATATGGGAGGGAAAATTTTGGGGTACAACAGCATGGAAAGGTTATTTTGGTTCACTACATTTCCAAGTTATCAAGATTTGATCCAAAAAGTACAAGGGGTTGATTGAAAAATAGTCATGGTTGGACAAGATCTTGTTCCCATTGGTCACAGGTGCATATTTATCTCAATTATCAAGATATGGAAGTGGTTGTGGTTGCTATGAGTTATCATTATCATCCTAAACAACTTATATTTACAAAGAATTGGTTTTGGTACAAGAAGTTTGTTCAAAATTGTCAAAGTTCCTCAAGGTACGTTTCTTAATCTAGGAGCTAGGGTTTTGAACTTCAAAGGAGTATATCTTGCCCATATTTTGGTATTTTTGAGTGATTCCAAATACATCCTTATCTCCAAATGGATATCAACAAGTCACTTCAAAAGTTTCGAGGAGTTTTCATGTGGAAGAAACTTGATGATGACGAAAGATTACAAGTCCTCTAGATGAACCCCCCAATTTCTCAAGTTTGACATCAAATGATTATAACTTGGTCAATTTTTATCACCTTGAGCCCATTAATTTTCCATAATGATCTTGAAGATGTGAAATTTATGCCTTCTTTTATGTGCAAAGTGAGAAAATGGATGGAAATTTCCTTAACGATACAAAATATTATAGGTCATTTCATGATTTTTTGCCCACTTCAACAATTCATAACTCTCTCAATTTTTTGGAGATTTTGAATGGTTCAAGTTACAAAATGTCATTCAAGATATCTATTTCATTCCATATTTTTTGGTCAAGAGCAAATTCCAAGTAGAAGGCTATGTTTGGATGCAAGACATTATAGATCACATTTGAAGAAGAATTTGAAATATTTCTAAGTATGGAAAGTCAACCCTTTTTCTCCAACTTTGACTCAACACATCTTTTAGCTCAAGCATCCATTTGATTCAATTCTTTTTCCATTGCAAAGCTTGTAACCTCATCTTTCTAAAGCATCAAGAATCATGCCTTAAGACCCGTTGAGCTGAGAATACCATTGGATTGAATTGGTAACTTGGAACTGAAGTTTTCCCATAAGTCAGAATTTGAAGTCTTTGTTTTGGCTTCTAATCACAAGTTTTCCACGCATTTATGCCTCTAAACATGTTTAATGAAGTTCCAGAATTGAATACCATTTTGAAGTTTCTTGTTTGCAAATTCACACGATTTACCTCCAAACTTCATCATTTCACACGCTTGGACATTCCATTTGATTCCCTATAAATAAATGGTCATCTCCCATTCATTTCCTCAAGCTTAGATATCCAGAGTCACCCTGCCAAACTTGTTCCCTAACTCAGAATTCAACAACTTCAAAATCCATTCTCAAGCCTTTTTCAATCCAATTTTTTCATCAACTCACCTTCCTTGATCTTCCCTGAAACTAACCATATAATTACATTTAAGAATCGTGCCCTATATTTCTCCATAGAAGTTCAGTTTTAGAGCTCTGCAACTCAACTTCAATAGGTAGATTCCTTCATCAATTATTCAAAACTTTGATATCATTGTGATGCTCTCATTGCCCTGGTTCTAGTCGCAACACTTACTTCTTACTGGAAACACGTTTTGACCATGAAATTTCAAATCCCTTTTCAAAACTTTCTTTCCAAATTGCTTGAGCTATAATTTATATAAATTTGGCGCGAGGGTGTAGTTGTCTTCGTCTTGAAGAGACGAAGCGAATGTCATAGGTCTGAGCTTCTGATTTTACAGTTTGAGAGACTTGCAATTCACGTTGGCTGAAGGTTAAAGATGACAACGTGTCATCTTCCAACCAATGATGGCACGCCACTTGTTATTTTTTAATTCTGATTTAATAATTGATTCAGTACTTTATTCACTAATGACCATGATATGCACAATGCGCCAGATCCCTTGGATTTGATTACTAACGCGTTTTGACTCTCATCCAATGGTCCACATATTTTTGACTTTTATTTTATTTTCTGACTTTTTATATTTAATTGTTTTAAACTTCAAAAAATCATAGAAAATCCATTTTTAGTCCAAAAAATTATGAAAAATATTTTTGATTATTCACTTTCTGATTTTCATTTTTTCACAATTTAATTTTGTGTTTTGGTATTTTTTATAAATTTACACTTTATTGGAATTGTTTTAAATGTTTAAAAATACTTTTATACATTTTTAAATTCTGAAAAAATTATGGAATGATCCAATGATATTGTGACAAATATTGGCAATCTTATTTTATTTTTGTTTCTGACTTTGCTATTTTTTAAAATCATTTTTGGTTTATTTTACCCCTTTTAATTTTAAAAATAGTTTTTGACTTAAAAAAATTTCAACAAAATTTATAAAATTATTTTAGTTCATTTCTGATTTTTCTATGGTCTTACTTTTATTTCTTGATTAATTTGGACATAGTTGATATTTTTCTCTTTTATTTTTATTTTTTAACATTATTTTTAAACCTTTTTGTATATATTAAAATGTAATATTATTTTGTGATTATTTTCTGGCTAATCTTGGATTAAATTTTTGATCGTGAACTTTATTAACATCATTGGATCCATGGTGTTGAGTCTAACTCCATAAATATGGATGAATGATTTTAATAATAGTTTGATTAAATTTAATCTAAAAATGGTTTGTATATTCTCTCCCATCACTCTTCATCTCATCCCCTTCTTATTGCACTAAATGTTGTTGGAGCATGATCTCTATATCATGTCTCAAAACAAATGGCTCATAGATTGCTATTGACCGGCCTCAAAATAGGTGCGACTTCTATATAAGTCCACTTACGATTGCTTAACATTGCGCTAAATTTTGTCCCGATTCAGATAAATGATCATTCGTGGCCCAAACTTATGTTTGCAAGCCCAAGTATGTTAATTTGATCTCTTTGATCCAATAACCTTGAGATTTATTGTGTGGAGGCTTTGGTTCTACCAATCCTCTAATGGATCTACAATACATTTGGTCAACGCAGATCACTTAAACATCGTTGATCATTAAATGATACTCATAAGGATTTCAAATGGATGATATACTTGACAAAAAGCAAATGCAACTTGTTGTGTGGAGGCTTTGGTTCTACCAATCCTCTAATGAGTTCCAAATGCAAGTTTAAAGATGATCATCCAACTAACCACTAATCACTAATAATTGATTTTATTTTGTGTTTTTATTTTATGTTCTTTACTTTATGCACCATTTACTTTTAGCATTTACATTTCATGCTATTTTTCATCTTTGCTCACTTGAGCCCCTTTATATTCTTGTCATTTTTTTATTTTGCTCACTTGAGCTTTTATTTTCTTTTAAAGACACCTAATAATCAACATAAACCCTAAAAATCTTTAATGATAGTTGGACTATTTGGTTACTACCCTTGGCATTATGGAGCATTGGACTTTTTGGACTTAGGATTAGAAACCTTGGCCTATGATTGAAGACCTTGTGATCTTATTTGATTATTTTGTCTGGAGCTCTTGAGGTTTACCTCAAGACATTGGGTTGTTTGTTTTGTGTGCAGGTTATTGTGATTACACCCTTTGTTTGTAATCTGGAATTCACCCGTATACAGCCGTTACTCTGCCCAATTTTCGTGAAGACTTATAACACTTGAACTTTGGTTCTCTCAAGAGGTCTAGTACATTTGCTTGTTTGGTTTCAATCCAAAGAATGGGAATTCTATTTTGGCTCATAATATCAAGTATTGGCTTCTTGTTGGTTAGATGTTTCTTATCCTTAGCTTTTACCTTATGATTTAGGATAGCCTCTTCTTCTCCTCCCATCTTCTTTAATTTCAAAAATTTTCTCCCCCCTTTTGAAAATTCTTCTTGTTTTAAACTTGAATTACTTTTATAATAAACTTGGACTTAGGTCCATGCATTTTGAAACATTTTCATAAATAAACTCCAATAAACTTAACAATACTTTGACATTTTTGTGAGAATACTAAAAGTCAATCAATCTCATTTCAAACCATTTTGCCACTTTGGCTTTTATCTTTAAACTTTTCTCAAAAGATTGAACTCTTGTCAATCCTTGTAGTGATGCAAACAACTATACTTCTACAATATTTAGTAAAAAGAGATATTTTCTACTGGGTGTTGAGTGAGACATTGTTGATTTTAAAATCCAAGCCATATCCTCCACTTTGAGATGATGCAAATTCTCCTTTCTCATGGTTGTGGGTAGTAGGTATGTCTCCCACACGGACAATGACGATGATGTTTTATCTCATAAAATTGACCAACACATTTGTGTTTTAAAATTTTTAAAAGTGGAACTATGTGTACCTTGATCCCATATTGCACGAAAAGGTGGTACGTAGGAACTAAAGGTTCGCAACCACGTCGGGTGAAAAAATAATAAATATATTTCTTTTCTCACCTCCACCATCTATTTTATACAACATATTTCATAGCCAAAATATACGGATTTTTCAAAGAGGTTCCTGCAGAGTACCGTAGATGTTTAGGGTTCTAATACCTTCCCTTTGCATAGCCAACCCCCTTACCTTGAATCTTTCTCCCTCTTTTTGGGTTATTCTCTCTTTTCCCATTCCTTTGGAAACAATAAAGCGCAGTGGCGATTTTGATTTTGATTTGTATAAGTCTAGTCAATCCAATGGCTTAGTCTTGAACATTTCTATCGCTACAGAAAAATGGTGACTTCACTGGGGACAGATTGACCTTTTGCTGGTCCATCCCTAAGTGGGTTGAGCCTATCTTTGTTTGTATCTATATATTTGTTATTATTGTTTTTGTGTTATATGTTGTATATATGTTTGTCTGGATTTTCCTTGTTTTCAGGGTGCTTGGTGATTACTTATAAGTCCTATACCCGAACTTGGACAAACTTTAAGATAGGACGGGCGATATAGTCATGTTAACTTTGAGGGAGTAATCCCAAAAAAGGAGGAATGAGATCCCCCACTCAGTGGAGGCCCCTTTGACTGTAGTGTTGTTTACCGAGTAATCGGGAAGACGTACTGCTTTCGACATGGGAGCATGCTGAAACTGAGGACCGTAGAATACCTAACCCATCTTGGCCTTTTAGGTGTAGTGCAGAAGCTATAACGGAGTAATCCAGAAATAGTTGTCATGCGATACTACGCTCGGACAAGTTTTTCTTGAGAATATAACTAATTACTGAGTTAATCGGGAAGTTGGTAATATCCGAAGGAAGGATGTAGACTCTGGGAACCTCTAGAACCTTGTTCGGAGGGTGATAACTTTTAGACCAATACCTTATGGGTAGTACCTTCGACCTCATGCTCGTGACGTTGAACCTATGAACCCTATATGTGTGATCTTGTGTGTGATTTCTACATCATGCATCCATGCACTCATAAGCATCTTTTAGAGAAATCTTATTTCAAGGGTTTTAAAAGTTGACCATTTGTGAATATCTCAGGCACTTTTAACCATGGATTATGGAAAGAGAAAGACCGGGAAGTACATTTTCAAGGATCCCAAGATAGATTAGTTGATCAGTCTAATTCCCGAGATCGAGTGTTCTGTAGACTTTCGAAAGAAGTATGGATCCATTATTCCTCTCATGAAGCTGAAGATGAAGGAAGGTATTCTCTTGACCTTGGTCTAGTTCTATGATCCGATGTATCATTGCTTTACTTTTCCCGACTATCAGTTGATGCCTACACTGGAGGAGTATTCTTATTTATTGGATTTACCTGTTATCAATCGTGTTCCTTTTACTGGTTTAGAGGGTGAGCCAAAACCACATGAGATTGCTGCTTTGATTCATCTGGGAAAGTCTGAGGTGGAAGCCCATATGACTATTAAAGGAGTGATTAGAGGATTACCAGCTCAGTTCTTATTGGAGAAAGCTTATTACTTTGCCAGGATGAAGAGTACATTCGCTTTTGAGGCCATCTTTGCTCTACTTGCTTACGTGTTGTTCTTATTTCCTAATGTGGACAAGTTTGTTGACATTAATGCTATCAGGATCTTCATGATTGGAAACCCAGTTCCTACCTTATTGGGTGATGCTTATTACTCTATTCATCTTCGGAATTATTATCATGGGGGATGATTATCTGTTGCACGTCTCTGTTGTACCGGTGGTTCATCTCTCATATGCCTCAGTCTGATGCTTTTTGGGATGTCAAGAAAGAACCTCGTTGGGATCCTAAGATCATGGCACTTACTCGCTCAGATATTGATTGGTATCATCGAGCTTACCAGGATATATAGATTATTGATAGTTGTGGTATTTTCCTCAATGTACCTCTTCTTGGTACAAAGGGAGGAATTAACTATAACCTTGTTCTTGTACGACGAAAGCTTGGCTATCCGATGAGGGATAAACCAAATAGTATTCATTTGAGTAGTTTCTTTATGAAGGATGGAGAAGACCATAGGGAAGCTAGGGAGCAGATTGCGAAGGTCTGGTGTCACATTCATAAGAAGAGTAGGAAGGATTTGGGACCTAGGGGTGTTGTTTCTTTGGAGCCATATCTTCAGTGGGTCCGAATGAGAGCTATTCAGTTGAAGATGCCGTATTCCCAGGAAACACCTATGTCTGATCTGTTTGTAAAGACCACTCCTCCCTTATTAGATGATTTAGAAGAGTTGTAGCTCACTTTGGTCAGGATGCAACAGGAAAAGGACGCTTGGAAGAATAAGTGCCAAACTTTAGAGATTTCCTATAGAGCAGACTTGAAGGAGAAAGAAGACTTGATTGAGATCCTTGAGAGTCGAGCGGTAGAGACTATGGAGAGGCAAGGGGATTTATTTTCTCCTAAGCCTCAATCAGATGCTGATCACCCACTTCCTGATTTAGGTGATTGGAAGGAGGTTGCCATCAGACATGCGGAAGAAAACCAGATGTTGAAGGCTCAGATTACCAGGCTCACAGGGAAGCGCCAGCGTATAGAGTGATCTCCATCAGTTTTACTTCTCAGGTTTTTAGATTTTTATTTCATCTTGTACTTGGGATCATTGAAACTTGTAATCCATTTTGGAATTGTTATAATACAATTTTTTAGTATTACAAATGCGTTATTACTTTGATATTTGCAATATGTCCACAAATTTTAAATCCCTTGAAATATTAAATAAAATCATGTGCATTGCATATCATGCATCATATTGTATATATTTCTTGCATTTGTTATGCATATCCAGGTGTCTTACCAAGCTTCTTTATTTCGTTCATCAAGCTGACTCACCACTAGAAGGTTTCTTCTTTGAAAGTCGACATGGCTAATCTGACTACTCTGATGGAAGCTCTGGTGGCTGCTCAGAATCAGCCACCGAGTGTCCAACCTCACCCAACAAGGGCAACTATTGAAGCTCCGACTGTTCTCGTATCTGCTACTCCAGCTGCTGTTCAGAATCGCATGCCTCAAGGTTATCTGTGGGGAATACTAGAGAATTTTAAACCTGAAGGTTTCAATCTTAGTCCTCAAGATACTTCCGTTTGTTAATGATGATGTATGTCGTCCTTTCCCTCCACCGAGTGAAGAATTGGGTCTTTATGACAGAATGGATGATTTTCAAGAGCAGTTTGACAAGATGCAAAGAGAGATGAAGGCCCTCAGGGGAAAAGAGATATTTGGGCAGAATGTGAATGAGCTATGCTTGGTCCCGAATGTTAAGATACCTGCTAAGTTTAAGGTCCCGGAGTTTGAGAAGTACAAGGGTAACACTTGCCCTCGTGCTCATTTGGTGATGTACGTGAGGAGAATGTCTACCCATACTGATGATCAGCGTCTGCTGATTCACTTTTTTCAAGATAGTTTGATTGGTGCTGCGCTAAAGTGGTATGTGAGTTTGGATAGCGCCAATATCCATACTTTCAATGATTTGGGAGAAGAATTCATCAAACAATACAAGTACAACATGGACATGGCGCCTGACTGTGATTAACTCAGGGACATGGTTCAGAAAGACAGGGAATCATTGAAAGAGTATGCACAGAGATAGCGTGAGGTAGCCACCCAAGTGATTCCTCCCATGGAAGAGAAGGAGATGAATAATATTTTCTTGAAAATGCTGGGTGCTTTCTACTACGAAAAGATGGTGGCAAGTGCGCCAAATGATTTTACTGAAATGGTAGGAATGGGTATCCGCTTAGAAGAGGCTGTAAGAGAGGGCCGCTTAACAAATAGTGAAAGTTTTGGAGGTGTGAAGAAACCATCTTATGGGTTTACCAAGAAGAAGGAAGGGGATGCAAATGTTGTTATGCAAGAGAGGAGGGTTAATACCCCTAGAAGGAATTATCAGCATTATCAGCAAGTCGCCTCAGTTATTCCAGTTGTAGGTACCGCTCCAACTACCGTTGCTTATCAGAGACCGTCCCAGCAGGGGAATCAAGGGTATAATCAGAGAAGGGAGATTTATGACCCTATTCCTATGAGCTATACAGAGTTACTACCGGCATTGATTCAGAAGAAGTTGGTCCAGACCCGACCACCTCCCGTCATACCATCACCATTGCCTTAGTATTACAAAGCAGACCAAACATGTGCTTTTCATCAGGGAGCACCAGGGCATAATGTTGAGAATTGTTATCCTTTGAAGACTAAGGTGCATAAGTTGGTGAAGTCTAGTGTTCTATATTTCAAGGATGTGGGACCTAATGTGAAAGACAATCCTCTACCCAAGCATGGGGAAGTAAATGCTGTGAATATGGTGGCCGGTTGTCCAGGCGACTTCTAGATTTATGATATTAATCTGGTTAGAGGAGATTTGGTTAAAATGAATGCAAACCTTTGTGACTTTAGCTACTATACGCATGACCATTCCGGTTGTACTATTTGCAGTACAGATATACAGGGTTGCGATAAGATAAAGGCTGATTTACAAGAGATGATGGATGAGGGCCTAATCCACATAATCAGGCCTATGGAAGAGTATGAAGAGGAGGTGAATATGGTTTCTGGATGTCCTAGAGAATTCAGAATTTTTGATGTAGAGTATATGAATGAAGACCTTGTGCAATTGCATGCTACCTTCTGCTATATGGTTGACCATATGGAACACCAATATGGATCTTGCCGAGTTTGCTGTCGAGATTCCCGAGGATGTTCAATCGTGAAGAAGGGTGTTCAGTTATTGTTAGACAATGGAATTATCAAGGTTACAAGTCAAAGGGATGATTACCATAAAGTTGATATGGTTGAGGTTTATTTGATGGCAGAAGGGTCAGATGAAGAGTATGTCTCTGCAGATGAGTATTTCTCCTCAGATGAGGATTTGTTTTCCAGAAATGACTCAATAATAACTGATTATGTTGAAGAAGGGGTAAAATTCATTGTACCTTGTTTTAGGGAATCCTCCCATCTTGAAGTTGAGTATTATAGCAAGCCAGTTGTTACCCCATTGGTAATTAGTTTACCAGGTCCTATCCCCTACAAGTCAGATAAGGTTGTGCCTTACAAATACAACGCTACAATCTTAGAGGATGGAGTGGAAGTTCCCATCCAGCCAATGCCTGATGTTGGGAATATTGCTGAAAATAGCAGGGTGACCCGTAGAAGTCGTGTGTTTGCACCAGTTGTTCGAAGAGATGTTAGTGATGGAAAGAAATTCGCTGAGAATGTTGAATCCAAGAAGGCTACGAGTGAGACTAGTGGGGCTGCATTAGAGAAATAAGTGGATGATATTTTGAAGATAATCAAGATGAGCGACTACAGAATTGTAGATCATCTACTGCTGACTCCTCCAAAAATATCTATCTTAGCTTTATTAATGAACTCTTCTGCTCACAAAGAATCCTTGATGAGGGTATTGGACCAAGCTTTTGTGGAAAGTGATATGCCAATAGACCAATTCAGCAGTGTAATATGGAACATTACGTCATGTAATAACTTGAGTTTCTACAATGATGAATTACCAGATGAAGGAAGGAATCACAACTTGGCCCTCCACATCTCTATGAACTGCAAGAATGATTCACTATCCAATGTGCTGATTGATAATGGATCCGCATTGAATGTTATACCGAGGAGTACGCTTATGAAGTTGAAATATCAAGGAACACTTATGCGCCCGAGTGACATCCTTGTGAAAGCGTTCGATAGATCAAGGAAATCTGTTATTGGTGAAGTGGACTTGCCTATTCATATAGGACCACATTTGTTTTAGATTACTTTCCAGGTCATGGACATTGTTCCTGCTTATAGCTGTTTGTCGGGACGACTGTGGATTCATGAGGCAGGGGCTGTTAGTTCAACTTTACACCAGAAACTGAAGTTTGTACGTGAAGGGAAAATAGTGATCATAAATGGGGAACAAGCATTATTGATATCTGATTTGTCCTCTTTCAGCATTGTGGAGGCGGATGAAGCTCCTGCTGGAACCCAGTTCTAAGAATTATCCATTGACAATATAAGAGGAAATGAGAATTCCATGGTTTCACTTAAGGATGCGCAGCAGGTTGTACGTAAGGGTCATAGTGAAGTGTGGGGATGGATTGTGGATCCACCTGTGAACAAGAACAGAGCTGGCTTGGGGTTCTCTTTGAATAATGAAAAAGGTAAGGGCATGAAGCCGAAGTCTGCTGCAAGCAAGTATCAATACATCTTTTGTAGCGGGGGTTATCTTCATCCAACTGTTTCCAGGATCAATGCCATTGTGGAAGATGAAGCAGAGCAGGAAAGGCCGAATTATGTGACCCACAGAGTTAGGATCCAGAACTGGATCACCATTGATGTTCCTTCTTGCATACATGTTTCAACGTAATTTGTTTTGTTAATATTTTTGAAAAGCTTTCACTCTGCCCAATGTGAAAGTATTAATATTGTATGGGCTTATCTGTCGGCTTTGATTTTTAAAATCAATAATAAAAGTTGTCTTTGTTTCCCAAATTGTTTCTTTATTTTATGATTTTTCTCGGAAAATGGTAATAAAAAAAACTTCAAAATAAATAATAACTGAAATTCAATCTGTATGATCACTTGTTATATGTGTCAGTTTCTAAAAGCAATCATAAATCATATGTGCAGATTAATTAAAAAACCCGTTGAATACAATGACCCTGCACCCTCTCCCAACTTTGAATGTCCTGTGTATGGGGCTGAAGAAGAAGATTATGATGATATTCCAGAAGAGGTCTCACGGTTGCTTGAGCACGAGGAAAATACCATTCATCCATATAAAGAGCCATTGGAAGTGATCAATTTGGGTTCAGAAGAAGATCCGAAGGAAGTCAAGATTGGCGCATTGCTGCATCCTGATGTGAAGAGCAGGTTGATTGAGCTATTGAAAGATTATGTGGATATTTTTGCTTGGTCTTATCAAGATATGCCTGGTCTAGATACACATATTATGGAGCACCGTTTACCATTGAAGCCATAGTGTCTGCCAATCAAACAAAAGTTGAGAAGAACTCACCCATATATGGAAGTAAAAATCAAAAAGGAGGTTCTAAAGCAGATTAATGCTGGTTTTCTTGTGACGTCAGTGTATCCTCAAGGGATTGCAAATATTTTCCCAGTACCAAAAAAATAAGGAAAAGTCCACATGTGTGTAGATTACAGAGATCTAAATAAAGCTAGTCCAAAAGATTATTTTCCATTGCCACACATTGATATGTTAGTGGATAGCATAGCAAAATTCAATGTATTCTCGTTCATGGACGGATTTTCCGGGTATAATCAAATAAGAATGGCTCTGGAGGACATGGAAAAAACAATGTTTATCACACCCTAGGGAACATTCTGTTACAGAGTGATGCCCTTCGGGTTGAAGAACACTGGTGCAATGTACCAGAGGGCTATGACAACCCTATTCCATGATCTGATGCACAAGGAAATCGAAGTATATGTTGATGATATGATTTCAAAATCCCAGAATGAAGAAGGGCATGTAGAAGATTTGTTGAAGTTGTTTCAGCGTTTGAGGAAGTATCATCTCCGCTTGAATCCAAATAAATGCACCTTCGGTGTTCGATCAGGGAAATTGCTGGGTTTCATTGTTAGCAAGAAAGGAATTGAAGTTGAACCTGATAAAGTCAAAGCAATTCAAGATATGCCAGCACCAAAAACTGAAAAGCAAGTCATAGGTTTCCTCGGGCATTTGAATTATATTTCTAGATTCATTTCCCACATGACTGCAACATGTGAACCGATCTTTAAGTTATTAAAGAAAGATCAAGGTTGTGTATGGACGGATGACTGCCAATGGGCATTTGAAAGTATTAAAGAATATCTGCTTGAACCTCCTATCTTGCTCCCTTCTGTCGAAGGAAGACCGTTGATTATGTATATGACAGTGTTTGATAATTCCATGGGTTGTACTCTGGGACAACAAAATGAAACAGGGAAGAAAGAGTTTACCATTTATTACCTCAGTAAAAAGTTCACTGATTATGAGTCGCGGTATTCCATGATGGAAAAGACATGTTGTGCTTTGGCCTGGGCAACAAAGCGTTTGCGGCAGTATATGTTGAATCACACTACTTGGTTGATCTCCAAAATGGACCCAATCAAGTACATTTTTGAAAATCCTGCTATTACTGGGAGAATTGCCCACTGGCAGATGTTGCTATCTGAATATGATATCGAATATCGAACTCAAAAAGCTATTAAAAGCAGTGTGTTGGAAGATTATCTTGCTCACCAACCAATGGAGGATCATCAGTCTGTAGAGTATGATTTCCCCGATGAGGATGTGATGTTCCTGAAAGTGAAAGATTATGATGAACCATTTCCTGAGGAGGGTCCTGACCCTGAATCTCGTTGGAGTATGATATCTGATGGAGCTGTGAATGCTTATGGTAAAGGAATTGGTGCTGTGATTGTCACTCCACATGGGTCGCACATTCCTTTTAGTACTAATAATATGGAAAAATGCGAGGCTTGCATCATGGGTCTCGAAGAATCTATTGATCTCAGAATTAAAAATCTAGATGTGCATGGTGATTCAGCTTTGGTAATAAATCAGATTAAAGGAGAATGAGATACTCGTCACCCCGGCTTGATCCTTTACAAAGATTATGCTAGAAGATTGTTACCATTCTTTAATAAAGTTGAATTCCATCACATTCCTAGAGATGAAAATCAGATGGCGGATGCTCTGGCACCTCTGGATTCTATGTACCAAGTGAATACTTGGAATGATATACCTCGAATTATGGTTCGGAGACTGGATAGGCCCGCTCATGTGTTTACAACAGAGGAGGTATCAGATGAAAAACCTTGGTATCATGATATCAAGCATTTTCTTCAGACTCGGGAATAGCCGATTGGTGCTTCGAAGAAAGATAGAAAGACACTGAGAAGATTGGCTGGCAGTTTCTTCCTCAGTGAAAATGTGTTGTATAAAAGAAATTATGACATGGTCTTGCTCAGATGCGTGGATAGACACGAAGCAGACATGTTGATGCATGAGGTTCATGAAGGTTCATTTGGCACTCATGCCAATGGATATTCGATGGCTAAAAAGATGCTAAGGGCAGGTTACTATTGGCTGACAATGGAATCTGATTGTTATAAATTTTCAAAGAAGTGTCATAAATGCTAGGTTTATGCAGATAAGGTCCATGTGTCTCCGACACTTCTCAATGTGATCTCTTCCCATGGCCTTTCTCTATGTGGGGTATTGACATGATTGGGATGATAGAACCCAAAGCTTCGAATGGACACCATTTTATCTTGGTAGCAATTGATTACTTCACCAAGTGGGTAGAAGCTGCTTCATATGCCAATGTTACTAAACATGTGGTTGTGTGCTTCATCAAGAATAATCTTATATGTCAGTATGGTGTGCCGAGCAGAAGTATCACCGACAATGGCTCAAATCTGAACAATAAAATGATGACAGAACTGTGCAAAGAATTCAAGATTGTCCATCATAATTCATCTCTATACAGGCCAAAGATGAATGGGGCTGTTGAAGCTGCTAATAAGAATATCAAGAAGATTATCCAGAAAATGGTCGTTACTTATAAGGATTGGCATGAAATCCTCCCTTTTTCTTTGCATGGATATCGAACATCTGTCTGCACTTCAATAGGAGCAACCCCGTTCTCCCTGGTGTATGGAATGGAAGCTGTACTCCCAATCGAGGTTGAGATTCCCTCTTTGCGTGTGATAATCGAAACCAAGTTGTCAGAGGTTGAATGGGTCCAGAACTGGTTTGACCAATTGAATCTGATCGAAGAGAAAAGGATGACAACTTTATGTCATGGACAGTTATATAAGAAAAGGATAAAGAAAGCTTTTGATAAGAAGGTCAAACCTCGTAAAATCAGAGAAGGCAACCTCGTGCTCATGAAGATCATGTCTTTCAACACTGATTCTAGGGGCAAGTGGACTCTCAACTTTGAAGGACCATATGTTGTCAAGAAAGCCTTCTCTGGCGGTGCATTAATTCTTGAAACTATGGATGGCGAGGAGTTCCCACGTCCCATGAATGCTGATGCAGTCAAGAAATACTTCGCCTAAAGAAATAAAAGAACAACCCGCTAAGTTGAAAACCCGAAAGGGAGGCTTAGGCAAAAAAAGAGCGTCTCGGTAGGCCGAAAACCTGAAAGGGAGGCTTAGGCAAAAAAAGAGCGTCTCGGTAGGCCGAAAACCCGAAAGGGCGGTCTAGGAAAAAATTAGAGACATAAACAGAATAAATTTCCCGCTAAGCTGAAAACCCGCAAGGGCAGTTTAGGCAAAAGTTAGGGACTTTCTTGGAAAGTAACTACATCAGACAAGACTTGATCGTTGGAGCAACAATCTTATCGGATCCTCATCACAACTTCAACAGAAGTTGCTGCTCAAGATTTCAAAAGTTGTTAGAGGAGATAGTGGTCATTGTATCTCAATGTATATTTTCCATTATATATTACCATTTTTCGAACTTTGTAGTTATCCATGGAGTCTCACCATCCGCAGAGTACCATTCTATTAATGAAATTTGAGCTTTTAACCAATTCTTTATATTTCTTATTTTATTTAGCTTGCAAAGACTCCATTTATTATTGATAATAACTTTCAAAGAAAAAAGATTAAATAACAAAATCGATTTTTCAAAAAAGAATTTACAATTCGCTTTTACCTTGGAATCTGTGATGAAATAATGGCAACAAAATGGTGATCCCAGGAATGGACAAACCCCAGTTTGTTTTAAGAAGTTTTTGTTCCCCTCGGGAAGGTTTACTCAGGATGATTTGCCGTATTGGGTTCGTGACTCCAGTATCCTTGGTCAAGTTTGGATTCATTTCTCCTCTTTTCTGAATTTTCATGATGTAAAGTCTCAATCCGAGATTTTTTCCAGTGAAGTTTTCGTTCGGTCTAATGGAAGTTCTTTTTCCCGAGAAGTTGGTACCATAATCACTCTTGAAGAGCGCAGGTCCCTGGTTTCGCTAGTGAAGAACATATTGTGGTTTTCCCTTTGAATATGTGGTGTTAATCTCCCCAATGAAGTAGGCCTGAATTCCCCAGTGAATGTTTTGATGATTTGGTGTCCATCTGCTTTACTTGAGTCTGGTTTTGCAATCCCCAGTAGAAGTGTTACTTTTGAAAATGTTTGTTTCCCCGGTGAATCCTGGAGAAAGATGTTTTATCCCTATATCTGTACTATTTTATCACTTTGTTTTGTTTACTTCTAGATTATGTTTCTCCCCAATAAAGCTAAAGAAGGCAGTAGGTTTTGTTTCCTCAGTTGGCATCTACTTTTTCTTGGAATGATCATCCTGGATGTGGTTTAGCCGAGTGTTGTTTGTGCCAGAGTTGGTTTTGCTTGGTTACTCCCAGGGTTGTGTATCTGTTTTGTCAGCATACACACGATAACACTCATACATTCATACATACATCATGCATAGCTAAAATTGGAAAATCATTGTTTGTTGACATTTTTTTATGTTTTGTTGACATATCACCCTGTTTTGCAGAGTTACACTGTCCTCTCTTCCATAGAGTGTTGGCCTTAAGAAGAGAGCGTATATTCTTTCAATTTCCCCACTAAGTTATCCCTCGTGGAAGATTTTTGCTTTAGCCTTCCTATACATCTCCTTGTTTGGATGGATTTGGTTTTCCCTCTTGAGTTTATTTCTCAAAGGATGTATTTTGGTTGAATGTTGCATTCCAGTTTATTTCTCGTTTGAATCAGTGGTTCCATAACAATATTATTTACTTTGGATTTCTGAAAGCTTCGAGTTTTGGTTTGTGCATTTATTTTGCACAAGAAGACTTTGTCTCCTCAGCAGGAATATCATGGCATTTCCCCATGAAGTCATATTTATTTCCCCAGGAAGCCATATTTCTATCCCTGGAAACTCATTTCTTTTTACAACCCTCCATGACAACAAGTAGCATGTCTCTTTATTTGAGAAACTTGTGCTTCCCTGTAAAAGTCGACGTAACCTTTTTGCTATCTCCTATATGAGTGGACAGTTTGCAGTTCGTCGTCAGTTTAAGCCAGTGGAGGGCAAGACTTTTAAATACGCAGAAACAGATCGTTGTGAAATCTTTGCAAGTGAAAGTCTCTTTATTTGAGACAACCTACATCTTACCCTTTCCAGGAAATTGCCTCGGTTAAAGAAGAATTTGAGACCCGTTCTAGGCGAAATTCTAGAATTCTAGGGAAACTTGTTATCTTTTTGCTACCCTCAGTGAACGTTGGTAGTTCATCGTCAGTGAATGGAGATGCTATTATATATTTCCTCTCTACCTTCAGTGAAAGTTGGTAGATCACCATCAGTGAAAGTTGGTGTTTGTTATCTTTTTGCTACCCTCAGTGAACATTGGTAGTTCATCGTCAGTGAAGGGTGGTGCTATGATATATTCTCTTTCTAACTTCAGTGAAAGTTGGTAGGTCATTGGCAGTGAACGTCGATGATTGTTATCTTTTTTCTACCCTCAGTGAATGTTGGTAGTTCATCGTCAGTGAATGGCGGTGCTATGATATATTTTCTCTCTACCTTTAGTTAAAGTTGTTAGGTCATTGGCAGTGAACATCGATGATTGTTATCTTTTTTCTACCCTTAGTGAATGTTGGTAGTTCATCGTCAGTGAACAGCGATGCTATGATATATTTTCTCTACCTTCAGTGAAAGTTGGTAGATCACCATCAATGAAAGTTGGTGTTTGTTATCTTTTTGCTACCCTTAGTGAATGTTGGTAGTTCATTGTCAGTGAACGGTGATGCTATGATATTTCTTTTCTTTCTACCTTCAGTGAAAGTTGGTAGATCATCATCAGTGAACAACAGTGTTATGATCTATTCTCTTTCTACCTTCAGTGAAAGTTGGTAGGTCATTGGCAGTGAACATCGATGATTGTTATCTTTTTTCTACCCTCAGTGAATGTTGGTAGTTCATCGTCAGTGAACAGCGATGCTATGATATTTCTTTTCCTTCTACCTTCAGTGAATGTTGGTAGCTCACCGTCAGTGAACATCGGTGTTGATATTTCTTTTCCTTCTACCTTCAGTGAATGTTGGTAGCTTTACCTCAAGTAGGAGTTGGTGTATCCTTTAACCATTTTACGATCCTCTCTGACTCAGGTCTTTTGATCCACCAGTGATTTATTTTCCTGGTCGGGTCGCTCCCTTATTTCTTTATTATTGTTACATCCCCAATGGTGTTTTGTGTCCCTTTGGATTTGTCCATGTGCACTCACATTCATAAGCATTGCATGGCATCTTAGGGCCAAAAATAGGGTTTGTTTTATATTTAAGTATCTTCGATCGCATCGACAAGAAGATTTTTAACCTTCGTATCTCCGGATAGAAGAAACTTAAATAAGGGCAGCTGTTGTACCCCAATTTTCCCCCTAATATCCCTTTACCATACCATATTGATTCAATCACAACAAGATCACATTAGGGCTTTTGGTTATCCTTCCTATCTTTAGCTTTGCTCTTTGAGGAATCACCAAGCACCTTGACTTGTTTTTCTTGTGTAATCATTAATTTTTTTTGTTTTGACTTTCCTTTTAATTAATAAAATGCAATTTTGGTTTGTCTTACTTGTAAACAATGCAGGTAAAGGCAATGAGGCTTAGCAAGTTGATCCATGGGTTCATGAGTTTATTTCCATGACCTAGTCAATGAAGCTTGAGAAGTTCAAACCTCACTGTTGAAGTTGTTTTGGAAGGGATGGCATGGCAAGGTTATTTTGGTTCACTACATTTCCAAGTTATCAAGATTTGATCCAAAAAGTACAAGGGGTTGATTGAAAAATAGTCATGGTTGGACAAGATCTTGTTCCCATTGGTCATAAGTGCATATTTCTCTCAATTATCAAGATATGGAAGTGGTTATGGTTGCTATGAGTTCTCATTATCATCCTTAACAACTTATTTTACAAAGCATTGGTCTTGGTACAAGAAGTTTGTTCAAAATTGTCAAAGTTCCTCAAGGCATGTTTCTTAATCTAGGAGTTAGGGTTTTGAACTTCAAAGGAGTATATCTTGCCCATCTTTTGGTATTTTCGAGTGATTCCAAAGACATCCTTCTCTTTTAAGGTATATCCATAATTTACTTCAAAAGTTCCAAGGAGTTTTCACGTGGAAGAAACTTGATGATGAATAAATATTACAAGTCCTCTAGATGATCCCCCAATTTCTCAAGTTTAAGTTCAAATGATCATAACTTGGTCAATTTTTATCACCTTGAGCCCATTCTTTTTCCAAAATGATCTTGAATATGTGAACTTTATGCCTTATTTTATGTGAAAAGTGAGAAACTGGATGGAAATTTCCTTAAGGATACAAAATATTATAGGTCATTTCATGATTTTTTGCCCACTCCAACAATTCATAACTCTCTCAATTTTTGGATATTTTGAATGGTTCAAGTTCCAAAATGTCATTCAAGAGATCTACTTCATGCCATATTTTTTGTTCAAGAGAAAATTCCAAGTAGAAGGCTATGTTTGGATGCAAGACATTATAGGTCACTTTTGATGAAGAATTTGAAATATTTCTAAGTATGGAAAGTCAACCCTTTTTCTCCAACTTTGACTCAACACAACTTTCAGCTCAAGCATCCATTTGATTCCATTATTTTTCCATTTCAATGCTTGTAACCTAATATTTCTAAAGAATCAAGAATCATGCCTTAAGACCCCTTGAGCTGAGAATGCCATTGGATTGAACTTGGTAACTTGGAACTGAAGTTTTCCCATAAGTCAGAATTTTAAGTCTTTGTTTTGGCTTCTAATCACTAGTTTTCCACGCTTTTATGCCTCTAAACATGTTTAATGAAGTTCCAGAATTGATTAGCATAACAAAACACGCGTTTTGGATGAGTTTTGATCAAATTGGAAGTCACACTTTTCTTGTTCGCAACTTCACACGATTTCCTTCCAAACTTCATCATTTCACACGCTTGGACATTCCATTTGATTCCCTATAAATAGAGGGTCATCCCCCATTCATTTCCTCAAGCTTAGATAGCCAGAACCACCCTTCCAAACTTGTTCCCTAACTCATAATTCAGCAACTTCGAAATCCATTCTCAAGCGTTTTTCAATCCAATTTTTTCATCAATTCACCTTCCTTAATCTTCCCTGAAGCTAACCATATAATTACATTCAAGAATCGTGCCCTATATTGCTCCATAAAAATCCAGTTTTAGAGCTCTGCAACTCAACTTCAATAGGTAGATTCCTTCATCAATTCTTCAAAACTTTGATATCATTGTGATGCTCTCATTGCCCTGGTTCTAGTTGCAACACTTACTTCTTACTGGAAACACGTTTTGACCATGAAATTTCAAATCCCTTTTCAAAACTTTCTTTCCAAATTGCTTGAGCTACAATTTATATAAATTTGGCGCGAGGGTGTGGTTGTCTTCGTCTTGAAGAGACGAAGCGAAAGGCATAGGTCTGAGCTTCAGATTTTACAGTTTGAGAGACCTGCAATTCACGTTGGCTGGAGGTTGAGGATGACCAACGTGTCATCTTCCAACCAATGATGGCACTCCACTTGTTATTTTTGAATTCTGATTTAATAATTGATTCAGTGCTTTATTCACTAATGACCATGATATGCACAGTGCGCCAGATCCCTTGGATTTGATTACTAACACATTTTGACTCCCATCCAATGGTCCACATATTTTTTACTTTTATTTTCTTTTATAATTTTTTATATTTAAGTGTTTTATACTTAAAAAAATCATAGAAAATTCATTTTTAGTCCAAAAAATCTAAAAAAATTATGAAAAACATTTTTGATTATTCTCTTTCTGATTTTTATTTTTTCACAATTTAATTTTGTGTTTTGGTATTTTTTATAAATTTACACTTTATTGGAATTGTTTTAAATGTTTAAAAATACTTTTATGCATTTTTAAATTCTGAAAAAATTATGGAATGATCCAATGATATTGTGACAAATATTGGTGACCTTATTTTATTTTTGATCATGAAATTTATTAACATCATTGGATCCATGGTGTTGAGTCTAACTCCATAAAAATAGATGAATGATTTTAATAATAGTTTGATTAAATTTAATCCAAAAGTGGTTTGTATATTCTCTTCCATCCCTCTTCATCTCATCCCTTTTTTATTGCACTAAATGTTGTTGGATCATGATCTCTATATCATGTCTCAAAACAAATGGTGCATAGATTGCTATTGACCGGCCTCAAAATAGGTGCGACTTTTATATAAGTCCACTTATGATTGCTTAACATTACGCTAAATTTTGTCCCGATTCGAATAAATGATCATTCATGGCCCAAACTTATATTTGCAAGCCCAAGTATGTTAATTTGATCTCTTTGATCCAATAACCTTGAGATTCATTGTGTGGAGGCTTTGGTTCTACCAATCCTCTAATGGATCTACAATACATTTGGTCAACACGGATCACTTAAACATCGTTGATCATTAAATGGTACTCATAAGGATTCCAAATGGATGATATACTTGACAAAAAGCAAATGCAACTTGTTGTGTGGAGGCTTTGGTTCTACCAATCCTCTAATGAGTTACAAATTCAAGTTTATAGATGATCATCCAACAAACCACTAATCACTAATAATTGATTTTATTTTGTGTTTTTATTTTATGTTCTTTACTTTATGCATCATTTACTTTTAGCATTTATATTTCATGCTATTTTTCATCTTTGTTCACTTGAACCCCTTTATATTCTTGTAATTTTTTATTTTGCGCACTTGAGCTTTTATTTTCTTTTAAAGACACCTAATAATCAACATAAACTCTAAAAATATTTAATGATACTTGGACTATTTGGTTACTACCCTTGGCATTATGGAGAATTGGACTTTTTGGACTTAGGATTAGAAACCTTGGCCTATGATTGGAGACCTCGTGATCTTATCTGATTATTTTGTCTGGAGCTCTTGAGGTTTACCTCAAGACATTGGTTGTTTGTTTGTTTTGTGTGCAGGTTATTGTGATTACACCCTTTGTTTGTAATCTGGAATTCACCCGTATACAGCCGTTACTCTGCCCAATTTTTGTGAAGACTTAATACACTTAAAGTTTAGTTCTCTCAAGAGGTCTAGTACATTTGCTTGTTTGGTTTTAATCCAAAGAATGAGAATTCTATTTTGGCTCATAATGTCAAGTATTGGCTTCTTGTTAGTTAGATGGTTCTTATCCCTAACTTTTACCTTATGATTTAGGATAGCCTCTTCTTCTCCTCCCATCTTCTTTAATTTCAAAAATATTCTCCCCCCTTTTGAAAATTCTTCTTGTTTTAAACTTGAATTACTTTTTAATAACTTGGACTTAGGTCCATGGATTTTCAAACATTTTCATAAATAAACTCCAATAAACTTAACAATACTTTGATATTTTTGTGAGAAGACTAAAAGTCAATCAATCTCATTTCAAACCATTTTTCCACTTTGGCTTTTATCTTTAAACTTTTCTCAAAAGATTAAACTCTTGTAAATCTTGTAGTGATGCAAACAACTATACTTCTACAATATGTAGTAAAGAGATATATTTTCCACTGGGTGTTGAGTGAGGCATTGTTGATTTTAAAATCCAAGCCATATCCTCCACTTTGAGATGATGCAAATTCTCCTTTCTCATGGTTGTGGGTAGTAGGTATGTTTCCCACACGGACAATGACGATGATGTTTTATCTCATAAAATTGACCAACACATTGGTGTTTTAAAATTTTTAAAAGAGGAAAACGTGTACCCTGATCCCCTAGTGCACGAAAAGGTGGTACGTAGATACTAAAGGTTCGCAACCGCGGAGGGTGCAAAAATAATAAATATATTTCTTTTCTCACCTCCACCATCTATTTTATACAACATATTTCATAGCCAAAATATACAGATTTTTCAAAGAGGTACCTGTGGAGTACCGTAGATGTTTAGGGTGCTAATACCTTCCCTTTGCATAACCAACCCTCTTACCTTGAATCTTTCCCCCTCTTTTTGGGTTATTCGCTCTTTTCCCATTCCTTTGGAAACAATAAAGCGCGGTGGCGATTTTGATTTTGATTTGCATAAGTCTAGTCAATCCAATGGCTTAGTCTTGAACATTTCTACCACTACAGAGGAATACTCCGCTGAGGAAATACCCTTGTTGGGGACATGAGCTCTGTTGGAGAATATGAGCCTTGCTGGAGAACATGAATTCTGCAGGGGATTTTACAGTGTTGGAGAAATAAACTCAGTTAGGGAAGAGAATTTTCGTAAACTGTACTAATTCCACAGTCTCTGATTCACATTGGGACTCTGTAGGTTGGAAACATTATCGGAAAAAGATCATATTCCCTTATCCAGTAGGGGGATCTACTGGTGAAATATATCCTCGTTAAATATGAGCTTGTTAAGACTAACTTTATGGGGATAATCCCATGGAAGTTGTTCTGCAGAGATAATCTTGTGAGGATTTTTCTGCGGGGATACATGGACGAGTTGAACATTATCCCAATTCCTAGAGTCTTGAACAAATGCTTGTTCCTGTTTTTATGCATATACTTGTTAATAGTAATCGTATCCATATGCATATGTTCATTCAATTTATTCATTGGACATTTTTGTAAACAAAACAGAAAAAGGTAAATCAAAAGTTTGAATTTTGAAATTTGTATTTCTATTGATAGTTTGCCCATAAACAGACAGTTTTGTACAAAGAGACAAAAATCCTAGTAAGAGGAAATAGTCGAGAAATTAAAATAATACAAAGTGAAAACAAAACATATAGCTATGTGGAAATAATCTCGTCGGGTTTCAATTCTGCTATTGTCCCCATGTCCTCAAGCATCTCACCCCTTACCATCGAGATCTTACTAATACTTTCCACCATGTTCAAATCAATTCAGAGATACCACGACGATGCAACACGCAATATCGGGGAGGTGGTAACTCAAAGCCAATGGTTTAAAAGAAAGAATACATAAAAAAAACATTCTCCATAATTTTTTGGAGGCATATGCACATGTTTTGCCCACATATGTATATTAGGGGCATACACACATTCATTACATATACATTCTAAGGTCCATATTTCCATGCATATACATCATGCATGACATCCCTCGAAACCTACTACGAACAAGAGCCAATATCTTAGGGCCCTCCATTAGTTTTTACCTCAGTTAAAAAGAAACAACCAGTAGAAAATCCGTACTCATCTTCGATTTAGTTTTCTAAAATTTGGATCATTCAAAAGAATATCCTCTATATTCAACACATTGCGTCAGTCTCCATGCAATAATATTATTATCTGCTTTGCGATATAGCTCATTGTGTCAGTCTCTATGCGACAATGTATGAAATTGGTAATTTAACTTATTGTGTCAGTCTCCACGTAACAATATGTACTTTCTTCGCAATCTAGCTCATTGTGTCAGGCTCTATGCAACAATGTTGCGAAATCAGCAATTTGACTCATTGTATCATTCTCCACGCAACAATGTTATCCTTAAATTTTCTCCATTGTGTCAGTCTCCACGCAAAAATGTGATTTCCTTACCTATAATATAATCTATTGCGTCAGTCTCCATGCAACAATATGTTTTATTCTTTATGCTATAGCTCATTGTGTCAGGCTCCGGGCAACAATCTTGCAAAATCTACAATTTGACCCATTGTGTCAGTCTCCATGCAACAATGTGTGAAATTTGCAATTTAACTCATTACATTAGGATCCATGCAGAATTGTGTTCCCCTTCTTTGTGATATAGCTCATTGTGTCAGGCTCTAGGCATCAATATTGTGAAATCTGCAATTTGACCTATTGCGCCAGCCTTCATGCAACTATGTTATCAAACACCTTCCATTGCATTAGTCTCCATGCAGCAATGCTTTTACCAGACTTTATCTATTGCATCAGTCTCCATGCCGCAATACTTTTATCAGACATTTTCCATGGTATAGTCCATTGCATCAGTCTCCAGGAAGCAATGCCACCATCGGAGTTTCTTCATCGAATTAACTCATTGCATCAGTCTCTATGCAGCAATGTTGTTATCAGTTTTTCCACGACATAACTCATTGCATCAGTCTCTATGCAACAATGTTTGTTATCAATTTTTCTGTGATATAGCTCTTTGCATCAGTCTCCATGCAGCAATGTATTGTCAAAGCTTTGTTTTATCCATCCTTTAGGTCGCGATGAATAAACAAAATCAAATCAAACAAAAACTTGTTGTATCAGTCTCTAAGAATTGGTAAGTTAGCCTGTCAAACTTGTATCATTTACCTCCTAAGTCATGGTAAATGTGCAAAATTTACAATTTCTTTTAGATACTGACAAATTATTTGCATCATCATATCAAAGTCAAAACAAACGCTGGTAAGATGATACATTATCATATATGCCTATTATCCACTTTCATAAGAACACGGTACAACATATTCTTATGATCTTTTGGACAAATCTCAGGGTCTTCCAATATTTAATAAACTTTCGATCAAAACGTGCGAGACCTGCATATTCTCGCATTGTTAAATTGAAATATGATTAAATAGGGACAACTATCATATCCCAAAATTTCCATACCTTTATATTATATTTAGGTTTCTTTTTAATTGAATCATATCATATAACTTTTATTTCAATTGAGGAGTAGAACATAAAAAAACGTGTATAGATTTAAAATGGACCATTAATATCTGATGGCCCATTAGGTTTTTAAATAGGAGTCCATTTCATGGGAGGTGTTTTGTTTTAAAGGAAGTGTGAACATATCATTTTCTTTAATAAGGCCCATTAAGATTTCATTCCTTTTGGAAATGGTATATAAAATAATTTGTTTTTAAAAAAAAAATTAAAACCCAATTAAATAACACGCCCATTTCAGTTTTTTTATTAATATTTTTGTTTTTTTGAAGTCATTTAGTTGATTATTATTATTGGTTTTTTATAAAAAAAAAGACAATGACTAAGAGGTCCAATGAGGCCCATTTAGGCAGAATAATGTATTAAAACAATTTTGTTTGAAGCCCAAAGGAATTAAGCACATTAGACCCATTACAATTTTTTTTTGTCTTAAAAGATAATTTTTTTCTAGGCCATGTTATTAACCTTGCTGAAATAATTATCAATTTAACTTGATTAATTTGTTTTATTGTTCGAAAAAGGCTGTTGATCTTACCAGTTGATCATAACCTTAGAAGTGGCCCGAAGATGACCTGTAGTCAGGCTGTGAAGTCGAGGAGGAAAATGAGGTTGTACCTGCAAGGCACTCCGACGATCAAGTAAGAGTGGGAACAAGGAGATACAAGAAAAGTATTAGGTGGTGAATAGTAAGTATTCGATACTTGGCCCTCACAAGTGTGAGGGTATAAATAATGCCCCTGGCACGTGGCCATTGGTTCCTGATTTCACGCCTAGATATACGGGTCCGTGAAATCAGGTAACTGCCAGGACTTGGTCAAACTGGGTAGATATGCTCGTAACTAGCCGTTAGTCTCGAGGATGGGGTCAATTACGGGCATCTCTCTGGTCGGTTCCTTGTGGCCTGCACGATGTTGGTGTTGGGCAGGCTGAAAGGATGTTGGCCGATCATCCTGGGCCAATGCAGGTTTGGGAGGGCAAATGGATGAGATTGCTCGACAGGTAGCGAGTAATCCGGGTCAAGGTCGTGCGGGTCGTACCGAAGGAAATGTCTTAGACTGGGCCCACTCAAGTTGTCAGGCCAACCCAGAACAATAGCCCCTAAGTCGTTGCTTCTGGGTGCAGGAGTGATGACTTTAACATCTGCTCGTGAGACATGGTGTGTCTTACAGAGAAATAAGTGTTGCCCGTTACGCATTGCTTGCAAGGAGACGAGGAGTTGGTCGTTAGGACTTTTGAATTTGGAGAGGTAATGTGTTTTGGGAAGCGTGCTAGTGAAGTGGCGCAATGATGGCCTAGGGCTAGGGTGTAATGATGACGACCCTAGGGTTACCCAGGCACGTGTCTTGTACGCGGGGATTGTTTCAGCTATATATACAAGAGGAACAGGGCATTTAGTATTTTTCGTCTTCTCTCTCAACTGCTGGTATTAGCTCGACTGTCGGCCATCGTTGTTCGTTGAGTTTTTCTACTTGCAGTTGCTTACTTCTATCCTTTCTTATTCTATTAACTGGTAAGCTTCTAATCCTCCATTGTTGCTCGCTTCCAATAATTTGCATTTTCGCTTTTTGCTTTCTAGAAGTGCATGCAGTTAAGATTTAGGGATCTGTTTGCGAGGATGTCGTTGGAGAGTATTGGCGGTAGACGGTGTTTCTGTAGTTTAGAATCACATGAGCCTCCGTGGGGTCTCCTTGGGGACCTCGTGGTGCGTTGTAGACGGCTCATCAGGGCTTAGGGATTTTTTCTGCAACTCCTGCCTGTTGATACGCCTCCATGAGGGTTCTGGTCGGGGATACGATCCTCGTTTCCCAGCGCCTTTACCTTGTTTAGCAGTGGAAGGGTGGTTTTGGAATTGATATCGAGCTCATCTTTTTCCTCTGCTTTTCAGGTGCTATGGATGATAATGCTCAGGTTGATATTTTGAGCGAATCTACACAATCTTCTGGGAGTTCCTCAGACGAGACAAGCAGCTCGTCGAGCATCCTGGAAATTTCTGGGGACTCGCAAAATCAAATGGAGCCGCAAACGGCAGAAGGTGGCGTGGATATGACTTCTGCTGACCAGGGTTGTCTATTTCCTCCTAGGAACAAGGAGGAGCCTTGGGATTGGGTTGCGAGCAATCCCTGGGACTGGCCATCGTATTTTTATGAGCACCGGGAATATGTCTTTATGAACGTGTACACTCACGAGGAGGGGGCCCAAGAGGAATGGTCATTATACATCCCTGGGAAGGAGAGCAGAATCTGCTCAAAATACGACAAGAGGCGGATCCCAATGTACAACATCGTATTTTAAGAGATGGGTCTTCGCCTCCCCTTTTCTGACTTCGAGGTGGTCGTATTTAGGTACTTGCGTGTGGCTCCCTCCAAGCTGCATCTGAACGACATCACATTCATGCGAGCGTTCGAGATAGTTTCCAACCATCTGAAGATAGGGTCCATAATTCCCTTTTTCTTCTACTGCTTTCACCTTTAGAGGAGCAAGGTCGACGAAAAGTGGGGATGGGATTCCCTGAAGCAAGGAATGGGAAGTTATTTAAAGCCTATTTGGAGTCTGTTCTCCACTCCAAAGATAAATACATTTTGGTGCAGCCCTCTTCGACCAAGGCGATGTTGAACATATTTAGGACCGTGCCTTCACTAAACGAGGACGGTACTCCCTGACTAAATGAGCTAGGAGATCACGTTGCAAAGTTGGTTTATCAGTTCTCGTTCCAATGGACGAGGAAGCATTTTGACAGTGAACTGGGATCCTATGTTTGGAGAGAGGGCGAGCTCAGAGATGAGGATTTGGAGAGCTTCGCTATTCTGACCATGTTCGTGGCTCGGATCCCTCAGGTCCAGCGTGTTGGTCGGGGATGTAGGCATGTATTGGACAAAAACGGGGAGCCCGTATACGAGCCGGACCTCATCAACGTCAAAGAGCTCCTTGGAAGCGAGGACCCTGTTAGATACTTGGGTACATATATATATATATATATATATATATATATATATATATATATATATATATATATATATATATATATATATATATATATATATATATATATATATATATATATATATATATATATATATATATATATATATATATATATATATATATATATATTCTAATAATAGTAAGTGGTCGTCGCTTGTTTGACACCTCGTTTACTGACTATATTTTTTTTGTTTGTTTTGTAGAAATCATGAATCCTGCTCAGGAGCACTTGGCTAAGATTCTTGCTGCCAGAGCGAGGAGGGCCCTGAAGGATGCATAGACTAGCTCGAGGCCGGGTCCTTCCTCGGGGTCGGATAACTCATCTTCGGCCCAGGCCACTGTTGCTCTTTCTTCTGCCGTTATTTCCTCGAAGGAGAAGAGGCCGTGAGCTAAGGGGAGTGTCGAATTGATCGGGGAAAAAGGGAAAGGAACATACGACCTACCTCCCTGCTGGCTGGAGAAGTCTTTTTTTGAGGGTTCCACTCTCCGTCTTCCCCGGCCCAAATCTTTCCATCTCGAGGGAATGGGCCGCCCGAAGAAGAGGGCGATGCTGGCGGCTTGATGCAGATCTTGGAGATGGCGGTCGCTTACACTGAGAGAAGTTCCTCTCAGGAGGCAGAGATGAAGAATATTCGGGCCAAGTTGACTGCGAGTGAGAAGGCCTTGGTAGAGAAAGATAAGCCTTGAAGCTATTTGAGGAAGAATCGGGGAGGCTCTCCGAGGAACGCATGGTTCTTTTGCTTGAGAAGAAGGACCTTGAGGGAAAAGTGACGACCATGACTGTCGAGGTTACGCCCGGTGAAGACGAGCTGGAGGATACTAAGGATCTGAAGACTCGGGTCAAGCTAGTTGCTCATTTTAAGTTGGTCGTGGACGACGATCAAGCTGCTTCTAAGGGGAACTTCGAAAATTCCGTGAATCAAATGTGTATGCTAAACCCCATTGTTGAGCTCAACACCTTAGGAATGGGGGTCAATTATTATGTAGCTGCCGGTCAGATTCTGGTCCCTGATTATCTCAAGGATATTATCGCTCAACCGACAGGGGGTCTCGCCCAACTATCGCCCATTGTTGAAGGGGAAGCAGAAGGATGATTGTTTTATGTTTGTTTCGGCCTGCGTGCCATATTCGTTGTATTTATATTTCCGGGCTATTTCCCGTTTATGTAATATTCGCACATTATCGGCCCAAATGGTCGTTTTATTTAAATTTTGGCCAATGGTCGTTTGCTATCAATATTTAACTTAAGGTTTTTGCATGTTTGTTGACAAACTAGCCCGTTTAGGACATTTTTTATTTTTCTAAGTGTTTATAGAGGGGATTTGCTCGTTTGGTATGTTTGTTAGTATGGGGAAACTGATCAAATGAACATGGTGAATACCGGGCGAGGGCCGGAACTCAGGTCTCATTTCGAGGGACTCGGGTTTGGCAGCGCGAACTTCCCATCACGAGTCGGGCGTTCTACCGTCCTAGCATAAGGACTATGGAGCTCAGTCGAGTTATCCATGTCAGGATGAAGGTGCACTCGTCAATAGAACGGAGCCTCGCCCCCTCTGAATATCTTGGGTGCTATGCTTGTGCCTAGGCATGCACGTGTGGTCAGGCTTGGGTGAGTTTGTCCTTGTCGACCAAACTCATTGATCGATCAGTGTCTTTAACTATAATATTGTTTTAGCTTTTCAGCATTCCATGATCGAACGATCTGTTCCCCTTGTAAGTTTTCTAAATAATACGCTCCAGTCCCCGTTTTCGCATAGATGCAATCAGGACCTTCCCAGTTTGCTGCGAGCTTGCCTTCACGAGATTCTTTGTGATTTCTCTTTAAAATAAGGCTGCCGACCTTGAACTCTCATTGTATGACCTTGGTATCATATCACATGGCTATTTTCTGTTTGAGCGATGCCTCTCGTAGGGCTTCTCCTGTTATGATTTCTTCCACCAGATCCAGTTCTTCGAGGAAGGCGATGTTGTTCATCTCCTTGTTAGGAGGTGCCTCGATTCTCCTGGAAGGTTCCTCAATCTCTACGGGAATGACGACCTCCGTCCTGTAAGCTAGTCAGAAAGGAGTCTCAACGGTGGATGAATGTGCAGACGTTCGATATCTCTGGAGCACACTATGTAGCTCCTCGACCCATCACTTCTTGGTTTCGTCCAACCATCGCTTGAGGCCCTTGAGTATTACTCTGCTCGCAGACTCGGCTTGGCCATTCGTTTGGGGATGCTCGATGGAGGCAGAGTGTTGGGTGGTGCCCAGTTTGGCGACGAATTCTTGAAAGGTGTGGTCCGTGAACTGGGTCCCGTTGTCGGTGACTACCGCTTGTGGGATGCTAACGTGAGCGAGTATATTTATTATATCGAAGCGAACAATGTTTTGGGCGGTGATTTTGGCCAAACCTTCGGCTTCTATCCATTTGGTGAAGTAGTCGACCGCTACGATTAGGTATTTGTTTTAATTGGTTCCGACCATGAATGGACCGAGGAGATCCAATCCCCACCAGGCGAAGGGCCAGGGAGAGGAGAGGGATTTGAGCTTGTTGGGAGGATCTAAATGCATGTCCCTGTATTGCTGACATTTATCGCATTTCTTCAAATGCTCTTTCGCATCATGTTTCATGGTGGTCCAGAAATATCATGCTCGTAAGGCTTTTCTCGCGAGGGATCTCCCGCCTAGATGTTGACCGCTGATGCCCTCGTGGATTTCGAGCAAGACGCACTTTTCCCCGCTTCAGTCGATGCATTTGAGAAGTGTAATGGAAAATCCTCTTCTATAAAGTTTGCCTTCAACCAAAACATACGGGCAAGCTCTCTTCCTAATAATGGCCGCTTCTTTCGGGTCGTCAGGGAGTTTTCCCTTAGTGAGATAGTCGTGTATGGGGGTCATCCAGCAACCGCTTTCCCCGATGGCGAACACTTCTAAGGCAACACACAGCTTTTGGGTGCTCTTTCGGGGATGTAGCAGTAGAAATGTTTAGACTAAGCCATTGGATTAACTTAACTCGCACAGATCAAAATAAAAATTGCCACTGCACTTTATTGTTTCCAAAGGAATGGGAAAAGAGAAAATAACCCAAAAAGAGGGGGGGGGGGGGAGAGAATCTAAGTTCGGGGGTTGGTTATGCAAAGGGAAGGTATTAGCACCCTAAACATCTACGGTACTCCATAGGAACCTCTTTGAAAATTTATGTATTTTAGCTATAAGTGTTGCATACAAAAATAGATTGCAGGGATGAGAAAAGTAGTATTTTTTAACAATTTTTGCACCCACTGCGGTTTCGAACCTTTAGTGCCTGCGTACCACCTTTCGTGCAATACAAGATCAGGGTACTCGTAGTTCACCTTTAAAAAATTTAAAACACAAGTGTGTTGGTTAATTTTAAAAGATGAGACATCATCGTATTATCCGAGTGGAATAACATACTTACTACCCACGATTATGAGAAAGGATAATTTGTGTCATCTCAAAGTGGAGGATATAGCTTGGATTTTAAAATCAACAAAGCCTCAGTCAACACCCAAGTGGAAAATATCTCACTTCACTAGATATCATAGAAGTATAGTAGTTCGCATCACTATAAAGATTGACAAGAGTCTAATCTTTTGAGAAAAAGTTTTAAGGTGAAAAGTCAAAGTGGCAAAATAGTTTGAATGAGATTGGTTGAATTTTAGTCTTCTCACAAAAAAATGTCAAGGTATTATTAGGTTGGTTAAGATTTGATTAAAGAAAATATTTTTGAAATTGCATGAACCTAAGTCCAAATTTATTATAAAAGTGGTTCAAGTTAGAAAATAAGAAGAGTTTTGAAAAGGAGGGAAAAGATTTTTGAAATTAAAGAATGTGGGAGGAGATGAAGAGGCTATCCTAAATCATAATGTAAGAGCTAGGGAAAAGAACCGTCTAACCAACAAGAAGCCAACATTTGACATAATGAGTCAATGTAAAATTCCCATCCTTTTGATTGAAACCAAATAACCAAGGACAATATAACCTCTTGGAAATCAAACTCCAAATACATTAAGTCTTCACAAAAATTGGGCATACTAACGGCTGGATACAGATGAATTCCCAATTATAGGCAAAGCATGTAATCAAAATAACCTGTATACAAAGAAAACAAACAACCCAATGTCTTGGGGTAAACCCCAAGAACTCTAGACAAAATAGCAATGGATGTCATGAGGTCTCAAGGTAGGTCAAGGTCTCTAATCCTAAGTCTAAGAAGTCCATCACTCCATAATGCCAAGGATAGTAACCAAATAGTCCAAGTAACATTAAATTCTTTTATGGTTCAAGTTGATTATTAGGTATCTTTAAAATAAGAAATGAAACGCTCAAGTAAGCAAAAATGAAAATGACATAAAAGTAAATGCTCAAGTGAGCAAAAGATGAAAATAGCATGAAATGTAAATGTTAAAATAAAATGGCTCATAAAGTAAAGGCATAAAATAAAAGCATAAAATAAAGGGCATAAAGTAAAAGTCAAATGTTAATGAATTAGTAATTACAGGTTATTTGAATGACCATCTTGAAACTTGCACTTGAAAACTCATTAGAAGATTGATAAAATCAAAGCCTCTTAACCATAAGTTTCATTTGCTTTTTGTCAAGCATATCATTCATTTCAAGTTCTCAATGTAACAACATATGATCAATAATGTTTAAATGATCCATTTATACCAAAGTTTATGAAGATTCATTAGAGGATTGATAAGACCAAAGCCTCCTAACAATGAATCTTAAGGTTATTGGATCAAAGGTTTAAAATTAAACATCCTTTGGCTTGCAAGCTAGGGTTTGGGCCACAAATGATCATTTCTCGAATCAGGACAAAATTTAGCGCTATGTTAAGTAATCGTAAGTGGAATTATATAGAAGTCGCACCTATTTCGAGTCCGGTCAATAGAAATCTATGTGCCATATGTTTGGAGAGATGATATATAGATCATCCCCTAACAACATGTAGCACAATGAGAAAGGGATAAGATGAAGAGGGAAGGGATATATTTGAATCAAAATATTTGATCAAACTATCATTAAAATCATCCATCCATTTTGGTGGAGTTAAACTCAACACCCAAGATCCAATGATGTTAATGAAGTTTATGATCAAAAATCATATAGTTAGAATATATTAAAAAAATAAATTGCATTTGATGAATGAAATAAAAAGAGAAAAATGATTTTTAAATTGTTTTTAAAGTGAAAATAAAAGGAAAAAAACAAACCATATTGAAAATGTCACAGAAAAATTTAAAACAGAAAAGTATTTGGTAATGATTATTGAAAAACAAACTAAATTGAAAATGATTATTAAATTTTTGGTAATTTTTTTAAAACAGAAAAGTATTTTTAAACTAATTAAAATCTCTCAAATAAGTCAAAAAAGATAAAAAATAGTAAGAATCAAAATAAAATACTAGAAATATTTCAGAAGGTCAAAAATGAGTAGAATGATTTTATTTAAAAAATATAGAATTTTAAAAAATGAAAAAGTATTTTTAAATAATTAGAAACAAATCAAAATAAAGGGAAAATCTTAAAAATATCAAATCGGAAAATAAAAATATGAAAAAATAAAAATCAGAAAGAGGATATTTGGGAATATTTTTGTGAATTTTTTCATAATGTTTGAATCAAAAATGAATTTTCTATGATTTTTTGAAGTTTAAATCAATTAAAATAAAAATCAGAAAATAAAAATGTTAAACCAAAAAAATATGGGCCATCTGATCATTGTCAAAACGTGTTAGTAAACAGATCCAATGGATCTGGTGCGCTGTGCATGTCATTGACTTTATTGGTTTTCACACTGAATCAATTTTTATTAAATAAAAAACAACTTAAAATATGGCACGTTGGATGGAGTCTGACTCACTAAAGTAATCAGATCCAAGGGCTCATGAGACGCGCGCGTGATAAAACAAATGTACCGAATTTAATTCAAAAAATCACATGTCACACTTTCATTGGTTGAAGCACGACACGTAGGTCGTCTTCAACCTCCAGATGCCCTAGATTGAGATTCTTCAAACTGTAAAATTATAGGACCAGATCGGTACCATTAGCTTCATCTCTTTAAGACGATTCTAATGGCACCCTCGTGCCCAATTTATATAAACTGTGCAAGGATGAATTTGAAGAAAACCAGAAAAAATAGCGAGCAGAAAATCCGAAGTATCTCCCTCAATTCTCAATGAAAATGCAAACCGTAAGAAGTGTGAGAATCAGAAGGATGAATAGAGTAGAATAAGACTCTATTTTGTTCAAATTGATGGAGAATTCTACCTGAAATAAGTAGCTGAAATTGTTCTGAAACTAGACTTGGTTAGCACGATTTACAACACCTTAAGACTTGATTCTTCTTCTGTTAGATTCAATGAAGTTTAAGGATGAAGGATCAATGAAGAAATTAGATTAAAAAGTGAGGAAAATAGGAATTTAAAAACTCAGAAAAGTGATCTATGCAGGAAGCTTGGTAGGGTGATTTTGGCTCTTCAAGATTAAGAAAATGAGAGGAGTGAGGTCCTCTATTTATATGGAAGTGAATGGGATGCTCAAGCGTGTGGAATGATGAAGTTTGGAGGGAATTCATGTGAAATTGCAAGCATGAGAAGTGTGACTTCTAATTTGCTCAAAACTCAACCAAAACATGTGTTTCAAGGTGCTAATCACTTCTGGAAGATTGCTAAACATGATTAGAAGTAAAAACACGCAGAAATTTTGTGTTTAGAGACCAAATCATGAATTTAAAATTCTGACTTTAGAGAAAACTTTATTTTCAAGGTACCATCTTTGAATCAATGGTGTGCACGATTTAGGGAACCTTAGGATTTGATTCTTGATGTATTGAAAAGATGAGATCACAAACTTTACAAAGTGAATATAATGGAATCAAATGGATGCTTGAGATAAAATTTGTGATGAGTCAAAGTTGAGAAAAAGATGCTGACTTTTATATTTAGAAAAAATTTCAAGTTTTCTCTTCAAAATTGACCTATAATATTTTGATTCCAAACAAGGCCTTCCTCTAAAATATTGCTTTGATCAATGATGCTAGCTTGAAGTATACTTCCCAAAGAGAATTATGAAACTTGAATCACTCAAAAATACCAAGTATTGAAAAAGTTATGGTCTTGCAAAATTGGTGAAAATTCATGAGATGACCTATAATCTTTTGCATCCTTAGGGCATCTTCCATCCATTTTCAAGCTTTGCACATAAAAGAAGAGTTAAATTTCACATACTTAAGATCATTGTGGAAAAATAAAGGTCTCAAGGAGATAAAAATGGACCAAGTTATGATCTTTTGAAGTCACATAAGGGAATTTGATGGAATATCTAGAGGTCTTATATTCTTTCTTCATTATTAGGCATCTTCCACCTCAAATATTCTTGTAACTTTTAATGTGAATTGCTGATAACCCATTAAAGAGAATAATGTCTTTGGAATCACTCAAAAATACCAAAAGATGAGAAAGATATAGCCCTTAGAAGTTCAAAACCCTAGCTCCTAGAGGACCAAAATGCCTTAGAAACCCTTTTCAATTTTGACAAACTTTCTTGCACAAATGCTTTTGTCTTGTAAATAGAAGTTGTCGAGGATGATAATGAGAAACCATAGCACCAAAAAAACCAACTCCAAATCTTAATAATTGAAGGAATTATGCACTTGTGATCAAGAAATCAAGAACTTGTCCAATTAGGTAAAATCTCTTCAATCAACTTTTGCATCCTTTAACTTTATTTGACAAATTGAGGCATGATGAATTAAAGTAGACCTTGTCATGATATTACTTCAAAGCAAATTTAATTATGAAGCTTGAATCTCAATGAAGCTTTGTTGAAGATGGCATGAAAATAAACTCATGAACCTATAGATCAACTGGATGGAATATGTTGGGCTCTCACTTATAATATCATCAATTAGGGCAAACATTCATTGTATTTATTAGTTAAAAGTTAATTAATACAAAACATATATGATCACAATATATAAATCAAGGTGCTTGGTTATTCCCCATGAGAAAACCTAAACATAGGGAGAAGAACCAAACCATAGTGTGATCTTGTTATGATTGAATTGACATGAGATGAAAGAGGGATCTTAGGGGAAAAAATTTGGGTACAATAATTGCCCTTATTTAAGTGTCTTCTATTCGGAGATACAAAGGTTAAAATCTTCGTGTCGACGCGATTGAAGATACTTAAATATAAAACAAACCCTATTTTTGGCCCTAATATGCCATGTGTTGTACCCCAAAATTTGCCCTCCCATATTCTTCAAGAAATTGCCAAGTCAAGCTTCAAAATCTCCCCAAGGGTTGCACAGTTCAAGGGCCTCCTAAACAGTCAAAATTAGGGTTTTGGTTCTGACAAAGTAAATGAAGTTTCCAAGGGTCCAATCAAGTCCCACATGCCTATAAACATGGTCAAACATCCTCATACAAAGTTTCAAGACTTACAGCACAAAATTGCACAGTCAAAACCCTAATTGCACTACAGTCAACTGCAGGGGCAAAATGGTCATTTGATAGTCAAAAGTTCAAATTTTTGGTCAATATCTCATTTTGAAGCCACAAACATCATTTGATCAATGCTTGATCATGATTCTCAAAGCTTGGTTCAAAAATCATCAAGATGCAAAAGTTTCCTTATTTGGACAGTTGAAAAAGTCAACTGTAAATTGACCAGGGCATAACTTTCACATGGATTATCATAAAAATTCCATCCAAAGCTCATTTTGAAGATAAAGAAATTTCCTACAACTCCTCTTCACACTTCAAGTCCAAGAAATGCTCTCACAAAAAGTTATCAATTTCAACATTATAGGTCATTTTCAAAAGTCAACAAAAAAGGACTTTAAGTCAAAGGCCATAACTTTAGATTGGTAAATCAAAATGCCATGGGACCAAAGGCATTGGTTATAGGACTCAAAGACCTTTCCAAAATGTCCAAGAACATGAGCAAAGCTTAAAAATTGAGCAAGTTATGCCTTGTGGAAGTTGGGAAATTTTTGGATATTTTGAAAAAGTCAACATTGCTTCAAATGACCTAAAATTGCTAATGGGCCTCTTTTTTCTTCCACAATTCATCATCCAAGACATGTGCACGACCGTTTGGCCCAAAGGGAAGTTTTTTATCATTTTATTTTATTTATTTGGATTTTTAATTATTAATAATTCATTTAATTAAATTAAATATGTAAAAAATACTAAACCTAATTTTTTGAATCTTTTTGTGCATGAAATAATCTCAAGATATGGTGTATAATCAGATTTGGAAAAAATCTTGCTAATTGGCCATGATTTGAACTAAATGAGCATGAAAAGATTTGAAAATAATAGCATGAAAAATCAAATATCCTTTTCATCAATTCATGGATTTTGGATCAATTTTCTTTGACCTAATCATTCACACATAAGTATAGAATGCAAACCTAATCCTAGAGAGGTCTAAGCTGCGCAGAAAAAGCCATATGCAAACTTGAAATTTATCAAGAAAAGTCAAATCTGAAAACCAAGTTCCAGGACGATTCAAGCAAAGAGACTTGTGCCATCACCTTCCTGAAGCTTCAAGGAAGGTTTTCCAATCAAAATCATTCATCCTAACATCAAGAATTGGTAAAACGAATGCACCCTGTACAGAAAATTTCTTGCATTCCTATATCATGAATCATACGTTTTTAACGATTTTTGACATTTGATTTCTATTCATTATTTAATTCTAAAGCTAACTGTATGGTTTGATTGAAGTTTTGGGCATCATACGCAAATCTGCCATTGTTATATTCTAGGGTTTTGCAAGCTTCAATTTAGGCGTTTCTAAACGCTGTAAAATTAGAACCTCACAGTGCCATAATTGGATTCAGCGTGCTGGGACGATTTGGACACCACCCTCACGCTCAATTTATGAACCTCCCTGAGCTAATCGCTATTTTGGGATAGGGGGTATAAGGGGACAGTTCCAAAACCGTTGCCATTCTTTTTTTTATTTCAGGAAGAACAAAGACATGGGGAAGACGATGAAGTGGCAAGCGCTGGTTGGTCCGTTCAAAATTTCGCGCTAAAAAGTCATTAACGCTTGGTTTTATTTTATAATAATTGATTGTTGTTTAATATACAAAACGCGTTGAGTGCTTCAGTGGCAAGGCTTGTTAGTGGTAATCTCTAGGACCTGGGTTCGAACCCCAGGTCCCTCACCCTTTCCATGTTATTTTTCCACTAATATTCCTATGCAGTATTTCTCTTGAAGACCATCATGCATCCACGTTATCAAGCCATCCACGCGTCCCACTGGACTCAATCAAAGGCTAGGATCTGAAGATTATGGTGGACCTGAGTCAACACCCCACACGCATCCTGAAAAGGTCAAAAGGGCCTGATATGAATGGGCCTGAAATATTGGACTTCACCTCTCAATTGGGGACAGACACCCCCCTAGGTTTGCAATATTCTTCCCATTATTCTTTTATTATTTATTTTGATTCAATTAATTAGTTTTTTTTTTAATTTAAATATTTCACAATAATATAAAAAACACCAAAAAATCAGAAAAGACAAAAATTAAATATATTTATTTAATTGATATTTTTTGTAAATAAATTCATTAATTCACTTAGTTTTAAATTTAGGACTTACTCTTAATATTTTTTCAATAAAAACCTAAAATTTGTAGGATTAGGGTTTAATTAATTTTTTATCCTTTTTTCTTTTCTTTCAAAATAATTAATTATTAAAATATTATTTACTTTTATAAATCAAGATTTGCATGTAAATAATTAGGTTAATATTAGGTTAAAATTTAATTCTTTCTTAATAAACTAAAAAACAACTAGAATTAGGGTTAGCATTTTATTTTAATTAATCTTTCTCATAAAAATCTTAAAGTACAAAAATACCAAAATAATTTCTTTTTCTTTCATTTAATTAATCATTTAATTTAATTTCATTTAAAAAGGGTCCAACGCCCTCGTTTCTAATTTTATTTTAATTCGCATATTTATTTCTTTTTCTTGTAAATATTTATGTACCTCTCCCAAAGCCGTGTAATTTCATACTTTCTCGCACTTTTACTTTACTTTCTTTATTTTTCTGTCAAATCGGGTCCTGGAAATTTTGGCGATGTGGACCCGCGCCTTTGTAATAGTTTAGGAACTTTATCTTTCCGCACTTTTTAATTATTAAATAAATGCATGCAAGAATGAATGACAAAATAAAAACAAACGCGTAGATCACCATAACATGACAAGACAAAAATAAATGAATCTGACACACAAATCACACACCACCCCTAGGGTACGCCTCACTGTTGCCTTGCCTCGAAAGGTGATCGTCGAGTAGAGGATATCTTAGTAAGTCCTCATGATCCGGGAACCTGGCATGAGGGTAGCTTCTAAGGTGTCTTCCCATTGCTCTGGTGATCACCATGTCCCGAACCTCGAATTGACCCGAACACCTCCAATGGTGGTGCTACCTATCTCTCAATGGTGGGATGGCACTACTTTAAAGGACATTTACACAGACGAATTCCTTAGGGTAGGTAGACGACTCTAGATACTTGCTCTAATTTCAAAACAAATCAAAAATACTTTTCACACCGACACCTTTTCAAAAGCTTTCGAAAGCAATCTTTCAAACACTCTTGAGGACCGATACAAGAGTCGAACTGGAATTTTCAAAGAAACTTTTTAAAACCCACAGTTGAAAAGCAAACAAACCATTTTTGAAAACACAATGAGCAAGTATCTAAGAGCCCATGGATAACCATGGATAGAAAGGGTGCTAACACCTTCCCTTTCTATAACCTACCTCCCGAACCGAGAGCAAACTCTTTAAGGAATTTTTCTGTGCTTTTGTCCTTTCCATTTGGAGAAAATAAAAGACGGTGGCGACTCTTGCTTCCGCGACATTTCGCGAACCAGCGTTAAACAGTCAGTTCCAGATCCACCGATCACACCATGCAATATTTATGATTATGCATGCAAATAAACAAATCCAAGGGTGATACAATACATCACTGGGGATATAGAAAATAAAAGATCAAAACAAGATTAGACCAGGAAAATAAATCACTGGTAAATAGAGAACTCGACTCTATTGGGGGTAAAGCCCAAGGAGGAGACAAAGCAACATCAACTCAAATATTGAGGATAGAAAATAAAGGATAATAATGATCAACAGATAACCGCAAACTATCCACTCTAAAAGAAGATAGAAAAAAAAGGTAATGTCGACCCACTAGGGGGAAAAGAGGTGGTAAGATAATACCAACAAACATCAATATTAGGGGTGGAAACAATTGTTTGGCATCAATAATTATGACTGGAAATAAAAAAACTTCTCCAGAGAAATGTGAATCTCAACGACGAACTATCTCCTACAATGAAGAGACTACCATCCATCGGAAAAAGATCTCAACAACGAACTATCTCCCATAATGACGAGACTACCATTAATTGGAGTAATAAATCTCAACAATGAACTATCTCCCATGATGAGGAGACTACCATTCATTGGAATAACAAATATCAACAATGAACTATCTCCCATAATAACGAGACTACCATTCATTGGAGTAACAAATCTCAACAATGAACTATCTCCCATAATGACGAGACTACCATTTATTGGAGTAACAAATCTCAACAATGAACTATCTCCCATAATGACGAGACTACCATTCATTGGACTAATAAATCTCAACAATGAACTATCTCCCATAGTGACGAGACTACCATTCATTGGGGTAACAAATCTCAACAACAAACTATCTCCCATAATCACGAGACTACCATTCATTGGATTAACAAAAATCTCAAATCTTCTCCTGGAACTAACAAACTTATTGGGGAGGTACAAGTTGCTCAAATAAAAAGACCGCCACTTGCTGTTATGAGAAGGAGTTGTAATAATGACCTATTGGGGAAAGAAATATGGCTTCCTTAGGGGGTTTCCAATATATCCCTGTTGATGAGCTGAAGTCTTCACGTGAAAATAAATGCGCATTCCCAAACTAGGGCTCAAAGCTTGCAGAAAATCAAAATAATAACGCTGCTGGGGATCATAGATTCAAACCAAAAATAAACCGGAGTGAAATAGTCAACCGAGGTAGCACTTGATGAGAAATAAACTCAAAAGGGGATCACATTCTACTCAGATAAAGAACTGAATAGTAAGGCTAAAGCAAAAATCTTCCATGAGGGATAACTTAGTGGGGAAATTGAAAGAATAAACACTTTCTGCTTAGAGTTGATAAACTATTGGAGAAAGGGTGACACAACTCTGCAAACAGGGTAATATGCCAATTAATAAATGCAAATAAGCAATGAATTTTAATTCAGCTATGCATGATGTATGTATGAATGTCATTATGTATATGCTAACGAAACTATCACACCATACTGGAAATAAATAGATAAAACCAAACTTGGGTAAAGTTAACACTCGACTAAATCACATCCAGAATTAAGATTTATGAGAAAGTAAGCACCATCTAAGAAAACAAATTCTTATTCCATGGATTAACTTCAGTGGGAAGAAACACAATCCGAAGGTAATCAAATAAAAATAATAAAATTAGTGCAAATACAGGGATATAACATCCTCCTCCAGGCTTCACCGGGGAACATCACACAGACTTCAATGGGGAAAACCAAGTTTCGGCATCTAGATTTCTACTGGAGATTATAATACTGACTTCTCTAGGGAAGATGAAAACCACATCGTCGAGATATCAACTGGGGATCTCGTGCTGACTTTATTGGGGAGTACAACACCACATCATTGAGGGGAGCTCAAAATATATTCTTCAATACGAAGAGTGATGATCACATAAACTTCCTTGGGGAGAAATTATGAAACCACATGGGGATAAAAACTTCCATCCATAAACAATATCTCAGCTTCACTTGGAAATTTTAAGAAGTCAAACAATACAATAAGAAATCAAAATTATGGGGATTTTAAATCAAACACAGCACTTGGCGGGAGAAAACCCACAAAGTTGACATATGTTTCAACACTTCTTAGAAAAGATACTGCCCTTGTCTAGTTGCTGGGGAATCTGGAATAGAGGCTTCAAACCATACAAACTCGAAACTAAAATGAACCAAGACTTGACTGGGGAAAATGGGATTACAATCCCCAAACCGCACCTTACATCAATTGGTATCACCTCCAACTGTCTGAGAGAACCTTCATGGGAAAACAAACTTCCAAAATTTATGAGTTCGTCCATCCTTGGAACCACCATTTTTGTTTTTCTTGTGTCACAAAATATAAAGTAAAAAGTAATTTGTAAATTCCTTTCAAAAAATAACAATTTTGTTATTTAATGTTTTTGCTTTGAAAATTACTATGAATAATAAATGGAGTCTTTGTAAGTAGAATAAAATAAGAATTGCAAATAATTGGATAAAAGCTAAAACTTTATTAATAGAATGGTAGTCTGCGAATGGCGAGACTCCATAAATGATTACAAAGTTTGGAAAATGGTAATATATATTGGAAAAGATAAATTGAAATATAATGCCTACTATTCTCCCTAACAACTTTGAATTCCTGAGCATCGACTTCTGTTGAAGTATGGTGAGGATCCAAGAAGATTGTTGCTTTAATGGTCAAGTCTTATCTAACGTAGTTACTTGCCAAGAAATCTCTAACTTTTGCCTAAGTTTCCCTTGCGGTTTTTCAACCTAGCGGGAAGATATATTCTGTTTATGTCTCTAATTTTTGCCTAGACCGTCCTTTCAGGTTTTCAGCCTACCGAGATACTCTTCTTTGCCTAAGTCGTCCTTTCGGGTTTTTGACTTAGCGAGCTATTCCTTTATTTATTTTAGGCGAATTATTTCTTGACTGCATCAGCATTCACGGGACGCGGGAACCCCTTGCCATCCATAGTTTCAAGAAGCAATGCACCGCCAGAGAAGGCTTTCTTGACAACATATGAGCCTTCAAAATCGGGAGTCCACTTGCCCCTAGAATCAGCATTAAAAGACATGATCTTCCTGAGCACGAGGTCACCTTCTTTGAATTCACGAGGCTTGGCCTTTTTATCAAAAGATTTCTTCATTCTCTTCTGGTATAACTGGCCGTGGCACAAAGCTGTCATTCTCTTTTCTTCAATAAAATTCAATTGGTCAAACATGACCTGGACCCATTCAGCCTCTGACAACTTGGTTTCCATTATCACACGTAAAGAGGGAATCTCAACCTCGATTGGGAGCACTACTTCCATACCATACACAAGGGAGAACGGGGTTGCCCTTGTTGAAGTGCGGACGGATGCACGATACCCGTGCAAAGCAAAAGGGAGCATCTCATGCTAATATTTATAAGTAACACCCATCTTCTGGATGATCTTCTTAATATTCTTATTAGCAGATTTAACAACCACATTCATCTTTGGTCTGTAAGGAGATGAATTATGATGGAAAATCTTGAATTCTTCGTAAAGTTCTATCATCATCTTGTTATTCAGATTTGTGCCGTTGTCGGTGATAATCCTGCTTGGAACACCATACCTACATATAAGATTTTTCTTAATGAAGTGCACTACCACTTGCTTAGTAACATTAGCATATGAAGTTGCTTTCACCCATTTGGTGAAGTAATCAATTGCTACCAAAATGAAACGATTTCCATTCGACGCCTTGGGTTCAATCATTCCGATCATGTCAATACCATACATAAAGAAAGGCCATGAGGAAGAAATAACATTGAGAAGTTTCGGAGGCACATGAATTTTGTCGGCGTGAATCTGACACTTATGGCACTTCTTTGCAAATTTATGACAATCAGATTATATTGTCAGCCAATAGTAACCTGCCCTAAGCATCTTCTTTGCCATCGAATGTCCATTGGCATGGGTACCAAAGGAACCTTCATGGATTTCATGCATCAACATGTCTGCTTCGTGTCTATCCATGCATCTGAGCAAGACCATGTCATAATTTCTTTTGTATAGCACATCTTCATTGAGGAAAAAGCTACTAGCCAACCTTCTCAATGTCTCTCTATCTTTGTTCGATGCACCAACTGGGTATTCCTGAGTCCGAAGAAAAGGCTTGATATCATTATACCAAGGTTTTTTGTTTGACATTTCCTTTGTGTCAAACACATGAGCCGGTCTATTCAAATGTCGCACTGTGATACGAGTCACATCGTTCCAAGTATTTACTTGATACATAGAAGCCAAAGGGGCAAAAGCATCCTCCATCTGATTTTCATCTCTGGGAATATGGTGGAATTCAACTTTATTAAAGAAGGGTAATGATCTTCTAGCATAATCTTTGTAAGGGATCAAGCCAGGGTGACGAGTATCCCATTCTCCTTTAATATGATTTATTACCAAAGATGAATCACCATATACATCTAGGATTTTGATTCTGAGATTAATAGCCTCCTCGAGACCCATGATACAAGCTTCATACTCAGCCATATTATTTGTACAATCAAATGCCAGCCTTGCAGTAAAAGGAATATGTGACCCATGAGGAGTAATAATCACAACACCAATTCCTTTCCCATAAGCGTCCACAGCTCCATCAAATACCATACCCCACTAGGATTCAGGATCAGGACCTTCCTCAGGTAACAGTTCATCATAATCTTTCGCTTTCAGAAACATAACATCATCATCAGGGAAATTATATTTAACAGTCTGATAATCATCCACTGGTTGATGAGGAAGATAATCCGCTAACACACTGCTTTTTATAGCCTTCTGAGTATGGTGTTCAATATCATATTCAGACAACAACATTTGCCAACGAGAAATTCTCCCAGTAAGAGCAGGCTTTTCAAAAAAGTACTTAATTAGATCCATTTTGGAAATCAACCAAGTAGTATGATTCAACATATATTGCCGCAATCGCTTTGCCTCCTATGCCAGAGTGGAACATGTCTTTTCTAGCATAGAATACTGCAACTCATAGTCAATAAACTTTTTGCTGAGATAATAAATGGCATATTCCTTCTTCCCTGTTTCATCTTGTTGTCCTAAAGTACAACCCATAGAGTTATCTAACACTATCAGATACATGATCAATGGTCTTCCTTCAACAGGCGGGAGCAAGATAGGAGATTCAAGCAGATACTCTTTAATGCTTTCAAATGCCCTTTGGCAGTCATCTGTCCATGCACAACCTTGATCTTTCTTTAACATCCTAAAGATCGGATCACACGTTGCAGTCATGTGGGAGATAAATCAGGAAATGTAATTCAAACACCCAAGGAAGCCTCTAACTTGCTTTTCAGTTCTTGGTGCTGGAATTTCATGAATTGCTTTGACTTTATCGGGGTCAACTTCAATCCCTTTTTGGCTGACAATGAAACCTAACAATTTCCTTGATCGAACACCGAAGGTACATTTCTTTGGATTGAAGCAGAGACGATACTTCCTCAAACACTTAAACAACTTCAACAAATATTCTATATGCCGTTCTTTAGTTTGGGACTTAGAAATCATATCATCAACATATACCTCAATTTCCTTGTGCATCAGATCATGGAATAGGTTTGTCATAGCCCTATGGTACGTTGCACTAGTGTTCTTCAACCCGAAGCGCATCACTTTATAACAGAATGTTCCCTAGGGTGTGATAAACGTTATTTTTTTCCATGTCCTCAGGAGCCATTCTAATTTGATTATATCCAGAAAATCCGTCCATGAACGAGAATACTTTGAATTTTGATGTACTATCGACCAACATATCAATATGTGGTAATGGAAAATCATCTTTTGGACTAGCTTTGTTTAAATCTCTATAATCTACGCACATGCAAACTTTTCCGTCTTTCTTCGATACTGGGACAATATTGGAAATCCACTGAGGGTACACTGATGTCACAAGAAAACCGACATTAATCTTCTTTAAAACTTCTTCTTTAATTTTCACTTCCATATTAGGGTAAGTTCTTCTCAATTTCTGCTTGATTGGTGGGCAATCTGGCTTTAATGGAAAATGATGTTCCACAATATTTGTATCCAAACCAGGCATGTCTTAATAAGACGAAGCAAATATATCCACATACTCTTTCAATATTTCAATCAACCTGTTCTTGACGTTAGTATGCGGCAATGCTCCAATCTTGACTTCCTTCAGATCTTTCTCTGACCCCAAATTAATCACTTCCAATGGCTCTTTATATGGTTAAATAGCACATTCCTCGCACTCAAGCAACCATGAAACCTCTTCTGGAATCTCATCATATTCTTCTTCTTCGGCCCCATACATGGGACATTCAAAGTTGGGAGAGGGAACAAGGTCATTGTATTCAACGAATTTTTTGATTAATCTGCACATATGTTTATGATTGCTTTTAGAAACTGACACTCATAGAAAGTGATTATGTAGATTACAATTATTATTTATTTTGAAAGGTTTTTATTTTTCTGATTATCATTTTCGAAGAAAAAAGAATAAAGTAAAGACACAATTTGGAATCAAAGACAAATTCTATTATCGATTTTAAAGATCAAAGCAAATAGATAAGCCCATACAATATCAACTTTCACCTCGGGCAGAGTGAAAGATTTTTGAAAAGATTACCAAAAAACAAATTACTTTGAGACATGAATGCAAGAGGGAACATCAATGGTGATCCAATTCTAGACTCTAACTCCATGCGTCACATAGTTCGGCATCTCTTGCTCTGCTTCATCCTCCATAATAGCACTGATCCTAGGAACAATTAGATGAAGATAACCTCCCCTATGAAAGATATCCTGATATTTTCCCAAAGAAAAATTCTACTTCATGTTCTTACCTTTATCATTCTTCAAAGGAAATCTCAGACCAGCTCCACTCTTATTTACAGGTGGATCAACGATCTGCCCCATACTTTACTAGGGCCATTACGCACAACCTATTGAGAATCTTTAAATGAAGCTATAGAATTTTCATTTCCCCTTATATTATCAATGGATAAAGCTTGGAACTGAGTTCCAACAAAAACTTCATCCGCTTCCACAACACTGAAAGAGGATAAATGAGATATTAACAAAGCTTGTTCTCCATTTATGATGACCATCTTTCCTTCACGCACAAACTTCAAATTGTGGTGTAAAGTTGAAGTAACGGCCTCTGCCTCGTGTATCCATGATCGTCCCAGTAAACAGCTGTAAGCGGGCACAATATCCATAACCTGGAAAGTAATCTGAAATAAATACGGGCCTATGTGAATAGGCAAATATACTTCCCCGATGACATACTTCCTTGATCCATTGAAAGCTTTTATAACTATGCCACTCAGGCGCATGGGAGTTCCATGATACTTCAGCTTCATAAGCGTGCTCCTTGGTATGACATTTAAAGTGGACCCATTATCAACCAGCACATTTAACAATGAACCGTTCTTATAATTCATGGAGGTATGGAAATCCAAATTATGATTCCTTCCTCCGTCAGATAATTCATCATCACAAAAACTCAGGTTATTACAGGATGTAATATTCCTTACCACACTGCTGAATTGGTCTAATTGCATATCACTTTCCATAAAATCTTGATCCAATACTCTCATCAAAGATTCCCAGTGGGTAGAAGAGTTCATCAACAAGGCTAGAATAGATATCTTTGATGGTGTCTGCAACAATTGATCTACGATCCTGTAGTCGCTCATCTTGATAATCTTCAATATATCATCCACATATTTTTCTAGTGTAGTACCACTAGATTCCCCCACTGCTTTCTTGGGTTCAACATGTTCAACAACCTTTTTATCAACATTAACATTCCCTCAAATGATAGGTGTGAAAACACGACCACTACGGGTTACTCGGATGGCCTAAGAAATATTCTTGACATTAGACAAAGGTTGGATGGGAACTTCCACACCATCCTCCAAGATTGTAGCATTATACTTGTATGGTACGACCTTGTCTGATTCGTAAGGAATAGGACCCGACAAGCAAATCACCACTGGAGAAATAGCTGACTTGATTTGATATTCAATCTCAATAGAGGCGGGAACACCAAAACAAGGCACAATAACATTCACCCCCTCTCCAAAATACTTAGATATCACAGAATCGTTGCTGAAAAACACATCTTCGTCTGAGGAAAAGAATTCATCTGCAGAAGCATACTCATCATCTGACACAATCTCATCCAAACAATCTTCAATCACATTAATCCCAATGTAATCATCTCTGTTGCCTGAAAATTTGATAGTACCATTATCCAATAATAACTGAACACCCTTTCATACAATGGAACAACCACGAGAATCTCTGTAGCAAATTCGACAAGACCCATAATGGTGTTCTTCTTGACCATCCATATGACAGAAGGTAGCGTGCAACTGCACCAAATCATCATTCATATGATCCACGTCAAAAATTTGAAATCCTCTAGGACATCCTAAGACCATATTCACATCTTCCTCGTACTTTGCCCTAGGCCTGATTATATGAATGAGACTTTCGTCCATCATTTCCTGAAGATCAGCTTTTATCTTATCACACCCCTGTATATATGTACTGCAAACATCACAACCAGCATGGTCATGTGTATAGTAACTAAACTCGCAAAAGTCAACATGCATATTTACCAAATCTCCTCTAACCAGGTTGATATAAAAAATACGGAAGTCCCATGGATAACCAACAACCACGTTTACAATATTTGTTCCTCCATGCTTTGGCAAAGGATTCTCTTTTACGTTAGGGCCAACATCTTTAAAGGATAAAAGGCCAGATCTCACCATCTTTTGTACTTCCGATTTCAAAGGATAACATTTCTCAACATTGTTCCCTGGTGCTCCCTAATGAAAAGCACACGTTTGTTCTGCCTTATAATACCAAGGCAAAGGTGATGGTATAGTAGGGGGTGGTCTGGTCTGAACCAATTTCTTTGAATTAACGCTAGGAGTAACTCTTCATAGCTCTTGTAAATAGAAGTTGTTGAGGATGATAATGAGAAACCATAGAACCAAAAAAACAAATCCAAATATTAAGAATTTAGAGAATTATGCACTTGTGATCAAGAAATCAAGAACTTGTCCAATTAGGTCAAGCCTCTTCAATCAACTTTTGCATCCTTTGACTTTCTTTAAAAAATTGAGGCACGATGAATCAAAGTAGACCTTGTCATGATATTACTTCAAAGCATCTTCAATGATGAAGCTTTAATCTCAATGAAGCTTTGTTGAATAAGGCATGGAAATAAACTCATGAACCTATAGATCAACTTGATGGAATATGTTGGGCTCTCACCTATAATATCATCAACTAGGGCAAACATTCATTGTATTTGTTAGTTAAAATTTAATTAATACAAAACATATATGATCACAATATATAAATTGAGGTTCTTGGTGATTCCCCATGAGCAAACCTAAAGACAGGGAGAAGAACCAAACCATAGTGTGATCTTGTTGTGATAGAATTGACATGAGATGATAGAGGGGTCTTAGGGGCAAAATGGGGGTACAACATGGGAAGTATTACCTGTATCACCGATTTGTTCCCTCCTTTTCTCTTTGTGCCCGCCAACTAAGACAAAATATATGCGCGAGTGTTGTGTTCGCAGGGAACATATTGTACCTCCACAAATTTAAATTTCCTTTTCTTCTCCTGGACCAAGGCCCAATATTTGGCGAGTTGGTCATTTTTGACATGATATTTGCCTGGTACTTGCAAGGCGACCAACTGAGAGTCGGTGAAGATTTTCACTTCCTCGGCTCCCAGATCTTCAGCCAGTCGTAAACCTACGAGGAATGCCTCGTATTCGGCCTGATTGTTGGGGGTTGGAAAAGACAGCGCGAGGGAGACTTCGATTAGGGTCCCTTCCTCGTTTTCCAGTATGATTCCCACACCGCTCTCGGTCGAACTGGAGGAGCTGTCCAAAGACACGATCCATCGGGATCTGCGGGCGAGGTCATTTTGGCTACAAATTCGGTCAAGGCTTGAGCCTTAAGAGCTTTCCTTCTCTCGCATTGGATATCAAATTCAGAGAGCTCCAAGGACCATTTCTACATTCTGTCGGCCATGTCTGGTCTTCCAAGAAGTTGTTTTATTAGTTGATCTGGCCGGACCACTATGGTGTGGGCCAGGAAGTAGTGTCTGAGTCTCCTCGTTGCGTTAACAAGTGCTAGAGCTACTTTTTCAAGTTGTTGATATCTTGCCTCTGGATCCTGCAGGGCCTTGCTCGTGAAGTAAATTAGCCTTTTCCCTTATGGAGTATCTCTTATCAGTTTCACGCTTATTTCCTCAGAAGCGACGGCTACATAGAGGTAGAGGACCTCGTCTTTCTCGGGCCGAGAGAGAACGAGCGGTTGCGACAGTGCTCGTTTCAAATGAACAAGGGCTTGTCTGCATTCGGGCATCCACTCGAATGTGGCTTCCTTGCGCAGGAGTTTTATTGCACCCCAAAATTTACCCTCTTGATTCAGGCTTATGTTTCATCATAACCATCATACTGCATTGCATTCATTCTCTTATGATGGGATTAAGGTACTTTGGTTCTCAAGTTTTCTACAAGTGGTGCTGGTTGATAGTGTTGACAATTGGTGTAAGAAGGGAGCTCTTTCTCTCAAATTTTGAATTTCTCTAGTCACAAGGGTCACTCATGTCTCAAGAACTTTTCATCCATTTCATTAATTCATCAGAGGGTTAAAGATTGTGTTGACTTCAAGAAGAATCACATTCTTTTGATTCACCGGTTAAAATTAGGGTTTTGTCCAAGTTGAAGTAATTGGGGTCTAGATGAGCCAAGTTATGAAGCATATTTCTCTTATCATCATTGGAATCAAATTTTTTCAAGAAACCTCTCATGATGCCCAATGGATTTAGGGTTTTGAAGGTTGATCAGCTATCTACTAATGTAGAGTGCAAAACTATGATTTTGGATTTAATCAGGATTTCTCTGACTTTTTCACCCAAGTTTATTTACATGATTCACCATATGTTATTAAGCATCTTTGATTAAAAGATTGAGGTTCAATTTGGATTGGAATTGGTTCAATTGGTCATAAATGGCAAATTGGTCATTTTGGTCAAAGTCAACAAAATCATAGGTTAACCAAGTGGACTTTTGGTCAACCATCAATTCAAACATCATCTTTTCACATTCCATATCCAAATTCATCATTGAATCATGGGAAATGTTGAAATTGATTTTAACTTGTTCCAGAAGTTACTTGAAATTTTTTAAAAAAATATTCTAAGTGTCAAGACGGCTTCTCAATGGCAAGCCACGCGCGTAATTTTGTCAAACAATTGGTGGGCCATTTTGGGTACTTAATATCTTTTGATTCAAATGATATTTTTAAAATTGGCTTTGGGAACTTTGAGGTATGCCATGATAGCTTCTTGTTAAGCCTTGATTCACTCAACTTGGTCACTTATTGAATGAGATATGATCATTGGATGTGGAGGTCTCAAACTGTTCCCATGCAATCCAGGCACGCGCGCGAGGCCAGGCCTTCAAATCACATGTTCTCTCAAACTTTAAGCCATGATTTCTCCATGATCCAATAATAAATATCAAAAATTTGAAATTCTACCATGATCTACATTGAAAGATCTTTTAATAGGACTCCATAACAAGAATTTCGCACGAGTCAATTTCAAGAGAATTGCATGAGAAGTGAGCTGGCCATTAATGTAAGCATGCAGTTGTGTTAGTTCCAGATTTTTATGCAAAATTGGCTTTGGCTGCTATTCCATGTTTCAGTCACATGCTTGACACAAAATTATACTCCATTTGTTTGCCAAAACAAGTACAGCCAAGTCACACCATGTGCATGACCCCCTCTCTTCATGCTTGGCCAAAAATAGAAATTTCCTCCCCTCTCAATTTTTCCCCACGTGATCAGTACAACCAGCTCACCAAATGCACATCCCTCGCTCAAAATTCCACTCAACATTACATCATCAAAACGAATGCAAGGCTGGGCATAGCAGAAGCAAAACGCATCACAACATCTCACTCTCTCATTTTTCTGTTTTTTTGCAATTTGCATCTAACAGTCTTGTGAGCTCTTCAAAGACCCTCTTACCCTCAACATTCACTCTATATAATATGCTCTCTTACTCTCTTTCATGGCACGCTTCATTCTCCTCACAAAATCAAATATGAAATTCCTTCTCTCTTAAAAAAAAATTGTTCGAAGCTCTCTCACTTTTCACTTATTCCAGTCACAATTTCTCTCTGAATTTCACTTCATTGGAGCTTAAGGAGCAAGATTTGTAGGGTTTCAAGTTTGTTTATAGACACTAGTTGGATTTATTTTCCAACTCAAGAGGTAAAAATTAGATCTCGAATTCTCTCAATGTAGTTTGATTTAGAGCTTAAGATCTTGAATGCATGGTGATAGTTGGCCAAACGATAGGTTTGACGTATAAGTATGCTTGGATTTGAAGTGTAGATCATTTTTTGAACTTCTGAATAATTCATATTCAGTTGGTTTTTGCGATTTTCTCCTCCAGATTTCTAATTACCTAGTCAATCATTTTGAAATCTACAAGTAGCATGATGTAGATGATGGATTTGACTTCGTTTTGAGCTTCAAATCACTTATTTTGGTGGAGAAATGAAGTAGAAATCTTGAGTAGAACATAGGGGCTTGAAACTGTGAAACATGCATTTTAAGGTTTGTCTTGAGGAAGAAGACGATGGTGTGACTGGATCTGATTGATCCATTTGAATTTTAATGCAATTTCATAATATTTCTTTTTTAATTGATTTCTCTGATTTTATTCATTGATAAAAAAATCTTCAAAAATTCTAAAAACGTTACCATAGGTTGATTTTAATTTCTAGTATTTTTCATAATTTTTCTGGAATTTTAAAAAATTGTTTGATTGGTGTAAAGAATTTGTAGATTAATTAATTTTGTTTAATTTTTTTTTTGCATAGTTTTCTTTATTAAATTTTGTTTCTGACTTTTTCTTTGTACAAAAATTATACCAAAAATTCGTTAGGAACTTTGATTAGTCTATTTTGAGTTTCTAATTTTTATTCAATAATTTTACCTTTTTTAATTAATCAAATAATATGTGACATTTAATTACCTTTTAAATACTTTCACAATTAATTTAATCATTTTCCTAAGTACAAAAATTCACAAAAAAATACCTTGATTCATTTTATTGACAAATAAGTGATTAATATTTTTTATTTCACATTTTTAGCATTTTTGGTTGATTAAGGAAAATGTAGAATTTAATTAGGGTTTTAATTAAAGATTGTCATGTTTTGATTTAATTCCCTTTTCTTTCAATTCTAAAAAATCAAGAAAAATATTCTTTAGGCCATTTTCTAGTCTTGTGAATTTTATTTCAATTTTATTTTGTGTCCTTGACCTCTTTTGAAAATTTGGACATTAATTATTGGTTTTATTTACTTTTGTTTGCTTAGGTCACAAGTTAGGGTTCTTTGATCAATTTCCTTTGACTTCTAAGCCAATTCCTATTTAGGATAGGATAGTATGGTACCTTAGGGACTTATACTTAATTTTCCTTAATTTTAGGAGTTGATTTGATATTTTTCCCCAATATACCAAGCCAGGGTTTCCAAATTAGAGGCTTGTCTAAGCTAGGCTAACTTGTTTGTTTAAGTTTTCAATTTAGGTCTTGTTAATTTGAATTAAGAATGATGCTCCTGACCTATTAACATCTTTTGAACCTTGCAAGATTTTTGTCTTATTTTTGCAAATCTTATTTCTATTTTTGACTCAATCATCTTTCTCATTTTGTGTTTATATGATCTTTTGTACTAGAGGTAAAGGGAATGCACTTGTGCAACCCATGAGAGATCAATCTCTTTTATTTTTTTATCATCCTCTCCTTTGCTTTGGAGACTTGAGTTCATTATTGAACCATTCAAGTTCTCATCACTTGCCTATTGTGTCAATGTTGTTTGTTGATCACTTGTGAATATGGTTTGAAAGATATTTTGTGTTTTGTCTTTTGAATATAATTGGGTTTCATTTTTAGATTGAATTTTTTGTGATTATGACTTTTTAGAGATTAATTGATGTCATTTAAAGCTCCTTTGATCCCTGGTTAACACTTCATTGTTAATTCAACATGGTGATAAGAAAGGAGCAATATTCTACTAGCTTTGATCTAGTTGTTATATGTGCTTGTTTGAGATTTCTTGCATCTGTTGCATTGATGTCTTGTCATCATGTTTTTCATTTCCTTGTTATATCATCATTCATCGCTTGTTGATTCATCAATCTTCTTTGTAATTACTAATTTGTCTGTTAAATGTGTGAGGTACCTTGAGAAAAGTTTTCAATTTTGGCTTGATGCTTCTGTGTTCTACTTTATTTGTAGGGTACAGTTTGTTATGCTTGCACCATTCGTGTGCCTTATATATTTGTTATTCCCTTGCAGGACATATATATAATTGTGTATGTTATACATCATTTATGGGGAAATGTTCATATTGGAAGCCTCAATACTTATGATTGACGGCGTGATATCTGACCTGATTTTTTTTACTGATGCTAGCTTGCTCGAAGTTCTCTGGGTTTCTTTTATTGCTTAGTTGCTACAGACAGTTATCCGTTTGGTATTGCACTACTTCTGTTTCTTACTATCTCTTTCATTTATTGATTTCTATTTCATGATGGGTCCTCTGTTGCAGATATATGTCAGGAGTCCCTCTGGTTTATTTAAAGACCTATTTAAGGCAATTCTATCAGTATGCTAATTGTGGTTGTTTAAAATCCTACCTTCGGAGTAGGTATTATGCACGTGTGTTTATATTTGTGCCCGCATTATATTACAGGTGATAAGTTCTCAAAAGGAGGCGAGCGGGGAAGGTCGGTAATCGACCCCTCCACATTCTAGTCCATATCATCCTTAGCTCACGTGGTACGTCGATGCTTCGGAGTCGTGCATATCATACGTATCGAGTCCGTCAAGTAGAGAAGGGTTTTGCAATCAAACCCCCACGCTTTGTCAGGAGTTCGCGTTGGCCAATGCTGACACTCTGTGATCGTTCATATTGTCTTTTGTTGCCTACCTCGATGTTTTATATATCTTGGTTAGGTGTTCAGTCGCTTTGGGCATCACATTTTTCTTATTTCATCTGTCTCTGGCTTGTTTGCTTCGGGTGATCTGCTCCCCTTAGCTAAAGTATTTTCTCTTCATACCCTCATCCCCTGAGTTAGTATACCTCGATTGTGTGCTTTTGCCAAAGCACTTGTTTTCTCACTTATTTGGTATTTACCATGCTCCCTTATGATTTCTTGTGTAGGGTTAGTCCTCGAGCTAGAAATTAAGATATTTACCCTTGCATGCTAACATAGGTTAGAGACTTCCCTTTTCATCCTCAACCTTAGGGTCAATCATTGTATGATAACATTAGGGGTAGTGCTAGGCTAGTCTCCCTTAGTTACTTTTCCTTTCTTTGCGTATTGCATCTTAAAACTAAAAGTTCTTCTTGGAAAATCATAAAAACGTCTCTAATGATATTAAATCCTTCTTCAAAGTAAAAAATAAAAAACAATCTTAATTGTTGGTGCACCTTTTGGCTTTGTTTTAAACCTTTTCAAATTGATGTTTTTCCATCCTTGCCATGATATCTTGCTATCTTTTAGCTGATGTTTCTCCATCACATATGTTTGTTGCTGATTGTTGTACCCCAAAATTTTCTCTCTCATTTCATCAACATTTTTCACCACAAGACTCTTGGAGCTCAAGATCAAGTTAGGGTTTGCTCTGCTCAAGACTCCTCCTTGCACTGTTGACCCAAATTAGGGTTTGAGTTTGCACAAAGATGTTTTGACCCAAAATGCCCAAAGGGACTTTCATGCTTCATATTGGACTCACAAGTTTATCCATACCAAGTTTCAAGCCCTGATTCTAATTTTTGGCCAATCAATTGGACAGTTGACCTAAAAATCAGCTGTATTGGGGAAAAAGTCAACTATGGCCAATTGACAGTCAAACCTCATTATTTTTGACCCACATCAACATTATGAACTCATATGAACCACTTGGTCAAGTTTGGATCATAATTCCACAAGAAATTTGATCAGATCACTAAAAGGGCAAAATGGTCATTTTTAGGGTTTTGACTGCACAAAGGTAATTTTTGACTGTTTGACCTAACCAATGGCAAATCAAGCTCACATATGGGCTCAAGGAATCAATGGAATGGTCTTGACACATCCAACAAGTTCAAAAGGTCCCAAATGCACAAGATTGACAGATGAATTTTCCAGTCAACCGATCAAAATTTGACTGTATACTGAAAAGTCAAACTTTGACTTTTTGGTCAAAATCAAGTGCCAAGATTCATTTTTCATCAAGACATGTCAAATTATGAAACTTGTTCATCAAGAAACCAAAAATTGCAAATTAGGGTTTAGAATGAGAAAATTTCATCTTAGAATTTTTCTAAGTTATGAAACTTCCTTATTTTTTTCTAACTTTGTCCCATTTTTTCATCAAGATACATTTGGATTCAAACAAAACTCAAAACATGAAAGTTGTAGTCCATTGCAAAATCTACAACTTTTATTCACAAAGTTTCCTCAAAAGAAGCTTGTATCTCAAGTTATGATTTTTGGAACAAGGGTGCAAAATATTCTTAACTTAGAAAATTTTTGACCTATTTTAGGCAGGATTTCTGCCCAACTTCATGGCCACTTTTCACATGCTTCCACTTGGAATTTCAAATTGCATTACAAAGATGGATTGTAATACATATCCCAAGCTTTCCAAATTGTCCAAGAACTTCTCAAACACCCTTGTGGTTAGGGAGAATCGAATTTGAAAAGTTGGGCAAAATCCACTTTTGTTCTTGACCAAGGCATGTTCATACACTTTGCATTTTCAAACTCAGATTGCACAAACTAGATTACAGGCCTCTAATTTTTCTCACACTCAATAATTTAATGCATATCCTTTGTGTTCAAGCCTTATTTTGTGTGTTTAGCCATTACATGCAAAATTAATCCATATATGGAAAAAGCACATTTACCATTTTGATAAAGAAGTGCTTTATGTCAAATTCACAAATCAAAGAGGTACATGCCAGATCTTTTGGGCACAAGTTTATGGAAAAATCCCACTGATCAAGAACCAAGCTTGCAACATGCTTGAGGGGCCTGTAGTAGCCTATAATCCAACTTGACAATCTTTGCTTAGATAAGAAGAAACATTGCAAAAGAGACACCACATTCACTTCATGCAAGCAAGAGCCAAAACAAACTTTGTAAACACATTTCATACTCCCTAACTGACCTAAAGCACGACCAAAATACCCTTGATCCCTTCTCATACAGAAAATCACCATTTTTTGCAAGAAACAGGGCATTCTGCATTTTGACTTGGCCAGCATCATCCACTCGTGCGTTTTTGCTCAAACAAGTTCCAATACACTCCATACCATCCATTGAAGCTGTCCCAAGCCTTAGATACAAGCTGTAAACTCCATAACCAAGGCTGCCATTTTCACTTTTCATTGTTGCAGGTTGACTTCCATAGCTTGATTCAGAAGGATTCAAGGCACACCAAGCATATGAGAAGGTTCCTGGGACCTCAAGCAAGTTGTACAAGTCCTCAAACACCATTGAAGTTGGCCATATTACTCTGTTCGAGTCAAGTTGAGACAGGTAAAATGTGAACTTCTATCTCTCTATCCAAGCATATTTAGGCTTAAGTTTGTGAAGAAAGTATGTCCTACTCATGGCCCTGAAGCTACCCATATACTTACTTTTCATTTATGTTGTGTATGCTGAGAGAATTTTGAACCTGAACATTGGAAAAAACTTAGGTCAGGAATTGGGGGAGAAGAAATTCTCTCTCATTTCTGAGAGTTAGAACAACTTTTTTATATGTATGAACTCGTGATTTAATGCTCTATATTGTTCATGTTGTGAGTTTTGGCTAAAAATTAAAGAATCAAGAAGTTTGAATCAAGCATGGAGGGCACGCGTTTTTGACAGAAATGACTGGAGGTTGAAGACAAGCCCCTTGGGCTGGGCCTGAGTTATTTTTTCTGTTTACACCACTTTTTTCATTTTGCACCCCCCTGGCCCATGGTGTGTTTTTTTTAATTATTTTTGACTTTTTATTTTTTCTTCTGACTTATTATTTTTTGCTCAAATATAAAAAATATAAAAAATATTTTTCCACCCATTTTTGCATTTATTTGGAATTTATTTGCTTTATTAAACTTATATATGTAAATAAATATAATACTTTTTATTTAAAACATCAAAACAATAATACAAAAATATATTTTTAGTTATTATTTTTTATTTGCATTTTTGAAAACATTTCCTAAAAAATATACTTTTTTTATATAAATAAATAATATTTCATTTTTATATATATATTTAGTATATTTAATATATAGTATAAATACTTGTACATTTATTAATATTTAGGATAAAATATGAAAATAATACATTTTATTTTTATTAATGTATGACATAAAAAAATACTTTTTTAACACTATACTTCTTTTTTTTATTTCTGTATATAATTAGCAAATATGGTATATAATATAATTAATAAATACCATTTATTTAGAAAATTAGGGTTTTGCCCTAAAAACATAAAAATATCCAAAAATTGACCCTTTTTATTTTTATTTATATTTCACATGAAAACTATTTTTACATACATAAAAAAACATTTTTGTGCATAATACAATTTTGCATATTTATTTATTTAATTATTGTACAATTAAATAACTTGTATATTCAATTTGGATGTAATAGTTCTAGGTTCAATTTCTTGCTAAATATCCCCCATTTGAACATTTGTACCCCCATCCCCATAATTATGTTGTAATAATTTAGGACTTTAAATTCCGCATTTTAAAGCTTTCTAATTATGCCATGATAGACCTAGGGTTTGTATGCAAAATCAACCAACAAATAGCTTGACTAATGCAAAGACAAAAAAGCATGAAAATGGACAACACTAATCACACTTGCACCCTTAGGGTTACTCCACTTGTTGCCTTCAATAATGGGCCATGTTGCATGTTGAGTGTCTTTGGCAAAACAAAACAATTCAAATGATCATAGTCCCTCGATGACGCTTTCTCAAGTTGCCTAAAAAATGATCAAGTCCCTTAAAGAAAAAATTGCCAAAGACACTTGGCACTATTGCATTCATGGTATAAACGATGACCCGTGCCCGTCCCGTTAACATCTTAACACAAGATTGTCCACCAAATACAATGGTGGAACAATACTGTTAAAAGGGTTAAAACATAGGAAAAATCTTTGAGAAATTTAGGGTAGATAGCTCTTGGTTACTTGACCAATCTTGCAAAAAAATCCTTGCCATTTTTCAAAACACACATCACAACACACTTTCAAAACAACTTTCAAAAACATTGAAAACTTTTCAAAAGACAAATACACCTTTGTATACATTCAAACATGGATCATTACAAAGGTTGCCACAACAAATGGCCTCTTTTCAAAACCATTTTCAAACTCACACACAAAGCACCATTTCAAACAATTGAAAACACCATTTCAAACAATTGAAAATGCAAGGCAAGTGATCTAAGAAAGTAACTAAGAGCCCATGGATAACCATGGATAGAAAGGGTGCTAATACCTTCCATTTCTATAATCTACTCCCCGAACCCAAGAAAACATCTCAAAGGTTTTTTGCTGTGCTTTTTAACCTTTCCTTAGGATAAAATAAAAAAGTCGGTGGCGACTCTTGCTCAACCGAAACATTTGCGAATACAAAACGCAAAACCCAAGTCAGTTCTCCCACCGTATCACACTGATGTTTCGCCATCGCATGTGTTTGTTATCCTACCTTGATTCCAAATATCATTGTTAGGTGTGATGTTTTATCATCTGGATTGTTGATGTCTTGTCATCTTTGCCATGTTATCTTGATATCTTTTTGCCGATGTTTCGCCATCGCATATGTTTATTGCCGATATTTCGTTGTCGCGTATGTTTGTCATCCTACTTTGATTTTTGATATCAGTGTTAGGTGTAATGTTTCATCGTCTTGTCTGATATTTTCTTATCATGCTGACGTTTTATCATCTTATCTGAGTTTTTGTTACCATCATGTGATGTCTTGTCATCCTTTTTTGTTGCTTTATCATCGTTGTTGATGTTTTGTCATTTTATCTGATGTTTTGCCATCTCGATTGTTGCTTTAGTCTTCTTAACTAAAAACCACAAACCAACCAAAATATATGAGCCAAACTATGGCTGCTCTGATTCCTTAAAAGGGATACGTAGGCAGAGGCTTTTGTGGGACCTAATTGAGCATATCTTTGTAAATATTTCTTTCTTTTCCCCACACTTTCTTTTCCTTTTCTTTGCATGCATTCCCTTTTCAGCTCTAAGCCTTAGACATAGATTTTACACACCCATAAGATAGACAACAAGAGTGGATACCATAGAGTACTACGGGCAAGTGGGGTGCTAATACCTTCTCCTCGCGTAACAGACTCCCTTACCCAATCTCTCGGTCGTAAGACTGTGATTTCACTTCTTCAGGTTTTCTCGATGTTTACCTTTCCCTTTCGGCGGGATAAAATACGTTCGGTGGCGACTTCATTGATTTTATATCATATGGAGGTTTGGCCGATTGTTTCAAGTTTGAACAAGGGAAGTGCGTGCTAGACGGACTTTTGCATGAATCGGGAGAGAGAAGTGAGCATGCCGTTCAAGATCTGGATGGAATTTTTTGAGGTGGGCGTTGGAAATTCGGAAAATGCCTGACATTTGTCAGGGTTTTCATTAATGCCTTATTCCGCAGATAGAATCTGAGGAACTTTCCTACCTGTATGCCAAAGGTACATTTTTCCGGGTTGAATCACATCCGACACTTTCGAGCTCGCTCGAATAATTTCTTTAAGTGGGCAGAACGGTCGAGCTCTTTGGTGGACTTGATGATCATGTCGTCCATATAGACTTCGAGCATGTCGCCTATCTCGCTAAGAAAGACTTTTTTCATCATGTGTTGATATGTAGTGCCCGCGTTTTTCAGGCCGAAGGGCATTACATTGTAGTAATAGTTACCTGACTCGGTCATGAAAGTGGTGTTTTTTTGTCTATTTTTGCCATGAGGATTTTGTTATAACCAGAGTATGCACCCATGAATGATAGCAATTTAAAACCGACCGAGTTGTCGACCAATTTATCAATATTGGGGAGGGGATAAGCATCTATCGAGCAAGCCCGATTGAGATCAGTATAATCAATACACATGCGCCATTTTCCATTATATTTTTTCACAAGAACTACATTTGATAGCCAGGTTATGTACTGGGTTTCAAAAATAAAATGTGCCTCTAGGAGGTCTATTACACCTAGTTCTACAGCCTCTGCTTTCTCGGACGACTGCTTTCTTATGCACTGCGTGACCGCCTTGATGGAAGGATCTATAGGCAAGTGATGGCATGCGACTCTAGATCTAAACCGGGCATCTCAGCCGCACTCCAGGCGAACAAATCAACATTCTCCCTTAGCCAAGCTTTGAGTTACCTTTTTTCTTGGTCGGGGAGGCCTGCTCCGATCTTTAATCCTCTGGCAGGGTCTTCTCCGAGGGGAACTAGCTCAAAGTCGCCGTCTAGGATGGGCCGTGCGTGACTCGAGAGTTCATATCGATCAACATAAGAGCTGGAGAAATGAACCTCCTTAATAAAATGACTGTCGAGGTCAATGGTGTCGACTCTCGGCAGAGGCTTGACTTCCCCGAAGCTTGAGGGCAGTGTGGCTCCAGTGCTCGTTCGAGGTTGAATGCTGTTGGAACTGAGGCCCTTGGCTAAAGCTTAGAAACACCTTATGGATGCTTAGATGTCCCTGTGGAGGGTGGTGACCAAGCCTTCAGCGGTGTAGTACTTTATCTTGAGATGCACGGTAAAAGGGACCGCGATGAGTTCGGCGGTAGTGGGTCTCCCAAAGATGCACTGGTAGAGAGACGGGAAATCTACCACCAAGAATTGGGTCTTGATGGCTTTGGCCTTTACCCCTCTCCTGAATGTGATGATTAGATCGACATATCCCCAGGATTTTGTGACGGCTCCATTGAAGCCCTGGAGATCAGATCCCACATAAAGGGTTAGGTGGCTCTCGTTCAGCTGCAAGGTGGTAAACATATGGGCGTACATGATATCGACCAAACTGCCTTGGTCGACCAGGATGCGACGCACGTCAAAATTAGCCATACAAGCTCTCACGAGTAATGGGATTCTCGAATTCGGGGCCCCACCCGACAATTCTTCCCTGTAGAAGGCGAGGGGATGAGAGCCTCCTCGGAATTTATCGAGCGTGGAATCTATATCTGAGTTGGCCTCGATGAGTTGGTCAAATCTCCTCTTCATCGACCCAATTCTGTGCCTATCAAATCCTCCGCCGAAGATGACCATGGCTGCGGGGAAAGATTCCCAAGGACTATGGGAGGAGAAGTACAGGTGGACATTCTCCATGTCCAGATAATAGAAACCTTATGATTGTGAGATACACATGGAAACCGAAATGGCATCGAGGTCGGGGGATTTCTTCCCTTCCTCGACGTTTTTGGTTTCTGGTGCTTCGTCACGGGCACCCTCCTTCTTTTTATACTTCTTGACGTGCTCGTCTCTGATCAGTATTTTGATCGCATCCTTGAGATAAATGCAATCCTCTATGTTGTGCCCGTGACTCTTATGGAACCTGCAATATTTGCTTTTTTCGGTTCCCAGCTTGGATGGTTTTTGTCGAGGAAGCACACCCCGACTTGCTTAAATTCAGAATTGGCACATTCAGAAAGAATAATGCTCCCTTGAGGTTGTGAGAGAGGGTGTAGTCGTGGAAACGACTGATTGGCCCCTTGTAATCTTTATAATTGTGGGACTTGTCCTCCTGTTTCTTCTCTCCCCGATGGGATGTTGGGGGCTCATCGTTCTTCAAGGACTTGGCACTCTCTCTGTGCCTTTATTCTCTGACGCTGTTGGCCACTTCCTTCTTCTCGTATTGTATGTACGTCTGAGCCTTGAGGAGGAAGGAGTCGAGCGTGGTTGGTGTCTCAATGCCTACAACTTTGGCAAGTCAGTGCGGGGACGGAGCCCGCGCTTGAGGAGGTACTTCTTCATTTTGTCTGTCATTGAGACTTGGACAACTTCCTTGTTAAAGCGTTCAATGTATGCCCGCATAGACTTGTCCCTACCCCGTATGATTGCTTCAAGCGAAGCCTCCTATTTTGGGTGTCGACCGGAGGCAGTGAAATTCCTCGAAAATATCCTCCCAAGCTATTTCCATGTGGTGATGAATTCGCCGAGGAGGCTTTTGTACCACGACATCGACCCTTCCTGAGAATGGTTGGGAAGAGTCTGCATTTGATGGCTCCCCCGACCCCTCGGTAGTCGATGAGAGTATCGATGTTCTTGATGTGCTCATCAGGGTCTTCTGTTCTGTCATAGGTCCCTAATGGAGGCGGCTTCTCCAGGCCAACAGGGAGTGATGCCTCAGTGATCTCCCTCGATAGCGAGCCACGAGGCTCGTCATCCTTACTATCAACGAGAGATGGAGAAGGAGATTGATAGTTTCTCCCCCTTCGGTCGTCACGGTGTCGTCGGGGGGAAGGGTTCCTCCGTTTTTGCTTTGGCTCGGGTGATGGAAGCTGGGCGCGGTCGATTTTCCTGTTGTCTTTCCTCTTCTTGAATGAAAGGAAGTCTTGATCTCTGTAACGAGGTGTGATGTTGTGTTTCTTGAAGAAAGAAACGTCGCGCCTCTCCTTTCTGGGTGGCGGGCCACACTTGGGTGGCGATATACTGAGCGAGTTTCATCGTCGGGTTCTCCGAGGAGGAGATCTTGATAGTCTATTCTCCCATGCCCCTATCCTTTGATTCTGTTGTAGGATGAGGGTGTTAGTCTGATTGATAGCAACGAGCAGCACTGCGATGACCATGTCAGTTTTGAGAGCGATGAGAACTGGTTGCATGACTTCTGGAAGTTCCTCGGTGGAATTATTGGGGTGTCCCTTGTCCAAGAATTGATCATCACCACATCGGGAATCTATTGAATCTGGAAATGCATTATGTCCGTCTCGGAATCCCAACTTGTCCTCGAGGTGGGGATGTTCCTAACTTCTGTCGGTTTTATGATCAAGGGGAAAAATGGTCTTTCTAGGCATATGAAGATCATCATGGTCGGCCATGATTAGAGAGAGGAATATTGAAAAATGGGGAGAGAAGTTTCCCATAGACGGCGCCACTGATCTTACCAGTTGATAAGAACCTGAGAAGTGGCTGGAAGATGACCTATAGTCGGGATGTGAAGTCGAGGAGGAAAAAGGATTTGTACCTGCAAGGCACTCTGACGATCAAGTAAGAGTGGGAACAAGGAGATAAAAGCAAAGTATTAGTTGGTGAATAGTAAGTATTCGATACCTTTCCCTCACAAGTGTGAGGGTATATATAATGCCCCTGGCGCATGGCCATTGGTTCCTGATTTCACGCCTGGATATGCGGGTCCATGAAATCAGGTTACTACCAGAACATGGTCAAACCGGGCAGATGTACTCGTAACTAGCCTTTGGTCCTGAGGAGGGGGTCAGTTACGGGCATCTCTTTGGTCAGTTCCTGGTGGCCTGTACAATGTTAGTGTTAGGCAGACCGAGAGGATGCTCGCCGATCATCTTGGGTCAGTGCAGGTTTGGGAGGGAAAATGGCTGACATTGCTCGACAGGTAGCGAGCAATCTGGGTCAAGGTCGTGCGGGCCGTACCGAAGGAAATGTCTTAGACTGGGCCAAGTCAAGTTGTCGGGCCAGCCCAAAACAACTGTTAAGCAAACATGCCCAGATTTGTAAAAAAAACATTTGGCCCAAAACAAAAACAAACTACTACTGTTTGGATCAAGCAAAGAGAATATATGCACCATTCTTCTAAGCTGGTACTATTCAAATCAAAGGAAATTAAATACAAAACTCAATTGCAGAAACAGAGTTTTTTTGTCCATGATATAACAGATTGCAGAGAAACTTGCCAAAAACGAATTCAGAAACAATTAGAAATTCTATAAGTTTTACTGACATGACTAACCTAATACAAAAACGAGTCACTAAAAATAAAAACAAATTGAAAGTATATACAGATTTATAGACAAGATTAAATCCCTAATTCAAACCCTAATTAATTACAATCAAATTCTACATACAAAATAAAGTTCTTTCCTAATCTCTACTAACCCTAAATCACTATAAAACAAGGAAATTACACAGAAAAAGGAGACAGAGAGGATAGAACAGAAATTGTTGCAAAAGAAAGGAAATTTACAGGATCGAAAGAAAAGGTCTTGAGAGTGTTGCATTCATCTTGCCTCCGTCTTTAAATATTTGATCACCGCGTTAGCTTAGGGTTTCAATATCTGAAACCCTAGCTATTCATCTGCCGTTGTCTTTAAATTCTCAGCCATCGCCACCACTTCCATCGCCGCACCTACAAAGAAACGGAGAAGGAGTGATTAGGATGGTCAAAAAATCATAAAAGGGTTGGAAAGGAATCGCTACAGGTAAGACTTAGCTTTCGCAAAGGTTTGTTTTTTTCACTATTTTCACTCTTTGATTTATGGTAGATTTTGGGTTGAGGATGGTCGCCGCCACCGGTGGGTGATATTTTAGGGTTTGGATGTTGTTTGAGTTAGAGGAAAGAGAGAGCGGAGATGATCGAGAGAGAAGAGGGTAAGAATACAAAATGAATAATGAGAACATTTTTTAAAAACAATATGTATTAGATTTAACAATCCAGTGTGTGACACCCCATGCATACTACCATACTCCCTAATCTTGACCACATGATCAGCATCATCCGTCACAAACATGCTCACTCACGATAACAACCATGCACCCACCTACAACCAACCCATACGGACTCACAACCCTTAGGCCTGACCCATTTCTAAACAAACCCCTCTTTTATTTTATTTTTTTTTGCCAACGCCTTTAGAAACAACACCTCCTGGCCAAATGGACCAAGTCCAAAATCTGGAGTTAGACCCTGGCTCTTGACACCTCCCCATTTTGCTATTTAATATTAAAACGTACCTCCTTGGCCTTTGGGCCTGAATTCAATATCTGAATTCAGACCCGTGCTTTTAGCAACCCACCAGTTTACTACTTCAATATATTTACACTCCATGCGTTTTTTTTATTATTTTATTTATTTTATTTATTTTATAATTTAAATTTTCTCATATTTTATTAATTACAATGTTTATTTTATTTTTAAAAAATATATTTAATATATTCAATATTATATTTATTATCATTATTATTATCTCATAAATATTTTTTTCCAACTCATTAAAATATTATTCTTATTTATTGCATTAAATTGTATTCTTATTCATGCATTTAAATAGATTTATTTTCAATAATTAATATATTAAAAAATATTTAACCAACAACAACAACCTATTTTCTTAAATCAAAATAATTAAATAAATAACTTTCAAAAAGGATTGCGAACTCATTCAAATCGTCTGCGTGTTTAGTCTAACAATCTCCGTTATTCACTACACCTAGACTAAACATGCGGAAAATGTGAATATCTTCGCAATCCATTAAAAATACAAACCAACTGTGAAATACAAAATGAGACTCTGATTCCTGCTAAGATGATACGTAGGCATGCAATTAAAATCGTGGCGAGTTCCCCTAATAAAACTTAAAAACCCTATTTCTTAAAAACACATTTTGAAACCTAGTATCCTTGTGAACAAAGTAGATAGGGAGTGCCTAACACCTTCCTCTCGTCTAGAACTGAGTCAACGATCTAGAATCTCTGAATTTTAGGGTTATTCCTTTATACTCCCTTCCTTTAGGATAAAAATTAAAGGTGACAACTCTGATTTAAAAACCAGTTACAACAGAAGCAACCTCACAAAAATAGTTTTGTCCTAAAGTGATTCAAGAATCAACAAGTATGACAAAAGAATAAATGACATGAAACTTTGTACAAAAAAATTCTTAAACATGCTATGTTCTAGAAAGAGATAAACGAGTATCTGGCGTGTACAAACTTTAAAACAATATCTTTATCATACATTCGTAAGTTGAAACACTCAAAATCGAAAAATTACCAAATGCGACCTGGAGCTATCAGAACAAAATTGATTCCAAACAACAATAAGAGAATAATAATAATATATATATATATATATATATATATATATATATATATATATATATATATATATATATATATATATATATATATATATATATATATATATATATATATATATATATATATATATATATATATATATATATATATATATATATATATATATATATATATATATATATATATATATATAACTAATGTTATATACTACTATATAGCTTTGGTGAAAGTGATAAAAAGGAGGAGAAGTGAAGCAAAAAGAATTCAGTGGCGCAACAAATAGAGCGTGTTAAGCGTCCAAACTCGCGTTAAGCGCGCTACACCTGTCACACTTCAAATTTTCCTATGTTGGTGCTACGACCGAAATTATTGTTAAACTTGGAGTTTTATAAAATTATTTTGGTTTGTATACAGTGATATTCTGGGATTTTATAAATATCCATTTTCAAGTCTAATAAAAAATATAATAGTTTGATTTTAAATTATTTATTTTTAAAATAACAAATATTTGTTTAACTTTCGTATGCTCTCAAGTGCATTTTTATTTTGAATAAATAAGATAGCACAATTGATAAAGGATAAAGTTTGCAAGCATAAGGTTAGAGGTTCAAATCTCGCAAGTTGCACTTTTTAATTTTTTTTTAATAGTTACTAATTTTATTTCCATTTTTAAATTGTATTCCAAAATCAAAATTTTTATTTATTAAAACACTATTTTCGTATTTATTAATTAATTAATTTTAAAAAATTGAATTTTTGGTTTTATGCACTTTTTAACTTAAAATAGACAAACAGATATTTTTATTGATTTTGTTCCATTTTATTTTAGGATAGTTTTTATGAGATTGATCAAAATAGTTAAATTTTAGAAATCAAATCAATTTTTTTTAATTGTAATTAGCATTGATTAATTCCAGATTTTAAACTTTATTTCTTTAATTAGTTTTTAACCTATTTGTTTCATGCTATATAAAGAGATGATATTTTATTAAGAAGGGGAGGCCACTTAGAAGATCTATTCTTACACTAAGAGACCAATTCTATTATCCATAATTTTCACATAATTTCCTCACACACTACAATGATACAAAAATCTCTTTTTATTCTCACGCTGCATATTCATAACCTGTACATACTTTACATATTTTCTTTCAATACTTCAAAAGCTTCAACAAACCACAACCACTGTCGGCAACCTCTACCTCCACCATATATATTAAATGTTTTTATTTGATGAATTTTGTTGTTTGTTTTGATATGAAAATAGGTTAAAGAAGACGAGAAACAAAGTGGCACAAGAACAATAGTCTAACAGGGAATTCAAAAACATGTCACAAAACAAAATCTGGAAAATATATATTTGTTGTACTTTTTGTCTTTGTTTGTTGTGTAGGGAAATAGAGAAGTAGAAGGAAGAATTCTGAGGCTCACATTCACCACTCATGACGGCTACTTCGGACAGACAGATCCCTCTGCATGCAGAACTACAGTGATCTTGCAGATCCACGACCACGCATGCCCAGATTTCGGTGGATCTCCTTCTGCGATTCTGCCTCCTCACAGGCTGTCGACCACCGCCCACAGATCAGAATCGTCGTCGTCAAGTATTTTTTTTAGTTTGATCAGATTCATGTGTTTGTTTTCTTCTTTTTCAGATAAATGAAAGAAGAGAGAAGAATATGAAATACTTGGAGAAAGGTTGAGATATCTCTTCACGAGATCTGGTTGCAAGGTTATGAGATAGTTTTTTTCCTTTATTTAATGATAGATTTTCCACTTGTTAGTGGCTCATTGGTCAATTGGTAAACATTAGAAAAGTCAAGATTGATATCCTTTTTGCTAAAGATACCGCCCCAAACTCTTTCTATTTCATATTTTTCTTTTTTAATTATTAACTCAAGTTAAGATATAACTAGGGTATTAGTTGGTCTTATGGGTTCTTGGGCCATAATCTCAGCCTTGCTGAACAAACCCCCTTATTATATGGGTCTGAATTCAATATCTGAGTTCAGGGTCCTACTTTCCACGTCCCTCTGATTTACTTAACCCAAATTAAATACACCCCCTGTATTTTTTATTAAAATTATTTTATTTTTTATATTATTATTATAATCCTATATTTAATATATTTATAATTTCTGAAACTATTTTATTATTATAAAATTCAAACATTTATTTTTTTCTATTAATTCTTTCTTTAATTATTTTTAAAAAATTGCATTAAAATTATTTTTTGTCATGCACTAAAAATATTTTTTATATATTAATATATTAAAAAAATACCTAACCAACACCAAATCTTTTTTATACTAATTAAATCCAAGATAATATTCAAAAAAGGATTATGGAGATACTTTAAATCGACTACGAACTTCGTCTAACAACTCCGTTATTCATATACCCAGACTTGGTTCAAGGAGAATTTGAAATATCTTCGTAATCCATAAAAAACACCAACCAACTACGAACTACGAATTGAGACTCTGATTCCTTATCAGAGAATACATAGGCATACGACTAAAGTCATGGTGAGTTCCCCTAAAAAGATTAAAACCTTATTTCCTAAAGATTGAATTCTAAACCCTGGTATCCTTGTGAACAAGGTAGATGAGGGGTGTCTAACACCTTCCCTTTGTCTAAAAATAAGTCAATAACTAAGAATCTCTGACCAAATTAGGGTTATTCTTTATATTCTCTGCCTAAGGATAAAAACTAAGGGTGGAGACTCTTATATTAATCCAGTTATTACAGCTGGCGACTCTGCTGGGGAATCAACCCTAGGGTTTATAAACTTTTTCTTTTGATTTAGGGTTTTTATTCTTCTATTTTCGCTTTATTTATTTATTTATTGTTGTTTAATATTATATTTTTATCTTTTATCATTTGTTGGTGGGATTTTATTTCAAAAAAAATTTATTTTCAAACAAACCTTAGAAAGAAGGTTCGTCTATTAGCCAAGGGGATACATCAGCTCTATGAGTTTATGTGACGACTTCCCCTAGAGTCGGTGGAATTCCACAAAAGGAATACATCTCAAGAGGCATCTTCTTGGTGTGTAGGACTTTGGAATGAAACATATGACTCTTTGTATAACCCTTGAACCAAAATATCATGGTGAGACCTTTCATGACCTAGAGACGAAAGTTTCAGTTTGTAAAGAGACTCTATTTAAGGGAGGCCATTGTGACTTTCCCTCTAGTGTTATCCATGATACCCTTAAGGAAGCCACCTTACAGGGAGGGTAAAATATCTGTAGGTCAAAACTAGGAACCTACATGCTAAGGATACCTTTCACATCCCACTACAGTCCCTAAACCCGTAAGGGTTATCTTTACATCTATTACTGTCTTTAGCCTGCAAGGATTTCCTTTGTTTGTTATAATCCCTAGCCTGTAGGGATCCTCTTTTTCTGTCATTGTCCATATAATATTAGGATTTTGACCTTTGTAGGTTGATAGAGAACCTTCCCATAAAGAACGTCCTCACTAATGCATGCCATGTGGCCTATATCAGGCCATGGGATCTAGTGATTGTTGACCATTCACCATGTGCTCTCTTCCACTCTATTCCCTCAAGTCCGACCTTTAACTTAACTATCAATTGGACTATCAGAATTCCTAGTCTGTAGGAATTCTCGTCCCTCTGTTATAATCCATAGCTTGTAGGGATTCCTCTTCGTTTTTCATTTCCCATAATCCTTAAATAGTTCCCATCTGTCTCAATCTGAGTCAACGTAAGTCCATAATCCTTAAGGAGTTCCTGTCTGTCTCAATATTTGAGTCAGTATAGGGTATCCCCACTTCCATGTCTATCATTAAACCCGTATAGGATACCCTTGTGTTTACCTTCATACTACGTCCGCGTCGCATATCCATGAAACTTTTTTGAATACCCTTAAAAGCCAAAAAATATTCTTGCATACCCATGCATTCACATACATTCATACATTTGCATCTCATGCATTTCCACCTTCGCCCTTATCCAACTATTACCCATATGCTAGCTGATTTCTTGGTACCCGCAAACGAACTTAAGAAAGTATTGAATTGTGGAAGGAGGAGATTAAGCATTGGAGATTCAATGGAGCTTAGTCCTACAAATCTTATTGTGGAGAAAATTCAGCCCCTCACCATGACAACTACAAGCCTACACAGTGCCTCAAATGCCACTACTACTGGTGATACATCTACATCGAGAACAATTGCCCTATCAACAGAATTGGTATGCCCAAGAAGAGTCCAGGGTCACCCACATGCTCTGACAAGTCCAAGAACTACGAAGCATCTCCTAAAGTCAATGAATCAACAAAAAATCTCATCTCTAGGATCATTAGACTTTATCAAATTCAATTTGTAATTTCCAAGTTGCTAAGTTATATTTGGTGTAAATTTGTATCTTTTGATTACTAATAAAATGAGCATGCATGTTTTGAAATCAATTCATTCGTATTCACTCTTCTATCACTTTCTATAAATATCAATTGCTCACTTCCATCTTCCATTTCACCACTTTAGCAAACTTTGAGGGAGAATGATGAAAACTAATTAACTAAATTACACTGACATATGCTTTCAAAGGTAAGACCAAGCTGACGATGTAAGGCATTGTTTCAATTCCTAAACAATGGAGAAATAAGGAGCTAATCTGTAGTCAACCCACTCGAGCCAGGAGTTGAAGTTTTGTTTTATTTTCTAAAATAAATATAAAACCTTGATTTCAACCAGGGGCAGGGTAGATTTCAATTAATTCAACAATGCATTCAAATTCTAGGAGAATCGTGCCATCTAAGCAAAGGTTCAAGCATATCTCTTTTCTCGATACATCATTGAGGAAACGATCTAAGCAAATGATCGAGCACATCATCTTCCTCACGCACATCAACAAAGATTGAGGAAGCAATCAATAAAGACAAAGTCCACGACGCCTTCTTCCTCAATACATCATTCAAGATCAAGGAAACAATGAAGACGATGCTTACAAAAATCAGTATGGCATTCATAAATATTCAAAAAAAAGTCCGCTAAGTCAAGTAAAAATAAAAAAAACTTGACTTAGGGAAAAGTTAGGGTATCCCGATGGACCAAAATTCAAAATAACCGGTCCATGAAAAAATAAGGGATTGAAAACAAACAAATTGGAGAACAACCTTATGACTGCCACCTCAAGAATCTTCAAGGCTTCTCATTAATGCTTGGATCTTATTAATGCTTTTCATCGGTGCTTGGATCTTTATCTACGCTTCTCATCATCTGCGCTACTATGAAATTTCTCTTGGAGATTAAAGGCATTTATTGCATTAATTGAACTTAGGATTGGAGAACATCAAGGAGAACGAGGTAAGTTAAATATATTTTGATCCTTATATCCTTTGTTTCTTAAACCATAAACCGAGGCCACGTTACAACCTTCAAAAATCCTAATTGAAGCAAGGTTAACTATGAAAGCATACCGGCAAAATTTGTGTTAGACTGACTCCTATGTTTGTTAAAATTATTACTAACCACTTCGCTTCTTCTAATTTCCATCTCTAGTCATCCATTTCTATTCAAACATCGATTTCAAAACTTGCATGTGCATCAAACTGAATTATTTTTCAAAAATGTACAATTTTATATACGAATAGACACTTAGCATCAAAGAAGAACTCAAGAATTAGTTTAATCAAAAGCGATCCATTTCAAAATGCTCCTAACTAGAGCGAAAAGCATCTAAGGAGGAACCCTATAATCATAAGCAATAATATTGATCGTAGAGGTATATCACATGAAGATACTATTGACAAGGGGTGATCATTGAGAGATTCAATAAACTTGGATCAAGCTTCAAAACATCATTCAATCAGGGGCGTACCTTTCAAAGGAGCATTCCTTAAATCAAGTCATATCACAAAAAGGTATGACTCGGTTTCCTCGTTTTAACAAACTTCTCAAGGCCTTGTTAATCAGAGGCAACCTTCCAAGACTCAAATGTCGGGGCAGTATGTACCAAGTTCATCCTACTTCATGTAGTGTCCAAATTCCCCTTCAAGCAACTTCAAGTATAAACTTTTCAAGCTTCGAATATTTGTGGAAATCTATGTCAAGTTCATGGTGAGGTATAACTTCTTTCTGAGGGTACTTCCTCCAGATCCTGGAGATTGAGGGGCACATCTTTGAAAATTCAAATGTTGGGGAAAACCACTGCAAGGCACGATCAAAAGGAGTTTATTCAAAATGGTTCATCAAAGCCAAACATTTCAATAGACTTTTAATTAGAGGCATAGTTCAAGATAGTGGGGCCATTCATATTATTATCAAACTATTTCCAAGCTCTTTGTGTACTTTCATAATCTCTAGTGGATCTTTCTCCTACATCAACAATCTTCGAGTTCAAATCGAGTATCGGGAAATCATGATAGCATAACATTCAACCAACATGTGACAAGCAACCTTGTTGCATAGGCAACCTCTCTACATCTTAACCACCTGCATCAGTCAAAAGCATACGAGTTAGCATAAATCATTGTCTTACATTCATTAGGTTACTTCGATCTAGAATCAAGCTATATCTATCATCTCATCCGACTGACAAATTCCAACCGCATGGATCTAAAAAAGGGCCCAATTTCACTTGGCCTTAACCCTTAGGCCCGATTGGCACCTCAAAAGTCCAATATCCATTGATATATATCTGAGTTACTCATTGCATGCATTGGTCAATCATTCTACACATTAACGCATACATTTGCATGCATACATGACATATCATAAACCAGGACTTAGGACCTCCCGTAAAAATACAAAGTCAGTTTCTAGAGGAGTCACTATTTTTAATCCAAGTACAATCTCCAACATCTCTCTGATTATTCCTCTCAGTGAGTCTATTATACAAAGCATTCTTCGTCAAGCTGAATCGTAAGCAACCTTACGTACAATCATCCAAGACACCTTACGTACAACCATCCAAGACGTGAGCAGCCTCACATATTTTCTTATATGTGTTTCATGAAAGACGTGAGCAGCCTCACACAACCTCATCCATTGTCCATTCGTAGGCATCCCTACGAAGCATGAGCAACCTCATGGGTCCATAGTAAGAAGCCTTAGGTAAAATTTGTGAGCAGCCTCACATTTTCCAATCACCTGATCAACGTCTCTCGGTGACCTTACCAATGTTAGCAACCCTGCTATCTGTTTCACCTTTCCAAGCCACCAAGTTGATATTATTCCAGTAGCCCTACTAACATTGGTGTAAAGGCCAGTTCCTGTCTGGCGCATCATTGCAAAAGTCTAGTTCTCATCTGGTAATGTTACAATTTCTGTTTGGAAGCTAATTCTATCCCCAGTTCTCATCTTGTAGCATATATTGACATCCGCAACTCAAATGAAATGAGCATTGCATTTATCAATCATCACATCATTTGAAATCATAATATTATCATATTAAGCATACATACCATGCATCATGCATACATCAATCATAATCATATTAAACATACATACATGCATTACGTTCAATCATATATGCCCATGAAAACTATGAAAAATCTCGAGGCATGACTACCAGCTAAGACGAACTCAAATTCAAATCCAAGCTCAACACTATTAATTCATCTCGCTATCACTATAGCTACCTCGATTGAGAACAGACACAACCGTTAGAGGCATCGCTATCAAAATTTCACTATGCAGCTTACCTATGATTCATATCCAAAGCCTAGTCATCACCAGCCTCCAGGTGTTACACTTGCAATTATCAATATCAAACTTTTCAAGTTCAAACCTCTCAAAACATTCAATTTAATTTGGTTATCATGTTGATCAAGCCTCAGTTGAAAACAGAAAAACCAACATCATTAGTAAAATTTTGGGGTTCATTTCTTCATGTTGATAGTCTTGGTTGAGAACAGACACAACCGACTTCATCAGAAAAAATTTGGGGTTCATTTCTTTATGTTGATCGAGTCTTGGTTGAGAACAGACACAATCGACATCATCAATGAAACTTTTAGGTTCATTTCTTCATGTTGATAGTCTTGGTTGAGAGCAGACACAACCGACATCATCAGTGAATTTGGGGTTCTTTTCTTCATGCTAAACAATTACTTTGGTTGAGAATAGACACAACCGGTAAAACTCCGATCTCATCTTTGATCTAGTTATCTAAGATTCAATCAACAAAACACTTTTCAATCATCTACCCCCTAGGTTGTGGTAGGTGTGCGAATTACTAGATTCATATTATTCATTCCTTATGTTGTAATGAATATATGAATCTATCTTTTTGCCATTTATCCCCTAGGTCATGGTAAACACACAAATTCTTCAAATATTTATCCCCTAGGTTGTGATAGGTATGCAAATTTTCAGGTTTATACTATTCATTCCCTAGGTCGTGATGAATAACGTAAGCCTATCCCTGTTTCCTTTTATCCCATAGGCCGTGATAAATGCGCAGGTTCATCCTCGTACTTTTTACTCCCTAGGTTGTAGTAAACATAACGAAATTTGCGGTATGATTCATCGCATCAGTCTTCATGCAGCAATGCATTATCAAAACTCTATTTTATTCATCCTCTAGGTTGTGATGAATAGAAAAAATATGCATTATAAACTTACTATATTAGTCTCGAAGCATTAGTAAGTCAACTTCAAAAACTCGTATTTTTTACCTCCTAGATTATGGTAAATATACGAAAAACTTCAATCTTATTCAGCAAATACCTTAGTTGAGAACATACACAACTGGTATATCTAAGATCTATATCTTTAGTTTAATTATCTAGGATTTCGTTATCAAACTCAAAATTCAAACTTCAAACCCGTAATATCTATCCCCTGGGTTGTGATAGGTATGCGAATTTGCAGTATAGTTCAGTGTGTCAGTCTCTAAGTGGCAGTGAATTATCAAGTCTATGTACTTATCCTCTAGGACGTGATAAGTACACTAGCAATTCCTTATTATGTTAGTCACTATAGTAAGATATTTTCAACCCGTATCATTTACTCCCTAGGTTGTAGCAGATGCGGGAAATCTATGAGATAACTCATTATGTTACTCTCAAAGAAGCAATAGGTTATTCGTCTCTCTGTGATGGAATTCATTATGTTATTCTCCATGCAAGAATGTATTATTAAGTTCTTTATTATTCATCTCCTAGGATGTGAAGAATATGAAAAATCTGCGTCAATAGCTTACTATGTTACTCTCAAAGCGTTATTAAGTCAAATTTCAAAACTAGCATATAGCTGCGATGTAGCTTGTTGCATCAGTCTTAATGCAACAATAAGTTATTAATCTTTCAAATCGTGCTATTTACCTCCTAGGTTTTTGTAAATACGCAAAATCTATGATGATATCTTTTCTAGGTATTCGCGAGCCATCTACATCGTCATATCTAGATCAATTAAAACACTCTATTCAAACTCTGGTAGGATGATACATCATCATCTTTGTCTATCTACTCTCATCAAACTCTGGTAGAATGATACATCGTCATCTTTTCCTATCTACTCTATTCAAACTCTTGTAAGTTGATACATCATAATCTTTTCCTATCTACTCTTTGTGCAAACTATGGTAGGATGATACATCATCATTTTTGCCTATTTTCTCCGTACTTCTGGGAATGCTGCACAATGTATCCTTATAAATATTCAGTCCAAATTTTGGGGTCTTCCATTATTTAATAACCCTCTGATTTGAACATGCGAGACCTACGTATTCTCGCACGCTTCAATCGAAGAGTAATTAAATAGGGGCAACTGTCATACCCTAAATTTTCCTGCCTTGGTGCTACGGGAGAAATTATTGTTAAACTTGGAGTTTTATAAAATTATTTTGGTTTGTATACAGTAATATTCTGGGGTTTTATAAATATTCGTTTTCAAGTCTAATAAAAAATATAATAGTTTAATTTTAAATTATTTATTTTTAAAACAACAAATATTTGTTTAACCTTCATATGCTCTCAAGTGAATTTTTATTTTGAATAAACAAGATAGCACAATTGGTAAAGAATAAAGTTTGCAAGCATAAGGTCAAAGGTTCCAATCTCGCACGTTTCACTTTTAACTTTTTTTCTTTTAATAGTTACTAATTTTATTTCCATTTTTACATTATATTCAAAAATCACAAAAATTCATTTTTTTATTATTAAAACACAATTTTCGTATTTATTAATTAACTCATTTTAAAAAATTGAATTTTTTGTTTTATGCACTTTTTAACTTAAAATAGGAAAAAAATTATAAAATACAAAAAAAATATTTTTATTGATTTTGTTCCATCTTAGTTTAGGATAGTTTTTATGAGATTGATCAAAATACTTAAATTTTAGAAATCAAATCAAATTTGTTTTTAAATTGTAATTAGCATTGATTAATTCCAGATTTTAAACTTTATTTCTTTAATTAGTTTTTAACTTATTTGTTTCATGCTATATAAATAGATGATATTTTATTAACAAGGTGAGGCCCTTCTCACATCTATTCTCACACTAAGAGGCCAATTCTATTATCCATAATTTTCACACAATTTTCTTACACACTACAATGATACAAAAATCTCTTTTTATTCTCACGCTGCATATTCACAATCTGTACATACTTTACCATATTTTCTTTCAATACCTCAAAAGCTTCACCAAACCGTAACCACTGTCGACAACCTCTACCTCCACCATGTATGTTATTAAATGTTTTTATTTGATGAATTTTGTTGTTTGTTTTGATATAGAAATAGGTTAAAGAAGATGAGAAACAAAGTGGCACAAGAACAAATTTTAATAGGGAATTTAACAGCAAGTCACAAACAAATTCTGGAAAATATATATTTGTTATGCTTTTTATCTTTGTTTATTGTGCAGGAAAACAGAGAAATATAAGGAAGAATTCTGAGGCTCACGTTCACCACTCACAATGACTACTTCCGACGGACAAATCCCTCTGCATGCAGAACTGTTGCGAGCTCGCAGATCCACAGCCACGCATGCCCAAATTTCAACGGATGTCCTTCCGTGATTCCTCCTCCTCACAGGCCGTTGACCACCGCCCACAAATCCGAATTGTCACCGTCAAGTCCTTTTTTTAGTTTGATCAGATTCATGTGTTTGTTTTTTTGTTTGTTTTCTTCCTTTCCAGGCAAATGAAAGAAGAGAGAAGAAGATGAAATACTTGGAGAAATATTGAGATATTTCTTCACGAGATATGGTTCCAAGGTTATGAGATAGTTTTTTTTATTTATTTAATGATAAATTCGCCACTTGTTAGTGGCTCATAGGTCAATTGGTAAATATTGGAAAAGTAAAAAATGATATCCTCTTTGCTAAAGGTACCACCTCAAGCTCTTTCTATTTCACATTTTTCTTTTGTAATTATAAATTCTAGTTAAGATATAACTATGGTATTAGTTTATATTATGGGATCTTGGGTCATAATCTCATCCTTGCTGAACAAACCTCCCTTATTATCTAGGCCTGAATTCAATATCTAAATTCAGGCCCCTACTTTCCACGCCCCCCCTAATTTACTTAACCCAAATAAAATACACCCCCTGTATTTTTATTAAAATTATTTTATTTTTATATTATTGTTATAATCCTATATTAAATATATTTATAATTTTTGAAACTATTTTATTATTATAAAACTCCAACATTAGTTATTTTAAAATTATTTTTTGTCATGCATTAAAAATATTTTATATATATTGATAATATTTAAATAATACCTAACCAAAATCAAATCTTTTTTATACTAATTAAATCCAAGATAATTTTCAAAAAAGGATTATTGAGATACTTTAAATTGACTACGAACTTCCTCTAACAATTTCGCTATTCATACACCCAGACCTGCTTCAAGGAGAATTCAAAATATCTTCGTAATCCATAAAAAACACCAACCAACTGGGAACTATGAATTGAGATTCTAATTCCTCATAAGAGGATACATAGACATACGACTAAAATCGTGGTGAGTTCCCCTAATAAAAATTAAAACCCTATTTCCTAAAGATTGTAATTCCAAACCCTGATATCCTTGTGAACAAGGTAGATGAAGGGTGCCTAACATCTCCCCTTTGTCTAAAAACGAGTCAACAACTTAGAATCTATGAGCAAATTAGGGTTATCCTTTATATTCCCTTCATAAGAATAAAAATTAAGAGTGACAACTCTTATATTAAGTTGGTTATTACAACACCAAATGCAGAAAAATAGGACAGCAAACTACAATTCTAATGAAATGTCCACTTTCGCCTACACATATCATTTACACAAGTAAACAGAATCGCACACATACAAATTTCCTCAAACTAATAAAAACAAGCTTTTCAAAATCTGGGAGAAAGGGAATAAACAAGTCGAAAAGTGAAGATTTGAATTTTAATACAGGTTCAATTTCAACTTGTTTAAAAACCAATCAACACACTACCTAAACTAAAAAAGTGAAAAACAATAAAACATTCTTGTTTTATGTTGTAAGCACGACACTTGTTATTTATACACACTTCTCAATGTTTCCTCTTTACCCGATTAGCACTCAGCGACGATGAAACCTAACCAAAAACTTTAGGAAACATGAAGAGAAACAAAAATATACACTAAATTTACAAGTATACAAAACATGTAAAATTCACAAGTATGGTAAACATATAAAAGTATCGATATAAACAAGTGAAAATAGACAATATATACGATATCTACAAAACTCATAAAAAAAGAAAGTATCACGAGGAAATCAAATAAAAACACCAATCCCCGGCAACGACGCCATTTTGCTGAAGCGGTAAAGCGACAAGCAAAAGTTTTGGAAATATTCTTCCAGGAAATTACCGTATCCACAGAGATCAGTGCTACTAAATTTCCTTTTGAAAAATCTATCATTAATGAGTTTGGTTTTGAATGGGTTTGAAGTAAATGCGGGAATTAAAAGTTATGAACACAAAAAGAAATCATTCATCAGAAAGAAGAAACTTAGCAGGCATGCATAAATATACATGAGTTCAAAGTGAATATATATACAAAACCAAAAAATTAAGAATACACAAATATAAATATAAATGAAACATAAATCTCCCGGTTTTGTCAGTGCTGATCGATGAGAAATCCACCCCAGATCATTCGTGTGCAAGCTTCATAGTTGTTTTCTAAGCTAATCTACCAAAGAATGAGATGATGAAGTTGGGAGGAAAAAACACCCCCAAAACCATTAACTAGAAATGAATGAAATTTGTTTTTATAAAACTAATATCAGAAGACCACGCTTAACGGCTCACCGTGCTAAGTAGACAGCGCGGTATTTACATACTAAACCGCCTAAAATCCCGCTAAGCAGGTTACTTGCGCTTAGAGGACTCTAAAACTATGTTTCTGCCAAAACATAAAAATACACGTAGCACACTAGAATTTTCACTTAGCACGATCCCCTGAGAAGAACTCCCCAAAACTGCGTCTTTTATTCCGAAAACGCGCATCAGGAGCCGTGTCTTTGACACCTTATAGCTGGACGCTCCATATGTGTAAGAAATACCTACAAAAGAAGTAAACTCTATCAAACGGTACAAAAATGATTCAAAAACCAAAATATACAAAAACTAAACGTATTTACAAAAAAATGGGAATTATTAGAAGAATATTAAGAAAAGTGCCACAAAACATATGTACAAAATAACTAAATTTTGACACTTATCAAACTCTCCCCAACTTGAACTTGTTTGTCCTCAAACAAGGCCAAACAGACTTAAAGAAGCAAAAGTAATCAACCAAAGAATCATGAATCAACATGTTTTAAAAAAGAAAACAAATGTATGGTTCAAACAAAAACGTATAATAAAAGTAAACATTTACCAGAATCCTACAACGATAGGATGAAAATGAAACAATTCATAAATACAAAACACACGTCAAAGATGCTAAAATAATACACTGCTAAAAATGAATCACACCTAGCACACAATTCATCGGTAGATGAATAACAAAAACAATGGGGTGCTTTAACTCTCATCCAATAATTAAGTTAACTCTCATATTGAATAATAGAAAAGCAAGAATCAAGAGGACTTTTCAAGGGTTGCACTTGGGCTTGGTTAACAGAGTAGGGGAAAATCCTAAAGCTAAACAAAACAAAAACTTGCCTAAATATAAGGGAGTGGTCAACTCTCAAAAGTTTAAACACAAAATTCCAATCAACTTCTTCATAATCCAAAATTTCAAAAACCAATCACAATACTTATTTACACAACATTATACCATACTCTTTTTGTTTTAATTTTTCAAAGCTTTTTTCAATTTTCTTTCTTTCTTTTTATTTCTCTTTTTTCTCTCTCTTTTTTCTTTCTTTTTAGAACTGCATAGCACTGAACAACATAAGTGAGCTAACAATTGTCTCCCCAACTTGAATTCAGCCAACATTAAAGTGAATACTCCATTTTGTTTAAAGCAAGGAAAAAATTCATGCCAAAGAACAATTTTGAGGATTTAAGAAAACAAATAATCAACATCCATTCCAAAAGGAAAACGAATCACTCATAGACAAACATTAAGTTCAAAAATAACATGGACATTGGCAAAAAGGCTAAAAAGTTATTAATAAATGTTCACACACTCACAAGGTGAAATAATTTTGGAAGGTGATTATGCTCAAAAGGAAACAAAATGCCTCGATCCTTTTCATGCTTTTATACACATTCAATACAAAGAAACGATTAAACATAATAAAACCGAGTCACCAAGAAAGTTGGTCTCCTGCATATAGTAAACATTGGAAGCAACCTCACAAAAATAGTTTTATCCTAAAGTGATTTAAGAATGAAAAAGTATGACAAAAGAATAAATGACATGAAATTTTGTTCAAAAGAAAAATCTCCTAAACATGTTATGTTCTAGAAAGCTATAAACGAGTATCTGGCGTGTACAGACATCAAAATAATATCTACCATACATCCGCAAGTTGTAACAATCAAAATCGGAAAATCACCAAATGCGACCTCGAGCTATCGAACTAAAATTTTTGTAAACTACCTTCTGGCGAGGTCTTTTGGAAAATCATATGCCAAAATTAACCAGGAGAATCTACTGCCGAGATATTTTGGAAAATCATCTACCGATATTAACCAGAGGAATCTACTGTCGAGATTCTGTTGAGAAACTACCTTCTACCGAGGTATTCTGGATAATCAACTGCTGAGATCAACCAGGGTAATATACTGCCGAGATTCGATTGAGAACTACCTTCTTCCGAGGTCTTCTGGAAAATCATCTGCTAATATTAACCAAGAGAATCTACTGTCGAGATTCAAAATAAGGAACTAACTTTTGTCGAGGTCTTATAAATAATCAACTGCCAAGATTAAGTAGGAGAATTTACTATTGAGATTCTGTTAATAACTACCTTCTACCAAGGTCTTATGGATAATCAACTACCAAGATCAACCAGAGGAATCTACTACCGAGATTCAAAATAAGGAACTACCTTCTGCCAAGGTATTCGGGAAAATCATCTACCGAGATTAACCAGGAGAATCGACTCACGTGATTTTGTTGAGAAACTACCTTCTGCCGAGGTATTATGGAAAACATCTGCCGAGATTAACCAGGGAAATCAACTATCGATATTCTATTGAGAAACTACCTTCTGTCGAGGTCTTCTGGATAATCAACTGTCGAGATTAACCAGAGGAACCTACTACCGAGATTCGATTGAGAACTACCTTCTGTTGAGGTCTTCTAGATAATCAACCACTGAGATCAATCAGGGGAATCTACTACTGAGATTCTGTATAGAATAAATAACTTAATTGAAAATGATGATTGTCTTCACATGAAACATGGTTTTATGTTATGCGGGTACATTTTGATTGATGCATGAAATGTAATGATTGATTGATGCATGTAATGAGTGACTTGGATATGTATCAATGGATGTTGGATTTTGAAATGCCAATGAGTAATTGGGCTTTTTGAGATATGCTCGATCCATGCTGTCAGAATTTGTCAGATGGATGAGATGATAAGTATAACTTGATTCTAGATCGAAAAACCCTAATAAATGATTTATATAGACTCTTAGGATTTTGACGGATGCCCTTGTGGGGGATCATAAATGGTTAAGATGTGTAGAGGTTGCATATATAACAAGGCTTCTTGTCTCATGGTGGTAAAGTGTTGTGCTTGCATGATTTTCTGATACTTGTTTTGAACTCAAAGATTGTTGACATAGGTGAAATATCCACTGGGGGATCGCATAGAGATTGCTTATTTGTGGGATATATTTCCCCAATATGTCAGATATGTGAAGAGATTATCCTTAATATGAGCTTGGAAATAGTTTGATCATAGTATGGATGACCCCACTATTCTGCACTTTGAAACATTATTCCCTCAATCTCCAAAATTTGGAGGAGGTACTCTTGGATGATTTTCCATTGATGAACTAGTTTGAACCAACTCCTTTTAATCGAGTCTCGCTGTGTTTTGCCCTAACATTCAAATTTTGAAAGATATGCCCCCAAATATCTAGGATCTAGAGGAAGTACCCTCATAAAGAACTTGGACCTAACCATGATGTGATGTGAACTTGATATGGATTGCCCCAAGATTTGAATCTTTGAAAATTTTGTACTTGAAATTGCTTGAAAGATAACTTTGGATCTTACGTTTCGAAAGATGAACTTGATGTGAATTGTCCCAATGTTTGAGTATTGAAAGGTTTCTCCTGATTCTAAGATCTTGGAGGAATGGCCTGAGGATGAACTTGGGTACCATTATGTTGTGATATGGTCTCAATTAAGGAATGCTACTAGGATTTGAATCTTTGAAAAGTATGATCCTGAATGAGCGATGCTTTGAAATGTGATCCAAGTTGATTGTACCTTAAAACGATTGCCCCTATTCAATAGGTTCTTCATGTGATACATCCCTACAATCATTAATCTTGCTTATGATTATTGGGTTCTTCTTTAGATGCTTTACCCTTGGTTAGGAGCTTCTTGGAAATGATCGCTTCTAATTAAACCAATTTTGAGATTTCCTTGATGGTAAGTATTGATTCGTTTATAAAAGTGTACATTTGAAATGTAATTTTTAGTGATACACGTGCAAGTTTTGATATCGAAGTTTGAATAGAAACGGGTGATTAGAGATGGAGATTCGAACAAGCAAAGTGGTTAGCAATAATTTTAACAATCATATGAGTCCATTTAACATAAATTTTGCCGAGTATGCTTTCATAGCTAACCTTGCTTCAATTAGGACTTTTGAAGGTTGTAACATGGCCATGGTTCGTGGTTTAATAAACAAAGGATATAAGGCTCAAAATTTATTTATCCCACCCCATTCTTCTTGATGTTCTCCAATCCTAAGTTCAATTAATCCAATGGATGCATTAAGTATGCAAGAGAATTTTCAAAGTCGTGGTGATGATGATAAGCATTGGTAAAGATCCAAGCACCAATGAAAAGCATTGATAAGATCCAAGCATTGATGAGAAGCCTTGATGATTCTTGAGGTGGCAGTCACAATATTGTCCTCTAATTTATTTGTTTTCAATCCCTTATGTTTGCATGGACTGATTCTATTGAAATTTTTGGTCCATCGGGATACCCTAATTTTTGCCTATTTTTTTTACTTGACTTAGCACACTTTCTCCTTTTGAATTTATTTTTTTATGAACATTTGTGACGACCATACTGATTGTTGTAAGCTTCGTCTTAATTGTTTCCTCGATCTTGAATGATGTACCGAGGAAGAAGACGTCGTGGCCTTTATCTTCATTGAGTCCTCAATCTTGGATGATGAATGTGAGGAAAAGTATGTGCTTAAACCTTTGCTTAGATTGTCCCCTCAATTATTTATTGAGGAAAAGTATGTGCTTAAACCTTTGCTTAGATTGTCCCCTCAATGATTTATTGAGGAAAGAGATATGCTTGAACCTTTGCTTAGATGGACCGATTCTCCTGGGATTGGAATGCATCGTTGAATTAATTGAAATCTACCTTTCCCCTGGTTGAAATTAAGGTTTTTTATTTAAGAAAATAGAACAAAACTCCAATTCCTGGCTCGAGGGGGTTAACTATGGATTATCTCCGTATATCTCCACTGTTTGGGAAGTGAAATAATGCCTTACATTGTTAGCTCAGTCTTACCATTGAAATCATAGTTTAGCAAAACTTATTTATTTAGTTTTCATCATTCTACCTCAAAGTTTGTTAAAGTTGAAAAATGAAAATGGAAAAGAAGAGTGAAAATGGAAAGTCATTGATTATTTATGGAAAGTGATAGAATAATGAATACAAATGGATTGATTTCAAAAAGATGCTTGGTATTTATTTGAATCACTAGTCAAAAGATACAAATTTACATCAAATACAACTTAGCAACATAGAAATTACAATCTGAAATTGATAAAGTCTAATGATCCTAAGGAAGAGCTTCTTTGTTAATCCTCTTGACTTTAGGAGAGCTTCTGGATGTTCTTGGACTTGTCAGAGCATGGGGGTGACCCCTGACATTTCTTGGGCATACCTATTCTGCTAATATGGAATTTCCTTGATGTGGATGAGTCATCAATGTTAGTTGCATTTGAGGTGTTGTACGCCTTTTACTTGTATGACAAAGGGTTGCCTTCTCTCCTTACCAAGATTTGTAGGACCAAGCTCATTTGTTGACTTTATCCTTCAATAACTTAGGAATTTCTTGAGTTCCGTCACAACTTTCTTGAAGCATGCTTGGAATTTGTTCTTTGAGTATTGGTAAATTTGTTAGCTAAATGATAGTTGGACAAGGGAAAAGATGGAAATGTGTATGTATGAATGTATGGTATGCAAAAGTATTTTTGGCTTTAAGGATATGCAAACAAATTTCCATGGATATGCGATGCGACACATACGTAGTATGAAGGTAAACATAAGTGTAACCTATACGGTTTTAATGATAGACATGGAAATAAGGATACTCTACACTAACTCAAAGATTGAGATAGACATGAACCCCGTAAGGATTATGGAAAATGAAAGACGAAGAGTAATCCCTACAAGCTAGGGATTGTAATAGAGAGAAGGGAATTCCTACATGCTAGGAATTGTGATAGACCAATGGACAGTTGAGATGAAGATTAGACTTGAGGGAATAGTGTGGAAAAGAGCACATGGTGACCAGTCAATGATCACCAAATCCCATGGCCTGGTGTAGGCCACGTAACGTACATCAATAAGGACGTCCTTTGTGGGAAGGTTCCATATGGGGAACAAGATCTTATAAAGGTTATAAGGATAATGACGAACAAAAAGGGATCTCTATAGGCTAGGGATTATGACTAAATAGAAAACTCTACAAGCTAAACCAAAGAATACCCCTATGAGTTTAGGGTATAATAATGATAAAATGTAACCCCATGTAGGTTTAAAATTACAATAGAATGTCCCTCGCGGGAAGGCTTACTATGAAGGATGGGATGACAATAGGTTCCTAGTTTTGGCCTACGGATATTATACCCTCCCCATAAGGTGGCTTCCTTAAGGGTATCATGGGTAACACTAGAGGGAAAGGAACAAGGGTCTCCCTTAAGCAGAGCCTCATTGTAAACCGAAACTTTTGTCTCTAAGGTCGTATAAGGTATCACCATGAGATTTTGGTTTAGGGTTATATAAAGAGTCACAAGTTTCATTCCAAAGTCCTATTGTCTAAGAGGATACCTCTTGAGACATATTCCTTTTTTTGTAATTCCTACGACTCTAGGCAAAGTCGTCACAAAAACTCATAGGGATGACATATCCCCTTGGCCAATAGACGAACCTTCCTTCTAAGGTTTAGAAAACATTTTTTTGAAATAATAAAATCCCACCACAAATAAATAAAATATGATAATAAAAATGTAAAGACAAATAAATAAACCAAAAGAATAAATAAATATAAAGAAATAAAAAAAATAGAAAAATCCTAAAAAACCCTAAATCCAAAAGAGAGGCTTCTAAACCCTAGGGTTGAAATTTCCCAGCAGAGTCGCCAGCTATCATAATCGGAAAAAAATAACGAGTCGCCACCATTACTTTTTATCCTAACGATGGGTGAATAATGTAATAACCCTAATTGTACAGAGATTCTAAGTTCTTGATTCACTCATATTGAACAATATAAAAGCAAGAATCATGATAACTTTTCAAGGATTGAAATTAGGCTTGGTTAACAAAGAAAGGGAAAAATCCAAAATCTAATCAAAACAAAAACTTGCCTAAACCTAATGGAGCAATCAACTCCCAAAAGTTCAAACACAAAATTCCAAACAATTTCTTCATAATACTAAAATTGTCAAACCAATCACAATACTTATTAACACAACATTATTTCATACACTTTTTATTTTTCTTTTTCAAAGATTTTTTCAATTTTTTGTTCTTTTTCTTTTCATTCTATTTTTTCTTTCTTTTTACAATCGCATAGCACCCAACAATATAAGTGAGCAAACAATTATCTCCCCAACTTGAATTCAACCAACACTAAAGTGAATACTCCCTTCTTTCTAAGGTAAGGAAAAAATTCAAACCAAAAACAATAATTGAGGGTTCAAGAAAACAAAGAATCAACATCCATTCAAAAAGGAAAATCAAACACTCATAGACAAGCATTAAGTTCAAAAATAACATGAACATTGGCAAAAAGGATAAAAAGAGGATAACAAATATTCACACACTCACAAGGTGAAATAATTTTGGAAGGTGGTTGTGCTTAAAATAAAACAAAATGCCTCGATCCTTTTCATGCTTTCATACACATTTAATACAAAGAAACGATTAAACATAATAAAATAGAGTTACCAAGAAAGTTGGTTTCCCGTATATAGTAAACAATGGAAGCAACTTCACAAAAATTGTTTTTTCCTAAAGTGATTCAAGAACGAACAAGTATGGCAAAAGAATAAATGACATAAAATTTTGTACAAAATAAAAATCTCCTAAACATGCTATGTTATAGAAAGTAATGAACGAGTACATGAAATGTAAAAACTTCAAAACAATATCATTACTATACACCCGTAAGTTGAAACACTCAAAATATGAAAATCACCAAATGCGACCTAAAGCTATCAGACCAAAATTAAGTCCAAACAACAACAAAAGAATACACACACACACACACACACACACACACACACACACACACACACACACACATATATATATATATATATATATATATATATATATATATATATATATATATATATATATATATATATATATATATATATATATATATATATATATATATATATAATACTAATGTAATTTACTAATACAAAGCCTTGGTGAATGTGGGAAAAAGGAGGATCAAATGAAACAAAAAGAATTCAATGGCGCAACACAGCAGAGTGCGCTAAGTGCCGAAACCCGCGCTAAGCGTGCTACAATAGATGTAGAAAAACAGAACAACAAATTGTAATTCTGATGCAACCTCCACTTTCGCCAACACATCTCGTTTACAAAACTGAACATAATTACACACATACACATTTCCTCAAGCTAATAAAAGTAAGCTTTTGGAAAAACCAAGCGAAAGTGAATAAACAAGTTGAAAAGTGAAGATTTGAGTTTTTAAAATAGGTCCAATTTCAATTCTTTTAACAACAATCAACATATTACCTAAACTAACAAAATGAAGAATAATAAAACATTCTTGTTTTTGTGGTAAGCTCGACGCCTGTTATTTATACACACTTCTCTATGTTGCCTTTTTACACGATTAGCGCTAATCGACGGTGAAACCTAACCAAACACTTTAGCAAACATGAAGAGAAACAAAAATATACACTAAATTTACAAGTATATAAATCATGTAAAATTCACAATTATGGTAAACATATACAAGTATCAATATAAACAAGTGAAAATAGATAATATATACGATATCTACAAAACTCATGAACAAAGAAAATATTGCGATGCAATCTAATAAAAACACCAATCCTCGGCAATGACACCATTTTGCTGAAGCGGTAAAACGACAAACAAAAGTTTTGGAATATTCTTCTGGGAAATTATTGTATCCACAGAGATCAACGCTACTGAATTGCTGTTCGGAAAATCTCTTGTTAATGAGTTTGGTTTCGATTGAGTTTGAAGTAAATGCAGGAATTAAAACTTATGAACATAAAAAGAATTCATTCTTCAGAGCGAAGAAACTTAGAAGGCATGCATATAATCCACTCCTCACAAACTTAAACCTATCGACCATTTATACTAAACCTAAAATACTCATCAATGTCATCACGTATCAACCACAACACCAACTATATCATCTCGGGGGAGATTTCTCAACCAACCTCAACAACACAGAAGACAACTGTGTTACTTCCATTAATGATCCCTTATCACAACAGAACCAACACAGAGACATTAAACACAGACACCCAAGTGAAGAATAACTCTAAATATATCTCTAGAATCTAGACACCATTATATAACCATCCTAGATAACAATTCCAGCAGTATATGTCTATAGCAACTATAATCCTAGTCGTAAAGCAAAATTCCAGGATAATAATCAATAAAGATTTGTAAACAAATTTTATATAACGCCATGAGCGATAAATATGCACGAATTCAAAGTAAATACATAAAAAACCCAACAAATGAAGAATACACAAAGAATAAGAGAAATGAACCACAAACCTCCCAGTTTGTCAGTGCCGATTGATGATTAATCCACCCGGGATCATCCGTGTGCAAGCTTCATAGTTGTTTTCTAAGCTAATCTACCAAAGTATGAGATGATGGAGTTGGGAGAACAAAAACACCCCCAAAACCATAACCTACAAATGAATGAAATTTGGTTTTATAAAACTAATCTCAGAAGACCGCGCTTAGCGAGCTCACCGCACTATGCGGGATGCACGATATTTACACACTAAACCACCTAAAATCCCTCTAAGCGGGCTAGTCACGCTTAGCGGGCTCCAAAACTATGGTTCTGCCAAAACTTTAAAATGCGGGTAGTGTGCTAGAAATTGCGCTTAGTGTGATCCTTTGAGCAGAACTCCCCAAACCGTGTCTTTTATTCCAAAAACGCGCATCTGGAGCTGTGTCTTCAACAACTTATTCCTTGATGCTCCAAATGTGCAACAAATACCTACAAAAGAAGTAAAATCTATCAAATGGTACACAAATGAATAAAAAACACAAATATACATAAACTAAACGTATTTATAAACAAACCTGGGAATTATTAGAAGAATATTAACAAAATTTCCACAAAACATATGTACAAAATAACTATATTTTGGCACTTATCAAACTCTCCCTAACTTGAACTTGTTTGTCCTCAAATAAGGTCAAACAAACTTAAAGACGAAAAATTAATCAACCAAAGAATCATGAATCAACAGGTTTTAAAACGGAAAACAAATGTATGGTTCAAAAAAATGTACAATCAAAGTAAACACTTACCACAATCCTACAACGATAGCATGAAAACGAAACAATTCCTAAATACAAAACACATGTCAAAGATGCTAAAACAATACACTGCTAAAAAATGAATCACACCTAGAACACATTTCATTGGTAGATGAATAAAAAAACAATGAGATGATTTAACTCTCACCCAATTATCAAGTTAACAACAAGTTAAATTATGCATTCATCGAGAAAAAAAACTCATATGGAACAAAATAAAATTAAGAATCAAGAGCACTTTTCAATGGTTGTAGTTAGGCTTGGCTAACAAGGAAAGGGAAAAGTAATAAATCTACTCATAACAAAAATTTGGATAAACCTAAGGGAGTGATCAACTCTCAAAAGTTCAAACACAAAATTCCAATCAACTTCTTCATAATCCCAAATTTCACAAACCAATCACAATACTTATTAACACAGTATTATTCCATACTCTTTTTCTTTTTCTTTTTCAAAGCTTTTTTAATTTTTTTCTTTCTTTTTCTTTCTCTTTTTTCTTTCTTATCACAACTACATATCATCCAACAATATAACTGAGCAAACAATTCTCTCCCTAACTTGAATTCAACCAACATTAAAGTGAATACTCCCTTATTTATAAGGCAAGGAAAAAATTTAAACCAAAAACAATAGTTTAGGGTTCAAGAAAACAAAGAATTAAAATCCATTCAAAAAGGAAACCCAAACACTCATAAACAAGTATTAAGTTCAAAAATAACATGAACATTGACAAAAAGGCTAAAAAGGGGTTAACAAATGTTTAGACACCCACAAGGTGAAATACCTTTGGAAGGTGGTTGTGCTTAAAATGAAACAAAATGCCTCGATCCTTTTCATGCTTTCATATACATTCAATACAAAGAAATGATTAAACATAATAAAACCGAGTTACCAAGAAAGTTGGTGTCCTGCATATAGTAAACAATGGAAGCAACCTCATAAAAATGTCGACAACTTATTTTTTACTATCAACATGATCGAATACAACATCCCCTTTTTCAACATGATATCCAAGGAAGTGGTTACGTATCTCAATATGTTTAGTGCGAGAATGTAGCACTGGATTCTTGGTTAGATTTATAGAACTAGTGTTGTCGCATATGATAGGAATACGTTATATTTTAATGTCAAAATAAAGTAATTATTGCTTAAGCCACAATATTTGGGCACAACAACTACCGGCAACCACATATTCTGCCTCGACCGTTGACAAAGCAACAAAAACTTACTTTTTGCTATGCAAACTAACCAAGAATTTTGAAAACATGTGACAAATTCCACTAGTACTTTTCCTATCCGATTTGCAACTGGAAAAATCAGAATCAGAGTAACTAACCAAGCTATACTTGTTTCCCTTGGAATATAAAAGTCCAAACTTAGAGGTACCAATAAGGTATCTAAGAATGCGCTTCACTACTTTTAAGTGTGATTCCTTGGGAGCTGATTGATATCGTGCACACATACAAACGCTAAACATAATATCCGGCCTCTATATTTCTTGATGTGATACGGTGGTAGAACCGACAGTTTAATACTGGTTTTGTGTTTGTGTTTGCAAATGTTGCGGTAAGCAAGAGTTTCCACCAAGTTTTCTTTTATCCAACAAAGGAAAGAGTGAAAAGAACAGAAAAAGACCTTTTCGAGAATTTTCTGAGTAAGGGGGTAGATTATGGAAAGTTTGGTGTTATCATCCTTTCCATCCGTAGTTTTCTACGGGCTCTTAGAGGTTTGCTCGTTTTGAAATACATTTGTGCTTTGTGTGTTTTGAAAATGTTTGGAAAATGCCTGAGTGTGGCGATTTGCTTTGTGTTTAACTCTTGTATCAGTCCTCAAGAGTGTTAACAAAGTAAATGTTTTGAAAATTATTTTTGAAAAGTAGTATTTGTGTAAGTGCAAAATGTGTTTTTGAGAAAACTTCTAACAACTATCTACTTTTATACTCGAAAGAGTCGTTCTTTTCCTCTTATCCTTTAGATAACGCTATCCTACTATTATTGAGTTGGTAGCCCTGTCATTGGATGTTTTGAGGGACAATCGAAGGGACGATACAGTCATGAAGGCAACTTGGCCAGAAATTTTAGTAATCGTCCTAAAGTCTTAAGATCACATTTAATTGAGGCAACATCGAAAGGGTCATCGAGGGACTTATGATGTTTCAAACTAAAGGACAACCACTAAAGATTCTCACGTTTCGAGAATTATGATTGTTTTCCGAAGGCAACTGAAGTGGGATACCCTAGAGGTGTATATGTGCAATGTGTGTTATGTTCAATTATTTATGTCTTGTGTTAAGTTTTCTAGCATTGTTGTTTAGTCTTTCCATACACGCCTAGTTACCAGCAGTTTATATACAGAAAATAAAGTGCGGAAAGCGTAAATCTAGACTATTACATGGCTTTCGGAGAGGGGGCATTTACAATGTACAAACAATTGGGGAAAAAAAATAAAGAAAGCAATAAAAAGTCCTATTTAAAACTATTACATCCCAAATAACAGTTACATGAATATATAAAAAAAAGCGAGAAATGAATAATGCCCAGAAGAATGAAAATACGTTCTAAAACCTAGTGAGAAAAAAAATCTTTTTTTGTGTTGTTTTTAATTTAAGAAAATAACTAAACTAATTATTCTAAAGTATATTTAGAAAATTAATTTAAGAAAAATAAACTAAACTCTTTTTGTGGTTTTTTATATTTATGAAAAGAAATATTAAATCTAAGTTTAGTCCTAAATTCTAGCTTATTTTAAATTAAGAAAATATTTAAAATTCAATTAATTAATTAATTAATTCATAAATTAATTATTTAGTTAAAAATGTCTAAACCTAGTTTTTTGTGAGTTTTATATTATTTAGTTAATTAAATAATAAAGGAAAACAAAATAATAATAAAAAATACAAACAAAACAAAAATGCCCAAATGGGCTTGAATGCTAAAAGAAAATAGGAGGGTGTTGTTGCTGAAACTGCCAGGCCCAAGATGAATATTGAGCCCAAACTACACTGGATCAGGTAAGGTGCAACCCTGAGGCCGCATGGTGGATCTCCAGTCAAGGCTCTTGGATCCCAACTTGATTGTGATCTGATGGTCAGATCTGATGGTGCGTGATACACTTCTGGCCATGTGGAATACTGGATCCTGTATGAAATATTATGAAAGTGGAAAATTTTGGACCTGAGATTCGAATCCAGGTCCTCTCCCTTCACACAAGCTCGCTTTGCCAACTGAGCCAATTGTCCATTCGTTAATCCATATAACATAACAATATTATGTATAAAAAATAGATCAAAAGTATTAAAAAAAAATAAAACACGTGTTGGATTTGAATAAGCCAATGGAGGGCTGCCAACACATCGTCTTCTTCCTCCCTCCGTCGTCTTAGACATTAGACCTATAGTGACAATTTTGGTCTGTCACTATAGCACATGTAACCTATAAAATTCACAATACGCAATGAAAATGAATTTTGAGGCCATGGGTCGATTGTGTTCAATCTTCTAAACACGATAGTGCCCCTAGTTTGGGCTAATTCTGGCTGTTTTGAGAATCCACAATTCTAAGGATCAAACCCTAGAAATGGTAATACGTGATTCCGACACCCAAACTGCAATCAAACTAAACCAAAAGCTTGCAAATACTTACACGGTTAAATATGCATGGTCAAAACACATTGATATTAGATGAATTGTACAAAACAAAATTAGAAAATGAAGCAAACCGTGAGAGTTGGTGGAGGCGTTAGACGATGCTTTAAGGCTTGATAAAGGCTGTAAATGTTTCAAGGGATCTTTAGGAGTGGATTAGGATCCTTGGTTTGGACTAAAAAAGGATGGAGACTAAAATTCTAATTTTGACAAGTTTGATGTTTTTTGAAAAATTTTCAGAGGTTCTCCAGGATATGCGTGCGTGTTCTGATGCTTGCTAGGTGCTTGTTTATATAGAGAGGAATGAAGAGATACAAAAACAAGGATTAAATAGCCATAAACATGATGTTTGAAAGCCATTAATATCATTTTGTAACCTTGGCCAAAGTTATGGGATCTTGTCCATTTTTCAAATTTGCATGAATGTGGACGTGCTGGCCTTGCTGTACACGAAAATTGGAGCCTCCTTATGCATTAAGCCAATCCAAAATAGCAATGGCCCAATAAATTTGCACTAGTTTTGATTTATTTGATTTTAATTAAATAAAATTTAATATAAAATGCAAATAAAATCAGGACTATGCAAAAAATGGTTTTAGGGGTCCTCTCTGATCTTAGGAAGATGTTTAAAGTCCAAGAAAATGAGCCATTGCCTTAAAAGTTCAAATTTGCTCAATGCACCTTTCTTGAAATTTCCCAAATTTTCCCAACTTGGGCAAGACATAACTTGCTCAATTTTTATCTCAAGATAATGATCTTGGACTTTTTCGAAAGCCCAAGATGTCTAATACGATCCCTCTTTTGATCAATTTTTCATTTGAATATTTTATCTTGATGTAAAGTGTCTTGGCAAAAAGTGGCTTTTGTTGACTTTCTAAAAATGGTCTGAAATGTATGAACTTGTATCTTTCAAATGGTGCATTTTTTGGACTTGAGGGATGAAGAGAAGTTTTAGGGAATTTGATTCTCCTAAAAATGAGTTTTGGTTGGAGAAAAATGCATGAATTATGTGAAAATTATGCCTGGTCAAAGTTTGGTTGACTTCTCCTATAGAAACCCTAATTAGCAATTTTTGACTTTTGATGAATTAGGAGCACTTCCTGAGGAATCATGATCAACCCTTGATAAAATGATGGATATCACTTCAAAATGTTGATGTTGACCAAAAATCTTGAAGTTTGACTATATATAGGCCACAATTGACTTTTGACCTATCATAGTTGATTTTCAAGCATTTATGTGATTGACTGAGAAAACTTGTTGTGTAAAGCATGAAACTTGGCATGGACAATCTTGAAGGAATATTAGGACTATGGAAAGCATTTGAGACCTTTTGAGTTCACACATCTTGATGAAAATTGAAACCCTAGTTAGAGGTTCATTGCCTTGGGAGGAGAATTTGTCTGGTCAATTCTTGGCCATCCTTGAGTAATTTAAGGACCTCAATGAGCATTCCTTGAGAAAAATGAGAGGAAAAATTTTGGGGTACAACACTTGACCTCAACATCCTTATCATTTTCACATCTATCCAAATTTCCATTTGTTGCCATAGGTGTGTCAATTTCCTTTGCACCGTCCATACCAGATATTTTTAGTAATTAGAGACTGTGATACAGTGGGATAACTGACTTGAGGTTTTGCGTTTATCGCAAATGTTGCGGTTTAGCAAGAGTCGCCACCGACTTTTCTTTTATCCAAAAGGAAAGGTGAAAAAGCACAGAAAAGACCTTTGAGATGTTTTCTTGAGTTCGAGGGGTAGATTATGAAAAGGGAAGGTATTAGCACCCTTTTCATCCATGGTTTTCCATGGCCTCTTAGTTACTTACTAGATCACTTGCTTTTTGTTTTGAAATTGTGTTTTGTGTGGTTTTTGAAAGTATTTTGTAAAAGAGGCCATTCGTTTAGGCAATCTTTGTAATGATTCTCGTTCGTAAGAATGTATACAAAGATGTTTGTCATTTTTGAAAATGTTTTCAATGTTTGTAAGTTGTTTGGAAATGTGTGTGTTTGTTTTGAAAATAGCAAGGATATTTGTTTGAAAATAGAGCAAGTAACTAAAAGCAATCTACCTACTTAAATGTCTTTCTTATGCATTTTCTATTCCTTTGACATTGTTGTCTTACCATTTATTTGGTAAACAACCCTATCTTTGGATGTAAATGGGACGGGCGTGGGTCATCGAATAACCATGATTAGAAATGTTGCAAAGTATCTTAGAATTTTTGAGGGACTAAGATCATTTTATAAGGCAACTTAGAATAGTGTCATCGAGGGACTATGATCTTTTGATTTTGTTTGTTTTTCCAAGATACTTCGCATGCGTAATATGGCTATTTTTGTATAAGGCAACCAAGTGAAGAAACCCTAAGGGTGTTTGTGTGCAAGTGTGTTTGATTGCATGCTTGATTTTTATCTTGAATTATGGTCTTCTATTTGATTGATCTTTTACTAGCATTTATATTTGAAAGCGATAAATTGTAGAAATGTAAAGTCCTACGCTATTACAATATTTAGGGGGTGGGGGTATAAATTTATGAATGGGGATTGCAAATGAAAATAAAGCCCTAAAATACTATTACAACCATATTGAAATACATGCAAGAAAATGTTAAATGAACTTGTTTTGTTTTAAGAAAATATTTTTTGTCTTTTGTTTTAAGGAATAAAATAAAGTGTGAACGAAATATTTTTGGTGTTTTGCTGATTAATGAAATGGAGAGTGCCAGCGAGGAGAATAAAGAAAAAGAAAATAACAAGGGGAAGAAAAAAGGAGGATCAACATGCTGCTAAAAGGAAGTCAGAGGTTCTGACCCTGGCGTACTTCAAAACAGAAACCTGTTAGTGAAAATGTATAGGTCAGAGGTTCTGACCCTGGCACGCTGCAAAACAGAGACCTGTTAGTAAATGTATAGGTCAGAGGTTCTGACCCTGGCACACTGCAAAACAAAGACCTGTTAGTGAAAATGTATGAGGTCAGAGGTTCTGACCCTGCTGGAAACACAGTAATTTTCAGAAGTTCTGATATTAGTGATAACAAAACAGGCTCCAGAAGCACTGGTGCCAATGTCAGAACTTGGTCTCTCTCTCTATGCTAGTCAGAACATCTGCAATTTGGTTATTTCTCCATAAAACAGAAGACATGCCTAGGACAGTTTCAGCAGGTGTCATAGCGCTTCAGAAATAAGGAGAATCAGAACCATAAATCAGAGGCAAGCATGCCTTGGCTAATCTTAACTCTGAGTTTCAGTTTCTTCAGGAAAGTTCTGAACTGATTCATTCTCTACTTAAGCATACAGATGCGTGAAAATATCAGAACATGTACAACATAAGAAGCATGATATTTACATTGTGTTTTTGAGCATGCAAATCTGGTGATGCTTAAACAATATGGTGAGAGTCAGTAGATGCTTACCTTGTAGCTGGAAGAAGTTCTGTGAACTTGAGTTAGTCTTAACTCTGATGATGTTCTGAACAGCTTCTTTAACTAGATGGATGGAGGGTATATAGTAGTATGAATACATAAGTTATGGCAGTTTCCAACGCGTGGGTCAGAATTTGTATGGGTGTTTTTTTAGTCAAGAAATATTTTGAGAACAAATGGAGTTTGAAAGCAAGGGATCCAAAGTTAATGGTTTGTATGCTGTGTTTACAGTTTTTGAAACTCTAGGAATTTTGGCAGGGGTTCAAGACTTTTCTTTTCTCAAAATTTTTATTTCTTTCACAAATTTTTCTGGCCCCTCCTTAGTGACCAAATGGTGTTCTATTTATAGGCAAAGTTTTGTGTTGTTTGAAATGTCAAGTGGCGCCAACATTATACACTAGATGCTGACTTGCTCTTGAAGCAAGTTCTAAAAAGGGTATGATGGCTGACAGTTTTTAGCTTAGGCTGGAGTAGCAAGCAAAGATTAAGGAAAAGTGAACCTATAAGCAAAATGTAGCGCATGGGCCCTTACCTAATCCTGCACAAAAGTATTTCTACCCTACACGTGGAGAGATCCTTTAGACAAAGACTCAAAAGTGGTTGTGAGCATTAATGAGCATTAAATGATGATGAGATTTGTCAAAAATCAGAAATCCTGTAATGTGAGATTTTGCATCATTGCTTAACTCTGGGTCAGAAATTCCATTTAGGACAAACATCCAACTTCTGATCTTCTCACTTTGTATCCTGTTGCCTCAGCAAGCTCTGAAGGATCCTCAGGCTCTCCAGTAAATTTCTTTGATTTGCCTCTGAAAACTCTGAACTTAGAGATTCTGCTTCAGTGTAGCACCCAATCTTCTGACCCTCTTACCTTCTGGTTCCAGCATATTCTGAAGGAGCTTTCAGGCTTCGTATTACACTTTATTGCCTTCTTTGCATTACTCTAGCAAACTCTGGCTGAACTTGCGTAGATGCTGAAAAGCCATGTTCTGACTAAAGATTATGTGCTAAACCACTCTTACAACTTCAGACTGCTCCTGCCTGGAGGCTGGCACACAAGTTCTGAAGTGTCATTTTTCTTAAATACTTTAGAAAAATTCTAAGTATTTAGAATTTAACTTTTCCACTGTAAAATTTGTCTTTTGAACTTCTTGATGACACAAACTTCATATTCCAACATGTCTTGATGAAATATGATTTTTGAGATTTGATTTGGATCCAAAAGCCAAAGTTTGACTTCTTAGCGTGTAAATGACCCTTTTGCCCCTGTAAATGGCTTGCTAGGGAAGAAATGATAATTCAAGGCTTGGATTTGTTTAAGAGAAAACTTTGAGAATCCAGGGTGATTTCCTGAGAAATGAGAGGGCAAATTTTAGGGTACAACAGCTGCCCCTGTTCAATCTTCTTAGACTTGAAAATCGAGATTGACATGTTTGTCTTTCGTGGCTTTAGAGTTGAAGATGATTGAATACTAGAGTTCCTAGAAATTTTCACTCGATGACGCACTGGTTGATTGTGTAGGGAATGGGCTTAAAAGATGCCATTTGGAGAGGTGGTAGAATCTTGTTGGAGATGGGCTTGTAGATGCCATCCAAGAATGCTTGTTGAGATGTAGTTTGTATGTTTGAACATCAGAATGGATTCCGTGTCTGGAGTGTATCTGAATTGTATCAGGAGATTGAATCTGAATGAGTATCAGAATGGCTTCCATGTTTGGAGCGTATCTGAACTGTATCAGGAGTGTCTTTGAATGAGTATTAGGATGGCTCCCGTGTCTGGAACGTGTCTGAACTGTATCAAGAGTTGTCTTTGAATCTGAATGAGTATCAGAATGGCTTCCGCGTCTGGAGCGTATCTGAACTGTATCAGGAATGTCTTTGAATGAGTATCAGAATGGCTTCCGTGTCTGGAGCGTATTTGAACTATATCAGGAGTGTCTTTGAATGAGTATCAGGATGGCTCCCATGTCTGGAACGTGTCTGAACTGTATCAAGAGTTGTCTTTAAATCTGAATGAGTACCAGAATGGCTTCCATGTCTGGAGCATATCTGAACTGTATCAGGAGTGTCTTTGAATGAGTATCAGGATGGCTCCCGTGTCTGAAACATGTCTGAACTGTATCAAGAGTTGTCTTTGAATCTGAATGTGTACCAGAATGGCTTCTGTATCTGGAGCGTATCTGAACTGTATCACGAGTTTGCATATTGTTAATGGTAGCTGTTAATCTTATCCTAAAAAGGGTAAAATGTTAGCTGAAACACCAAGTTATGTTGCATGAAATGTATGGTGCAATATATGGGCTTTATTGATGTTTATGATATACAGATGCAATGTATGTGCATGTGAGCTAATTTGCTGTATTGCTGTAGGATTGGGGAAAATAAATCCCTGACTTCTACTGAGGATATGTGAGTCTTCATGTCTTGAAGTCGAAGTGTTGATGAATTTTTGTTGAGAGAAATAAACTCTTGTTGTAAGGGGAATGCCATTGTGATGCTCGTAAGATCTTCTTGGGGAAACCTGAGAATCTTGACGACTTCTACTGGGGATTAATCATTGGGAGTTTTTATTCCGCTAGGGAGAACTGAAAAGTTTGTTGTTATCTGGTCGGATTCCAGGCTTCACAACAACCTGCTGAGGAATTTGGAGAAATTGGGCGATTTCTACCGGGAATTGATAAACTAGAAGCTTCGTTCTACTGGGTAGCTAGGAGTTTTGTTCCACTGGGGATTATTGAAAACTCTGTGGGGAGAAAGGTGATTTTTGCTTGAAAAAGTTCAGGAGTCTCGGTTGTCTGCCGCTCTACTGGGGAGTTATCCTTGACTGGAGAGAATCAAAAGTTAGCTGTTATCTGGTCAGATTCCAGGCTTCACAACAACCTGCTGGGGAATTTGGAGTGGTCTAGGAATGTTTTCCTGTCCTTTTAACCTATTAGTAATTGTCTTTATCATCTTGTTTATTTGTAAACAGTGATTATTTTCAAATGCATATGTTCATCAATGAATCATTGGACGTTTTTGCGAACAAGACACAATTGTAAAGAAAAGACAAATAGTTTTTGTACTTTCAAAGAGGTATCTTTGTATTGACTTTGAATAAACATTTTGTACAAAGGAGACAAACATTCTAGTAATAGAATGGTGCCATAAAAATATGAAAAATTTATGCAAAGACAAATAGCTATGTGTAATAATCCCATGGGGTTCCCATTCTGCTATAACCTTCGTATCTCTGAGAATCTTGTCTATTTGTTGCTTCTTCCGAAGATGATTGAATTGATCAGAAACTCCGAGTTTGTCAGTGGGATTCAAATATGGTCCGTTAAGTGATCCGACGAGACATAGTCATACGATTTAATTCCCTAACTTTTTCCTGGAACGCCCTTTCGGGTTTTCAGTCCACCGGGAAACCCCTTTTTTCCCAAGTCGCCCTTTCGGGTTTTCAACTTGCCGGGTGCACAGATTTCTTTTTATTTTATCCCTAATTTTTGCCCGAACCTTTTTGGTTCACCGGGACGCCATTGTTTTTCCTAGGTGTATCAACCTAGCGGGTCTCTTATGCGTAATATCTTTTGACTATGTCTGTGTTCGCAGGGCGTGGCAGGTCGTCGCCATCCATGGTGGTTAAGATCATTGCCCCACCGGAGAATATGTTCTTGATTACAAATGGTCCTTCATAGGTAGGAGTCCATTTTCCCCTGGGATCACTTCGTGGCAAGATGATATGTTTGATCACCAGATCTCCAACTTGATATACTTGGCGTCTGACTTTCTTGTTGAAAGCCTTGATCATCCGTTTTTGATACATTTGACCATGGCAAACAACAGTAAGTCTCTTTTCGTCAATTAAGTTCAGTCGATCAAGTAGAGTCTGGATCCAATCGTCTTCACTCAAACCCGTGTCCTTCATAATCCTTAGAGAGGGGATCTGAACCTCAATAGGCAAGACAACCTCCATGCCATATACCAAAGAATAGGGTGTTGCCCCAGTTGATGTGCGGGCCGTGGTACGGTACCCGTTGAGAGCGAATGGTAGCATCTCATGACAGTCCTTGTATGTGACTGTCATTTTCTGTATGATCTTTTTAATGTTCTTATTTGCAGCCTCGACAACACTATTCATCTTTGGCCTATAGGGGGAAGAATTGTGATGCTGAATCTTGAATTGCTCGCACAAGGCGGTGATCATAGTGTTGTTAAGATTTGTACCATTATCAGTGATGATCCTTTCCGGGATACCGTACCGGCAAATGAGATTTTGCTTGATGAAATGGGTAACAACATTCTTAGTAACGGAAGTGAAGGAAGCTGCTTCGACCCATTTGGTAAAATAGCCAATGGCCACTAGGATGAAGCGGTGTCCATTAGAGGCTGTAGGCTTGATTTCCCCAATCATATCAATTCCCCATATAGCGAATGACCAAGGAGCCGTCAAGACATTCAGAGGAACCGGAGGTACGTGCACCTTGTCAGCATAAATTTGACACTTATGACAGGCCCGAGAGTGTTGATAGCAATCTGCTTCCATGGTAGACCAATAATAGCCTGCCCGTAGGATTTTATTCGCCATCGTATGCCCACTAGAGTGAGTCCCAAAAGTACTTTCATGTAATTCAGCCATGATCTTTTCCGCTTCAAACTTATCCATGCACCGAAGCAAAATGGAGTCATGATTGCGTTTGTACAGGATGCCATTACTAAGGAAGAACTTAGCAGAGAATCTCCTTAAGAACTTCTTATCATTGATTGAAGCTCCTTCTGGATATTCTTGAACCTCGAGATACCTCTTGACTTCATGAAACCAAGGCTAGTCCACTGTTTCTTCAGTATTAATCTCGTGACAGTGTGATGGTTCATCCATTCGTTTGATGGTGACCTGGGGAGCCTCGTTATCCTAATTAATTTTAAACATAGATGACATAGTGGATAGAGCGTCTGCTAGCTGATTTTCTTCTCGCGGGAAATGCTCGAAGGTAATCTTCTCAAAATGTGGTAGCAATGTCAAAACATGTTCTTTGTAAGGGATAAGATTTGGGTGCTTAGTGTCCCATTCCCCTTTGATCTGACTGATGATCAAAGTTGAATCTCCAAACACATCTAAATATTTGATTCCCAAGTCTATGACAGCTCGAAGACCAAAGATGCATGCTTCGTACTCCGCCATGTTATTTGTACAATTGAAGAAAATTCTGGCTGTAAAGGGAGTATGACACCCTTCTGGAGATATGAGTACAACGCCGATACCATTACCAAGTGCATTGGATGCCCCATCAAAAAACAGAGTCCATCGGGATCCTTGTTCAGGTCCGTCGTATGGTCTGATTTCTTCACAGTTGTCTAACATCATGATGTCTTCATCCGGGAATTCAAACTTCATGGACTGATAATATTCTACAGCTTGATGAGCAAGATGATTAGCCAATACACCGCCCTTTATGGGTTTCTGGGTAGTATACTGTATGTCATATTCTGTTAGGATCATCTGCCATCTAGCTATCCTCCCAGACAGAGCAGGCTTTTCGAAGATATACTTTATCAGATCCATCTTAGATATCAACAAGGTAGTATAAGTCAGCATATATTGTCTTAGCCGGTGAGCAGCCCATGCCAGAGCGCAACAAGTTTTCTCGAGCAGTGAATATCTGGTTTCACAGTCGATAAACTTTTTGCTCAGGTAATAAATATCGTGCTCTTTTCGGCTAGACTCGTCATGCTGGCCCAATACACACCCCATTGAGTTTTCCAAAACAGTCAGATACATGATCAGTGGTCACCCCTCGACTGGTGGCATCAAAATAGGAGGCTCTTGTAGGTACTCTTTGATTTTGTCGAAAGCAGTCTGGCACTCATCATTCCATTTGACTACTTAATCTTTCTTCAATAGTTTGAAGATTGGCTCACAAGTAGCGGTTAGGTGAGAAATGAATCTGGCAATATAGTTCAGGCGTCCCAAGAATCCTCTGACTTCATTCTCAGTATGAGGAGCAGGCATTTCTTGTATCGCTTTAGCCTTAGCAGGATCAACCTTGATGCCTTTGTTACTGACAACAAAACCTAAAAGTTTACCGGACCGTACTCCGAATGTGCACTTGTTTGGGTTCAACCTTATCTTATACTTCTTCAATCTTTCAAACAACTTTTGCAAGTGATCCAAGTGCTCTTCTTCTGTTTGTGATCGGGCTATCATGTCATCTACGTAGACCTCTATTTCATGATGTATCATGTCGTGAAATAAGGCTACCATGGCGTGTTGATAGGTTGCCCCAACATTCTTCAGTCCGAATGGCATCACTTTGTAGCAGAATGTGCCCCACTGTGTGACAAATGTAGTTTTCTCCATGTCCTCAGGTGCCATTTTGATCTGGTTGTAACCTGAGAATCCGTCCATGAAGGAAAACACTTTGTGCTGGGCTGTATTGTCAACCAGGATATCTATGTGGGGAAGTGGAAAATCATCTTTAGGGCTAGCCCTATTCAAATCTCTATAGTCCATGCACATTCGTACTTTGCCGTCCTTTTTAGGCACGAGAACAATGTTGGAGACCCATTGAGGATAGGAAGTGACGGCCAAGAACCCAACATTAAATTGTTTCATGACTTCCGCTTTGATATTCTCTGACATGTCAGGTCTCATGCGACGAACTTTTTGTTTTACTGGTGGACAGTCTTCTCTTGTTGGCAGACAATGTACCATGATGTCTGTATCAAGTCCCAGCATGTCTTCATATGACCAGGCAAAGGTCTCAACATAATCATGCAACAGATGTATCAGACGCTCCTTGACACTAGGCTCTAGATTGGCACCTACCTTAACCTTTTTTATGTCCTCTTTGGTACTCAGATTGACCGTATCCACAGGTTCCTCATGAGGCTGAATATCTCTTTCCTCTTGTTGTAGTAGCCTGGCCAGTTCCCCTAGTACTTCACAATCTTCCTTACCTTCGTCTTTGGCTTGGTAGATTAGATCTTCAGAGTCACTAAAGGCCATAGCAATATCGTTACCCATGGGATCTGGAATGGAGGGGTACCTGCATTTGTGAGTGTGGGTGTGTGTAAGGGTATAAACATATTTAAACAATAAAATGTAAAAGAAAAATAACGAGCATAAAAAGTTTGTATGTGAAAAACGTCCATGATTCATTGAATGTCATATGAAGATGAAATAAAATCCCTTACAAATGGACCATTGTGCCTCGGGCAAGATGCAAGTTTTTAAATTTGCGAATTGTTTGTGAATATTACAAGTCCAACAGAAATATAAAAGATAAATTACTGAGGGATGAAAGTTATTAAGACAAAGTCTCTGGCTTCCCAATTGTGAAGTCCTCCATTGACAGTAAGAAAGATCCAATCCTCCAAGCTACAATCCTCTTCACCATCTTCCACTGAATTGAATTCTCGGTTGCTAACCTTCAAGGGTGGCCCTCCAGCACGGGCATGGTGCACATCCTTCTGAGCACTTGAAGTAAACCCTAAGCCAAACTTGTCAGATTTGTAAGGAATATCCGGAAGTTGTCCCTGAATGGTGCATCCACCCTCCTCTATTACTGCTTTGACGTCCTTTAGAGATGACATCCGGAGCGGAGGTTTTGTAACCTTGGGAATTTGGGACATAGTCTTGGTTACTGCTACCTCTTGAGAGACTTCTTCAAAATGTTGAAAAGGAGTTTCAACGAACTCGCCGTCCAATTCCACACACCGGAAGGAATTGAGGTGGCTAATCATATACTCTTCCTCTCTGTGGATAATGATAATCTTTCCATGAACCAGATATTTCAGCATCTGGTGTAGTGTAGAGGTGACAACACTGGCATTATGGATCCACGGTCTTCCTAGCAGACAGGAGTAAGAGGGGTAGATGTCCATTACATAGAAGGTTGAGTTGAAAGTCTGAGTCCCAACCTTTATGGGGATATCCACTTCCCCGTGCACCATCCTCTTCGAGCCATCAAATGCTCTCACGACTATGTTACTGGGTTTTAACATTAATCCTCTGCAGTCCAGTCTGTCGAGAGCTTTCTTCGGTAAAATATTCAAAGATGAGCCGGTGTCCACCAAGACATGGGCCAGAGTTGTTCCTCTACATTCCACATAGACATGCAATGCCTCGTTATGCTTTCTTCCCTTTGGTGTCAGATCAGCATCCGAGAAGCCTAGGCCGTTGTCTACCGTCAAATTGGTCACACAATCTTGAAATTGATCAGCTGACGTCTCTTAAGGCACATGGGTTGTCTTCAGAAACTTCACCAGAGCTTTCGCATGTGCCTCCGAGCACAGTAACAAAGCTAGCATGGAGATTTTGGAGGGAGTTTGCCCCAACTGTTCAACTACGTCGTAGTCGCTCTTCTTTATTATTCTCAGGATCTCGTCCATTTCCTTTTTGGAGGTTTCGGGGATAGTCAGTGGTTGAGCCTTCGTCCGGACAGGCTCTTCTTGAATACTTTTTCCTCAAATTTCAGCAGTAGGGGTATTGGTAGGGATAACAGCAGGGGTTGTGTCGTCTTTGTTGATAGGAGCACTTGCAAATATGATTATTGGTACAGAAGTAACCTTTGGAGAAACTATGGGTCCAAAAACTGCCTTTGGGGGGGAAATTTCTGGAGAGAAGATTCTACCGCTTCGGGTAATCTTACTGGTTCCGGCAATATTGCTGATGTCGGGGTCTTCTTCTTTGGAGTTTGATCCTTCGGCGGCCAACCCATCTTGTTTGATACCATGGTAGTAGATGTCTCCACCGTAATTCCACGGTACAGTTTTGTCTGATTCATACGGGACCGGCCCGAGCATTGTGATTATAAGAGAAGTAGTTTTTAGAACCGGTGTAATCCTAACGGGTCTTTTGGGGACCCTGGAAGGATTGGCGGAGATGGTTATGGTTGAAACGTCTTTAACAGGAATAGGTAAAACATGAGTACTTTCAAATAGAATCTCTTTGTTATCTATCAAGCGTTGGATGCCTGTTTTCAGCAAAGGGCAAACAATTGACGAGGATAAGCGAAGATGGTAGTCTTCATTACAACCCGTGAATACACCGGCTTCCAACAAGTTTATCTTAATGATTGGGAGTGGAGTCAAGAGTTCATCAATTGTGGTAACGAATAAATCTTCTTCAATTGCATTGGTGTTGTGACCATGTCTAGGCATAGGAGCGGAAATGACGTCTGGCTTCTCGGGTGCATCAAAATCAATCTCTTTTGCCTCTATAAGATCTTGAATCTTGTTTTTCAGGGCCCAACAGTTGTTAGTGTCATGACCCGGACTTTCGGAATGATATGCGCAGCGGGCATTTGGGTGATAATAAGGGGACGCAGTGTTGGGGTTCTTTGGAGCTTCCTTCAGAGTTATCAAATTAGATTTCATAAGATGTGGTAAAACTTGGGCTAGAGTCATATTAATTCTTGTGAATTGCCGGACTGGCCTTTCCACCCTCGGTTCATTACCTCTTGGTTGATCAGATGTAGGCTTTGGGATCATAACAGCTCCTACCATTGGTTGACGTTCAGCTCTCTTTTGGTTTCTTTGTGGATAAACATCAAATATCTCCTTCTTCCCAGTGAACGGCTTTCTCACAGCTGTAGAGGCAGACGAATCCTTCTGAATCTTTCCACTTTTTATGCCAGCTTCCACCCTCTCTCCGGTCAGTATTAACTCAGTAAATCCTGCAGATGAGCTTCCAATCATATGGTTGAAGAAAGGGCCTGATAAAGTTCCTAAGAACATGTCAACCAATTCCCTTTCAGACAGAGGGGGTTGGACTCTCCCGGCTAGATCTCTCTATTTCTGCGCATAATCCTTGAAACCCTCATTGGAAACCGTAGCCATGCTCTGAAGTTGAGTACGAGTAGGCACCAAATCTGCATTATACTGGTATTGCTTATAGAAAATTGTGGCAAGATCTTCCCAGTTGTGGACGTCGACCCTTTCCAATTGGTAAAACTAATCGAGTTGTGTTCCAGATAGGATATCTTGGAAAAAATGCACCCATAGGTCTTTATCGGCGGAGTGCGGTTGGATCTTTCTCACATATGATTAGAGGTGCATCTTAGGACATGAAACCCCATCATATTTTGCAAACAACGACACTTTAAACTTCGGTGGGATCATAATTCCCGACACTAACCCCAATTCTTCAAAGTCTAGACCTGGTACCCTTTGTGTTTCGATAGCGTTCAAACGCTCTTCAAGATGTCTGTACTTATCATCTGCTGGAGGATATTGTTCCTCGGAGTAGTCTTCCTCTTCTTCCTCCTCTTCAGATTTTGACGGAACCGCTGTTTCCTTTCCTTTTCCTTCATCAGAGGTTGTTGCGAAATTCAAGGTTCTTCTAGTCTGTCCTTGAAACCTTCTCCCCATGATTACAACACCGGTTGGTTTTTTCTCTTTCTTCTTCTTCTCTTTGGCCAACAAAGTCTTCAACTCCTCTTGCCCCTTGGCCAGGGTCATGAGTAACTTTTGAAACTGCGAGTTTTGAACTTGAAGATCTTTGACTGTCTGCTCGAGATCCATCTTACTGAAATAAACAGTAGAGAGATGAGGAAACTCGTTGCAAAAGACCTGTTTATGTTATGATGAATGATATGTGCATATGTAATGTTTTCAAGGATTTTTAAAGATTCAAGTTTGTTTTAGACAAAAAGAAACACATGTTATATTAATAAGATAGAGTTTGAGTACATCAATTCCCCTTGGGCAAAATAATACAACACTATAAGATAAAAAAGTAGTGCGCATCCTCTTTGGTGCAATGTAGGCATTTAGAGTCTGCTCCTCATGAAGTAGCCTTGTGAGTTCCAAAACATTCTTCTCGCTTGCATAGAATTGGGATTCAAAAGTATCTCGCTCTCCTTTGAGTTGTATCCAATACCTTTGTAGGTCTTCAAGAGATGTGGGCATGTCAGGATGTAGGATAGTGTATGGAACTTTTGCCTCCTTAACAGGCTCAATGATTACCGGAAGGATGGAAGGATATGGCACCATAAGACTTTGAGCACGGGTTCGTACCCACTTGAGGTAAGGCTCAATAGGGATGGAATTCTTGTGTCCCAAAGTCTTTATATCCACCTTGTTTAGCATCCTCCAAGCTCGGATGAATCTCTGGTGAAGACCTTGATCGTCGTTGTCGTAGTCGAATACCAAGCCTCGAATCAACATCTCGTGCGGGCCATCCCTTCGGGCATAACCAAACTGTCTTATAGCTAAGCATGGGTTGTAGGTGATTCCTCCCCTAATTCCAAGTAGAGGGACATTAGGGAATTCCCCACAACGGTCAACAATGATAACATTCTCCTTGGATCGGGAGCACCAATGAATATCTGAATGTTTGAGCGTTATTAACCTTTGTGACCACCTTAATCCTTGCTCATTCTTTAATACTGATTGGGGAAGATGAGAAATAAATGATATTTCCAGGAGGGGAGTGCAACACACAAGGACACCTCTTTTCCTCATTGTACGAGTGTGAAAAGAGTGTAGGATATCCCCTAACAATGTAGGCACCGGATTGCGTGACATGAAGATTTTGACGGCATTCACATCTATGAGTTGGTCAGGATTGGGGAACAAGAACATCCCATAGATGAGGAGAGCCACAATTTCCTCAAAAGCTTGCAAGTATAATGAATTCCAACAACTTTGGGATTTCTCTAATAGGTACTTTGCTAAGAAGCCTTTGACACCACTCCTAGTTTCCCAATGAGTTGTGATATCAGATGAGTGCAAGTGCAGAGCTTGAGAAATCTCTTCTGGCTTTGGGTCTCTTTTCGTACCGTTGAAAGGTAGTTGATTGAGAATGGGAATCCTCAAGAGTTGAGATAATTCTTCCAAAGTAGGCACAAGCTGATAGTCGGGGAATGTGAAGCAATGGTGCAAAGTATCAAAGAACTGGAAGAGCACCTTCTTCATATCCTCCTCTGTGTTGGAGGTGACCAAGTTGAGTAGACGACCATGCCTCTCGGTGAATGGAGAGTTCTAAGGGATCTTTGAAGATAGCTCCTTGAGTTGTGGAGGAATTATTACAAGGTTGATTTGGATAGTTTTTCTGCGAAGTGAATCCATATCCTACAAAACAAGAACAAAGATGAATCTTCAAAATCCTTGAAATGGTTAGTGGATGCATATGATGCTCATGATGTCCATGATGTTATGTACAAGTATGTATATACAAGAAAAACAAACAAGTTCTTAGGTTAGGCTTGCATGGGGTTTTATAGGTAAGTACCCTCTTGAAGTTTCGTTGTCTTAAACCTGTCCTAGTAATAGTAACCGGGTTCTAAGGAGCTCAATATCACTGGATTGTTTCCTTGGTCATTGTTTCAACTCAAGCCTCTTTAATGGCGACCGAAATATTCCAAGAAGCCAACCCTTAATGAGTGTAGTATCGAGTATCTACCAACTTCAGACTGCATCAAAGTCGGTCATCTCACTACATCCTAAAGGCCAAGTTGGTCAAGTAAAGGGTTCTAGAAGTTCGTTAGTGCTTCATGACATCACTCAGCGGCCCCGTATTCTCTTTGATTGACTCAAAGGCTACTGGTACCCACAAATATGTCACACTAACATAGCTATTGCTTAGACCATGTCGATATACCCCGCACAGTTTCCACAACGTATTGCTATTTACCTATAATGTTTCCCAAATTCGGGTGGAGGATTCAAACCCAAACAAAGAACCATAATATAAAGCAAACAAATCAAACAATGTAAGAAAATAAATTTGATCTAGCCCTAAGGTAACGCCACTTTTATTATAGTCCCCAGCAGAGTCACCAGTTCTGCGATACGGCGGGAGAACTGACTTGAGGTTTTGCGTTTTATCGCAAATGTTGCGGCTTAGCAAGAGTCGCCACCGACTTTTCTTGTATCCAAAAGGAAAGGTGAAAAAGCATAGTAAAGACCTTTGAGATGTTTTCTTGAGTTCGGGGGGTAGATTATGAAAAGGGAAGGTATTAGCACCCTTTTCATCCATGGTTTTTTATGGGCTCTTAGTTACTTGCTAGATCACTTGCTTTTTGTTTTGAAATTGTGTTTTGTGTGGTTTTTGAAAGTATTTTGTAAAAGAAGCCATTCGTTTAGGAAATCTTTGTAATGATTCTCCTTCGTAAGAATGTATACAAACATGTTTGTCTTTTATGAAAATGTTTTCAATGTTTGTAAGTTGTTTGGAAATGTGTGTGTTTGTTTTGAAAATAGCAAGGATATTTGTTTGAAAATAGAGCAAGTAACTAGAAGCAATCTACCTACTCAAATGTCTTTCTTATGCATTTTCTATTCCTTTGACATTGTTGTCTTACCATTGATTTGGAAAACAACCCTAGCTTTGGATGTAAACGGGACGGGCGTGGGTCATTGAATAACCATGATTAGCAATGTTGCAAAGTATCTTAGCATTTTTGAGGGACTAAGATCATTTTATAAGGCAACTTAGAATAGCGTCATCGAGGGACTATGATCTTTTGATTTTGTTTGTTTTGCCAAGATACTTCGCATGTGTAATATGTCTATTTTTGTATAAGGCAACCAAGTGGAGAAACCCTAAGGGTGTTTGTGTGCAAGTGTGTTTGATTGCATGCTTGGTTTTTATCTTGAATTATGGTCTTCTATTTGATTGATCTTTTACTAGCATTTATATTTGAAAGCGTAAATTGCAGAAATGTAAAGTCCTACGCTATTACAATATTTAGGGGGTGGGGGTATAAATTTATGAGTGGGGATTGCAAATGAAAATAAATCCCTAAATTACTATTACAACCATATTGAAATACATGCAAGAAAATATTAAATGAACTTGTTTTGTTTTAAGAAAATATTTTTTGTCTTTTGTTTTAAGGAATAAAATAAAGTGTGAACGAAATATTTTTGGTGTTTTGCTGATTAAGGAAATGGAGAGTTCCAACGAGGAGAATAAAGAAAAAGAAAATAACAAGGGGAAGAAAAAAGAAGGATCATCGTGCTGCTAAAAGGAAGTCAGAGGTTCTAACCCTGGCGTGCTGCAGAACAGAAACCTGTTAGTGAAATGTATATGTCAGAGGTTCTGACCCTGGCACCTGCAAAACAAAGACCTGTTAGTGAAAATGTATAGGTCACAGGTTCTGACCCTGGCACGCTGCAAAACAGAGACCTGTTAGTGAAAATGTATGAGGTCAGAGGTTCTGGCCATGTTGGGAACACAGTAATTTTTAGAAGTTATGATATTACTGATAACAAAATAGGCTCCAGAAGCGCTGGTACCAATGTCAGAACTTAGTCTCTTTCTATGTTTGTCAGAACATCTGCAATTTGGTTATTTCTCCACAAAACAGAAGACATGTCTAGGACAGTTTCAGCAGGTGTCATAGCGCTTCAGAAATAAGGAGAATCAGAACCATAAATCATAGGCAAGCATGCCTTGGCTAATCTTAACTCTGAGTTTCAGTTTCTTCAGGAAAGTTCTGAACTGATTCATTCTCTACTTAAGCATACAGATGCGTGAAAATATCAGAACATGTACAACATAAGAAGCATGATATTTACATTGTGTTTTTGAGCATGCAAATCTGGTGATGCTTAAACAATATGGTGAGAGTCAGCAGATGCTTACTTTGCAGCTGGAAGAAGTTCTGTGAACTGGAGTTAGTCTCAACTCTGATGATGTTCTGAACAAGTTCTTTGACTGGATGATGAAGGGTATATAGTAGTATGAATACAGAAGTTATGGCATTTTCCAATGTGTGGGTCAGAAACTGTATGGGTGTTTTTTTTAGTCAAGAAATATTTTGAGAACAAATGGAGTTTGAAAGCAAGGGATCCAAAATTAATGGTTTGTATGCTGTGTTTACAGTTTTTGAAACTCTAGGAATTTTGGCAGGGGTTCAAGACTTTTCTTTTCTTAAAATTTTTATTTCTTTCACAAATTTTTCTGGCCCCTCCTCAGTGACCAAATGGTGTTCTATTTATAGGCAAAGTTTTGTGTTGTTTGAAATGTCAAGTGGCGCCAACATTATACACTAGATGCTGACTTGCTCTTGAAGCAAGTTCCAAAAAGGGTATGATGGCTGACAGTTTTTAGATTAGGCTGGAGTAGCAAGCAAAGATTAAGGAAAAGTGAACCTATAAGCAAAATGTAGCTCATGGGCCCTTACTTAATCCTGCACAAAAGTATTTCTACCCTGCACGTGGAGAGATCCTTTGGACAAAGACTCAAAATTGGTTGTGAGCATTAATGAGCATTAAATGATGATGAGATTTGTCAAAAATCAGAAATCCTGTAATGTGAGATTTTGCATCATTGCTTAACTCTGGGTCAGAAATTCCATTTAGGACAAACATACAACTTCTGATCTTCTCACTTTGTATCCTGTTGCCTTAGAAAGCTCTGAAGGATCCCCAGGCTTTCCAGTAAATTTCTTTGATTTGCCTCTGAAAACTATGAACTTAGAGATTCTGCTTTAGTGTAGCACCCAATCTTCTGACCCTCTTACCTTCTGGTTCCATCATGTTTTGAAGGAGCTTTCAGGCTTAGTATTACACTTTATTGCCTTCTTTGCATTACTCTAGCAAACTCTGACTGAACTTTCGTAGATGCTGAAAAGCCATGTTATGACTAAAGATTATATGTTGAACCACTCTTACAACTTCTGACTGCTCCTGCCTGGAGGCTGGCTCAGAAGTTCTGAAGTGTCATTTTTCTTAAATACTTTAGAAAAATTCTAAGTATTTAGAATTTAACTTTTCCACGGTAAAAATTGTCTTTTGAACTTCTTGATGACACAAACTTCATATTCCAACATGTCTTGATGAAATATGATTTTTGAGATTTGATTTGGATCCAAAAGCCAAAGTTTGACTTCTCAGCGTGTAAATGACCCTTTTGCCCCTGTAAATGGCTTGCTCGAAAAGAAATGATAATTCAAGGCTTGGATTTGTTTAAGAGAAAACTTTGAGAATCCAGGGTGATTTCCTGAGAAATGAGAGGGCAAATTTTGGGGTACAACAGAGACAATACTTGGTTTGACATATAAATGTTCCTTCATCGAGTCACTTAATTTGAAGTCAGAGAAAGTAGTTTAACTCCTCCATTAGACTCATTTTAAACTCTCCCTGCATAAGCTTAGATAAATCCTTGACAAGATGCATGTTAGTGATCCAAAAATGATGTCATCAACATAAATTTGAACAAGTAAAATATGCTTTCCTTGACGTTTAATAAAGAGTGTAGTGTCTACATTCCCCCTAGAGTATCCTTGATCAAGCAAGAACTTGCTAAGTTAGTCATACCATGCCCTTGGGGCTTGTTTAAGACCATACAAAACTCGTTTTAGCTTACAAACTTGATTAGGAAACTCATAAGTTTCAAAACTAAGAGATTATGAAACATACACCTCTTAATTTATGTATCTATTAAGGAACGCACTTTTAACGTCAATTTTATATAATTTGAAGTTCTTAGAGCATGCATATGCTAGTAAAATGCATAATTCCTTCCTCTTGGTTATACACTTGAGCCACTGGCCGAGCCTTATTTATTGTTATCACACCATGTTTGTCAAGTTTATTCCTAAATACCCATCTTGTGCATATAACTTGATGACTATGTGGACGTGGGACAAGATCCAAAACATCATTTCTTTCAAATTGATTTAATTCCTCCTACATGGCCATAAGCCAATGCTCATAAATCAAGGCATCTTTTGCGTTTTTAGGTTCAACTTGTGATACGTATGCGTGGTGATAACAAAAATTACTTATATTAGAGAGTGTTGTTACCCCTTTTGTGATGTCACCAATAATGTTGTCAATAGGATGATCCTTGGAGGTTCTTCACTCTAATGGAATACTGTCATCTTCTTGTTGACTTTCATTATGCTTCTTTTCTTGGTTGTCATCTTCATCCTTCTCAATTTCCACCAGTTTAGTTTGATCAACTCCTTTATCGATGTCATTGAGTATGTCTTTTGTAGACGCACTTACACCATGAAAAGAAATACCCCAACACATTTAGGCAAGTCTCATCAAAATTAACATGAACCAACTCTTTATTTATAAGTAAGATTTTGTTATAAACTCTATATGCTTTACTAGATTGTGAGTATCCAAGAAAGATACCTTCATCGACTTCTGTGTCAAATTTCCCAAGATTATCTTTTCCTTTATTTGAAATAAAACTTTTACATCTAAAGACATGAAGATGTGATAAATTTTGTTTTCTACCTTTTAAAAGTTCATAAGGAGTTATGTCAAGTATATGACGAATAAGTATCATATTCAAGACATAACATGTCGTGCTAATAACATCGGCCTAAATATATTTTGATAGACCATAATCATTGAGCATTGTTCTTGCCAACTTTGCTAAAAGAGGTAATTTTAAAATTAACCTCCATGATTGCTTCGGATGGCAACTATTTTAGAACTCAATTTATTTTGAGATAACTTCGCGAAATGTGTGAAAGCCGAGAATGATTAATCTTTGCTACGTAAGAAAATAGTCCAACAAAATCTTGAGTAAATCGTCTACGATTACAAATCCATAGTAATTATCACCTATATGTTTTTGGCCCGTGAGGGCCGAACTAAATCCATATCAAGGAGCTCAAGAGGTCTCGATGTTGAAACAACATTTTTAGATTTAAAAGCGACTCTTGTTTGCTTACCCTTTAGACATGCATCACATAGGTGATCTGTTGAAAACTTCATTTTAGGTAGACTAATTACTAAATATTTTGAAACTATTTTATTAAGTAGATCAAAGTTGACATGTGCCAAATATCTATGCCATAGCCAAGAGTCTTCACTCATGGTGACAAGACATTGAGCATTATTCAAGAAAACTTATCTTAAGTCAAGCATATAGATATTATTTACCCACATGCCCTTAAACATACAATAAATCTTTTCATTATGTTCTATTATGCAACAATTTTTTGCAAAAGTCACCTTATATCCATTGTCACACAATTGACTAATGCTAAGAAGGTTGTGATGACACCAAAATGCACTATATATTTGAATCAATTTATGCATGTTTATTGTCATTTTGTTTTACATTTCAACTTTTATGTTGGTATTTTGACTATATTTCAAATAAATTACCATTTATGAGTCGTATACGAAGAAACAAAGCAAAACAGATGAAAAACAGAAGAAATAAAGTAGTTTGCACTCAAGGAGACCACCATGGCGTTCACCATAGAGGTGGCCATGAGTGGCCCACATTCTAATGGACAAAAGACCAAGTCCTTGCAACTTAAGTAGCATGTCGTTCGCAGCAGAGGGTGTGGCGGTCGCCACATGTTACAAAGACTAGGCAGTTGGAAAATGGGCTTTCTTGGTCAAGTACTCACTCCATTCTCTCCTAAATTTTCTCCATGCATTTTGAATCCTCTGTGATTTTAGATTTTTTTTTGGAATCCTATAAATACCACCATTTCACCATTTTGTAAATAATCCAAGATTAGTTACAAACTTAAGCCATATATTGTCAGTTTTGTAAGTGATTAACTCTTCACATTGGAGAGTTATCGTAGCGTTGATCGAGTCTGTAATCGAGTTTGGAGCAACCTTTATTTGAAGCATTAATATTGTTATCATCTACTTTATGCATTCAATTTTCAACAATTTACTCCCTATATCAGATTAAAGGCTCTTCGGAGCAGGTTTTTATTTAATTGCATTTACATTTATTTTATCGTCTTTTTACTCTAATGCATGATCTTCCTCTACCTTTATTTTAATTGCATGTTTAATGTATTTATGTCAATTATGCTTTCCTTTAAAATCAAATCAACCACTTTAGTTTATGTGATAATCATGTCTAGCTAAATTTATAGTGTTGGAATGTGAGGGTCGTCGATTTGATGGTACTCTAAATGGTTGTTCTTTGAGAAATTCTATTGGGGTTGTTTTGGTTTTAATCATAACTTTTTTAAACTTAATTTTCTTGGTTACTACGAAAGTAGAACCATTTATATGTCGGGTATGTAATACAGTGGGAGAACTGACTTTTACTTGTTTTACGTTTTATCACAATGTTGCGGTTAACAAGAGTCGCCACTGACTTTTCCTTTATCCAACAAAGGAAAGGGTGAAAAGAACAGGAAATACCTTTCGAGATTAGTTTTTGAGTAAGGGGGGTAGGTTATGGAAAGGGAAGGTTTTAGCACCCTTTCCATCCGTAGTTATCTACGGGCTCTTAGTTGCTAGCTCACTTTGAAAATGCTTTTTTGTGTAAGTGTGTTTTGAAGATATTTTGAAAAGACACCTTAGTGCGACGAACTTTGTAATGTTTCTCATTTCAGAGAGAATGTATACAAAGTGTTTTCATGTCTTTGAAAATGTTTAGAAAAATTTGTGTATAAAAATTGTTTTGTTTGAGCAAGTAACTAGGAGTTATCTACCTACTCGAAAGGTTTGTTCTTTTCCTCTTTCCTTTGAACAGTTCTATCCTACTATTAGTGAGTAGGTAGCCCTATCGTTGGATGTTTTTGAGGTACAAGCGAGGGTTATCGTACAATTATAAAGGCATCTTGTAGGATGCTTTAGCAACTTATTGTAAGGGACTATATCATTTACCGAAAGGTAACATCGAAGGGTCATCGAGGGACTATGATCTTTTTAACCGAGGGTCTTTGCTAAAGCGTTCCACGTTCGAGGGACATGACTGCTTTATTCTGAAGGCAACAAGTTGAGATACCCTAGAGGTGCGCATGTGTGAGTGTGTTGTGTTTAAGTTATTTATCTTCGGATGTTAGGTTTGCTAGCGTTTGCTTTTAGCCTTTTCATACAAGTCTATTATGCCTACATCTAACAATTAATATTAGTGTAAAATAAAATGCGGAATTTAAAGCTATGCTATTACATGGCTTCAGGGAGGGGGAATACAAATCTAAAACGGGGAAGAAAAAGTAAAGTCCCAAATTTACAACTATTAAATCCTTTTGCAGTTACATAAATATAAAAATGCAGAATTTAAAATAAACGTGCGGATATGGAAAGTGAAGTAAAACCCAAAAACTGCTAAACGCGTAGATATTTTTTGTTGTTTTTATTTGTTTTAAGAAAACTTAAATTAAACTAAAAAACTAATCTTAATTAAATGAAAAAGTGATAAACAATTGCAATTAAATAAAATCAAGAGAGGAAACTAATTCAAACATTTTTTGTATTTTTATTTGGAAAAAAGATTTGTAATAAATAAAGCTAGTTCTAAATGGAAATTTACCAAAATAATTAAATTAATTAATTAATTAATTTACAAAAAATTAAATTAAATTAGAAAGAACTTAAGTCTATTTTTTGTGATTTTTATGATTTTATCATAAAATAAAATTGGTTCTAAAAAAAAATAAAAACAATTAAATAAATAAATCATAAAATAAAGAAAAAAAGATAAAATGTAATGGGCCTGATAGCCAAAGAAAATGGGGGGGGGGGGGGGTATGAGTTGCAATTAGTAAGGCCCATAGAGGAGAGGCCCCAGATGCTGCACCTGATCTTGTAGATCTGATTCCTGAGAGTTCACCATGAGGGAGCGCTCCAAGAGCGTTGGATCTGGATTCGTTATAATCTATTGGCTGGGATCTGAAGGTACATGATAGATGCGCTGGCATTCAATACACAAGATCTGCAAGAATCAAATAATATGAAAATAAAATGCAAGAGATAGGGATCGAACCCCTGCCCTTGCATACAAGCGCCTTATCACACGCTACTTTTACCACTGGGCCATTCAAGTAAATTGTTATAATAAAACAATAATAATATAATGAGAAATCAAATGTATTCCCAGACTTTTAAACGTGCGTGCCAGCATATTCAAATGGACCAATGATGGGATGACGTTTGGGCCGCCGGAGTCCATGAAAGTCAATGGTGTTGGAGTCAAACTCTGGTCACCTTCTCCGGTCGACCAAAAACCTATACCTGCAAATCACGCAATTTGAGACAAAACAAAAAGCCCTATCCTACATAAAATCAAGCCCTGAGCTCGATTCTGGCCTTTGACTGGTCTGAAAGTTGCTATATTAAGAAATCAAGCTCTAACAACAATGGATTCCCTAACAATGGAATCTAGTGTTGTAAGTATCAAAACTCTCATGCAAAGTGTCAATCCTGTCCTAATGAGTGTCTTGAACATAAATCAACACATCAAAGCATTCAACAACGTATAAATTAAGAGTTTGGATTTCAAGAGTTTACCAAAGAACTGGTGAGTTCACTGAGTGAATTCTGGGACACTTCAGGCCTGAATGATGGCTGGACACGACTCCTGGAGGCCTCAGGAGTATGATAGAACACTTGAACCGGTCTGAGAATGGCTGGAACACGAAATATATGTTTGCAAAATTGTTTTAAAATTTTAAAGCTTTATAGGGTTCGCTTCAAGCTGGTTGCACATGTCATATTGCTCTGGATCTCTTCTATTTATATGTGCTAGCAATTAGGTTTAAACATTCGCACCAAATCTCTATGGCTTGATGACAAAATATGAGTTTTCAATTTGGTACCAAAACTTACCATTTTTGATGATTTCCTTTCCCATTCTAGTTCTTCACGTTTTTGACAGCTTTGTTAAGCTTCTTGGGCATCAATTTGACCAACAAACAAAGCCCACACACCTTACATCATATTTTGCATTTTATTTTGATTTAATTGGTATTTAAATGAATAAAATTCAAATAAATAAAATCAAATATCAAAATGGTGAATTAATAAGTTTATGGGTCCTTGAGTAAGTCATAAACATACTTGCATTTTTGCTCAAAGTTGACTTCTTGCATTTTCACCAATTTTCCCAATTTGCACTGGTCATAACTTGCTCAATTTGCATCTCTTGAAGATGATATTTGACTTTTTAGAAATCTCAAGATGTCCTCTACAATATCTATGTTGACCATTTTTGTATTTGGAGAATTTATCTTGATGTAACTTTGCTTGACAAAAAATGTCTTTTTGTTGTTTTTCAAAAAGGACTTGTAATGTATTGGCTCATATCTTTCCAATGATGCATTTTTTGGACTTGAGGACAAAAGAAAAGTTGTAGAGTCTTTAATTTTATTTATAACGAGCTTTGTTTGGGACAAAATGGATGAGGTACGTGAAAGTTATGTCTGGTCAAAGTTCAGTTCACTTTCTCTAGGAAACCCTAATTTAGCAATTTTTGATTCATGATGATTTGAGAGCATTCCTTGAGGAATCATGATAAAAAACGTGATCAAATTATGAATATAACTCCAAAATGTGGATGTTGACCAAAAATATTTAAGTTTGACTGCATATTGACTAAAGTTGACTTTTGACCTAATATAGTTGATTCTCAGTCATCTAAGCAATTGACTAAACAAACTTGTGATGCAAGGCATGAAAATTGGCATGGACATTCTTGAGGACATATTTGGGGCCATGGAAATCACTTGAGTCCTTTGAAACCAAAACTTCTTTGTTGAAAGTGAAACCCTAGTTGGAAATCCAATGCTTAGGAGAAGAATTTGTCTGGTCAATTCTTGGTCAACCTTGAGCATTTAAGGGCCTCTAGGAGTATGTTTTGAATAAAATGAGAGGGAAAATTTTGGGGTGCAACAACTTCCCCTGTTCAATCGTCTTAAACCTGAGGATTTAGATTAACTTGTCTTCCTTTCGCGATCTAAAGGTAGAAGATGATTGAACACTAGAGTGCCTAGAAATTTGCGCTCGCTGGTGCACGGAGTAACCTTGTCAGTTGATGATATGCTTGAATGGACTTAAAAGATGCCATTTGAAGAGATGACTGAGAGTCTTCGGAGATGTTCTTATAGATGCCATCTAAAGTAAATGTTAACTTTAAACTGGAAGAAGTATCAGAATAAACCTATGGTTGGTTTAATCTGAGCTAGAAAATGTATATATTCGTCTTTGATTGAAAACGTATCAGAATAAATCTGTGGTTGATTAATCTGAGTCAGAGAAAGGTCTATTGGGAGAAGTATCAGAATAAATCATTTGTCAATTTAACCTGAGCCAGAAGAGGTTTCTGTTGTCTTTAACTGGAAGAAGTATCAGAATAAATCATTGGTCATTTAATCTGAGCTAGAAAAAGGTCTACTGGAGGAAGTATCAGAATAAATTATTGGTCGAGTTAATCTCAGCCAACGACCATCTACGACCATTTTCAACTGGAAGAAGTATCAAAATAAATATTTGGGTGATTTAATCTGAGCCTGAAGAGGCCTATGTATCTTTAACTGGAAGAAGTATCAGAATAAATTGTTAGTCGATCTAATCTGAGCCAGAAGATATTTATGCTTTTTTTATCTGGAAGAAGTATCAGAATAAATCATTGGTCGATTTAATCTGAGCCAGAAAAAGGTCTACTGGAAGAAGTATCAGAATAAATCATTGGTCGATTTAACCCGAGTGAGCAATTATCTGCGTTTGTCTTCAATTATAAGGAGTATCAAAATAAATCATTGGTCGATTTAACCTGGGCCAAAAGAGGTCTCTGTATTTTTAACTGGAAGAAGTATCATAATAAATCAATGGTTGATTTAATATGAGCCAGACCAAGGTCTACTAGGAGAAGTATTAGAATAAATCATTGGTCGATTTAATCTGAGTCAACGACTATCTATGACCATCTTTAACTGGAAGAAGTATCAGAATAAATCTTTGGGCAATTTAATCTGAGCCAGAAGAGGTCTCTGTTGTCTTTAACTAGAAGAAGTATCAGAATAAATCAATGATTGATTTAATCTGAGCCAGAAAAAGGTCTACTGGAAGAAGTATCAGAATAAATCATTGGTCGATTTAATCTAAGCCAGCGAGTATTTATGCTCATTTTATCTAGAATAAGTATCAGAATAAATCTTTGGTTGATTTAATCTGAGCTAGAAAATGTCTTCAACTGGTGGAAGTATCAGAATAAAACCTTTGGTTGATTTATTCTAAGCCTGAAGACGTTGTTTATGATAAGAATTCTTGGTCCCACCAGTAATTAATGATGTTGGTCTTGTTGATATATCTTTTCCTGAAAAGGTAAAGAGTTAGCTGTATGCAATGTCATGATGTATGAAATTTATTGTGAAACAATGTTCTCAAAATAAATGAGATTGTGATGTATGCCTTTTGTATGCATATGCTATGACGTTTGTAAATGATGTATGAATGTGAGTGTATCAGTTACTCTTTGTAGTGTCGTTGAACTGGGGAAAATAAATCCCTTACCGCTCTCGGAGATGAAGAATAATATTCCTCACTACTTGTTGAAGTTAAATTTGCCGGGGGTTCCCTCTTTCTGTCTGAGGATATTCCACTGGAGACTTTGATTTCTGGTTGAGGATAGAAGCCTTTTAGGAGAATTGATAACCTATCGTGGATTATGTGCACTCTGACTATGGATGGGAGAACAAATATTTCTCTGATGCGAGTGGCTACTCCTCGGGAGGTGTTTATCTTGATCAAACCTGCTGGAGAAAAGAGTTCTGTTGGAAGATTTTATCAATTTGGAGAAATAAACTCCGTTGGGGGATAGACTTCCGTAGCTAGAGAAATAAACTCCAATGGGGAAAGAACTTTCATAAACTGCTTGGGGATTTTATGAAACTCTATTGGGGAACCCAAGAAACCCATAGACCATGCTGGGGAATTCTCCAAGATTATAGGGAAATAATTGAACTTCTTGATCTGTTAAGAAATGCCAGAATATCTGAAATCATTAGGCTATATGCTGAAGATATGGCGGTGAATTGTAGGAAGATGCCCTTGTCTCTGTACCTACTGAGGAATGTATCCTTGCTGATGATAAATCTTGTGAAGATAATCCCCTATGGGTGTTTGTTCTGTGGGGATTTAAAGATGGCTTTTCGACATTGTCCCAACTCTTAGAGCCCTTAGTAAATGTCTTTATGTTTTTATGCATATATTTGTAAGTGGTAATCATATTCAAATGCATATGTTCATTTAAAGTAATCACTGGATGTTTTTTTTGCAAACAAAACAAAAAAAATAAAAACAAATAGTTTCTAACTTTAACAGAGGTAGTTTCGTATTAATTTTGAGAAAGTTTGCCTATAACAGGCGTTTTTGTACAAGGAGAAAGACATCCTAATAAGAGAAATGTCATCGTAAAATGAAAAATTATACAAAGTTCTACATAAAAGAAAAACAGTTATGTGAAATAATCCCATTGGGTTTCAATTCTGCTATCGCCTTTATATCTTTGAGCGTCTCATCACTTTGCTGTCTGGAAGAAGTTGACTGGATTGATCCGTACTGTTCGAACTTACTAACGAAGTCTAGCTGTAATGTGATCCAACGGGACATAGTCATACGCTTTCAAATCCCTAATTTTTTCCTGGACTGCCCTTTCGGGTTTTCAATCCACCGGGATACCCTTTTTTGCCTAAACCTCCTTTTCAAGTTTTTGACTAGCCGGGTGTACAAATTTATATATATATATCCTTGATTTTTTCCCGAACCCTTTTGGTTCGCTGGTATGCCCTTATTTTTGCCTAGGCCAGTCAATATAGCGGGTCTCTTTTCATGTGTAGTATTGTTTAACTATATCTGCATTTACAAGGTGTGAGAGGTTGTCACCGTCCATGGTGGTTAATATCATAGCTCCACCGGAAAATATACTCTTGATCACAAATAGACCTTCGTATGTATGAGTCCACTTGCCCCTGGGATCTCCTTGTGGCAGGATGATGCGCTTGATTACTAGGTCACCAACCTGATACACCCGATGTCTGACCTTTTTGTTAAAAGCTTTGATCATACGTTTCTGGTACATCTGACCATGACAAACAACCGTGAGCCTCTTCTCGTCAATCAGGTTTAATTGGTTAAGTCGAGTCTGAACTCATTCGTCTTCGTTTAAACCTGCATCCTTCATGATTCTCAGGGAAGGGATCTGGACTTCGACGGGTAAAATAGCTTCCATACCGTATATGAGAGGAAAAGGGGTTGCCCCTGTTGACATGCACACTAAGGTACGGAAACCAAGAAGAGGAAAGGGTAACATCACATACAAGTCTTTATATGTTACCTTCATCTTCTGTATAATCTTCTTTATATTCTTATTGGCGGCCTCTACAGTGCCATTCATCTTCGGCCGATAAGGAGAAAAGTTATGATGCTGGATCTTAAATTATGTACAAAGCTCGACGACCATAGTATTATTAAGGTTGGTACCATTATCTGTGATAATTATTTCTGGGATACCATACTGACATATAAGATTATGTCTGATGAACCGAGGCACGACGTTCTTGGTAATAGAAGCAAATGAGGCAGGCTCGATCCACTTTGTGAAGTAATCAATGGCGACGAAAATGAAGCGATGTCCATTAGAAGTGGTAAGTCTAATCTCTCCAATCATATCAATTTCCCACATTGAAAATAGCCAAGGGGAAGTTAATACATTTAAAGGAACCGGAGGCACATGTACTTTGTCGGCGTAGACTTGGCATTTGTGATAAGTCCGAGAGTGATGATAACAGTCTGTTTCCATAGTGGACCAATAGTAACTTGTCCTCAGAATTTTCTTAGCCATTGTATGCCCACTAGAATGGGTTCCAAAGATACCTTTGTGCATATCTTCCATAATCTTCTCCACTTCTCTCTTGTCCACACAACAAAGTAAGGTGGAATCATGGTTGTGCTTGTATCGGATTCAGTTACTCAGGAAGAACTTTGCAGCGAATCTTCTTAAGAACTTCTTGTCATTGATGGATGCTCCTTTAGGGTACTCTTGGGCTTCGAGGTACCTTTTCACCTCATGGAACCAAGGATTTTCCCCTACTCCCACAGTATCAATCTCATAATAGTGTGTCGGTTTGTCTAATCTTTCAATAGTGATCTAAGGGGCTTCGTTATCCCATCTGACCTTGAACATGGATGACATGGTAGCTAGCGCGTCCGCTAACTGATTTTCTTCTCGTGGAACATGTTCAAAGGTAATCTCTTCAAAATATGGGATTAATGTTAATATATGCTCTCGGTAAGGGATGATATTAAGATGCTTTGTGTCCCATTACCCCTTAACTTGGCTGATCACCAAGGCTGAATCTCCGTATACTTGTAAGAACTTGATCCTTATATCAATAGAAGCCTTGATACCCATAATTCATGCTTCAGACTCGGCCATATTATGGGTGCAATTAAAATATAATCTGGCAGTTAAGGGTGTATGGCAGCCTTCTGGAGAGATAATCACAACACCAATTCCATTGCCAAGTGTGTTGGAGGCTCTGTCAAATACCATGATCCATCGGGATCCTTTTTCAAGTCCTTAATTTGATCCAGGTTCTTCATAGCCAGTTACTAACATAATGTTCTCGTCCGGGAGCTCAAAATTCATTGACTGGTAGTCGTCTACAGCCTGATGAGCCAAATGATCAGCTAGTACACTTTTTTATTTATTTTTAAGTGGTGTACTGGATGTCATATTATGTCAAGACCATTTGCCATCTTGATATTCTTCTGGAGAGAGAGAGGGCTTCTCGAATATGTATTTGATAGGATCCACTTTAGATATCAACAAGATTGTGTGAGTCAACATATACTGTCTTAGTCAGCAAGCAGCCCATGACAAAGGGCAATAAGTTTTCTTGAGTAGTGAGTATATTGTTTCACAGTCGGTAAACTTTTTGCTAAGGTAGTATATTGCATGATCTTTTCGACCAGACTCATCACGTTGTCCCAACACACACCCATTAAATTTTCTAACACTGTTAAGTACATGATTAGAGGCCTTCTTTCAACGGAGGTATCAGAATTGGAGGTTCTTGAAGATATTCCTTGATTCTGTCAAAGGCTACTTGACAATCACCATTCCATTTCACTACTTTATCTTTCTTCAGTAATTTGAAGATTAGTTCACAAGTAGCAGTTAGGTGGGAAATGAATCTGGAAATATAGTTTAGACGTCCCAAGAAACCTCTAACTTCCTTCTCAGTGTAGGGAGGTTGCATTTCTTGAATAGCTTTAACCTTTGCAGGATCTACCTCAATACCTTTTCCACTGACGACGAAGCCTAGGAGTTTACCAGGTCTTACTCCAAAGGTGCACTTGTTCGGGTTCAATCTTAACTTGTACTTCTTCAGCCTTTCGAACAGTTTTTATAAGTGATCAAGGTGTTATTCTTCAGTTTGAGACCTGGCTATCATATCATCAACATAGACCTTTATTTCGTGATGGATCATATCATGGAACAATGCTACCATAGAATGCTGATAGGTTTCCCTGGCATTCTTCAACCCAAATGGCATAACCTTATAGCAGAAGGTGCCCTACTGTGTGACGAAAGTTGTTTTCTCCATTCTTCAGGCGCTATTTTGATCTGATTATAACCAGAGAAACCGCCCATGAAGAAGAATATCTTATGTTGTGCGGTGTTGTCAAACAGAACATCAATATGGGGAAGCGGAAAGTCATCTTTGGGGCTCTCCCTATTCAAATTTCTGTAATCCACACACATACGTACTTTAATGTCCTTCGTAGGTATTGGTACCACGTTTGCAACCCATTATGGATAAGAAGTAACAACTAAGAATTCGTTATTAAACTGTTTCATGACTCCAGCCTTGATCTTTTCTGACATCTCAGGCCGCATACGACGAACATTTTGCTTCACTGGAGGGTAGTATTCTTTTGTTGGCAGACGATGAACCACAATATCAGTATTAAGCCCCGACATGTCTTCGTATGACCAAGCAAAGAACTCAACATAGTCACGTAACATCTGGATTAACCGTTATTTGAAACCATTCTCCAAGTTGGAACCTATCTTGACTTCCTTTTTATTCTCCTCAGTACCTAAGTTTACCGCCTCGATCGGCTCTTCATGAGGCTGTATTGCTCTTCCTCTTGCTGTAATAGTCTAGCAAGTTCTCCTGGTACTTCACAATATTCCTCACCTCCTTCCTCGGCTTGGTAGATCGGATTTTCAAAGTCATAACTGGCAATAGCATAACTGTTATCAATGGGATCCAGAGTGGATGTGGATCTGCAATTCGATATATGGGTGTGTGTAAGAGCACATAGCTATTTTGACAAAATAAAGTAAAAAGAAAGACATAGAGCGTAAAATTTGAATGCAAAACGTCCAATGATTTATTAATGACATATGAAAATAAAGTGTGATAACCCTCACATATAGACCGTTGTGCCTCAGGTAAGACACAAGGTTTTAGAGTTTAAATTGTTCAATAATTATCCTCAAAGAAACAAAAAAATAATACTCCTAGATAAAAGAGATAGGCACAAAGTCTCTAGCCGTCCAATTATTGAGTCCACCGTTGATAGTAGGGAAGATCCAATTGTTAAGGTCACAGTCACTGTCAGCATCCTCCACAACATTGACTCCATAGTTTCTGATGCGTAGTGGTGGTCCTCCGGCGCGAGCACGACGAATAGATTTTTGAGCTCCTTCTTCAATCACAACGTTGGCGTCCTTCAAAGAAGCCATCTTTAGTGGAGGCTTGGTAATCTTCAGAGCAACATTAGCAACTTTGGTAACAGCAATCGCCTGAGGAACCTCTTCAAAATTATGACAGGGGATTTCAATGAACTCGCCGTCCATCTCAACATATCTGAAAGAATTCAGGTGGCTTACCATATACTATTCTTCGCCACATACTGTAACAATATTTCCATTAACCGAATATTTTAACATCTGATGCAAAGTGGAAGTGACAACACCATTCCCATGAATCCAAGGGCGTCCCAGTAAGAAGGAGTAAGACGAGCGAATGTCCATCACATAGAAAGTGGAGTTTAAAGTTTCGGAACCAACTTTAATTGGAATATCCTCCTCCCCGTGTACCATTCTTTTGGAACCATCAAAAGCCCCCACCACAATGTTACTAGGCTTCAATGTAAGTCCTTCACAATCCAATCTGTCTAAAGCACCCTTTGGTAGATCATTCAGAGACAAACCCGTATCAACTAATACATGAGGCAAAGTAGTGCCCCTGTATTCAAGAGAGACATGCATGGCATCGTTATGTATTCTTCCTTTATTATTTAAATTAGCATCAGAGAAGACTAGTCCATTATCGACAGTCATACTGGAAACACAATTCTCAAATTGGTCGACAGAAGTCTCTTGTGGCATATGAGCAGACTTCAGGAACTTCACCAGAGCCTTAGCATGGGCCTCGGAGCACAATAATAAATCTAGCATTGAAATCTTCATGAGGGTCTGCCCCAATTGCTCCATAACATTGTAATCACTTTTTCGTATGATCTTCAAAATTTCCTCCATTTCTTGCTTAGAGGCCTCAGGAATGGCTTCTTTAGGTTCCTCCGTTTGGGCAGGCTCGCTTAGTACTTCTTTTCCCCGAGCCTCAATTGGCTTAGCAGCAGGAATAACAACAGGAGTAGCAACAGACTTAGGAGAAATTTCAGGAGAGAAAATCCTTCTGCTTCTGGTAACCTTACTGGTCCAACCGGTATTGTCAATGTTAGGATCAATATCTTCATTAATTCCATTTTTGATAGCCAATAGGTCTTTCTTGACGCCATGGTAATAGACATCAACTCCGTAATTCCAAGGAACAACCTTGTCGGAGGAATATGGTATTGGTTCTGGAGAGGTAATAATTAGGGGATAAAATTTAGGGTTGACGGTAATCCTTATAGGACCTTTGGAGGAGTGTGAGCAACACCTTCATAAATTTATTTTTGAATGATTGCAAATATATATATGTGAAACACTAAATACATGTGTGCACTATAAAAATATAATATAACATGTTTAAATAAGCCAAAAATGTATTTCACTCATAATGCATCATTATGAGTCGACACAACAAGTTTTGTATCGATACATAACTTTCTGAAGTCCCTGGAATACTGTTTCAAAACTATTATGCATCGATACAAAAGCTTACGCGTCGATACATAACTCTTTGATGACCCTGGAATGCAAACTTAAAAACTGCATGCATCGATACATAATTTCATGCATCGACACATAACATTTTGATGCCCCTGAAAATACTTGTATGCATCGACACAAAACCTCATGCATCGACACATAACACTTTGATGTCTCTGTAATACATTCTTGAACTTGTATGCATCGATACAAAACCTCATGTATCGATACAAAACATTCTGATTCCCCTGGAAAACATTTTTGAACTTATATGTATCGATACATAATATCATGTGTCGACTCATACTATGTTTTAAATTCAAAAATTAAATTTACAATCAGTTTGTATCGACACATACGTGTTATGTGTCAACGGATATAAAAGTGTTGGTTCTGTAAAACGTTATAACATGATTTTGTATCGAATCAAAACACAATGTATCGACTCATCCTGTTACACATAACTAACATGAGTCGGCACATGACCAACATGCATCGACTCATAACACTTTCTTTTTGACTAACCGTTTTCTGTTATAAATATAAGCAAGCATTTTTCTCAGTTTGAACACAACAACATATTTGAATTGTGTGCAAACAATTGTGAGAAACCAGAAGCCTAAAGAAACTTCATCTTCATCATCTTCTCAACCATATTAAATTCAACAACAACAAAGAAAATCAAACATCCTTGTTGAACTGAATCAAACAGTTTGAGATAACGTTCATCTGCGTATTGAAGAAATCTCAGCTGAGTTGAAGGTTGAAGAGGAGGCTTCAAGAAATAAACCAGAGGGTTTGTTCTTCAAGAATGGGTGTGTTCTTGAGGGTTTTGTTAGCCACGGTCGCACGAGTCGGATTCAGCCGTAGCGAGGGGTTTGGAAATCGGAAGGATTTTAACAAACAGGTCGTGGAAGCGGAGGATCGTTCGTGGACTTTGCAGGGAATCTTGATACAGCTCATATCAAGTGGTGGTTATTACAAGAAGAAGAAGATCATAGGGATTTCTATCTTTCTGTGTAGTGTAACCTTGTTATCAAACATTCAGCAAATTGATATAAAAGTTCTCAGTTTCGATTATGAAATTGAGAGGGAGACGTACCCACACGCGAGGACGACAGTGGGGAACTTCCTTACTAAACTTCCTGCGTATCGTTCTTTCTTTCTCTTTATAATTTTACATATTCTATAATTTTGTAAAATTCAATTGGCTTTCTAAGTTTTACTGTCTAATGATAAACATAGTGGTTCAAACATTTTCACCAAACCACCACTACTAAATCATTATACAAGCATATGCCAAGTGTTTGACAAAATTCCTATCAAATTTCTAAATTCATTGGAAATACTATTTTATGATAAGTTCATTGAAACGTTAAATATTTCTGAGTTGTATATTCATCCATCTCATTCAATAAAAATCCATCAAGTTTTTCACATGTCAAGTTTTCTAGTAGTCGATTCAAAGTAGACGGAATTGATTCAGGACATTGATTTTTGCTGCTTTTCACTCACTTTGATAAAATAATTTTAAATCCTTGAAAAAGTAAGAGGTGATCTATTACCCCCCCTCTCGGTCACTTGCCACACCGTCTAACAAGGAGATCCTTGCAGGATTATTAGAGATGGTAATAATTGATACATCTTCACACAAACGTTTTACAGAGGGAACCTTCTCAAAGAGGATCTGCCAACCGTCTATCAAACACTGAACTCTATCTTCAACAATAAACAACCATTGGGTAGAGACGCACAAAGGTGGCAACCTTCACGACAATCTGGAAGTAAACCGGATCGTAAGAGATTCTTCTTAACAACTGGAAGAGGGGTAGTTAATTCACCCATAGAAGAAATAAACAAAATATCATCAACAACATTGATACCCTAGTTGTGCTTGGGCATCGGTGCAATTATTACATTAGGGGTCTCAGGAGGGTCAAATCCAATCTCCTTTGTGTCAATAAGGTCTTGAACTTTATTCTTTAGAGCCCAACAATCATCTGTATAATGCCCTGGACTGTTGGAGTGGTAAGCACACCATGCATTTGGATTGTAATGGGGATAGGAAGTGTTTGGGTTTTGGGGAGGATCCTTCAGAGTGACCAAATCAGTCTTCACCAAATGCTGCAATGCCTGAGACAAAGGCATATTGATTCTGGTGAGTTATCTTCTAGGCGCATCCTTGTTGCGCTGATTATTATGTCGTTGGGCTGATGTAGGGTTGGAGATTATTACAGCTCCCACCGTTGGACGACGTTCAACTTTAACATGATTTCTTTGACTATATGAATCACTGACCTCCCTCTTTCCACTAAATGGCTTCTTCAAAGTACTTGAAGATGCAGCCCCTTGAATTTTACAACTCTTGATACCAGCTTCCACTTGTTCTCTTGTCAATATCAGCTCGGTGAATCCGGCTGAAGAGCTTCCAATAAAATTGTTAAAAAATGGGCCTGTCAGAGTACCCAAGAACATGTCCACCAACTCCCTATCAGACAGGGGAGGTTAGAACCTACCTGCAAATCCTTCCACTATTGGGCATAATCTTTGAAACCCTCACTAGAACCCATATACATGGTTTGAAGTTGCATACGGTTTGGAGTGAGGTCAGCATTGTATTGATACTGCTTATAAAAAGCAACATCCAAATGTTCCCAATTGCGGATGTTGGTTCCTTCCTGTGATACGGTGGCAGAACCGACTGTTATACTGGTTTTGCGTTTGTGTTCGCAAATGTTGCGGTAAGCAAGAGTCGCCATCGACTTTTCTTTTATCCAAATTAAGGAAAGGGTGAAAAGAACAGAAAAAGACCTTTTCGAGATTATTTCTGAGTAAGGGGTAGATTATAGAAAGCGTAGGTGTTAGAACCCTTTCCATCCGTAGTTTTCTACTGGCTCTTAGATGCTAGCTCATTTTTTAAATACCTTGTGCTTTGTGTTTTTGAAAAGCATTTGAGAATGCCTTAATGCGGCGATTCACTTTATGATAACTCTTGTATCAGTCCTCAAGAGTGTTGACAAAGAAAATGTTTTTTAAAGTTGTTTTTGAAAATTTTAAGTGTAAAAAGTTCGTTTTGATCAAGCATCTAACAACTATCTACTTGTACTCGAAAAACTCGTTCTTTTCCTATTTTCCTTTAGACAATGCTATCCTACTATTAGTGAGTAGGTAGCCCTATCGTTGGATGTATGAGGGACATTCGAAGGGACATACATTCATAAAGGCAACATGTAGAGAAGCTTTAGAAATTTTGTTTATGGACGAGATCATTTACCGAAATGCAACACTGTAGGGTCATCGAGGGACTATGATCTTTTGATTTACGGGTCTTTGCTAAAGCGTCCCTATTTTCGGGGGACATGACTGCTTTATTTTCCGAAAGGCAACCATAGTGGGCGTACCCTAGAGGTGTATATGTGCAAGTGATTCAATTCAATTCATTTATCTTTGTTATTAGGGTTGCTAGCGTTTATTTTCAGTCTTTCCATACAAGCCTAGTTACTAGCAGTTAATATTTTGCAGAAATTTATAGTGCGGGAATCATAAATCTTACGCTATTACAATGCTTTGGGGAGGGGGAATTTACATGTCCAAAAATGGGGAAAAGTAAAGAAAGTGATAAATTCCTAGTTTAATCTATTACATATTGTCAGCAGATACAAAAATATGAAGAAAAAAAACGAAAAGAAATATTGAACACGCGCGAATGTAAAATAATGTCTAAGCTCTAAAAAAGTTCTAGGTGAAAGAAATTTCTTTTTGGTTGTTTTTGATTATGAAAAATAATTAAACTAAATCTAAATTTAACTAAGAAAATAAATATTAAATGATATTAAACCTAATTCTAATATTTTTGTATTTTTGTTAAGAAAATATTTGAATTAAATGAACCTAGTTCTAATTATTTTTAAATTATAAAATAATGTCAAAATAATTAAATTAATTAATTTACAAAATTAAAATTAATTAGAAAATCCTAAGTCTAATTTTTTTTAATGGTTTTTGTTGTTTTTATGATTATAATTAAAAAAGATTAAAAAAGGAATAAACAAATAAAACAAAAAAAAGTAGCATGATGGGCCTGATGTTATAAGCAATTGCGGGGTGTGTTTTGGATTTTTGTTAGGCCCAAAGAATGACAAGCCCGGGCGCTGCAAAAAAGGAAAAATCAGGGGGTGAGAAGATTAAAAATGTTTAGGCCCAAATTAGGGAGCCCAGAGGCTGTATGGATCCAGTGAAAGGATCCTTTGGATGTCCATGATGGGGATGCGTATTTGTTGCGCTTGGATCTGGCTGCGTTGAAATTGGAAGGTGTAGATCTGATGGCCCATGGTGCACGTATATAGCCTGACTATATTGGATCTGCAAAGAAGAAATGAAAAAATAATATGCAAGAGGCAGGGGTCGAACCCCTGACCTCCCACACACATAATGCCTTAACACTCACACACCCAACCGTTGGGATGGCTTTACATCCGTTAATATATATCTAACGATTATAATATATTGTAAAACGAGTCATAGAGCTGAGTTGTCACACACGCGCAATTTAGTGGGGTCCAAATATTTTAATGAACCAATCATTTTGTTCCTTTCTGCCACGTCTCAGTCAGCGCCGGTCAAGCCACCGAAGGCAGTGGCTCTGATCATCCCTTATGGTTGCTCCAAATATCTAACCTGTGAAAATCAAGCACAGGAAGAACGAAAATGTCCCTACCCCCTAATTTGGGGTCTAAAAATTCAATGGTGATGTTTATTTAGTCTAAAAGCTGATATATTATGAGTTGCGAAGCTTTTCAGTTTGTGATGCCCTAACAATGGAATCCAACAAATCAGGCCTTAAAGTTCTCATGCTATATATCCCACATGCTCTAATGGACCTCCTGATCATAAATCAAACCATCAAAAATATCAACAACACATAAATCTAAAATTTCAAATATGACAAACCTTGTTTGACCGCTGACACGCGATCCTACAATTTAAGGGTGCTATGGACTTTGAAAATGGCACGAATCAACTGTTGATACCTTTAGGAACGTGATGGAGTCTTTTGTTTGGACTGGGGGAGGCTGGATCAGCAGTTTTGGAATTTGACAACTTTGGATATTTTTTGCAATTTTCGTGGCTCTTTCTAGGTTGTGTGTAGCATGAGAAATGTTTGCACATGTGATGTATTTATAGAGGAGCTGGAGGGGACAAATAAACATGGCAAGAATCCAAGCCATACAAATTGTTTTTAAACCATGATCATAATTTGAAAAAATGCCTTTTATGGAGATTTCATGCCATTTTCAAAGCTGGATGAACCTGGTCACTTCTTGCACGAATTTGTGGGCTTCTAAGTAAACCAAAACATCATCCCAAATTCCAAAGCCCATCTCTATACATTTTGTGCAATTTATTTTATATTTATTTGAAATAAATTAAAATAAATATGAACAAAATAGATAAAAATGGTAAGGCAATGTGAAATTGAGATTAGAGGTCCCTTACTAGGCTAGGTAGATGTATGAAGTTCAAGAAGTTAAGCCATTGCCATAAAAGTTTAAGTTTGCTCAATGCACAATTCTTGAAATTTCCAAACTTTTCCCAACTTGGGCAAGCCATAACTTGCTCATTTTTTATCTCATGATGATGATATTGGACTTTTTGGAAAGCCCAATATGTCTAATTCAATATATATTTTTATGAATTTTGCATTTGAAGACTTTATCTGGATGTAAATGGTCTTGACAAAAAGTACCTTTTGTTGACTTTTTAAAAATGACTTGTAATGTATGAGCTTGTATCTTTCAAATGATGCATTTCTTGGACTTGAGGGCAAACGAGAAGTTGTAGGGAATGAGATTATCTTCAAAATGAGCTTTGGTTGGGGAAAAATGGATGAAGTGTGTGAAAGTTATGCTTGGTAAAATTTCAGTTGACTTTTCCTATAGAAACCCTAATTTAGCAATTTTTGACTTGTGATAGATTAGGAGCATTTCTTGAGGAATCGTGATCAACCATTGATCAAATGATGGATATCAATTAAAAATGTTGATGTTGACCAAAAATCATGTAGTTTGACTGTATTTGGGCCACAATTTACTTTTGACCTATTACAATTGATTTTCCCACATTTGAGCAATTGAATGAGCAAACTTATAGTGTAAGGCATGAAATTTGTCATGGACAACCTTAAAGGCATATTAGGGCCATGGAAAACATTTGAGACCTTTGGAGCTCACACATCTTGATGAAAAGTGAAACCCTAGTTAAAGGTTCATTGCTTAGTAGGAGAATTTGTCTTGTCAATTCTTTGTCATCATTGAGCAATTGGGAACCTCAATGAGCATGTCTTGAGTAAAAGTGGGAGGGAAACTTTTAGGGTACAACAACTTCCCCTGTTAAATCTTCTTAGACCTGAGGATTTAGATTGGCTTGTCTGCCTTTCGTGATTTGAAGGTGGAAGATGATTGAACGTGCCCAGAAATTTGCACTTGCATGAAGTAACACTGATGGTTGATGATGTCAGGAATAGGCTTACAGATGCCATTTGAAGAAGATGACAGAGAGTCACCAGAGATGAGCTTAAAGATGCCATCCAAAGTAGATGCTGATTTCATAAATGGTCCCTTTGTGGGGGTTCCTGTTCCCGTGTCTGAGGAGGACTCTGCTTGGGAATGTGGGTTTCTATTGTTCTCCTATTTGAGGAAAACTCTGTGGGGAATAGAATCTAGGAACTTCAGTTTTCCAAGGCTCTACTGAGGAGTTATCTATGTACTAGAGAGGTGGAAATTTGCTGCTTTCTTGTTGAAATCCATGCTTCACAGTAACTTGCTAGGGATAATAGAGTTAACCGTTATCTGAAAATGTAATAAAAAGAACCTGTGTATGGTTGCTTCAGGATGAGTCCATTTTAATCTGCATCCTGAGATATATGAGAAGGGGCCTGTGTAGGGCGGATTTAGGTTGAGTCCGTGTTAGACTACATCTGGAAAGTTGAGAAGGAATCCGTGTAAGATTACTTCAGGATGAGTTTGTGTTAGACTGCATCTGGATGATGAGAAGGAACCTGTGTAAGATTGCTTCGTCTAGTCATGTAGATAGTTTTCCTGTCTGGTTTCAAGTGTTAATCTACAATTAGCTATTCATCGATAGTTTTCCTGTCTGGTTTTAGGTATTAATCTGGAACTTGCTTTTACCGGTCATTTGAGATAGTTGTCCTGGCTTGTTACAGGTATTAATCTCTGACCTTATAAAGAAAGATAGTTTTCTCGGCTGGTTCCAGGTATTAATCTTCAATCTGCTCATGTAGATAGTTTTCCTGGCTTGTTACAGGTGTTAATCTACAATTGGTCGTCTACAGATAGTTTTCCTGGATGGTTTCAAGTATTAATCTGGAACATGTTTTTGTCGGTTGTTGAGATAGTTGTCCTGGCTGGTTTCAAGTATTAATCTTTGACCTGAGAAATAAAGATAGTTTTCCTGGCTTGTTACATGTATTAATATTCAGTCTGTTCATGTAAGTGGTTTTCCTAGCTTGTTACAGGTATTAACCTACAGTCGGTCGTCCAAGGATAGTTGTCCTGGCTTGTTATAGGTATTAATCTCTAACCTATGAGAAAGAAAGATAGTTTTCTCGTCTGGTTTCAGATATTAATCTTCAATCTGCTTATGTAGATAACTTTCCTGTCTAGTTTCAGGTGTTAATCTATAATCAAATAGTTCTCAGATAGTTTTCCTGTCTGGTTTCAGGTATTAATCTGGAACTTGGCAATGTCGGGCACATAGATAGTTTCACCATTTGGTTTCAGGCATTGATCCATGGCCTGCTGTATTTGTTGGTAAACCCATCTTGATTTGAGAGTTCATACCACTTGGTCATATAGATAGTTTCCCCTTCTAGTTTCGGGCATTAATCTTTGACCTACTGCATAAATTAACAATGTTTGTCTCTCTGCGAACTCAACCTGGAAAGGTAAAGTCAGTTTCATGCGATGTCATGATGTATGAATTGCATGATGCCCTCAAAATAAATGAGATTGTGATATATGCATTTGTGCTGCATATGCTATGATGTTTGTAGAAATGATGTATGAATGCAATGTATGAATGTGTCTGTTGTTCCATTGCTGTATTGTTGAATTAGGGAAAATAAATCCCTGATTGTTGTTGGGGGAAGAAATGTAGGTCTTCAAATCTTGTTGAAGTTGAATTGCTGGGAGAAGATCTTCCATCATTAGAGAAATAAAGTCTGTTGGGGAAGGAAAACTCTATGCAATGTTTGGGGATTTTTATGGAATCCTGTTGGGGAATCTGAAAAGCTTGACGACTTTACTGGGGAATTTTTATTGTTGGAGAAGTAATTGGAGATCTTGCTCCGCCAGGGATATAAGAACACCTGACTTCATTAGGCTGCACAATGAGAGTATGGAAGTGACCTTGTAGTAGGATGTCTCTTCCTTCGATCTTGGTGGAGGAGGTATCTACTGGAGGAAATATCCGCAGGGGTTTTGTGGATGGCCCTTAGACATTGTTCCATTTCTTAAAGCCATTAGTAATTGTTTTTACATTTTTATGCATATATTTGTAAGCAGTAATCACATTCAAATGCATATGTTCAAAAATAATCACTGGACGTTTTGCAAACAAAACAAAAAAAAATAAAAAACAAAAGTTTTGCACTTTCAAAGGAATAACTTTGTATTATTTTGAATAAGCGCTTTTGTACAAGGAGACGAGTATCCTAGTAAGATAATGCCGTCGTAAAAACTTTACAAAATAGCATACAAAGAGAAAAACTATGTAAAATAATCCCATTGGGTTCCCATTCTGTTATTTCCTTTATGTCTTTGAGCATCTCATCTCTTTCGCTATTTGTCCGAAGCTGATTGGTTCGATTAGTACCACTTGAGCTTGATAGTTGAAATTTAAGATTGGTTGTAAGGTGATCGAATGGGACATAGTTATATGATTTAAATCCCTAAATTTTTCCTCGACCGCCCTTTTGGGTTTTCAATCCACCGGGATACCCCTTTTTCCCCAAGCCGCCTTTTCAGGTTTTCAACTTGCCGGGTGTACCGATTTTTTTCATATGTATATCCCTAATTTTTGCCCAAACCCTTTTGGTTTGCCGGGAAGCCCTAATTTTTGCCTAGGCCAATCAACCTAGCGGGTCTTTGTTCATGTGTATTATCTTTTAACTATGTCCGCGTTTATAGGGTGCGAAAGGTCATCACCGTCCACAGTGGTTAAAATCATCGCTCCACCAGAAAATATGTTCTTGATCACAAATGGCCCTTCGTGTGTGGGAGTCCATTCGCCCCTGGGATCACCTTGTGGCAATATAATGCGCTTGATTACCAGGTCACCAACTTGATATACCTGACGTCTGACTTTCTTGTTAAAATCTTTGATCATACATTTTTGGTACATCTGACCATGGCAGACAGCCACGAGCCTCTTCTCATCAATCAGGTTTAACTGGTCAAGTCGAGTCTGAACCCATTCGTCTTCACTCAAACCTGCATCCTTCATGATTCTCATGGAAGGGATCTGGAATCCAATGTGTAGGACAACCTCCATACCGTATACTAAAGAGAAAGGGGTTTCCCCTGTTGATGTACGCATTATGGTATGGTAACCACGAAGAGAAAATGGTAACATCTCGTGCCAGTCATTGTATGTCACTATCATCTTCTGTATGATTTTCTTGATGTTTTTATTAGCAGCTTCTACAGCGCCATTCATCTTCGACCGGTAAGTAGAAGAGTTATGATGCTGGATCTTGAATTGTATGCAGAGCTCGGTGATCATAGTGTTATTGAGGTTGGTACCATTATCTGTAATGATTCTTACTGGAATACCATACCGGTAGATAAGGTTATGTCTGATGAATCGGGCCACAACGTTATTTGTAACAGAAGCAAATGAAGCCGCCTCAACCCATTTTGTGAAGTAATCAATGGCGACGAGGATGAAGTGGTGACCATTAGAAGCTGTAGGTCTGATTTCTCCAATCATATCAATGACCCACACTGCAAATGGCCAGGGAGTAGTCAAGACATTTAGAGGAACTTGAGGGACATGTACTTTATCATCTTAGATCTGGAACTTGTGACAAGTTTGTGAATGCTGATAACAGTCTACTTCTATAGTGGACCAATAGTATCCTGCTCGTAGGATCTTTTTAGCCATCGAGTGCCCACTAGAATGGGTGCCAAAGGTATCTTCATGCAAACCAGCCATAATCCTCTCTGCTTCACTCTTGTCTACACACCGTAGCAAGGTAAAATCGTGATTGCGCTTGTAGAGGATTCTGTTGCTAAGAAATAACTTGGCAGAGAACCTTCTTAGGAACTTTTTATCATTGACTAAAGCTCCATCAGGATAATCTTACTTCGAGATATCTTTTGACTTCATGGAACCAAGGCTTGTCCATTACTTCTTCAGTACCAATCTCGTGACAGTATGCGGGTTCATCCATCCTCTCAATAGTGATCTGAGGAGCCTCGTTATCCCACTTGATCTTGAACATGGATGTCATAGTAGCTAGCACGTCCGCTAGTTTATTTTCCACTCGTGGAAAATGCTCAAAAGTGACTTATTCAAAATGTGGAATCAGTGTCGACACATGCTCTCTGTATGGGATGAGATTAGGATGCTTCGTATCCCATTCTCCTTTGATCAGACTGATTACTAAAGCCAAGTCTCCAAATACACTCAAGAATTTGATCCTTAAGTCGATAGAAGCTTTGAGACCCATAATACATGCATCATATTCATCCATATTGTCAGTGCAATTGGAACATAGTCTGGTAGTGAAAGGAGTATGACAGCCTTCGAGAGATATGATCACAACACCGATGCCATTTCCAAGTGCGTTGGAAGCTCCGTCAAAAAACATAGTCCATCAAGGTCCGGTTTCAGGTCCTTTATCTGGTCCGGGTTCTTCACAATCAGTTACTAACATGATGTTCTCATCTGAAAACTCAAAATTAATGGATTGGTAGTCGTCCACAGTCTGATGAGCTAAATGATTAGCTAGTACACTTCCCTTAATTGCTTTATGGGTTGTATACTGAATGTCGTATTCGGTCCGGATCATTTTCCATCTTGCTATTCTTCCGGAGAGAGCGGGCTTCCCAAAGATGTATTTGATAGGATCCATTTTAGATATCAACAAGGTAGTGTGAGTCAACATATACTGTCTTAGTCGGCGTGCAACCCATGCCAAAGCGCATCAATTTTTCTCGAGCAGTGACTATCTTGTTTCACCGTCGGTAATTTTTATGCTAAGGTAGTATATTGCATGCTCTTTTCATCCAGACTCATCATGCTGCCCTAACATACACTTCATTGAGTTCTCTAATACTGTTAAGTACATGATTAGAGGTCTTCCTTCAACTGGAGGAATCAAAGTTAGAGGCTCTTGAAGATATTCCTTGATTTTGTCAAAGGCATTCTGGCAGTCGTCATTCCACTTCACTGCTTGATCTTTCTTCAGTAATTTGAAGATTGGCTCACAAGTAGCAGTCGGATGGGAAATGAATATGGCAATGTAGTTTATGTGTCCCAAGAATCCCCTAACCTCTTTCTCAGTGAAAGGAGTCGGAATTTCTTGTATAGATTTAACCTTTGCAGGGTCTACCCCAATACCTTTTCCGCTAACAAAGAAACCTAAGATCTTACCAAATCTTACTCCAAAGGTGCACTTATTCGGGTTCAGCCTCAGTTTGTACTTCTTTAGCCTTTCAAATAGCTTTTGTAGGTGATCGAGGTGCTGCTCTTCAGTTTGAGACCTGGTTATCATATCATCAACATAGACCTTTTTCTCATGATGGATCATATCGTGAAACAAAGCTACCGTGGCGTGCTGATAGGTTTTCCCGACGTTCTTCAACTCAAAGGACATAACCTTGTAGCAGAAAGTGCCTTATTGTATGGAAAAGGTTGTTTTCTCCATATCTTCAGGTGCCATTTTGATCTGATTGTAGCCAGAGAAACCATCCATGAAGGATAATACCTTATGTTGTGCGGTGTTCTCAACCAGAACATCAATATGGGGAAGCGGAAAGACATCCTTGTGGCTTGCCCTATTCAGGTCTATGTAATCCATACACATACGTACTTTACCGTCCTTCTTAGGTACCAGAACAACGTTAGCAACCCATTATAGATAAGAGGTGATAGCTAAGAAACTGGTGTTGAACTGTTTCATGACTTCGGTCTTGATCTTTTCTGACATCTCTGGCCATATGCGACGAACCTTCTGTTTCACTGGAGGGAAATCCTCTTTTGTAGGTAGGCGATGAACCACAATATCGGTGTCAAGTCCCGACATGTCTTCATATGACCAGGAAAATACCTCAACATAGTCATGTAATATATGTATTAACCGCTTCTTGACACTATGCTCCAGATCAGCACCTATCTTGACTTCTTTCTTGTCCTCTTCAGTACCCAAGTTCAGCGTCTCAACCGGATCTTCATGAGGCTGTATTTCCCTTTCTTCCTATTGTAACAGTTTGGCAAGTTCTCCTGGTACTTCACAATCTTTCTCACCTTCATCCTCGGCTTGGTATATAGGATTTTCAAAGTCATAACTGGAAATAGCAGAACTGTTATCAATGGGATCCAGAGTGGATGTGGATCTGCAGTTTGATATGTGGGTGTGTGTAAGAGCTTAGCTGTATATTTTTTGATAAATTAAAAAGTAGAAAACAAAAACAAAGAGCGCAAAATTTGCATGCAAAACGTCCATTATTTTATTGATGACATATGAAAATGAAGTAATGACCCTCACAAATAGACCATTGTGCCTCGGGTAAAACACATGGCTTTAAAGTTTCAATTGTTCAAATATTACATATCCTTAAAAACAAAAAGACAAATTAATCTTGAATAAAAGTAATAGGAACAAAGTCTTTGGCCTCCCAATTACTGAGTCCACCGCTGACGGTTGGGAAGATCCACTTGTCCAGGTCATAATCACTATCAGTGTCTTCCAGAGCATTGACTCCATGGTTGCTGATCCGTAAAGGTGGTCCCCCGGTGCGAGCACGACGAACAACTCTCTGGGCTCCTGAAGTAAAACACAAACCAAATTTGTCAGATTTGTAGGAAATATCCGGGAGCTATCCCCAAATTGTACACCCACCTTCTTCGACTACTGCCTTGGCATCATTCAGAGAAGCCATCTTCAGTGGAGGTCTGGTAGTATTTGGAACACTGGTAACAGTCTTGGTCGTAACAACTGTCTGTGGAACCTCCTCAAAGTTCTGACAGTGGGTCTCGATGAACTCGCCATCCATTTCAATATACCTGAAAGAGTTTAGGTGGCTCACCATGTATTACTCCTCCCCATGGACTATGATAATTTTTCCATTGACCGAGAATTTCATCATCTGATACAGGGTAGAAGTAACAGCACCAGCCCCATGGATCCAGGGTCGACCCAGTAAACAGGAGTAGGACGGGCGGATGTCCATCACATAGAAGGTTGAATTAAAGGTCTGAGTACCAACTTTGATAGGGATGTCCACCTCCCCGTGTACCATTCTTTTAGAACCATTGAGGGCCTTCACCATAATATTATTGGGCTTCAGTGTGAGTCCTTCGTAATCTAACCTCTCTAGAGGATTTTTGGGTAAGACATTCAGCGACAAACCTGTATCCACCAGAACATGGGCTAATGTAGTTCCCCTACACTCAATAAGGACATGTAGGTGTGATCGGTGGAAATAGAACTGACTGTTTTTTAAGCTGGTTCGCGAAATGTCGCGGTAAGCAAGATTCGCCACCATCTTTTATGTTCTCTAACATGGAAAGGACAAAAGCACAGCAAAATTCCTTCTTTGGGAATGTTTCTTGGTTCGGGAGGTAGATTTATAGAAAGGGAAGGTGTTAGCACCCTTTCTATCCATGGTTATCCATGGGCTCTTAGGTACTTGCTCTTATATTTTCAAAAATTTGTTTGCTTTTCAAATGTGTGTGGGTTTTGAAAAAGTTTCGTCTGAAAAATTTCTAAGTAACTCTTGTATCAGTCCTCAAGAGTGTATGAAAAATTTGTTTGAAAACTTTTAGAAAGTGTGAGGTGCAAAAAGATGCTTTTTTGTTTGTTTTGAAAGAGCAAGTACTTAAGAAAAGTCTACCTACCCTAAGGAATTAGGCTGTGTAAGAGTCCTTTAGATAGTGCTATCCCACCATTGAGAGGTAGGTAGCACCATCGTTGGAGTTATTCGGGTCAATTCGATTAAGGGACATGTGTGGTCACCAAAGCAATAGTAGGACACCTTAGAAGTAACCCTAAAGTCCTAGATCCTTTTTTATCGGAGGCAATCGTTTCGAGGCAACTGGATCTTTTGGACAGAAGGGCGACCTCTAAGACACCCTATACTTGATGACCACGTTCGAGGCAACCAGTGAGGCGTACCCTAAGAGTGGCATGTGCATGTGTGTTCAATTTCAGTTTATGTTTATCTTTGAACAGGTTATTTGTGAGCTACGGATTGATTTTATTTTTCATACATTCTTTCAGGCATAATTAATAGTTAGGAGTGCGGAAAATAAATTGCAGAAATGTAAATCTAACTATTACAAGGCGCGGGTCTATACATCGCCAAAAAACAAAAACCCGTTTTTTTGAAAATAAGAATGCAAGAAATAGTAAATAAAGAGAGAAACCTAATTAACTATTACATTTCCGGAAGCAGTTACAAAAATATAAAATATTGAATTAAAATAAACTGCGCGCGAAAGAATGAATCGGGACGTCCTAAGGGTGTTGACCCTTTTTTAAGAAAGAATTGAATTTTTGTCCTTTTTTGTAATTAGTGAAATTAAAACTAATAACTAATTAATTAATTAATTAAGAAAATGTTTTTTGTGTTTTTATGTTTTTAATGAAATAAAAAGAAAAGGAATTAAAAGTTGAAAGTGAAAGACCTAATTCTAAATTAATTTTATTTATTGTGAAAAGATTAAAATTAAACCTAATTAAACAACTAAGTTAATTAATGTTAGAATTTATTTACAAAAATAACATGAAATTAATAAATAATAATAATATTAGTTTTTTTTTGGTTTTCTGAATTTTATGGAAAAAAATGTTAATTTGTTAATTAATTAAATAATACTAATATTAATAATAATAATTAAAGAAAATAAAAAGAAAAGGAAAATAGAAAAAGAAATAGAAACCAATGGGGGTGTTGACCCAAGAATGGAGGTGGATCTGGAAATTTAGGCCCATTAAGAAGCAAGCCTGATTGACTTTTGGAATTGACTGCATGTGCATTGACCAGATAGCATGGTGTTCCCCTTTTTTGGCCTTTGGATCAGTCTGTTGAGACACTTGGCACGCTGGATGAGTGAGGTTTATGGTGGACGCTATTTGGGAACCTGTACACAATTACGTGAAGAAAAAATACATGGAAATTATGGGGGACCTGGGATTCGAACCCAGGTCCCAAGGGACTATGCATAAGCGTCTTGGCCAGCTGAGCTGTCTTGTTCAATTGTTACTAAAATAAACAGCAATGATTATATGAGAAAACCAACAAACATGCTGAAAAAAGAAAAAATGCGCGCCCTTTATTTGAACGAGCCAGTAACATGTCACCACGTCACTGTTTTCTTCCTTATGCCTGCAAAAAACAAATTAGTTAGCGGGGGTTTTTAACCCCCACAATCTGCATCATTGAAAAATAGCGAATAGGCGTGTGTGCCATATAAATTGGGCGCGACATGTCCATTGAACTCGTCTTGATCCTCTGAATCCAACCATGGGCGTCATGAAGTTTAATTTTTCTGTATGTGGAAAGCCCTAATCTGAGAGCTCTGAAACCCTAGATTTCATTAATGGTGTTTTGCGTTTCAGGGCACCATAAGGCAATTAATCAATACCAAAAGCTTCAGAATGATGTTAGCAATGCAAAGCAATAATCAAAACATGTTAATGATGTATAAAACTTGAGTTTCGATTATAGCAAAGAAACCAAACCGTGTGACTTGTTCCGGGCGTTTCCTTGAGGTAAAACACTTGGTTTCGATTGCAAATTGTTTCTGAATGTGCTAGCAACGTGTTTGAATCAAGAAAAGGCTTCTAATTGTGCTGGAAGGTTGGTTTCAGTTTTCAACTTTTGCTTGATTTTTTTTAATGTGGTTTGTCCGCTTGTGCAATGTTCAGGTCGTGAATGAGGTTGGGAAGGCTTGCATATGTACATGTGAATGAAATTAGGTCACATTATGAGCTTGGGATCCATTGCAATTAAGTTTTTGGATTTTGCTTTAACACCATTAAAGGACTTTCCAAGTTTGAGGCAAAACCATGATTTTGTGCTCAAAATGGCTTGGCACGAATTTGGTAACTTGCTCATGACACATAAAAGCCATTCAAATCAAAAGATGCTATCCATTTATTTTTTTTTATTTGAATTTTATGGATTTAAAATGAATTAAATCAATAAAAATTAAATAAAATAGAAAAATTAATGTTTAATCTTGAAATTAATCATGGGACACGTGTATGGCATGACAAGGCTGAATCAAGTGGAAGAAAGTGGGCCCTTTTGTCAAAAACTTGAAGTTTTAAGGATAGTTGACTTTTGCCATTTCACAAAAATTTCCCAACTTCTCCAATGCATATCTTGCTCAATTATGATCATATGAACATGTTCTTGGACATTTTGGAAAGGTCTTGAAGTCCTCTAACCAATGCCTTTGGTCCCATGTCATTTTGATTTACCAATCTCAAGTTATGGTCTTTGACTTAAAATGCCTTTTTGTTGACTTTTGAAAATGACCTATAATGTAGAAATTGATAACTTTTTGTGAGAGAATTTCTTGGACTTGGAATGTGAAGATGAGTTGTAGGAAATGTCATCCCCTTTAAAATGAGAATTGGATGGGATTTTTCTGATGAACCATGAAAAAGTTATGCCTTGGACAAGTTACAGTTGACTTTTCAACTGTCCAAAAATGGAAACTTTTGCATCTTGATGATTTTTGAGCCATTCTTGTGGAATCATGATCAAGACTTGATCAAATGATGATTGTGGCTTCAAAATAAGATGTTGACCAAATTTTTTGACTTTTGACTGCCAAATGACCATTTTACCCCTACAGTTGATTGTGGAGCAACTAGGGCTTTTGATTGTGCAACTTGACCATGTGAGCCTTGAAACTTGGCATGTGGATGATTGACAATGTATATAGGCATATGGGACTTGATTGAGCCCTTGAAAACCTCAACTTCCTTGCAAGAACCAAAACCCTAATTTTGACTGGCTTATGAGGATGGTTTGACTGTGCAACCCTTGAGTAGACTTGAGCAAGTTGAGATGATGCTTGTCAAAACTTTGAAGAATATGGGAGGGAAAATTTTGGGGTACAACAGTTGCCCCTGTTAAATCTTCTTAGACCTGAGGATGTAGATTGGCTTGTGTGCCTTTCGTGATCCGAGGGTGGAAGATAATTGAACACTAGAGTGCCCAGAAATTTGCACTCGCATAGTGGAGTATCAGCAATGTGATGTCGGGAATGGGCTTACAGATGCCATTTGGAAAGATGGTGGATAGGAGGATGGGCTTATAGATGCCATCTGGAGATGTGACATAATCTTGTCGGGAATGGGCTTATAGATGCCATTTGGAAATGTGATGGATAACTGTGGAGATGGGCTTAAAGATGCCATCTGGAGGTGTCGATCGCGTAAGATATTCCTTAGCGAGAACTTGCGTACCTGAGAAAGAAGGATAATTTCCTGGCCTGTTGCAGGTGTTGATCTTCAGACTCTTCATGTAGATATGCCTTGGCTAGATACAGGTATCGAATCCACAATCAATCGCTCACAAATATGCCCTGGCTAGATACAGGAATCGAATCCGGAACTTCAAAAGGTTGCTTACAGACGTGCCCTTGCTGGATACAGGTGTCGAATCTACAAACAATCATTCACAGACGTGCCCTGGCTAGATACAGGAATCGAATCTGGAATTAGTCGTCTACAGATATGCCCTGGCTGGATGCAGGTATCGAATCTCTAAACTCTTCATGCAGACATGCCCTGGCTGGATACAGGCGTCGAATCTACAATCAGTTACTCACAGATATGCCCTGGCTAGATACAGGAGTCGAATCTGGAACTGATCGTCTACAGATATGCCCTGCCTAGATGCAGGTGTCGAATCTCTAAACTCTTCATGCAGACATGCCCTGGCTGGATATAGGTGTCGAATCTACAATCAGTTACTCACAGATATGCCCTGGCTAGATACAGGAATCGAATCTGGAATTGGTCGTCTACAGACATGCCCTGGCTGGATACAGGAATCGAATCTCTAAACTCTTCATGCAGACATGCCCTGGCTGGATACAGGAATCGAATCTACAATCAGTTACTCACAGATATGCCCTGGCTAGATACAAGAATCGAATCTGGAATTCTTAGAAAGGTTGCTTACAGACGTGCCCTGGCCGGATACAAATATCAAATCTACAAACAATCATTCACAGACGTGCCCTAGCTGGATACAGGAATCGAATCTCTAAACTCTTCATGCAGACATGCCCTGGCCGGATACAGGTGTCGAATCTACAATCAGTCACTCACAAATATGCCCTGGCTAGATACAAGAATCGAATCTGGAATTGGTCGTCTACAGACGTGCCCAGGCTGGATACAGGAATCGAATCTCTAAACTCTTCATGCAGACATGCCCTGGCTGGATACAAGTATCGAATCTACAATCAGTTACTCACATACATGCCCTGGCTAGATACAGGAATCGAATCTGGAATTGGTCGTCTACAGATATGCCCTGGCTGGATACAGGTAACGAATCTCTAAACTCTTCATGCAGACATGCCCTGGCTGGATACAAGTATTGAATCTACAATCAGTCACTCACAGATGTGCCCTGGCTAGATACATGAATCGAATCCGGAACTTCAAAAGGTTGCTTACAGACGTGCCCTGGCTAGATACAGGTATCGAATCTACAAACAATCATTCACAGACGTGCCCTGGCTAGATACATGAATCGAATCTGGAACTTCAAAAGGTTGCTTACAGACGTGCCCTGGCTGGATACAGGTATCGAATCTACAAACAATCATTCACAGACGTGCCCTGGCTAGATACAAGAATCGAATCTGGAACTTCAAAAGGTTGCTTACAGACGTGCCCTGGCTGGATACAGGAATCGAATCTGGAACTGCGACAGTCGATAGTAATCATCTTTGTTTTTGACTTTTTTCCTGAAAAGGCAAAACATCAGTTATATGCAATGTCATGATATATGAAATGCATGATGTCATGATGTTCAAAAATGAGATAGTGTTGTATGCACTTTGTCATGTATGTAAGCAGGGTGTGTGAAATGTGAAATGTCTATGAATGTGTTTTCGTCTAGGAAAGTAAATCCTTGACGAATGCCGAGAAGTTTGTTGAATCCTGGGCTGATGTTTGAAGAGTAGAGTTCTTCGTTTCCGCTGGGGATGTTTGGTCGCAAGAATAAACCGGTAGGAGAAGATGACTCCGTTGGGGAATAAACTTGTTGGAGAGATTACTCTGCGGGGAATTACTCTGTGGGAAGAGATACTTTGCTGAGGTTTTGTGATAACTCCGCTGGGGATACTGTTGATGAGCTTTGTTGGGGCATTTGATGAACTCCGCTGGGGGATAGGAAGAACTTCGCCGAGGACGATCTTTCCGTGGTAATTAGCTGAGGATAACCCAGTTATAAGCTCTGGTGGGTAATAACTTTGAATATGGTCGGGGAGAGCGTTCGTACTCTGCAGGGGATAAGCTTCCAGAATCTACTGGGGATAAGCTTCCAGAACCTACTGGGGAGGATATTTCAACTCTCCTAGGGAAACTTTTGAGCTGTACTGGGGAATGGCTCCACTGGGGTGTCTGGTATTCCTCCGGGGAACAATCTTAGATTAAGACTACCGGGGATGCTTGCTTAGGAACATCTGTATACTCCGCTGGGGAATATTGAGATTTTCTGGGGATACCCAACTTTCCTTAAGGCTGATAGTAGATTAACTCTGCTCGGGGAGAGTGTTGCTGACTTTCTAGGGATACTGTGCCTTTTCGGGGCTGATTGGAGACCAACTCTGCTTGAGGGAGTATTGCTGATTCTGGTCTTACCCTGCGGGGAGTGAAGGTATTCTGGTTACGTTCTTCAGTTGAACCTAACTTGGTACCTTGGTGGACAGAGCAACTAGATCGCTTAGACAACTCATCGTTGCCCCTGTTTCTGATGTCACCTGTAATTAGTCCTTTGTTTCGTATGCAAATATTTATGAGTTAGCAATTAGTGTCAAATGCATATATCAAAAATGAACATTGGACGTTCTTTGCAAAACAAAACAGAAAAAGGAAAAACAATTGGCAATTTGTCTGAAAAATTGAACTTGTATTGATTTTGAATTTGCCTGTAAATAGGCGTTTTTGTGTACAAGAGGCTGACGTCCTAGTAAGAGAACGCCGCCGAACAACAAAGTTTATACAATTTGTGAAAAGGAAACAAAACAGCTATGTGAAACAATAATCCCACTGGGTTCCAACTCTGCTATCGCCTTTATGTCTTCAAGCGTCTCATCACTTTGCTGCTCAGTTGAAGATGAAGTTGATTGATTGATGCCGTATGAACCTGATAGTTGATACTGGATTTTGGATGCAAGGTGATCCAATGAGACATAGTATTACGCTTTAATACCTAACTATTTCCTGGACCGCCCTTTCGGGTTTTCGGTCCACCGGGATACCCATTTTTGCCCAAGCCGCCCTTTCAGGTTTTCGACTTGCCGGGTGTACAAATTTTTTTTTATTTCATCCCTTATTTTTGCCCGAACCCTTTTGGTTCGCCGGGAAGCCCTTATTTTTGCCTAGGTGTCTCAACCTAGCGGGTCTTTAATCATGCGTAGTATCTTTTTACTATGTCTGCATTGGCGGGATGAGGAAGGTCGTCACCATCCATAGTGGTTAGAATCATAGCTCCTCCTGAGAAGATATGTTTAACCACAAATGGCCCTTCATACGTAGGGGTCCATTTTCCCCTGGGATCACTTTGAGGAAGAATGATGCGCTTGATTACCAGGTCTCCGACTTGATACTCTTGTCGTCTGACTTTCTTGTTAAATGCTTTGATCATCCATTTTTGGTACGTCTGACCATGACACATAGCAGTGAGTCTCTTTTCGTCAATTAGGTTTAATTGATCAAGCCGAGTCTGGATCCAGTCATCTTCGCTCAAACCTGCATCCTTCATTATCCGGAGAGAGGGTATCTGGACTTCAATAGGCAAGACTGCCTCCATGCCATAGACCAAGGAAAAGGGTGTTTCCCCTGTTGACGTTCTTGCTGAGGTACGGTACCCATGAAGAGCAAATGGTAACATCTCGTGCCAATCCTTGTAGGTCACTGTCATCTTCTGCACAATCTTCTTGATATTTTTATTTGCCGCTTCGAAAACCCCATTCATCTTCGGCCGGTAGGGAGAAGAGTTGTGGTGCTGTATCTTGAATTGCTCGCAGAGCTCAGTGATCATCTTGTTGTTGAGATTGGTACCATTGTCCGTAATGATCCTTTCCGGGACGCCGTATCGACAGATCAGGTTGTGCCGAATGAACCGTGCCACTACATTCTTGGTTACCATAGCATATGAAGCTGCTTCAACCCACTTTGTGAAGTAATCAATCGCTACCAGGATGAAGCGATGCCCATTGGATGTCGTAGGTCTGATCTCGCCGATCATATCAATGCCCCACATTGCAAAAGGCCAAGGTGCTGTCAAAACGTTCAGAGGAACTGGAGGAATGTGCACCTTATCTGCATAAATTTGGCATTTATGACACGTCCGAGAATGTTGGTAACAGTCAGCTTCCATTGTGGACCAGAAATATCCTGCCCGAAGGATTTTCTTTGCCATAGTATGCCCACTGGAATGTGTTCCGAAGGTACCTTCATGTAGCTCTGCCATGATCTTTTCTGCTTCAGTCTTATCCACACAACGCAGTAAGGTGGAATCATGGTTTCGCTTGTATAGAATGCCATTGCTGAGGAATAACTTTGCAGCAAACCTTCTCAGGAAATTTTTTTCATTAACAGATGCACCCTCGGGGTATTCTTAAGCTTCCAAGTACCTCTTCACTTCATGATACCAAGGTTTTTCAGTTACCTCTTCAGCCTCAAGATCACAGCAATGTGTAGGTTCATCCAATTTCCAGATAATGATCCGGGGAGCTTCGTTATCCCATTTGACTTTGAACATAGAATACATCGTAGCCAACGCGTCCGCCAACTGATTCTCCTCTCTTGGGAAGTGTTCAAAAGTTATCTCCGTGAAATAGGGGATCAGTGTCAACACATACTCTTTGTAAGGAATAAGATTTGGGTGTTTCGTATCCCACTTGCCTTTGATCTGATTGATCACGAGAGCGGAATCTCCGAAGACACTCAGAAACTTGATCCTTAAGTCAATTGCAGCTCGAAGAACCATGATGCATGCCTCATACTCCGCCATGTTGTTGGTGCAGTTGAAACATAGCCGGGCAGTGAGTGGAGTATGAGTGCCTTTAGGGGATATGATTACAGTGCCAATACCGTTACCCAAAGCGTTTGAGGCTTCGTCAAAGTGCATAGACCATCGGGATCCTTCCTCAGGTCCTTCATCCGGTCCAGGTACTTCACAATCAGTTACTACCATGATATCCTCGTCTGGAAATTCAAAGTTCATAGATTGGTAGTCATCCACTGCCTGGTGTGCCAAATGGTCTGCCAATACACTTCCTTTGATTGCTTTCTGAGTCGTGTACTGGATGTCATATTCTGTCAAGATCATTTTCCATCTTGCTTTCTTCCGGACAAGGCGGGCTTTTCGAATATGTACTTGATAGGATCCATTTTAGAAATCAATAGAGTAGTGTGAGTCAACATATACTGTCTCAGTCGGCGAGCAACCCATACCAAAGCGCAGCAAGTTTTCTCGAGCAGTGAGTATCGGGTCTCACAGTCGGTAAACTTTTTGCTAAGGTAATAAATAGCATGCTCTTTTCGGCCAGACTCGTCATGCTGCCCCAGCACACACCCCATTGAGTTGTCCAGTACTGTCAAGTATAAGATTAGAGGTCTCCGTTGAACCGGTGGCATAAGAATGGGTGGTTCTTGGAGATACTCTTTGATCTTTTCAAAAGCAGCCTGACATTCATCGTTCCAACGTACTACTTGATCTTTCTTTAGTAGCTTGAAGATTGGTTCACAGGTAGCAGTTAGATGCGAGAAGAATCAGGCAATGTAGTTCAGCCGTCCTAGAAAGCCTCTGACTTCTTTCTCAGTCTTGGGAGTTGGCATAACTTGTATGGCTTTCACCTTGGCAGGGTCCACTTGAATACCTTTATCACTCACGCCGAAACCTAGCAATTTTCCAGATCTCACCCCAAAGGTGCACTTGTTCGGGTTCAACCTCAGCTTGTACAACTTCAGACGGTCAAACAGCTTCTGTAGATGGTCAAGGTGTTCCTCCTCAGTTTGGGACCTTGAAATCATGTCGTCGACGTATACTTCAATCTCATGGTGGATCATGTCATGAAATAAAGCAACCATGGCACGTTGATAGGTTGCCCCAGCATTTTTCAACCCAAAAGGCATGACCTTGTAGCAAAAGTTGCCCCACTGAGTAACAAAAGTGGTCTTCTCCATGTCTTCAGGAGCCATCTTGATTTGATTATAACCTGAGAACCCATCCATGAAGGAGAATACCTTATGCTGAGCAGTATTGTCAACCAGAACGTCGATGTGAGGCAGAGGGAAATCATCCTTGGGGCTCGCCCTGTTCAAATCCCTGTAATCAACACACATTCGGACCTTACCATCCTTCTTCGGCACTGGAACCACGTTGGCAACCCACTGAGGGTAAGAAGTCACTGCTAGAAAACCGGTGTCGAATTGTTTCATAACCTCAGCTTTGATTTTCTCAGACATCTCTAGACGCATACGGCGGACCTTCTGTTTTACCGGAGGGCAGTCTTCCTTGGTAGGCAGGTGATGAACCACAATGTCGGTATCCAACCCAGGCATGTCTTCGTAAGACCAGGCGAAGATTTCCACGTAGTCATGCAGCATCTGAATCAACCGTTGTTTTACACTAGCCTCCAGATTGGCACCAATCTTGACTTCCTTCCTGTCTGTCTCAGTACCCAGATTTACCGTTTCCACTGGCTCTTCATGTGGCTGAATGGCCCTCTCTTCCTGGAGTAACAGTCTTGCAAGCTCACCAGGCACTTCGCAATCATCTTCGCCTTCGTCTTTGGCTAAGTTGATCGGATTTTCGAAGTCATAACTGGCAGTAGCAGAGTCGTTACCAGTGAGATCCCGAGTGGATTGGAACCTGTATGGGTGAGTGTGTGTAAATATAGCTGTTTTTCAATATATATAAAGAAAGAAAGGGAGCACAAGATTTGAAATGCGAAAAACGTCCAATGTTTTTATTCATGATATATGAAAGTGACAAATAACAAGCCCTCACAAATGAAACCACGATGCCCCGGGTAAGACACCGGACCATAAAGTTTAGAATTATTGTTCGTTACAAATTCAAAACAAAGGAGTTCATTACTGAGTGACAAAAGTAATAGGTGTAAAGTCTTTTGCAGTCCAATTGCTTAGTCCACCGTTGGTCGTTGGGTAGATCCAGCTGTCAAATTCGGATTCCTCCACTTCGTCTTCAATAGCATTCACTCCTGGGTTGGTGATGAGTACAGGAGGTCTTCCAATCCTTGCCTTGCGAACAACCCTCCGAGCTTCTGCAGTGAAACCCAAGCCAAATTTGTCAGTCTTTGGAGTGAAATCAGGAAGTCGGCCCCAGTTTGTGCACTCACCCTTCTCAATCACAGCCCGGGTATCCTTTAAGGAAGCCATCTTCAAAGGAGGATCTTCAATCACTGTTTCTGCTGCTGCCAATGTCTGAGGCACCTCTTCAAAATGTTGAAAGGGGGTTTCAATGAATTCCCCATCCATCTCTACATACCGGAACGAGTTGAGGTGGCTGACCATATATTCCTCTTCCCCTTGAACTGTTACGATCTTCCCTCTGACCGGGTACTTAAGCTTCTGATGTAATGTGGAGGTTACAGCTCCAGCCTTGTGGATCCATGGACCACCCAGCAAACAAGAATAGGATGGGCGAATGTCCATCACATAGAAAGTTGAATCAAAAACTTGAGAACCAACCCTGATTGGAATGTCAACTTCCCCATGTACCATCCTCTTGGACCCGTCAAAGGCCCGGACAATAATGTTACTAGGCTTGAGCTCCAAACCCTCACAATCCAACCTGTCTAGAGCTTTCTTGGGTAATACGTTCAACGAAGAACCAGTGTCTACCAACACATGGGCAAGAGTAGTGCCCCTGCATTCAATGGAGACATGCAGAGCGTCGTTATGGTTCTTTCCCTTGGCAGTCAGATTGGCGTCAGAGAATCCCAACCCATTATCGGTGGTCAGGTTGGCCACACAATCGGTAAATTGATTAGCAGACGTTTCTTGTGGCACATGGGCCGTCTTCAGGAAGGAGATCAGAGCCTTGGCATGGGCCTCTGAACACAACAATAGTGAAAGCATAGAAATCTTAGAGGGGGTGTGCCCCAGCTGCTCAACTACATTGAAATCACTCTTCTTGATAATCTTGAGGATCTCTTCCATATCTTGCTGGGAAGCTTCAACATTGGTTGTCTTTGGTGCCTCCGTCCGGGCAGGCACATCAGTAGCAATCCCTTTGCCCCGAGCATCAGATGACTCGGCAGCAGGGGTAGAAACTTGATCAGGAGGGGAAACAGGCACACTGGCAGGTGTGATAACAAGAGGTCTCTGAACGGCTGGAGGTGCAATATCTGGTGAGAACAGCCTACCACTTCGAGTAACCTTGGCAGGCCCGATGATGTTGCTGACACCGGTACTAGTATCAAACTCTTGTTTTACTCCCAGAACATAAAATCTGCCCCATAGTGCCATGGGACAACTTTGTCAGACTTATAGGGGATGGGCCCCGGAACAGTAATGATGATGGGAGCAATCTTGTGAACAGGCATGATCTTGACAGGCTTCTTTGAGGGAGCCTTAGGAGGGTTGTTGAAAATAGTGACAATGGACACTTCTTCAGTACAGACAGCAGGGACAGTAATCTTCTTGAACAAGATTTCTTTACTATCCATCAGGTTTTGGACACCTGACTTCAGCAAAGGACAACCAGCAGGTGAAACAGCACATAGATGGCAACCTTTACTACATCCCGGAAATAAACCGGCTAGCAACAGGTTCCTCTTGACGGTCAACAGCGGAGTAGCAATATCATCCACAGAAGCTACATACAGATCCTCTTCCACAACATTCACTCCATGCTGGGGCATGGGAGCAGTCACAACATTGGGCCTTTCGGGCGCCTCAAACTATATTTACTTAGCATCAATAAGGTCCTGAAACTTATTCCTTAGAGCCAAACAATCATCGGTAGAATGCCCCGGGCTATCAGAGTGATAAGCGCAACGGGCGTTGGGGTTGTACTTCGGAGAGGTTGTGTTCACTACCTTCGGAGCTTCTTTGACAGTTACCAGATTGGTTGACAGCAGTTGCGGCAATATCTGAGAGAGGGTTATGCTGAGCCGAGTGTACTGCCTTTTGGGTCTCTCACCCCTTGGCTGGTTATATTGCTGAGGAGCAGCAGCAGGCTTAGAAATAACCACCGCGTTGACAGCTTGGCGGCATTCCGGTTTGTTCTGTCTTCTTGGACCATACACAACACTAGCTTCCTTCTTGAAGGGCTTCTTTTCAGTACTTGAGGAGGCACCTTTCTGTATCTTCCCCGAATTTATACCAGCTTCTATCCTCTCACCAGTCAGGATCAGGTCTGTAAACCCAGCAGAGGAATTACCAATCAGGTGATTAAAGAATGGACCAGACAGGGTCCCCAAGAACATGTCCACGAGTTCACGGTCAGTCAACGGTGGCTGCACCCTGCCAGCCAGGTCTCTCCATTTCTGCGCGTACTCCTTAAAACCTTCACCCGTTCCTAGTGACATACCCTAGAGTTGGGTACGCGTAGGAGCGAGGTCGGAATTGTACTGATACTGCTTATAAAAAGCAGTAGCCAAGTCCTCCCAGTTACGAATATTGGTTCCATCCAGCTGATAGAACCATTTGAGTTGAGTCCCTGAAAGACTCTCCTGGAAGAAATGGATCCATAGGTTCTTGTCTACAGTGTAAGGTTGGATCTTCCTTACATAAGATCTGAGATGCAGCTTAGGGCAGGATGCCCCGTCGTACTTCACAAAAGAAGGTGCTTTGAACTTGTGTGGGATCACCACCCCAGAAGATAAACCTAGATCGCCAAAATCCAACCCAGGCACCTGTTGAATCTCCATGGCACTCAGACGGTCCTCTAGTTGCTTATACCTGTCTTCAGCAGGAGGGTACTGCTCGTCATTGAAATCCGTCTCGTTGTCGGAGACCACAGGACTAGGAACTCTTCCCCCTTGGGGACTGTCTTTCCCTACAGAGGAAGCAGCTTGATCAACCTCATTTTGCAGTGTATTACCAAACCTCCGTCCAGTGTTGAACAACACAGTCCTCTTCTTCTTCTTCTTCACCAGCAGAGCCTTCAATTCCTCTTGACCTTGGGCTAAGCTCATGACCAGCTCTTGAAACTGGGCGCTCTGGGCCTGGAGGGCCTTGATAGCTTGTTCATTAGATGATTCAGGATTCATGATGAGACTGCTGAAATAAACAGCGAAGAAGATTAAGCAACCTGAAAAAAAGAGTACCTGTTATGCACATGATGCATGATATGCTATTTATGCAATGCATTCAAGGGTTCGAAAGTTCAAATTCGTTGTAGACAAAAGAAGAACGCACGTTATATTAAGAAATAATCTGTTCATTACATCAATTCCTCATGGGCAAAACATTACAAAATAATTAATCCCAAAATACACTGCACATCCTCTTTGGAGCTATGTAAGTGTTGAGAGTCTTTTCCTCGTGCAGTAGGCGGGTGAGCTCCAAGACCTTCTTCTCACTGGCATGTAGACTGGTTTCAAGAGAATTCCGCTCTTCCTTGAGTTGGATCCAGCTCTTTTGCATTTCTTCCCAAGATGTTGGCATGTCAGGATGTTGAATGGTGTAGGGCACCTCTCCTTCCAAAACTGGCTCTTTGATCACAGGGAGAACATGAGGGTATGGCATCACAAGCTTCTGGGAGAGGGCTCGTACCCACTTGAGATAAGGCTCCAGGGGGATGGAGTTCTTGTGCCCCAATGTCTTACTATCAACCTTGTTAGGCATCCTCCAAGCTCTGATAAACCTTTGGCGAAGTCCTTGTGCATCGTTGTCGAAGTCAAAGACTATGTCAGGAATCAACATATCATGAGGGCCATCCCTCTGAGCATATCCAAATTGTCTCAAAGCCAGGCACGGGTTGTAAGTAATGCCTCCTCTGATTCCAAGTAAAGGAACATTTGGAAACTCTCCGCAACGATCAATGATAGTGACATTTTCTCTGGACCGAGAACACCAATGTATATCAGCATGTGTGAGGGTAATCAGTCATTGCGACCACCTCAAACCTCGCTCATTCTTCAAAACTGATTGTGGAAGGTGCGAAATAAACCACCTTGCCAGGAGAGGAGTGCAGCTCATGAGAACACCTCTTTTTCTCATGGTTCGAGTGTAACATGAGTGGAGGATGTCCCCAAGCAACGTAGGTATAGGATTCCTGGACATGAAGATCTTGACAGCATTGATATCTATAAGCTGATCCGGATTCGGGAACAACACCAACCCATAGACAAGGAGTGCCACAACTTCTTCAAAGGCTTGTAGGTCAAGGGAATTCCAACATTCTTGGGCCTTCTCAAACAGGAACTTGGCCAAGAATCCTTTGATACCACTTCTAACTTCCCAATGTCCCTTGATGTCAGATGGTTGTAGGTTTAATGCCTTAGCAACCTCTTCAAGTTTTGGTTCCCTTTCCGTACCGTTGTAGGGTAGTTGACTAAGGATAGGAATCTTCAGAAGCTGAGAAAACTCTTCCAAAGTAGGCACCAATTGATAATCCGGGAAAGTAAAACAGTGGTGCAAAGGGTCAAAGAACTGGAACAACACTTTCACCATATCCTCTTCAATGTTGGTATTGACCAAGCTGATGAGTCTACCATGCCTTTCACTGAAGGAAGAGTTCTCGGGAATCCTGTATGTGAGCTCCTTAAGTTGAGGAGGGACCCTTACAAGGTTGATCTGAATTGTCTTTCTACGGAGAGATTCCATGTCCTACAAAACAAGAACAAAGATGAAGATTCGAACCCTTGAAGTGGTTAGTGGATGCATATGATGTTGTATGATGCTATGATGTTATGATAAGGACACACCACAGGTATACAAAAAGCAAACATGATAAGGCACACAAGTCACACCAGACAACCCTTAGAGTTTAGGCCAGCATGAAGTTTGGGGTACTACCCTCTTGAAGTTGGTGGGCTCAAAACCTGTCCTATCAAAAGTAACTGGGTTCTAAGGAGCTCAATATCATTGGGTTGTTTTCTATGTTCATTGTTTTGATTTAGCCACTGAACTGGCGATCAAAATATTCCAAGAAAACAACCCTCAATGAGTGTAGTATCGAGTATCAACCAACTTCGGACTGCACCAAAGTCAGTCATCTCACTACCCCTAAAGAGGCCAGGATGGTTCAATTAAGGTTCCTAAGGTCAGTTGATGTTTCACGACACCACGCGGCGGCCCCGTACTCTCCTTGACTTGACTCAAGGGTTACCGGTACTCACCAAAGTGCCACATCAACGTAGCAAACTGCTTCAACCGTGTCGGTATACCCCGCACAGCTCCCTCACAGTTTGTTGCTACTTCTAAAAGGTATCCCCCAGATCCAGGTTAGGATCTTATGAAACTCCAAAACAGGCCCACAATTTTAAAGCAAACAAAACAAGCAATTAAAAACATAAGAGTGGTCTAATCCTAAGGTACACCTCACTTAATATTCCCCAGCAGAGTCGCCAGTTCTGTGATCGGTGGAAATAGAACTGACTGTTTTTTAAGCTGGTTCGCGAAATGTCGCGGTAAGCAAGAGTCGCCACCGTCTTTTATGTTCCCCAACATGGAAAGGACAAAAGCACAGCAAAATTCCTTCTTTGAGAATGTTTCTCGGTTCGGGAGGTAGATTTATAGAAAGGGAAGGTGTTAGCACCCTTTCTATCCATGGTTATCCATGGGCTCTTAGGTACTTGCTCTTATGTTTTCAAAAATTTGTTTGCTTTTCAAATGTGTGTGGGTTTTGAAAAAGTTTCGTTTGAAAAATTTCTAAGTAACTCTTGTATCAGTCCTCAAGAGTGTATGAAAAATTTGTTTGAAAACTTTTAGAAAGTGTGAGGTGCAAAAAGATGCTTTTTTGTTTGTTTTGAAAGAGCAAGTACTTAAGAGAAGTCTACCTACCCTAAGGAATTAGGCTGTGTAAGAGTCCTTTAGATAGTGCTATCCCACCATTGAGAGGTAGGTAGCACCATCGTTGGAGTTATTCGGGTCAATTCGATTAAGGGACATGTGTGGTCACCAAAGCAATAGTAGGACACCTTATAAGTAACCCTAATGTCCTAGATCCTTTTTTATCCAAGGCAACCGTTTCGAGGCAACTGGATCTTTTGGACAGAAAGGCGACCTCTAAGACACCCTATACTTGATGACCACGTTCGAGGCAACCAGTGAGGCGTACCCTAGGAGTGGCATGTGCATGTGTGTTCAATTTCAGTTTATGTTTATCTTTGAACAGGTTATTTGTGAGCTACGAATTGATTTTATTTTTCATACATTCTTTCAGGCATAATTAACAATTAGGAGTGCGGAAAATAAATTGCAGAAATGTAAATCTAACTATTACAAGGCGCGGGTCTATACATCGCCAAAAAACAAAAACCCGTTTTTTTGAAAATAAGAATGCAAGAAATAGTAAATAAAGAGAGAAACCTAATTAACTATTACATTTCCGGAAGCAGTTACAAAAATATAAAATATTGAATTAAAATAAACTGCGTGCGAAAGAATGAATCGGGACGTCCTAAGGGTGTTGACCCTTTTTTAAGAAAGAATTGAATTTTTGTCCTTTTTTGTAATTAGTGAAATTAAAACTAATAACTAATTAATTAATTAATTAAGAAAATGTTTTTTGTGTTTTTATGTTTTTAATGAAATAAAAAGAAAAGGAATTAAAAGTTGAAAGTGAAAGACCTAATTCTAAATTAATTTTATTTATTGTGAAAAGATTAAAATTAAACCTAATTAAACAACTAAGTTAATTAATGTTAGAATTTATTTACAAAAATAACATGAAATTAATAAATAATAATAATATTAGTTTTTTTTTGTTTTCTGAATTTTATGGAAAAAAATGTTAATTTGTTAATTAATTAAATAATACTAATATTAATAATAATAATTAAAGAAAATAAAAAGAAAAGGAAAATAGAAAAAGAAATAGAAACCAATGGGGGTGTTGACCCAAGAATGGAGGTGGATCTGAAAATTTAGGCCCATTAAGAAGCAAGCCTGATTGACTTTTGGAATTGACTGCATGTGCATTGACCAGATAGTATGGTATTCCCCTTTTTTGGCCTTTGGATCAGTCTGTTGAGACACTTGGCACGCTGGATGAGTGAGGTTTATGGTGGACGCTATTTGGGAACCTGTACACAATTACGTGAAGAAAAAATACATGGAAATTATGGGGGACCTGGGATTCGAACCCAGGTCCCAAGGGACTATGCATAAGCGTCTTGGCCAGTTGAGCTGTCTTGTTTAATTGTTACTAAAATAAACAGCAATGATTATATGAGAAAACCAACAAACATGCTGAAAAAAGAAAAAATGCGCGCCCTTTATTTGAACGAGCCAGTAGCATGTCACCACGTCACTGGCTTCTTCCTTATGCCTGCAAAAAACAAATTAGTTAGCGGGGGTTTTTAACCCCCACAATTTGCATCATTGAAAAATAGCGAATAGGCGTGTGTGCCATATAAATTGGGGGCGACATGTCCATTGAACTCGTCTTGATCCTCTGAATCCAACCATGGGCGTCATGAAGTTTAATTTTTCTGTATGTGGAAAGCCCTAATCTGAGAGCTCTGAAACCCTAGATTTCATTAATGGTGTTTTGCGTTTCAGGGCACCATAAGGCAATTAATCAATACCAAAAGCTTCAGAATGATGTTAGCAATGCAAAGCAATAATCAAAACATGTTAATGATGTATAAAACTTGAGTTTCGATTATAGCAAAGAAACCAAACCGTGTGACTTGTTCTGGGCGTTTCCTTGAGGTAAAACACTTGGTTTCGATTGCAAATTGTTTCTGAATGGGCTAGCAACGTGTTTGAATCAAGAAAAGGCTTCTAATTGTGCTGGAAGGTTGGTTTCAGTTTTCAACTTTTGCTTGATTTTTTTGAATGTAGTTTGGCTGCTTGTGCAATGTTTAGGTCGTGAATGAGGTTGGGAAGGCTTGCATATGTACATGTGAATGAAATTAGGTCACATTATGATCTTGGGATCCATTGCAATTAAGTTTTTGGATTTTGCTTTAACACCATTAAAGGACTTTCCAAGTTTGAGGCAAAACCATGATTTTGTGCTCAAAATGGCTTGGCACGAATTTGGTAACTTGCTCATGACACATAAATGCCATTCAAATCAAAAGATGCTATCCATTTAATTTCTTTTGATTTTATTTCAATTTTATGGATTTAAAATGAATTAAATCAATAAAAATTAAATAAAATAGAAAAATTAATGTTTAATCTTGAAATTAATCATGGGACACGTGTATGGCATGACAAGGCTGAATCAAGTGGAAGAAAGTGGGCCCTTTTGTAAAAAATTGAAGTTTTAAGGATAGTTGACTTTTGCCATTTCACAAAAATTTCCCAACTTCTCCAATGCATATCTTCCTCAATTTTGATCATATGAACATGTTCTTGGACATTTTGGAAAGGTCTTGAAGTCCTATAACCAATGCCTTTGGTCCCATGTCATTTTTGATTTACCAATCTCAAGTTATGGTCTTTGACTTAAAATGCCTTTTTGTTGACTTTTGAAAATGACCTATAATGTAGAAATTGATAACTTTTTGTGAGAGCATTTTTTGGACTTGGAATGTGAAGATGAGTTGTAGGAAATGTCATCCCCTTCAAAATGAGCATTGGATGGGATTTTTCTGATGAACCATGAAAAAGTTATGCCTTGGTCAAGTTACAGTTGACTTTTCAGTTGTCCAAAAATGGAAACTTTTGCATCTTGATGATTTTTGAGCCATTCTTGTGGAATCATGATCAAGACTTGATCAAATGATGATTTTGGCTTCAAAATAAGATGTTGACCAAATTTTTTTACTTTTGACTGCCAAATGACCATTTTACCCCTACAGTTGATTGTGGAGCAACTAGGGCTTTTGACTGTGCAACTTGACCCTGTGAGCCTTGAAACTTGGCATGTGGATGCTTGAAAATGTATATAGGCATATGGGACTTGATTGAGCCCTTGAAAACCTCAACTTCCTTGCAAGAACCAAAACCCTAATTTTGACTGGCTTAGGAGGATGGTTTGACTGTGCAACCCTTTAGTAGACTTGAGCAAGTTGAGATGATGCTTGTCAAAACTTTGAAGAATATGGGAGGGCAAATTTTGGGGTACAACAGTAGGGAATCATTATGTTTCCTTCCTTTGGGAGTTAAATTAGCGTCGGAGAAACCCAGTCCATTATCAGCAGTCAGGCTGGCAACACAATTCTCGAATTGATCAACAGAGGTTTCTTGAGGCACATGGGCAGACTTCAGGAATTTTACCAAATCCTTAGCATGGGCTTCAGAGCATAAAAGTAAGGCCAACATTGAGATCTTTGAATGGGTCGTCCCAAACTTGTCCACAAAGTTATAATCACTCTTCTTTATTATCTTTAATATCTCTTCCATTTCCATTTTAGAAGCCTCAGGAATGACTTTTGGGTGCGCCTTCGTCTGGACAGGCTCAATCAATACCTCTTTGCCCTGAGTCTCGACCAAATCAGTAGCATGGATAACAACAAGGATAACAATAGGAGTAGCGATAGGAGTATTGACAGGAGTAGCAGCAGGAATGATCATAGGAGTAGAAACAGTCTTCGGAGAAATATCAAGAGAGAAAACCCTTCCACTTCTCGTAATTGTACCGGTCCCGACGATGTTGTCGATGTCAGGATCAATATCTTCAGCAGCCAATAAGTCTTGCTTGAGGCCATGGTAATAGACGTCGGCCCCATAATTCCAGGGAACAACCTTATCAGAGGAATATGGTATTGGCCCAGGAAGGGTGATGATCAAGGGAGAAAACTTGGGAACAAATGTAATCCTGACGAGTCTTTTGGTGGAGACCCTGGGAGGATTGTCAGAAATGGTGATTATTGAGACATCTTCACAAAAACTATTTGAGGGGAAACCTTCTTGAATATAAATTCTTTGTAAACCATCAGGCGCTAGACGCCCATTTTTAACAATAAATTGCCATCCGGTACAGAACTACATAAGTGGCAACCTTCCCCACAGCCCGAAAATAAAACCAGCTCGCAATAGATTCTCCTTAATAGTCAGAAGAGGAGTAGCCAACTCATCCACAAAAGAAACAAAATGGCCATCATCCAATATTTTAAAGAATTCATCCATGGTGGGTACCAGCTGATAGTCTGGGAAAGTAAAGCAATGGAATTTAAGGTCAAAGGATTGAAAGAGCACACTCATCATCTTCTCATCAAATCTTGTAGTAACCAGGTTGAGGAGTCGACCATATTTCTTGGTAAATGAGGAAGTCTCGGGAACCCTTGATACCAGCTCTTTGAGTTGGAGAGGTATTCTCACAAAGCTGACTCAGATGGTATTTCTACGAGCGAAAGCCATGATCTGCAAAACAGAACAAAGATAAATTCCCTTGGTCCTTGAAATGGTCAGTGTAATGAAAAATGGATGTTATGATGCATGATGTCATGTTTAAGTAAATTAATCACACACAAGCAAAAAACACAAGACCTTAGGTTTAGGCTTGCATGGAGTTTATAGGTAAATACCATCTTGAAGTTTAGTTGGTTCAACCTGTCCTACAAATAGTAACCGGGTTCTAAGGAGTCTCAATATCACTGATCTTTCTTTATCGAGCATTGTTTCAGCTTAACAATATTTTCTTGCGGCCGAAACATCTCTAAAGTCCAATCTCAATGAGTGTAACATCGAGTATCAACCAATCCCCAGCTTTACACCGAGGCTGGCTATCTCAGTATTTTCTAATGTCCAAGTTTGTTCAACTAAGGTTCTAAGGTCCGTTAGTGCTTCACGACACCACACGGAGGCCCCATATTCTCCTCGATTCAACACAAGGGATACCAATACCAACCAAAGTGTCATACCAACACAGCTACTACTTCAACCATATAGATCTACGCCATACATTCTCCATGATCTATTACTGTTTACCTAAAAATATGCCCCCATATCCGGTTGTACGATCTATAGTAACAACCCAAACAACCCTCCAAGGATAAAGCATACAAAGCAAGCAATTACAACAGTTTTAAAAGTGAACTAACTCTTAAGGTAACCCCTTTTTTTAAAAATCCCCAGCAGAGTGGCCAGTTCTGTGATACGGTGGTAAAACTGACTGATATACTGGTTTTGCATTTGTGTTCGCAAATGTTGCGGTAAGAAAGAGTCGCCACCGACTTTTATTTTATCCAAATTAAGGAAAGGGTGAAAAGAAAATAAAAAGACCTTTTCGAGATTATTTCTGAGTAAGGGGGTAGATTATGGAAAGGGAAGGTGTTAGCACCCTTTCCATCAGTAGTTTTCTATGGGCTCTTAGTTGCTAGCTCATTTTTTAAATACCTTGTGCGTTGTGTTTTTGAAAAGTATTTGAAAATGCCTTAATGCGGCGATTCACTTTATGATAACTCTTGTATCATTCCTCAAGAGTGTTGACAAAGCAAATGTTTTTGAAAGTTGTTTTTGAAATGTGTAAGTGTAAAAAGTTCTTTTTGAGCAAGCATCTAACAACTATCTACTTGTACTCGAAAAAGCCATTCTTTTCCTCTTTTCCTTTAGACAATGATATCCTACTATTAGTGAATAGGTAGCCCTATCGTTGGATGTATAAGGGACATTCGAAGGGACGTACAGTCATAAAGGCAACATGTAGAGACGCTTTAGCAATTTTGTTTAGGCACGAGATCATTTACCGAAAGGCAACACTGTAGGGTCATCGAGGGAATATGATCTTTTGATTTATGGGTCTTTGCTAAAGCGACCCATTTTTGAGGGACATGACTGCTTTATTTTCTGAAAGGCAACCAAAGTGGGCGTACCCTAGAGGTGTATATGTGCAAGTGATTCAATTCAGTTCATTTATCTTTGTTATTAGGTTTGCTAGCATTTGTTTTCAGTCTTTCCATACAAGCCTAGTTACCAGCAGTTCATATTTTGCAGAAATTTAAAGTGCGAGAATCATAAATCCTACGTTATTACAATGTTTTGGGGAGGGGGAATTTACATGTCCAAAAATGGGGAAAAATAAAGAAAGTGATAAATTCCTAGTTTAATCTATTACATACTGTCAGCAGATACAAAAATATGAAGAAAAAAATGAAAAGAAATATTGAACATGCGCGAATTTAAAATAATGTCTAAGCCCTAAAAAAGTTCTAGGTGAAAGAAATTTCTTTTTGTTTGTTTTTGATTAATAAAAATAATTAAACTAAATCTAAATTTAATTAAGAAAATAAATATTAAATGAAATTAAACCTAATTCTAATATTTTTGTATTTTTGTTAAGAAAATATTTGAATTAAATGAACCTAGTTCTAATTATTTTTAAACTATAAAATAAAGTAAAAATAATTAAACTAATTAATTTACAAAATTAAAATTAATTAGAAAATCCTAAGTCTAATATTTTTTTTATGGTTTTTGTTGATTTTATGATTATAATTAAAAAAGGAATAAACAAATAAAACAAAAAAAGTAGCATGTTGGGCCTAATGTTATAAGCAATTGAGGGGGGGGGGGTGTTTTGGATTTTTGTTAGGCCCAAAGAATGACAATCCCAGGCACTGCAAAAAAGGAAAAATCAGGGGGGTGAGAAGATTAAAATGTTTAGGCCCAAATTAGGGAGCCCAAAGGTTGTATGGATCCAGTGAGAGGATCCTTTGGATTTCCATGATGGGGATGCGTATTTGCTGCGCTTAGATCTGGTTGTGTTGACATTAGAAGGTGTAGATCTGATGTCCCATGGTGCGTGTATATAGACTGGCTGTATTGGATCTGCAAAGAAGAAATGGAAAAATAATATGCAAGTGGCAGGGGTCGAACCCCTGACCTCCCACACACATAACGCCTTAACACTCACACACCCAACCGTTGAGACGACTTTACATCCATTAATATATATATCAAACGATTATAATATATTTTAAAACGAGTCATAACACTGAGTTGTCACATGCGTGCAATCCAGTGGGGTCCAAATATATGAATGGACCAATCATTTTGTTCCTTTCTGCCACGCCTCAGTCAGCGCCGGTCAAGCCACCGGAGGTGGTGGCTCCGGTCATCCATTCTGGCTGCTCCAAATTTCTAACCTGCGAACATCAAGCACAACAAGAACAAAAATGACCCTACCCGCCTAATTTAGGGTCTACAAATTCAATGGTGGTGTTTATTTAGTCTGAAAGCTCCTAGATTATAAGTTGCGAAGCTTTTTAGTTTGTGATGACCTAACAATGGCATCATAGAAATCAGGCCTTTAAAGTTCTCATGCTATACGCCCCACATGCTCTAATGGACCTCCTTATCACAAATTAAACCATCAAAAACATCAACAACACATAAATCTAAAATTTCAAATATGACAAACCTTGTTTGACTGGTGACACACGATCTTGTAGTTTGAGGGTGCTATGGACTTTGAAAATGGCAGGAATCAACTACCGATACCTTCAGGAACATGATGGAGTCATTTGTTTGGACTGAGGGAGGTTGGATCAACGATTTTGGAATTTGATAACTTTGGATATTTTTTGCAATTTTCATGGCTCTTTCTAGGCTGTGTGTAGCGTGAGTAATGTTTGCACATGTAATGTATTAATAGAAGAGATTGAGGGGACAAATAAACATGGAAAGAATCTAAGTGTTGTACCCCAATTTTTACCCCTAAGATCCCTTTATCATACCATGTTGATTCATTCACAACAAGATCACACTAGGATTCTTGGTTCCCCTCCCTATATTTAGCTTTGCCGTTTTGAGGAATCACCAAGCACCTTGACTTATGTTCTTTTATGATCATGAATATTGTTTTTGTCTTGATTTCTTCTTTTAACTAAATAAAGTTCAATGTTGGTTTGTCTTGCTTGTTATCCATGTAGGTAAAGGAAATGGGGTTTAACAAGTTACCCCATGGGTTCATGAGTTTATTTCCATGCCCTAGTCAATAAAGCTTGAGAAGTTAAAACCTCACCTTTGGATTGGTTTTGGAAGAATTGGCATGGCAAGGTTGTTTTGGTTCATCACATTTCAAGGTTATCAAATTTGGTTGAAAGGCACAAGGGATTGATTGGAGAAGTTGTCATGGTTGGACAAGATTTTATTCCATTTGGCCACAAGTGCATATTTCTCTCAATATTCAAGATATGGAAGTGGTTTTTATGGCTATGAGTTCTCATTATCATCCTCAGCAACTTCTATTTACAAATCATGTGTGTTGGTACAAGAAGTTTGTTCAAAATTGTCAAAGTTCCTCAAAGCATTGTCTTGATATAAGGAGATAGGATTTTGAACTTCAAAGGAATATATCTTTCTCATCTCTTGGTATTTTTTAGTGATTCCAAAGACATCTTTCTCTTCAAAGGGTTATCAACAAATCACTTTAAAAGTTTCAAGGAGCTGTCATGAGGAAGAGACTTAATGAGGAAGAAAGATTACAAGTCCTCTAGATGAATCCCCAATTTTCCATGCGTGACTTCAAATGATCATAACTTGGTCAATTTTTATCACCTTGAGCCTATTATTTTTCCATAATGATCTTGAAGGTGTGAACTTTATGCCTTCTTTTATGTCCAAAGTGAGAAAATGGATGGAAGTTGCCTTAAGGATGCAAGACATTATAGGTCATTTCATGATTTTTTGCCAACTTCAACAATTCAACTCTCTCAATTTTTGGAGATTTTGAATGGTTCATGTTTCAAAAGATCATTAAAGATATCTAGTTCATTCCATCTTCTTGGGTAAATGGCAAATTCCAAGTGGAAGGCCATGTTTGGATGCAAGACATTATAGGTCATTTTTGAAGAAGAACTTGAAATATTTCCAAGTATGGAAAGTCAACTCTTTTTCTCCAACTTTGACTCAACAAAACTTTCAGCTTAAGCATCCACTTGATTCCATTCTTTTTCCATTGCAAAGCTTGTAACCTCATCTTTCTAAAACATCAAGAATCATGCCCTAAGACCCCTTGAGTTGAGAATGCCATGATTTTAAAATTGGTAACTTGGAACTGAAGTTTCCTCACAAGTCAGATTTTGAAATCTTTGTTTTGGCTTCTAATCAATAGTATTCCACGCGTTTTGCCTCTAAACATGTTTAGTGAACTTCCAGAATGGATTAGCACAACAAAACGCGCGTTTTGGATGAGTTTTGATCAAGTTTGAAGTCACACTTTTCTTGTTTGCAACTTCACACGACTTCCCTCCAAACTTCATCATTTCACACGCTTGAATATTCCAGTTGATTCCCTATAAATAGAGGGTCACTCCCCATTCATTTTCTCATGCTTGGATAGCCAGAATCACCCTTCTAAACTTGTTCCATAACTCAGAATTCAGTAACTTAAAAATCCATTCTTAAGCCTTTTTCAATCCAATTTTTCCATCAATTCACCTTCCTTAATCTTCCCTGAAGCTAACCACATCATTACATTCAAGAATCGTGCCTTATACTGCTCCATAGAAGTCCAGTTTCAGAGCTCTGCAACTCAACTTCAATAGGTAGATTCCTTCATCAATTCTTCAAAACTATGATATCATTGTGTTGCTCTCATTTCCCTGGTTCTAGTTGCAACACTTACCTTTTACTGGAAACACTTTTTGACCATGAAATTTCAAATCCCTTTTCAAAACTTTCCTTCCAAATTGCTTGAGCTACAGTTTATATAAATTTGGCGCGAGGGTGTGGTTGTCTTCTTCTTGAAGAGATGAAGCGAATGGCATAGGTCTGAGCTTCTGATTTTAGAGTTTGAAAGACCTGCAAATCACGTTGGCTGGAGGTTGAAGATGACCTACGTGTCATCTTCCAACCAATGATGGCACGCCACTTGTTATTTTTGAAAATCTGATTTATATTTGATTCTGTACTTTATTCACTAATGACCATGATATGCACAACGCGCCAGATCCCTTGGATTTAATTACTAACGCGTTTTGACTCTCATCCAATGGTGCACGTATTTTTACTTTTATTTTCTTTTCTGATTTTTATATTTTAATTGTTTTAAATTTCAAAAAATCATAGAAAATTCATTTTAAGTCCAAAAAATCTGAAAAAATTATGAAATAATATTTTGATTATTCTCTTTCTGATTTTTATTTTTTCACAATTTAATTTTGTGTTTTGGTATTTTTTATAAATTTACACTTTATTTGAATTGTATTAAATGTTTAAAAATACTTTTATACATTTTTAAATTCTAAAAAAATTATGGAGTGATCCAATAATATTGTGACAAATATTGGTGACCTTATTTTATTTTATTTAATCATTTTTGGTTTATTTTATCCATTTCTTTTAATTTTAAAAATAGTTTCTGACTTTAAAAAATTACTAAAAAATTTGTAAAATTATTTGAGCCTTTTTCTGATTTTTCTATGGTCTTACTTTTTATTTCTTGATTAATTTGAACATAGTTAATATTTTTCTCTTTATTTTCTATTTTTCAAACATTATTTTTAAACCCTTTTGTATATATTAAAATGTAATATTATTTTGTGACCATTTTCTGGTTGATCTTGAGTTAAATTTTGGATCATGAACTTTGTTAACATCATTAGATCCATGGTGTTGGGTTTAACTCCACAAAAATGGATGAATGATTTTAATAATAGTTTGATTAAATTTAATTCAAAAGTGGTTTGTATATTCTCTCCCACCCCTCTTCATCTCATCTCCTTCTTATTGCACTAAATGTTGTTGGAGCATGATCTCTATATCATGTCTCAGAACAAATGGTGCATAGATTGCTATTGACCGACCTCAAAATATGTGCGACTTATATATAAGTCCACTTACGATTGCTTAACATAGCGCTAAATTTTGTCCCGATTCGAATAAATGATCATTCGTGGCCCAAACATATGTTTGCAAGCCCAAGTATGTTAATTTGATCTCTTTGATCTAATAACCTTGAGATTCATTGTGTGGAGGATTTGGTTCTACCAATCCTCTAATAGATCTATAACACCTTTGGTCAATGCGGATCACTTAAACATCATTGATCATTAAATGGAACTTGTGAGAATTTCAAATGGATGATATAGTTGACAAAAAGCAAATGCAACTTGTTGTGTGGAGGCTTTTGTTCTACCAATCCTCTAATGAGTTCCAAATGTAAGCTTCAAGATGGTCATCCAACTAACCACTAGTTATTTACTTGTTTTACTTTATGCTTTTATTTTTTTTATGCTTTATGTACCATTTACTTTTAGCATTTACATTTCATGTCATTTACTTTAAGATACTTAATATTCAACATAAATCATAAAAATCTTTAATGGTACTTGGACTATTTGGTTACCATCCTTGGCATTATGGAGCATGGGACTTTTTTTCTTGGACTTAGGATTAGAAACCTTGGCCTATCTTGGAGACCTTGTGATCTTATCTGATTATTTTGTCTGGAGTTCTTGAAGTTTACCTCAAGACATTGGGTTGCTTGTTTGTTTTTGTGTGCAGGTTTTTGTGATTACACCCTTTGTTTATAATCTGGAATTCACCCGTATACAACCGTTACTCTTCCCAATTTTTGTGAAGACTTAATACACTTGAAGTTTGGTTCTCTCAAGAGGTCTAGTTTTTTTTGCTTGATCGGTTTCAATCCAAGGAATGAGAATTCTATATTGGCTCATAATTTCAAGTATTGGCTTCATGTTGGTTAGATGGTTCTTATCCCTAGTTTTTACCTTATCCTTTAGGATAGTCCCTTCTTCTTCTCCAATCTTCTTTAATCTTCTTTTGCTATGATATATTCTCTTTCTACCTTCAGTGAAATTTGGTAGATCACCCTCAGTGAAAGTTGGTGTTTTTTATCTTTTTTCTACCCTCAGTGAATGTTGGTAGTTCATCGTCAGTGAACGGCGATGCTATGATACATTCTCTTTCTACCTTCAGTGAAAGTTGATAGGACATCGGCAATGAACGTCGATGTTTGTTATGTTTTTGCTACCCTCAGTGAACGTTGGTAGTTCATCGTCAGTGAACGACTGTGCTATGATATTTCTTTTCTCTCTACCTTCAGTGAAAGTTGGTAGGACATCGACAGTGAACGTCGATGTTTGTTATCTTTCTCTCTGCCTTCTGTAAACGTCGGTAGCTTCGCCTTTGGTAGAAGTTAGTGTATCCTTTGACCATTCTACCATCCTCTTTTATTCAGGTCTTTTGATCCACCAGTGATTTATTTTCCTGGTGAGGTTGCTCCCTTGTTTCTTTATTTGTTACATCCCCAGTGGTGATTTGCATCCCTTTGAAATTGTCCATGTGCATTCATGATCATAAACATTTACATGGCATCTTAGGGCCAAAAATATGGTTTGTTTTATATTTAAGTATCTTCGATCACGTCGACATGAAGATTTTTAACCTTCGTATCTCCAGATAGAATAAACTTAAATAAGGGCAGCTGTTGTACCCCAATTAACCAACACATTTTTGTTTTAAATTTTTAAAAGAGGAACTACGTGTACCCTGATCCCCTATTGCACGAAAAGGTTTTACGTAGGCACTAAAGATTCGCAACCGCGGCGGATGCAAAAATTATAAAATAAATATATTTATTTTCTCACCTCCACCATCCCTTTTTATACAACATTTTTCATAGCCAAAATATACAGATTTCACAAAGAGGTTCATGCGGGGTATCATAGATGTTTAGGGTGCTAATACATTCCCTTTGCATAACCAACCCCCTTACCTTGAATCTTTCCACTTCTTTTTTGGGTTATTCGATCTTTTCCCATTCCTTTGGAAACAATAAAGCGCGGTGGCAATTTTTATTTTGATTTGTATAAAGTCTAGTCAACCAAATGGCTTAGTCTTAAACATTTCTACCGCTACACTAAGCCATAACCATTATTTTTAAACCATGATCGTAAATTGAAAAAATGCCTTTTATAGAGATTTCATGCCATTTTCAAAGCTGGATGAACCTGGTCACTTCTTGCACGAATTTGTGGGATTCTAAGCAAACCAAAACATCAGCCCAAATGCCAAAGCCCATCTCTATATATTTTGTGCAATTTATTATATATTTATTTGAAATAAATTAAAATAAATATGAACGAAATATATAAAAATGGTAAGGCAATGTGAAATTGATATTAGAGATCCCCTACAAGGTTAGGAAGATGTTTGAAGTTTAAGAAGTTAAGCCATTTCCCTAAAAGTTTAATTTTGCTCAATGCACAATTCTTGAAATTTCCACAATTTTCCCAACTTGGGTAAGCCATAAATTGCTCAATTTTCATCTCATGATGATGATAATTGAATTTTTTGGAAATCCCAAGATGTATACTTCAATCTTTACTTTGATCAATTTTGCATTTGAAGAATTTATCTTGATGTAAATGGTCTTGTCAAAAAGTGCCTTTTGTTGACTTTCTGAAAATGACCTGTAATGTATGAGCTTGTATCTTTCAAATGATGCATTTCTTGGACTTGAGGGAAAAAGAGAAGTTGTAGGGAATGAGATTCTCTTCAAAATGAGCTTTGGTTGGGGAAAAATGGATGAAGTATATGAAAGTTATGTCTGGTCAAAGTTCAGTTGACTTTTCCTATAGAAACCCTAATTTAGCAATTTTTTACTTTTGATAGATTAGGAGCATTTCTTTAGGAATCATGAACAAACCATGATCAAATGATGGATATAAATTCAAAATGTTGATGTTGACCAAAAATCATGAAGTTTGACTGTATTTGGGCCATAATTGACTTTTGACCTAGTATAATTGATTTTCCAGCATTTGAGCAATTGACTGAGAAAACTTGTAGTGTAAGGCATGAAATTTGTCATGGACAACCTTGAAGTCATATTAGAGCCATGTAAAACATTTGAGACCTTTGGAGCTCACACATCTTGATGAAAAGTGAAACCCTAGTTAGAAGTTCATTGCTTAGGAGGAGAATTTGTCTGGTCAATTCTTGGTCATCCTTGAGAAAATGGGAACTTCAATGAGCATGTCTTGAGTAAAAGTGGGATGGAAAATATTGGGGTACAACACTTACAATTGATAGAACCACTCTAACTGCGTCCCTGACAAACTCTCCTTAAAGAAGTGAACTCATAATTTTCTATCAGCTATATGGGGTTGGATCTTCCTGACATAAGACCTCAGATGGAGCTAAGGACATGAAACCCCGTCATATTTTGAAAAGGTGGGAACCATTAATTTTTATGGGATGACCACTCCTGAAACTAACCCTAGCTCTTCAAATTCCAAACCAGGTACCCTCTGAATCTCCATAGCATTGAGACGATCCTCCAGTTGTTTATACCTGTCATCAGCAGGAGCATATTGTTCCTCAGAATAGTCCTCTTACTCTTCATTAGACCCCAAGTTGTTATCTTCTTATTTCGTCTTCTTGTTATCGTCATCTTGATTATCCCCCTTCATTTGATGGGGTTGCGAATTCAAGAGCTCGCTTGGCTGGTCATCTAAACCTTACCCCATGTTTAGGAAGCCAACTGGTTTCTTTGCCTTCTTTGTCTTCTCTTTAATAATGAAAGATTTTAGATCTTCCTGTCCTTTAGACAAAGCCAGGAATATCTGTTGGAATTGAGCGTTCTGTGCTTGAAGATCCTTAACGGTTTGTTCAAGAGCCATTTCTTTTTGCTGAATTAAACAGTGAAAAGATAAGAAACCTGTCTTGAAATACCAGCTTATGTAATGATATGCATGACATGCTTATGTGATGTTTTCAAGGACCTCATGGGATTTAAAATCTTTTAAACAAAACAGAAACAAAGACTTTTTATTAGTAAGTTCAAAATGAAACAAATTTTTTACAAAGAAATAAAATTAAAACTTCTAAAACTCCTAGGTATCCCATGGACGCTTTCTTTTTGTTTTGATATAAGCATTAAGACTCTGCTCCTTGTGAAGCTGCTTCGTCAGTTCCAACACTTTCTTCTCACTGGCGTAGAATTGAGCCTCAAAGGTATCTCGTTCTTCCTTGAGTTGGATCCAAGACCTTTGCAGTTCTTCAAAGTTTGTTGGCATGCCAGGATGAAGAATAATGTGAGACTCATCCCCATGAGAGATAGGCTCTAAAATCACCGGTAAGATGGATGGATATGGCATCATAATACTTTGAGGACGAGCTCACACCCATTTGAGGTAAGGCTCCAAAGGGGTGGAATTATTGTGCCCTAAAGTCTCACCACCGGCTTCTTAACCATGCCCCAAGCGCGTATGAACCTCTGATGATAACCTTACAAATCATTGTCGTAGTTGAACATAACACCATGGATGAGAATATCATAGGGACCATCTCTTCGTGCATAGCCAAACTGACATAAAGCTAAGGAAGGGTTGTAAGTGATGCCTCCTCTGATGCCAAGGAGTGGCACATTAGGAAATTCTCTAGAGCGATCAATAATAGAAACATCATCTTGAGAGCGGGAACACCAATAGATATCAGAGTGAGAGAGAGACATTAACCTTTGAGACCACCTTAAGCCTAAATCATTCTTCATTTCTGATCGACGAAGGTGAGAAATAAACCACCTATGGAGAAAGGGTATACAACACATAAGAGTTTCATGCTTCTTCATTGTACGGGTATGGAGGGAACGCAGAATATCCCCGAGCAATGTGGGCACTGGATTGTGAGTAAGGAAAATATTGATGGTTCTCACATCTATAAGTTGGTCTGGATTAGGGAATAACACCAACCCATAGATCAGGAGAGCCAATATATCCTCAAAAGCATGGAAACTCATGGCGTCTAGGAATACCTGAGCTTTATCTATCAGAAACTTTGCAAGAAGACCTTTAACCCCACTTCTCCTTTCCCAATTTGATTCAATGTCAGATGGATTCAAGTGCAAGGCTGTGGCAACATCTTCAGACTTTGGATCTTGTTCTAAACCTGTGAAGGGTATCTTCTCCAATATAGGCAGTCCAAGTAGTTTAGAGAATTCTTCCAATGTGGGCACCAATTGATAATCGGGGAATGTGAAGCAATGGTTTTTAGGATCAAAGAAATGGAATAAGACGCTCATCATACCCTCGTGAAAACGGTAGTAACCAAAATGAGCAAGTGACCATGTCTTCTCTTGAATTGGGAACTTTCAGGAACCTTTAAAACTAGTTCTCTAAGCTTGGATGGAATTCCTACGAAGTTGATTTAGATGGTATTTCTGCGAGCAGAATCCATGACCTACAAAATAGAGAAGAGATAAATCCCCAAGTCCTTGGAATGGTTAGTGTAAATGATATGTTATGATGTTCATGATGTTATGTTTATGCTTAAAACAAAGATAGCAAATATAAATAAGTCACAAAAAGACCTTAGGTTTAAAGGCTTGCATGAGGTTTATAAGCAAGTACCCTTTTGAAGTTTAGTTGGCTCAACCTGTCCTAGCAATAGTAACCGGGTTCTAGGGATCTCATATCACTGATCTTTCTCTCAGGCATTGTTTCAGCTCAAGCATCTGAATTATGGCTGAAATATACCGAAAGTCCAATCTCAATTAGTGTAGCATCGAGTATCGACCAACTTCAGTATGCACCAAAGCCGTCTATCTCACTACTTTCTAATGGCTAAGATGAGTCAATTTAAGGTTCTAAAGGTCAGTTAGCATTTAATGACATTATGTGGAAGCCTAATGTTATCCTTGACTGACTCAAGGAACATTAGTACAAGCCAGAGTATCATGCTAACATAGCTATCATATCATCCATATCGGTCTATGCTGTACAACCTCCATGATTTTTTGCTACTTACCTAAAAAGGTGCCCTAAATTCGGGTATATGATCTTTAACAATAACCCAAACATAAACACGAAAGGTGAAGCACACCAATCAAACAAGTAAAGCAGTTTAAAAATGTTCTAGCTCTAAGGTAACCCCACTTTTAGTTTAATGAATCCCCAACAGATTTTCCAGTTCTGTAATATGGTGGGAGAACTGACTTTTACTAGTTTTGCATTTTATTGCAATGTTGCGGTTAGCAAGAGTCGTCACCGACTTTTCTTTTATCCAACAAAGGAAAGGGTGAAAAAAAAAGGAAATACCTTTCGAGATTATTTTCTGAGTAATGGGGTCGGTTATGGAAAGGGAAGGTGTTAGCACCCTTTCCATCCGTAGTTATCTACGTGCTCTTAGCTGCTAGCTCAGTTTGAAAATGCTTTTTTGTGTAAGTGTGTTTTGAAGATATTTTGAAAAGACGCCTTAGTGCGGCGAACTTTGTAAAGTTTCTCGTCTCGGCAAGAACGTATACAAAGTGTTTTCATGTCTTTGAAAATGTTTAGAAAAGTTTGTGTATAAAAATTGTTTTGTTTGAGCAAGCAACTAGGAGCTATCTACCTACTCAAAAGGTTTGTTCTTTTCCTCTTTCCTTTGGACAATGCTATCATACTCTTAGTGAGTAGGTAGCCCTATCGTTGGATGTTTTTGAGGGACAAGCGAGGGTCATCATACAGTCATAAAGGAAACTTGTAGGATGCTTTAGCAACTTATTGTAAAGGACTAGATCATTTACCAAAAGGAAACATCGAAGGGTCATCGAGGGACTATGATCTTTTTAACCAGGGGTCTTTGCTAAAGCGTCCCACGTTCGAGGGACATGACTGCTTTATTCCGAAGGCAACAAGTGGAGATACCCTAGAGGTGTGCATGTGCGAGTGTGTTGTGTTTCAGTTATTTATCTTCAAATGCTAGGTTTGCTAGCGTTTGCTTTTATTCTTTTCATACAAGCCTATGATGCATACATCTAATAGTTAATAACAGTGCAAAATAAAATTCGGAGTTTAAAACTACGCTATTACATGGCTTCGGGGAGGGGGAATTACAAATCCAAAATGGGGAAGAAAAAGTAAAGTCCTAAATTTACAACTATTACATCCTTTTGCAGATACATAAATATAAAAATGCGGAATTTAAAATAAACGTGTGAATATGGAAAGTGAAGTAAAAACCTAAAACTCCTAATCGCGTAGAACATTTTTGTTGTTTTTATTTGTTTTAAGAAAACTTAAATTAAACTAAAAAATTAGTCTTAATTAAATAAAAAAAGTGATAAACAATTGAAATTAAATAAAATCAAGAGAGAAAACTAATTCTAACATTTTTTGTATTTTTATTTGGAAAAAAGATTTGAAATAAATAAACCTAGTTTTAAATGGTTTTTAAAGTAACCAAAATAATTAAATTAATTAATTAATTAATTTACAATAAATTAAATTAAATTGGAAAGAACTTAAGTCTATTTTATATTTTTGTGATTTTTCTGATTTTATCATAAAATAAAATTGGTTCTAAAAAAATATAAAAAAATTAAATAAATAAATCATAAAATAAAGAAGAAAAAAAAAGAGAAAAATATAATGGGCCTGATAGACAAAGCAAATGGGGGGGGGGGGGGGTATGTGTTGCAATTTGTAAGGCCCATAGAGGAGAGGTCCAGGATGCTGCACCTGATCTTGTAGATTTGATTCTTGAGGGTTCACCATGAGGGAGCACTCCAAGAGTGCTGGATCTAGATTTCTTATGATCTACTGGCCGGGATCTGAATGTACATGATAGGCACACTGGCATTCAATACACATGATCTGGAAGAATAAAATAATATGAAAACAAAATGCAAGAGGAAGGGATCGAACCCCTGCCCTTGCATACAAACGCCTTATCACACGCTACTTTTACCGTTGGGCCATTCAAGTCAATTGTTATTATAATAAAACAATAATAATATAATGAGAAATCAAATCTATTCTCAGATTTTTAAATGCGCGCGCCAACATATTCATATGGACCAATGATAGGATGACGTTCGGGCCGCCGGAGTCCACGAAAATCAATGGTGCCAAAGTCAAACTCAGGTCACCTTCTCCAATCGACCAAAAACCTAAACCTGCAAAACACGCAATTTGAGATAAAACAAAAAGCCCTATCCTACATAAAATCAAGCCCTGAGATCGATTTTGGCCTTAGATTAGTCTGAAAGTCCTTATATTAAGAGATCGAGCTCTAACATCCATGGATGCCCTAACAATGGCATCCAGTGTTCTAAGTCTCAAAAGTCTCATGCGAAGCGTCCATCCTGTCCTAATGAGTGCCCTGAACACAAATCAACAAATCAAAGCATTCAACAACATATAAATTGAAAGTCTGGATTTCAATATTTTACCAAAGAACCAGTGAGTTGACTGGGTGAGTTCTGGGACGCTTCAAGCCTGAATGATGGCTGGACACGACTCCTACAGGCCCCAGGAGTATGATAGAACACTTGAACCGGTATGAGAATGGCTGTAACATGAAATATATGTTTGCAATATTCTTTGAAAATTTGAAAGCTTTCTAGGGTTCTCTTCAGGCTGGCTGCACATGTCATATTGCTCAGGATCTCTTCTGTTTGTATGTGCTAGCAATTAGGTTAAACAATTCGCACCAAATCTCTATGGCTTGATGAAAAAATATGAGTTTTCAATTTTGTATCAAAACTTACCATTTTTGATGATTTCATTGCCCATTCTATTTCTATGTGTTTTTGGCCGCTTTGTTAAGCTTCTTGGGCTTCAATTTGACCAACAAACAAAGCCTACATGCCTTACATCCTATTTTGGATTTTATTTTTATTTAATTGGTATTTAAATGAATAAAATTAAAATAAATAAAATAAAAAAACACAACGGTGCATCAATAAGTTTAGGGGTCCTTTATTAATTCATAAACATGCTTGAATCCTAAAAAATAGGTCCATGAACTTAAAAATGCATTTTTGCTTAAAATCGACTTCTTGCATTTTCACAAATTTTCCCAATTTGCACTAGTCATAACTTGCTAAATTTTCATCTCTTGAAGATGATCTTTGACTTTTTAGTAATCTAAATATGTCCTCTACAATCTCTATGTTGACCATTTTTGCATTTGGAGAATTTATCTTGATGTAACTTGCCTTGATAAAAAATGTCTTTTTGTTGACTTTCAAAAAGGACCTGTAATATATTGGCTCATATATTTCCAATGATGCATTTTTTGGAATTGAGGAAAAAAGAAAAGTTATAGAGAATTGAGTTTTCTTCACAATAATATTTGGTTGGTACAAAATGGATGAAGTATGTGAAAGTTATGCCTAGTCAAAGTTCAGTTGACTTTCTCTAGGAAACCCTAATTTAGCAATTTTTGATTCTTGATGATTTGAGAGCATTCCTTGAGGAATAATGATCAACCCTTGATCAAATGATCAATATCACTCCAAAATGTTGATTTTGACCAAAAATCTTGAAGTTTGACTGCCTATTGACCAAAGTTGACTTTTGACCTAATATAGTTGATTCTCAGTCATCTGAGCAATTGACTGAGCAAACTTGTGATGCACGGCATGAAACTTGGCATGGAGATTCTTGAAGACATATTAGGGGCCATGGAAATAACTTGAGGCCTTTTAAACCAAAACTTCTTTGTGAAAAGTGAAACTCTAGTTGGAAATCAAATGCTTAGGAGGAGAATTTGTCTGGTCAATTCTTGGTCAACCTTGAGCATTTGAGGGCCTCTAGGAGTATGTTTTGAATAAAATGAGAGGGAAAATTTTGGGGTGCAACAGGGTAAGATCAAAGCCGTTAGGTACAAAAGGTTAAATTTACTTAGTAGTTAATTGATAAAAACTATGAAATCACTTTATCGATTAATTAGGAAGTCTAGTATTTCTAGAAAGTGATTTTAAAACTATTTATGAAAGTGCCCGTTTATAAGTTTAAGATCTGGTTACCTGGGCAAAATCCTGAAACCCTTTTAAGTTAAACTTATCAATCAAAATCACTTTTCAACTGAGTAAAGAGTCTAACTACTTAAAATAGGTTTTATTTCTTTAACTCAATAAGCGCATACCACTGTGACAATGGATGGTATAATTTAGAAAGTAAAATTCGATTTTGAACACGCGAAAGTGACAGTTCCTGTTCAATTAGTTCTTTTCAAAGTAGAAAATATTGTCACATAGATATTTAATTTATAAACAATAAGGGTATCAACGAATTAATGAGATCCACAATTCAACATTACTTTTCTGATATTAATTCAAGTCTTTTATTTATATTATTTGCACAACTCCAACTTTTATTTTATTAGCCTTAGATAAACACTGTAATGATAGAAAATGATAGCTTGACTATTAGGTCTCTGAGGGTTCGACACTCTTTGTATTACTCTGATAATTTCGTACACTTGTGGGGACCAATTACGTTAAATATTGTAACTCCTTTGTTGCATTGTCTAAACTAAGCACCCTATTTTGGTAAATGCAAAGAAATCATAGTACTAGAACTCTAGAAAATCCATTATTGATATGCACAAACGAGACTTTTTCTCTGACTAATTTATAGAGCAATGGAAGAAGAACAAGTCCTTAAGCCACTTAAGGCTTTCGCCTTACCTTCTAACGAAGAACATCATTTGAGTATTCTTAACTTTGCAATTCTGGCTCACAATTTCGAATTAAAACCTGCTTTGTTGCAAATCGTGCAACAAAACCAATTCGTCGGTCTCCCATCTGAGAACCCTAATCAACACTTGAAAGTGTTTATCCAACTAGCCGACACATTGAAAAGCAATGGTGCTCCTCCTGAGGCTATGCGTTTATGCCTATTCCCCCTTCCCCGTAGAGATAGAGAAAGAACATGGCTAGACTCTCTGCCAGCGAATTCTATCACCACTTAGAATGACTTCAAGAAAAAATTTCCTTGCTAGATACTTTCTACCAAGTAAGATTGTTATCTTGCGAAACCAAATAACCTGATTTATTTAACAAGTTGGGGAATCTCTTTTAGGCGCTTGGGAAATATAAAAAGAACTGTTAAGAGCATGTCAACACCACAAATTAGAAAAATGTCTAATTATCCATACCTTCTATAATAGACTTCTCTACAACACAAAGATGACCATCGACACAGCCTCTGGTGGTGCACTGATGAACAAACCATACCCCAAATCCTGCGCACTCATAGAAGACATGACACAAAACCATTACCAACAGGGGACTGAACGAACATCAGTAGAGAAGAAATAAATAAAGGGAGGTATATACAAAGTCGGTAGTCTAGATCATATGAGCGCTAAAATGGACGGCTTAGCACAAAAGGTTGAAAGCTTATTCGTCAAACCTACAACCACCACAGATGCAGTACAAACTGGATGGAAAGTCTGTGGAACTCAAGCACACGTCACTATTTCCTGCAGCCCAAATCAGGTGAATTAAGCCCAGGAAAACCCATATTCGAATACCTATAACCCTGGATGGAGGAACCACTGAATCTTCTCTTATAAGAATAAAAATCTTATCCAAAACACTTCACCTCAAAGATCACAAGGTTTTCAAGCTCAGAGGACAACACAACCTACTCAAGTTGTACCCCAGAAATCAAACCATGAAAAGATCATGGAAAAATTCATTTCAACTCAAACTCAGTAGAACAAAGATTTTATGAACCAAAATGTTCATATAAACGATATGATTACACAATTAAACCACAAGGTCGATTATGTGGTAACCCATAACAAGATGCTTGAAATCCAAATCTCTCAAGTAGCACAACAACAAGCTGCCCAGACTATGTCAGGAAGATCATTCCCTGGACAACCTCAACCTAGCCTTAAAGGTCACGCTAATGATGTTTCACTATAAAGTGGAACTGAATATGACGGGCCTGTAAACCCTAGGTTGAATAATACCCTAACAAAGATACTCGAGCAATCAAAGGAAAGAGTTGTGACTACACCATACAATCCAGCAGTCAAGCAATAAGTTGAACCAGAGAAATAGAAAGAAGAAGAAGTTAAAGATAAATAAGCTGAGAAGGATAACCAAACTTACGTACAACCTTCTCTGTATAAGCTACCAATCCAATTTCCACAAAGGCTTAAACAAACCAAACAAGACACCCAATACAAAAAGTTTGTGAAGGTGATTGAAAAACTCCATGTCGAAATTCCTTTCACTGAAACTATAACCCAGATCCCATCCTATGCTAAATTTATAAAAGATATCCTTACAAACAAGCAGAAGCCTGATGACCCTAAACCACTAGAGTGCAATTCGATAGCTGAAAACAAATTGGATAAAAAGTAGAAAGATCCTGGAAGTGTTTCTATACCTTGTATGGTAGGATGACATGTTATTGACAATGCAAAACTAGATTTAGGAGCAAGTGTGAGTTTAATGCCGGTAATTGTTTGGAATAGGTTAAATATAGGAGATGTACAACCAACAAGGATGTCCCTCCAACTGGCTAATCGATCAGTTAAGTATCCAATCAGTAATATTGGAAAATATTCCAATTAGGATCGATCGACTTTATATTCCAATGGATTTTGTCATAATGGACATTAAAGAAGACGATGATATCCCCATTCTTCTAGGTATACCTTTTTTGTCAAATGATGGAGCCATGATAAACGTCAAAAAATTGAAAAATGACATTTGAAGTAGGTGGCGATAAGATTGAGTTTATCCTATCCAAATTCTTAAAAGCACCATCCGTGAATGACTCATGTTGTGCTATTGATATTAATGACGAGTGTATAAAGAATTAGACATAGAGATAATAAAACTCCCGTCGACACCCATAATGGAAGATGATGAAATTAAGGTATATAAACCTTATATTGACGAAATATTCACGACTGTCTATCACTTACTCCTGACCATATGCCTGGCCCTAAGAAACCATCTGTAGAGCTTAAAGAACTACCTAAAAATTATATGATTTTATTGATAAAGAGATAAATCGTCCAGTCTTAGTTTACGCAAATTTAAACAAGGACGAAACTGATAAGCTCTTAGATGTCTTACAAAAATAACCTGCGGCCATAGGCTATAATATATGACTTAAAAGGGATAAGCCAGTTTGTGTGTATGAACTGAATAATGCTAGAGGATGACTCTAAACCATCTAGGGAGCATGAAAGAAGGATAAATCCCGTCATGAGCAATGTGATCAAGAGAGAGGTATTAAAGTTACTCAAAGATGAAATAATTTATCAAATATCATATAGTAAATGGGTTAGCCATGTACATGTGGTACCCAAGAAAGGAGGCGTAACAATGGTGCCAAATGAAAATGGAAAATCAATAGCACAACATATACAAAATGGATAGCACATGTGTATTGATTATAGAAAGCTAAACAAAGTAACCAGGAAAGACCATTTTCCCTTTCCATTCATTGATAAAATGTTAGAACGTTTAGCCACACACTCCTACTTCTAATATTTAGATAGATACTCAGAATTTTTCCAAATTCCTATTCATCCAGATGATCAGAAGAAAACTACCTTCACATGCCCTTATAGAAATTTTTCCTATCGACGAATGTCGTTCAGGCTATGCAATGCCCCTGCGACTTTTCAAGGAAGTATGATGGCTATATTCGCTGATTTCCTTGATGAGATAATAGAAGTATTAATGGAAAATTCCTCGGTATGTGGATCTGACTTTAAAAACGGCCTTGATAACCTAGTAAGGATTATGGAAAGATGTGTACACGTCAATCTTGTTCTAAAATGGGAGAAATGCCATTTTATAGTGACATAAGGCATAGTCTTAGGACACATAGGATCATAAAGAGGTATCGAGGTGGACAAGGAAAAAAATGAGATAATAGAAAACATCCAACCACCCAAAAAGTTAGGGATGTCTAAAGTTTTCTTGGACATGCTGGTTTCTACCGATGATTTATCAAAGACTTCTAAAATCACCAATCCATTAACCAGTATCCTAATGAAGGACGTCAAATTCCTTTTCGACGAAAAATGTTTAAAAGCTTTAAAAGTTATAAAACATGCACTAATATTTGAACCTACCATGCAACCACCAAATTGGAATAAACCATTTGAGATTATGTGTGATCATTGTCAGTGTTGTTTTAGGACAACGAACATATAAGAGAATGCACGTGATATATTATGCAAGAAGAACCTTGGATTCCACTCAACTAAACTATTCCACTAAGAAAAAGGAACTCCTAGCTGTAGTATTTACAACAGACAAATTTCACGCTTATTTAGTTGGAGCCAAGATCATCATATACACTGATTACGCTGCTATTCAGTACCTACTAATAAAAAAAGATGCAAAGCCTAGGTTACTTAAGTGGATTCTTTTACTACAAGAATTTAATCTAGAAATCCGCGATAAGAAAGGGACCAAAAATGTGGTAGATGAGAATTTGTTTAGGCTTGAATATCTGAAACTAGACCTTATTCCCATCAATGATGATTTCACTTATGATAGATTAATATCTTCATTCAGAAAACGACATATCACAATAATGACTCCGATGAGGTGAACCAAAATAGCGAAGCTGCCTTGTTCATAACTAATACACCTTGTTATGCAGATTTCATCAATTATATAGAAGCAAGTGTCCTACCTCTTAACCTGACCTATCAACAAAAGAAAAAGTTCTTCCAGGATGTTAAACAGTTCTACTAGGACGAACGCCTCCTTTTCAAGAGAGGAGCAAACAACCTTTTTCGTCGTTGTGTATCTGAAGATGAGGTTGCAAGCATTATAACTCATTGCCACTCTGCACCTTATAGGGGAAATGCTAGAACACAAAAAATTGTACAAATATCCTTTAAGCAAGCCTATACTGGCCTACCCTTTAGTGTGATGTTCATGCTTTCATAATAAAATATGATTGGTGCCAGCACATTGGAAACATTTCGAGACTCGATGAGATTCCCCTTAGAAATATCTAAGAAGTAGAGGTCTTTGACGTCTGGGGGATTGACTTCATGGGTCCATTCTCATCATCCATGAGAAATAAGTACATACTTGTGGTTGTCGATTACATCTCTAAATTGATCGAGGTTATCACCTCACCTATAAATGATGCACAAGTAGTTATTCGAATGTTTAAAAGTTATATTTTTCTAAGGTTTAGAGTCCCTCACGTTGTTATAAGTGATGGGGGACCCCATTTCATTTCTAAGATCTTCGTGAATCTCTTAACAAAATACGACATCAAACATTAGGTAGCAACACCTTATCATCCACAAACCAGTTGATGTATTGATGTGTAAAACATGGAGATAAAACAAATCCTAGAAAAAACAGTCACCATATCCAGAAAAGATTGGTCATCCATACTTTAGGATACACTATGGGCTTATAGGACTGCCTATAAAACCCCCATAGGAACTGCCCCATTTAAGCCACTCTACAAAAAATCATGTCACTTACGTTTCAAACTAGAACACAAAGCTTATTGGGCTATAAAAACCCTAAACATGGATTACTTAACAGCCGATAATAAGCGCATATTAGACATCCATGAGTTAGAAGAATTCTGACGCGACACTTACGATAATGCTATAATTTACAAAGAGTGAACAAAAACATGGCATGATAAGCGGATCACAGGAAGAAAGTTCAATATATGCGACCCATTGCTGTTATTCAACCCCAGATTATGACTCTTCCCAAGAAAATTATATTCCAGGTGGTCTGGACCATTTGAAGTGACGAGAGTCATGAAATCTGGTGTTGTTGAGATTCGAAGCCATTCAACCGATCATTTCATTATAAATGGAAAAGGATTAAAACACTATAGAAGCAATGACCTCCCTACTACCTATGATCGCCATACTTTGATAAAATCACCACCCGCTACCATTACAACCTGATTCTCATTTTCATCGAGCTACTGGCGTTAAAGAAAGCGTTGTGTGGGAGGAAACCCACAAATTTTCATTTTCTTAAAAAGTTAATTTTAATTTTAGTTAATAAAAATCCAACTTGTGTGTGTTTTCTTTTCAGGGCCACTGCATTTTACTTAGCCAAATTTTATCCACTAATATTATTTCAGGATGCAGAAAGTTGATGAAATGAAGATCATTTTAAAAAATGATAACCAAAGGAAGTACTTTGATATCCTAGTTGAGAGAATCATCTCACCTACCCAATACCCAAAATTTCCTTCCTTAATATATCGAGGACTTATTGACAGTGTCTGTTTTACGTTTACCCATATGAGTTGGGATAGATTTTCAGTTGCAAAACACCCAACCTATATAAACCTCACACTGAAATTCTTAATTTAATTTCGTTTCCAGCCCCATGTTATACAAGGACAAGATAGAGGCTTAAATCACCTTTTCTTATAAATCTATTCATTAAGGAGAGCTCGTGTCCGTCAAGGCCCCCGTTTGTGACTACACATGAGGTTCTATCATTCCTATTTCACCTTACATCAAAACATTAAGGATAATGTTTGGTTTAGGTGTGGGAGAGGAACTTTACTTGCTTCCTAGTTATATTTCCTTCTTTCTAGTTAGATTTATTTCCTTCTAGTATTTCTTTTATTTTACTTTGTTTTTTATCGAGTCATTTCATGTAGTGTCGAGTCTTTATGCGTAGTTTTTGGTTGTTTATTGAATGATTCCTCTTCTTGAGCTATACAATTTTTTTTTTACAAAATGAAACAATGTTTGTTTTGAATTTATGGGCCATTACCCAAGTTTATGACAAGTTATAAATACTTGGGAAATGTCCTAAAATATCGGTATCGTCACAGCACAGTGAGTCTCTTAATTATAAGGATCAATCTGAATACTTGTTATGCCTTAGCTTCAAAATCTCACCCTAAAAATTAGTCCTTAAGTAGTTTATTTTAGAAGTCAGCTCCGAATTAAGCGTGGTCTACATAGGGAAGCCAATGAATATAAGTGAATGATCCTAATTTTTATGCTTTAATTGAAAATAGGGAATGCAACTTCTAAGTTAAGAGATCTCACTGGTTCACTTAATTCAACGGTTGTGGAACCTACAAAAATATAATAACTTACCCATTTTTAGTTGGTTCAGAGGTTTCTGGTGCTGAACTTGGTAGGGCGGATTACAGTCTGATCCCCCGTAGCTGCAATAGGGAAAATAAAGGGGTCACACCAAATATTGTACCAGATCCCCGCACAAAGGATCAGAGTTACTAACCGACCGCCTTACTATGAGCATGTATGGATAACAAGCTTAATGTGATTGCGCCTGAATTAAAAAGGATGAAAAATAGGATGATTAAGTTAGGCTTAAGCATAATAACATGATACATATTGGTTTGTATAAGGAGGAGACTTATGCCCATGAAAAGCGGAATGTGTCATCACAATGCCATTGTTTATGTGAATTAGTACATGTCGACATAACCTTGTTCTTAAAAGTCTTTGTTCCCATAGTAGCTATTGAATATCAATGTTTACTTTCATTTTGCTTGACGGCAAGCAATGATTTAAGTGTGGGAGAGTTTGATGACACAAAATCACACTATATATTTGACTCAATTTAGGTATGTTTATTGTCATTTTGTTTTATATTTCCACAATTATGTTAGTATTTTGACTATGTTTTAGATAAATGACCATTTGGGAGTCGTACGCGAAGAAACAAAGCAAAATAGACGAAAAACAAAAGAAATAAAGTAGTTTTCACTCAAGGCGACCACCATGGCATTCACCATAGAGGTGTCCATCAGTCGTCCATGTTCTAACGGACAAAAGACCAAGTCCTTTCCACTTAAGGAGCGTGTCGTTCACCATGGAGGGTGTGGTAGTCACCACATGTTACGAAGAGCAGGCAGTTGGAAAATGGGCTTTCTTGATCAAAAACTCACTCCATTCTCTCCTAAATTTTCTCCATGCATTTTGAAGCCTCCTTTGTGATTTAAGGTTTTTTGGAATCCTATAAATACCACCATTTCACCATTTTGTAAATCATTCAAGCTTAGTTACAAACTTAAGCCATATACTATCTATTTTGTAAGTGATTAACTCTTCACGTTGGAGAGTTGTCGTATCGTTGATCGAGTATGTAATCGAGTTTGGAGCAACCTTTGTTTTAAGCATTAATCTTGTTGTCATCTATTTTCCGCATTCAAGTTTCAGCAACTTACTTCTTGTACCAGATTAAAGTCTCTTCGGAGCAAGTTTTTATTTAATCGCATTTACATTTATTTTACCGTATTTTTACTTTATGGCATGATCTTCCTCTACCTTTCTTTTAATCACACGTTTAAAGTATTTATGTCAATTATGTTTTCTTCAAAATCAAACCAACCACTTTAGTTTATGTCATAGTCATGTCTAGCTAAATTTATAGTTTTGGAATGTGAAGACCGTCGACTCGATTGTACTTTAAATGGTTGTTCTTTGAGAAATTCTATTGGGTTTGTTATGGTTTTAATAAGAACTTTTCTAAACTTGATTTTGTCGGTTACTACGAAAGTAGAACCATTTATATGTCAGGTAATATCGAAAATCGTCTGGTACCAAAGATTAAAGTTTCTTAGTAATTAATTGATAAAAACCATGAAAGCACTTTATCAATTAATTATGAAGTATAAATTTCTAGAAAGTTATTTTAAAACTATTTATGAAAATGCACGTTTATAGGTATAAGATCCGGTTACTTGAGCGAAATCCTGGAACCCTTTTAAGTAAAAATTTCCAATCAATATCACTTTTCAACTGAGTAAATAGTCTAATTACTTAAAATAGGTTTTATTTCTTTAACACAATAAGCGCCTACCACCATGACAGTAGATGGTATAATTTATAGAGCAAAGTCTGGTTCTCAATATGCGAAAGTGACAATTTCTGCTCCATTAGTTAATTTCAAAGTAGAAAATATTGACACATAGATATTCGATTTATGAATAACAAGGGTATCAATGAATTGATGAGATCCATATTCCAACATTGATTTTCTGATATTAATTCAAGTATTTTATTTAAATTATTTTCACAACTCCAACCTTTATTTTATTAGCCTTAGATAAACACTGTAATGATAGAAAAAAAAACTTGACTATTAGGTCTTTGTGGGTTTGATACTCTATGTATTATTCTGATAAATTCGTACACTTGTGAAACACTAACCATGACTATGTATAAGGCCTTTAACTAACATAACATTTGAGATGATAATAGTTAAGGGATTACCTATACTACATTTCTTGAGTATTGTAACTTTGGTGTGATCATCGTGAGATAATAAAACCTTTCTTCTTCACCATAAAGTCGGAGAAAAGAGATATGTCTCCTGTCATGTGTATTGAACATCCATTATCAAGAATCCATTTTTCCATCATAGGGTCAAGACACTAAACCTGCAAAATCAAACAAAAGTGGTAGGTGTAAGGGCAAGTTACCTCTACTCTTGTTTTAATGATGTCAAAATAATCTTCGCATCTTGCATTTGTGCTCCTAATATTGGTTGGTTCTTTGGTGAATTTTCATTTGGGAAAGGATGGCATGAAACTACTTGAATTAAATAAATTTGGCCACTTCATCTACTTTCGTCGACTCACACAATTGATGGGTCGACTCATGGTTTGATCAAGGTCAATGCACCTCGCTAAGGACTGCTCGCGTCGAACCTTCCGGTCTACTCACATTGGGAGAAAAATATTTTCTATTTGTGTCGACTCAGGCCCTATTATGGTCGATGCACCTCTTTTCCAAAGGTCATCCCAAAACGCTCGGGATAGCTCGCGTCGAGTGGGTCTTCTGCATGGGTCGACTGCTCGCTGTTTTCAACCAATCTTCTGCTATGTTTTTAGTCTTGACTATTTGGTAACATATAAATATTTATTGGCTTTCATTATTTTGGGTTAACAAGAAAAAGTGAAACATATACACACAACTTCTCATCATCTTCCTCCTCTCATTGCATTCATCAACAATTACACATAACAATTATTGTTGATTAAAGTGCAGAGTTGTGGTGATAACGTTCAAATAGAAAACTGAAATTCATATTTGGGTTGAGAATTGAGTGGGTTTTTTATTGAATAAAAGAGTTAGGGTTTTGTCCTCTAAGATCTATGTTGGTGTGGGGGTTTTTGCACAAGTCTTTGATTCATTGAATTCATTTGAGTGAAAGGGTTGATAAACAGTGGGTTTGCTCAATCAAGTAGCGGTAACTGGAGGATCGTGAAGAAATATTTGGGTTCAAATGTCTTGCGATTGAAATTAGCTGAGTGGGTGATTTGTAGAACAAGGAGTTCATGCAATCAAGTAGCAGTAACCGAAGGTTTGTTTGAAGAGTTTGGCATACTTGGTTTAGTTTGAACCAAGGGGAGAGAAGGAAATAGTTTCATCATCAACAATTTGTTTGTATGTAGTGAAGACTATTGCTTCTCTTGTAACACTTTGCAACTTAATATCATATATCTCAATTCTAGATTTTTGAATTGGGGGCATACGTAGCCTACGCGAGGACGACAAGAGGAACTGCCTTAACAAATCATTTGTTGTATCTCTTTCCCTATCCTTTTATTTTTGTTTGTCATAACTTGTGTGATATCGATTGATCAATTCATTTTACCGTGATTGTAGAGAGTCAAACTTTGTTTACAATTGTCATAGCAATCACTTTGATTGTTATCAAGGAAAATTCATCACTACAATTAAGTAAAGTTGAACGTGTTGTGTTTTTACACACCAAGGGTTTGATAAATTGACTAACACCCAAATTAGTGATATTGTCAAGTTTTATCTTAAACAATTCATTGGAAGTAGTAAGTACTCATTGATATTATTTAAGTGATTGATTTGTAAGTAATCTTATCGATTCATTTCTAATTTCAAGAAATTCATTTGATTTCGCATATCCGATCTTTTCAATAACAAATCCTTTAGATGATTTTGATTCGGAAAGCTTTCGTACCATTTCAAAACAAATTTTAAAAGCTCAATTTTTTAAATAAAGGATCTACTCAACTCCCCCCTTCTATACCCGTCTCATCATCTAATAGTAGGTACCCAATTCTCATTGGATCCTTGAGAGTGAGTGAAAGAATTGTTGTATTTGGGCAACCACTGGATATTGCCTTTAGGAACTAGAAAGAACCTAAATTTAAATTTTTCAAAAGTGTGGCCTTTCTTGCAACAATCGTGACAAAACAACCTAAGATGAGATTCACTTTTGCCATTTGAGTCCTTCTTAATTAAATTGTACTTTTTAAGAGGATTTTCAACCTTTGAAGAATTAATAGAAAAAGTATCACGAGTTTTTAATTAGGGATGTAAATGAATAGTCATGGGGATAGATAGTATGATATTCGTGCCCACCCTATTGGATAAATATGATATCCATATCTGGCCCATATCCATGCGGATATCCGCTAAACAAATAATCTGTGGGTTTTTAGATATCCATGGATAACATTTTTTTCTAATTTATTTTTGAAAAAAAATATTTTCAACTTCTTTTAAATACCCAATATTATTTTTATGGAATGTTAATGATTTTCTTCAAAGAAAACTTAAAAAAGAAACAAGTTTTTCAGAAGATGAAAAGACATAGTATAATAACTTAATATTTAAGTAATTCTTACAATTTATTAAGGGATACGGATATCCACAGTCATGATATCATTAAAATTGTATCCATATCCATTACTAAATAGATATTTAAATATTCATTTATTTTATCTGTGGATATATATTAATCTATGTTCCCTGTATCCATAACGGATTTTATCCGCAAATATTCACGGATACAATTTTTTTGGCCATTCCTAGTTGTAATGCCTTATCCCCTTTGGTTTCAAGAGTACTCACTTCTTGTTGCCAAATTTGACAAGTTTCACAACGGAACTGACAAGGTTCCTCATCCTCCTACTTATGATTTTGACTATCCATAATAGATCGCTTTAATTCTTCTAATTGATTATTGGTTTCTTCAACCTTTGCTTCCAAATATGTAGAAAAAAATTCATTGGAAGCTGATTTCTTATAAGCATTTGAAGCCTCTTTTTGTAGATATTGAAAATCATTTTTAAATTCCAGGAAAGACAACTTATCAACGTTTGAGTATTTATTACGACTTACATTCTTTTTCTTGTTTGACGTTGATTGGCCATGAAACAATAGTTTTCCTCTTCATCACTATCACTTGAGCTTTCATTGCTTGAGACATCACTATTGCTATCCCAGGCAACATAGGCTTGTCTAGAATTCCTAGAGTTGTTTCGTTGGCCCTTTACTTTCTTATTAGTAAGAGATGGACAATTCGGTCTATAATGACTCGAATTTCCACATTTGTAGCATATACCCTCTGCCTTATCTCTTTTTGTCTTCATCTTTGGAGGAAGTGGATTGTCTTCTAATTTCACAAGATTATTGTCGGAGTGTTTGACACCATTATTTTGAATGTATAAATTGTATCTCCTCATAAACAATCCCATTTGTTCATCACCTGTATCTTCTTCATCACATGAATCACTATCATTAGTGTGCTCATCCTTTTAAGACTTTGAACTTGAAGCCCTTGAGCTTTAGACTTCAACCCTTCCTTCTTATTAGTGTCTTTATCCTTTTTTCTTCTTTTTCTCAAGCTTATTTTCATGTTTATCCAAGCAATTGAGTTCTTGCTTGTGTTCTTCTAACTTTCTAAACAAGGCAGTGAAATCAAGTGTTGCAAGATTGTTGGCTTCCTTGATCACAGTACCTTTGGTTGCCAATTCCTAGTAAGATATCACAAAACCTTGTTAGTAGCAATAACATTGGAAATAAGATTACCTAGAAAATTTAAATGATTAATAAGATGAGAGAATCTCTTTTGCATTTGAGCAATGGTTTCACCATGCTTCATACGAAAGAGTCCAAACTCTTGATTAAGTGTATTAATTATAGATTGTTTGACCTCAGTAGTTCCCTCATAGGTAACTTGTAGAGTATCCCACATAGCTTTAGCGGTCTCACAATGGGAAATGCGATAAAACTCATTAACACGAAAAGAATATATGATAATGTTTTTCCCTTTCCAATCATATGGCCACTTCTTATTATCATCCTCATTCCATAAGTTTTCCGGCTTTGGTACGGTATCACCATCAAAAATATATGTCAACGGTGTTGTAACATTTTGAATGGCTTCCCACACACCTTTGTCACATGAGTTGACATGAATTTGCATACAAGCTTTCCAATAACTATAGTTTTCTCCCATAAAAATTGGGACTCTTTTATAATCCCGTTTAGGTTCGTATGCCATTTTCTAATAAGTTTCGAAGCCAGAATGAACCGGGCCTTGATGCCACTTGTTAAACGACAATGTCTTATCTGGAGGGGGGGGGGGGGGGGGGGTGAATAGATCACCAAGACAAAAAAATCCAGATACAAATTCTGGTTTTGAAATTTATTTGAAAAGAGTGTGCGCAAAAGGTTTTCAAAAGTATCGTCTATATGAACCAAGTTATTGGATGTCATATATACAAATATAAATAAAAGTATGGAATGAACACAATAATATGGAATTTATATACTTCAATCAAGTAATGTGTTATTAATCATTTATAGAAAATTACTTGTATTACTATTTCCAATAGCAATTATCAAAAGAACAAACAAAACAATTTGTCGAACACTTGGTGTGCAACCAAATTTTTAGAATTTTCCTTTTGAGTTGTTTTGATACAAAATCACTTATAATTAAAAGTGATTATAAGCAAATCAACACTTAGTTCAAAACAAAAATAGCCACAGAAAAATTCTTACAATTCGATGATTACTCAATGCTATTTGACAAATTGATTAATGAAAATTAAAGCTAGTAAAAATGATAAGAAAAGGAACACGAGGATTTGTCTACACAGTTTCACACTTTTGTTCACGCGAGTGGGTACGTCTGCACCCAATTCCAATTTAGAATTAGGATAATTCTTACTATGCAAAAGTTGATACAGGATAAGTGTTCCAAGAGCAGACCTACAAACCCTAACCATTTATTGTTGATTCAACCCCGTCTCTTATTTTGATCTTGAGAAATACCAAGACATAATATTTACCAATTGATTATCCGGATCTTGCTACTCCTTTCTGTACTTTATTCCTAAAGCTTCCGCGCACCATCAATTTCACCTATTGTAACACAAGACTTCAATTTGACCCGTCGTTGTCACGTTACTTCATTTGCGTTCTTTATATCCAAAGGGTACTTTGCGTTCTTTATCTCCAAAGGATTTCATAGGCTACAATCCTCTCTTGAACGTCTTACATGAAAACCCTCAAATCAACAATGATCTTGGAGGATAAACCTGTAGTTTTTATCATTTTTGGTTTATTTTACTAATTTCTTTTATATTTAAAAATATTTTCTGACTTTAAAAAATTACCAAAAAATTTATAAAACTATTTGAGTCCATTTCTGATTTTTCTATGGTCTTACTTTTTATTTCTTGATTAACATCATTGGATCCATGGTGTTAAGTTTAACTCCACAAAAATGGATGAATGATTTTAATAATAGTTTGATTAAATTCTAATTCAAATGTGGTTTGTATATTCTTCCCCACCCCTCTCCATCTCATCCCTTTCTTATTGCACTAAGTGTTATTGGAGCATGATCTCTATATCATGTCTCAAAACAAATGGTGCAAAGATTGCAATTGACCGGCCTCATAATAGGTGCGACTTCTACATAAGTCCACTTACGATTGCTTAACATAGCGCTAAATTTTGTCCTGATTCGAATAAATGATCATTCGTGGCCCAAACATATGTTTACAAGCCCAAGTATGTTAATTTGATCCCTTTGATCCAATAACCTTGAGATTCATTGTTTTGAGGCTTTGGTTCAAACAATCCTCTAATGGATCTACAACATTTTGGGTCAACGCGGATCACTTAAACATCGTTGATCATTAAATGGTACTTTTGAGGATCCCAAATGGATGATGATATACTTGAAAAAAAGAAAATGCAACTTGTTGTGTGGAGGCTTTGGTTATACCAATCGTCTAATGAGTTCCAAATGCAAGTTTCAAGATGATCATCTAACTAACCACTAATCACTAATAATTGATTTTACCCTTTGTTGTTACTTTATGCCCTTTTATTATTTTTATGCTTTATGCACCATTTACTTTAAGCATTACATTTCATGCTATCTTCATCTTTGCTCACTTGAGCCTTTTCTTTTTTCTTCTAAGACACCTAATAATCAACATAAACCATAAAAACTTTAATGATACTTGGACTATTTAGTTACTATCCTTGGCATTATGGAGTATGGGATTTCTTGGACTTTGGATTAGAAACCTTGGCCTATTTTGGAGACTTTGTAACTTTAATTGATATTTTGTCTGGAGTTCTTGAGGTTTACCTCAATACATTGGGTTGTTTGTTTGTTTTGTGTGCGGGTTATTGTGATTACATTCTTTGTTTGTAATATGGAATTCACCCGTATACAACCGTTACTCTGCCCAATTTTTGTGAAGACTTAATACACTTGAAGTTTGGTTCTTTCAAGAGGTCTAATATCTTTGCTTGCTTGGTTTCAATCCAAATAATGGGAATTCTATCTTGGCTCATAATGTCAAGTATTGGCTTATTTTTGGTTAGATGGTTCCTATCCCTAGCTTTTACCTTATGCTTTAGGATAGTCTCTTCTTCTCCTCCCATCTTCTTTAATTTCAAAAATCTTCTTCTTCCTTTTGAAAACTCCTCTTGTTTTGAAACTTGAACCACTTTCATAATAAACTTGGAGTTAGGTCCATGCATTTTCAAAAACATTTTCATCAATAAATTTCAATCAACTTATTAATATTTTGACATCATTTTTTTTGTGAGAAGACTAAAAGTCAACCAATCTCATTTCAAATCATTTTTTCCAGTTTAGCTCTCTTATTTTAAAACCTTTCTCAAAATATTAGACTCTTGTCAATCCATGTAGTGATGCAAACAACTATACTTCTACAATATGTAGTGAAGAGAGATATTTTCCACTTGAGTGTTGAGTGAGGCATTGTTGATTTTAAAACCCAAGCCATATCCTCCACTTTGAGATGATGCAAATTCTCCTTTCTCATGATTGTGGGTAGTAGGTATGTTTTCCACACGGACAATGACGATGATGTTTTATCTCATAAAAATTAACCAACACACTTACATTTTAAAATTTCTAAAGAGGAACTACGTGTACCCTGATCCCCTATTGCACAAAAAGGTGGTACGTAGGCACTAAAGGTTTGCAACCGCGGAGGGTGCAAAAACCATAAAAAATATTTCTTTTCTCACCTCCACCATCCATTTTTTACAAAACATTTCATAGCTAAAATATACAGATTTTACAAAGAGGTTCCTGCGGAGTACCGTAGATGTTTAGTGTGTTAATACCTTCCCTTTACATAACCAACCCCCTTACCTTGAATCTTTCCCCCTCTTTTTGGGTTATTCTCTCTTTTCCCATTCTTTAGAAACAATAAAGCACAGTGGCGATTTTATTTTGATTTGTACAAGTCTAGTCAATCCCATGGCTTAGTCTTAAACATTTCTACTACTACAGAAAAATGGCGACTTGACTGGGGAAAGATTAACCTCTTGTTGGTCCATCCCTAAGTGGGTTAAGCCTATATTTGTTTATATCTGTATATGTGTTATCATTGTTTATGTGATATATGTTGTATATATGTTTGTATAGATTTTCTTGGTTTTCAGGGTGCTTGGTGATTACTTATAAGTCCTATACCTGGACTTGGGCAAACTTTAAGATAGGACGAGCGGTATAGTCATGTTAACTTTGAGGGAGTAATCCCAAAAAAGGAGGCATGAGATCCCCCACTCAGTGGAGGCCCCTTTGACTGTAGTGTCATTTACCGAGTAATCCGGAAATAGTTGTCACGCAATACTACGCTCGGACGAGTTTTTCTTGAGAATATTACTAATTATCGAGTTAATCGGGAAGTTGGCAATATCTGAAGGAAGGATGTAGACTTTTGGAACCTCTAGAACCTTGTTTGGCAAGTGATAACTTTTAGACCAACACCTTATGGGTAGTCACTTCGACCTCATGCTCGTGACGTTGAACCTATGAACCCTATATGTGTGATCTTGTGTGTGATTGTTGCATCATGCATCCATGCACTCATAAGCATCTTTTGAAGAAATCTTATTTCAAGGGATTTAAAAGTTGACCATTTGTGAATATCTCAGGTACTTTTTAACCATGGATTCTGGAAAGAGAAAGACCGGGAAGTATAGTTTCAAGGATCCCAAGATAGATTAGTTGATTAGTCTAATTCCCGAGATTGAGTGTTCTACATATTTTCAGAAGAAGTATGGATCCATCATTCCTCTCATGAAGCTGAAGATGAAGGAGGATATTCTCTCGACCTTGGTCCAGTTCTATGATCCGATGTATCATTGCTTTACTTTTCCCGACTATCAGTTGATGCCTACACTAGAGGAGTATTCTTATCTATTGGATTTACCTGTTACCGATCGTGTTCCTTTTACTAGCTTGGAGGATGAGCCAAAATCACATGAGATTGCTGCTTTGATCCATCTGGGGAAGTCTGAGGTTGAAGCCCATATGACTACTAAAGGAGGGATTAGAGGATTACCATCTCAGTTCTTATTGGAGAAAGCTCTTTACTTTTCCAAGATGAATAGTATAGTCGCTTTTGAGGCCATCTTTGCTCTACTTGCTTACGGGTTGTTCTTATTTTCCAATGTGGACAAGTTTGATGATATTAATGCTATCAGGATCTTCATGATCGGAAACCCATTTGCTACGTTGTTGGGTTATGCTTATTACTCTATTCATCTTCGAAATTCTTACCATGGGGGATGATTATCTGTTGCACGCCCCTGTTGTACCGGTGGTTTTTCTCTCATATGCCTCAGTCTGATGCTTTTTGGGATGTCAAGAAGGAACCCGTTTGGCTCCTAAGATTATGGCACTTACTCACTCGGATATTGATTGGTATCATCGAGCTTACCAGCATATTGAGATTATTGACAGTTGTGGTAGTTTTCCCAATGTACCTCTTCTTGGTATAAAGGGAGGAATTAACTATAACCTTGTTCTTGCACGACAACAGCTCGGTTATCCGATGATGGATAAACCAAATAGTATTCATTTGAGTAGTTTCTTTATGAAGGAGGGAGAAGACCATATGGAAGCTAGGGAGCAGATTTCAAAGGACTTGTGTCACATCCATAAGAAGAGTAGGAAGGATTTACAACCTAGGGGTGTTGTTTCTTTGGAGCCATATCTTCAGTGGGTCCAAACAAGAGCTATTCAGTTGAAGATGCCGTATTCCCAGGAAACACCTATGGCTGATTTGTTTGTGAAGACCACTTCTCCCTTATTGGATGATCTAGAAGAGCTACAACTTACTTTAGTCAGGATGCAACAGGAAAAGGATGCTTGGAAGAACAAGTGCCAAACTTTAGAGATTTCTTATAGAGAATATTTGAAGGAGAAAGATGACTTGATTGAGATTCTTGAGAGACGGGCTGTAGAGACCATGGAGAGGCAAGGGGATTTATTTTTCTCCTAACCCTCAATAAGATGCCATTTGCTCACTCCCTGATTCAGGTGATTGGAAGGAGGTTGCCACCAGATATGCGGAAGAAAACCAGAGGTTGAAGGCTCAAATTGTCAGGCTCACAGGGAAGTGCCAGCGTATAGAGTGATCTCCATCAGCTTTACTTCTCAGGGTTTTAGATTTTATTTTCATCTTGTACTTGGGATCATTGAAACTTGTAATCTATTTTGGAGTTGTTATAATAAAAAAATTTAGTATTTTAAATGCGTTATTACTTTGATATTTGCAATATGTCCATAAATTTTAAATCCCTTGAAATATTATATACTAAAATAAAATCATGTGCATTGCATATCATGCATCATATTACACATATTTGTTTCATTTGTTATGCATATCTAGGTGTCTTACCAAGCTTTTTTACTTCATTCAGCAAGTTGACTCATCACTACAACACTCGAGCTAATTTCAGAAAGAAGATGGACAACTTAGAACAAGAGAATCGCGAGCTGCGCGAGGAGGTTTCTGCTTTGAAGGTCGGCATGGACAATCTTACTTCTCTAATGGAATCTCTGGTGGCCGCTCAAAATCAGCCACCGAGTGTTCAACCTCAGCCAATAAGGGTTACTACTGAAGCTCCGGCTGTTCTGGTATCTCCTACTCCAGTTGTTGTTCAAAATTGCATGCCTCAAGGTTACCCTTGGGGAATGCCAGATAATTTTACGCCTGAGAGTTTCAACCTTGGTCCTCAAGATACTCCAATTGTTCATACTATTGTTACTCCGACACCTCCTGTGGTGCATGCTGCTCCTGCTGCACCTCCTTCGGTAAATATGGTTTCGTTTGTTAACGATGATGTGTGTCGTCCTTTCCCTCCACCAAGTGAAGACTTCGGTCTTTATGACAGAATGGATTATTTTCAAGAGCAATTCATCAAGATGAAGAGGGATATGAAGGCCCTCAGGGGAAAAGAGTTATTCGAGAAGAATGTGAATGAGTTATGCTTGGTCCCGAATGTTAAGATACCTGCTGATGAAGAATGTGAATGAGTTATGCTTGGTCCTTGAGAAGTACAAGAGAAACACTTGCCCTCGTGATCAATTGGTGATGTATGTAAGGAGAATGTCTACCCATACTGATGATCAGTGTCTGCTGATTCACTTTTTTCAGGACAGTTTGATCGGTGCTGCGCTGAAGTGGTATATGAGTTTGGAAAGTGTTAACATCCATACTTTCAATGATTTGGGAGAAGCGTTCATCAAACAATACAAGTACAATGTGGACATGGTGCCTGACCGTGATCAACTCAGGGCCATGGTTTAGAAAGACAGGGAATCATTCAAAGATTATGCACAGAGAGGGCGTGACGTAGCTGCCCAAGTGATTCCTCCCATGGAAGATAAGGAGATGACTAAGATTTTAAAACTCTGGGTGCTTTCTACTATGAGAGGATGGTAGCAAGTGCACCAAGTGACTTTACTGAAATCGTAGGAATGGGTATCTGCTTAGAATAAGCTGTAAGAGAGGGCCATTTAACGAGAAGTGAAGGGTCTAGAGGTGTGAAGAATCCATCTAATGGGTTTACAAGAATAAGGAAGGGTATGCAAATGATGTTATGCAAGAGATAAGGGTTAATACCTCTAGAAGGAATTATCAGCGTCATCAGCAAGTCGCCTCAGTTACTCCAGTTATGGGTACAGCTCCAACTACCGTTGCTTATCAAAGACCGTCCCAGCAGGGGAATCAAGGGTATAATTAGAGATGGGAGAGTTATGACCCTATTCCTATGAGCTATACAGAGTTACTACCAACATTGATTCAGAGAAAGTTGGTTCAGACCCGACCACCTCCCGTTGTACCATCACCATTGCCTTGGTATTACAAGGCAGACCAAACATGTGATTTTTATCAAGGAGCACCAGGGAATAATGTTGAGAATTGTTATCCTTTGAAGACCGAGGTGTATAAATGGGTTAAGTCTGGTATTATATCTTTCAAGGATGTGGGCCCTAATGTGAAAGACAATCCTCTACCCAAGCATGGAGGAGTAAATTCTGTGAATATGGTGGCTGGTTGTCCAGGCGACTTCCGGATTTTTGATATTAATCTGGTTAGAGGAGATTTGGTGAAAATGCATGCAAACCTCTATGAATTTAGCTACTATACGCATGACCATTCTGGTTGTGCTATTTGCAGTATAGACATACAGGGTTGCGATAAGATAAAGGCTGATTTACAGGAGATGATGGATGAAGGCTTCATCCACATAATCATGCCTAGGGAAGAGTATGAAGAGGAGGTGAATATGGTTTCTGGATGTCCTGGAGAATTCATAATTTTTGATGTAGAGTATATGAATGAGGACCTTGTGCAATTGCATGCTGCTTTCTGCCATATGGCTGGTCAGGTAGAACACCAGTATTGGTCTTGCCGAATTTGCTGTCGGGACTCTCGAGGATGTTCAATCGTGAAGAAAGGTGTTCAGTTATTGTTAGATAATGGAACTATCAAGGTTACAGGTCAAAGGGATAATTACCATGAAGTTGATTTGATTTAGGTTTGCTTGACTGAAGAAGAGTCAGATGAAGAGTATGCCTCTGCAGATAAGTATTTCTCCTCAGATGAGGATTTGTTTTTAGAAATGACTCAATAATGACTGATTGTGTTGAAGGGGTAAACGTCATTGTACCTTGTTTTGGGGCACCCGCCCACCTTGAAGTTGAATATTATAGAAAGCCAGTTGTTACCCCATTGGTGATTAGTTTGTCGGGTCCTATCCCCTACAAGTGAGATAAGACTGTGCCCTACAAATACAACACTACAGTCTTAAAGGATGGAGTGGAAGTTCCCATCCAGCCAATGCCAGATGTTGGAAATATTGTTGAAAATAGCAGGATGACCCGCAACGGTCGTGTGTTTTCACCAGTTGTTCGAGGAGATGTTAGTGTTGGAAAGAAAATTGCTGAGAATGTTGAACCCAAGAAGGCTACGGGTGAGACTAGTGGGGCTACCTTAGAGAAAGAAGTGGATGATATTTTAAAGATAATCAAGATGAGCGACTATAGAATTGTAGATCATCTACTGCAGACTCCTTCAAAAATATCTATCTTTGCTTTATTGATTAACTCATCTTCTCACAAAGAATCCTTGATGAGGGTAATGGACCAAGCTTTTTTGGAGAGTGATATGCCAATAGACCAATTCAGTAGCGTAATAGGGAACATTACGTCATGTAATAACTTGAGTTTCTGCGATGATGAATTTCTAGATGAAGGAACGAATCACAACCTGGCCCTCCACATCTCCATGAATTGCAAGAATGATTCACTATCCAATGTGCTGATTGATAATGGATCCGCTTTGAACGTTATACCGAGGATCACTCTTATGAAGTTGAAATATCAAGGAACGCATATGTGCCCGAGTGGCATCATTGTGAAAGCATTTGATGGATCAAGGAAATCTGTTATTGGTGAAGTGGACTTGCCTATTCATATAGGACCACATTTGTTTCAGATAACTTTTCAGGTCATGGACATTGTTCCCGCTTATAGCTGTTTGTTGGGACGACCGTGGATTCATAAGGAAAGGGCTGTCACTTCAACTTTACACCTGAAACTGAAATTTGTACGTGAAGGGAAAGTAGTAATCATAAATGGGGAACAAGCATTATTGATATCTCATTTGTCCTCTTTCAGCATTGTGGAGGCGGATGAAGCTGCTGTTGGAATCCAGTTCCAAGCCTTATCCATTGACAACATAAGAGGAAATGAGAATTCCATGGTTTCGTTTAAGGATGCACAATAAGTTATGCGAAAGGGTCATAGAGAGGTATAAGGAAAGATTTTGGATCCACTTGTAAACAAGAACAGAGCCGACTTGAGGTTCTCTTTGAAGAACGACAAATGTAAGAACATGAAGTCGAAGTCTATTGCAAGCAAGTATTAAGACATCTTCCGTATCGGGGGTTATCTTCATCCAACTATTTCCGGGATTAATGCCATTGTGGAAGATGGAACAGAGCAGGAAATGCCGAATTATGTGACGCACGGAGTTAGGGTTTAGAATTGGATCACCATTGATGTTCCCTCTTGCATACATGTTTCAAAGTAACTTTTTTTGTTAATCTTTTTGAAAAGATTTCACTCTGCCCAAGGTGGAAGTATTAATGTTGTAGGTCTTATCTATTTGCTGTGACTTTTAAAATCAATAATAAAAGTTGTCTTCGTTTCCCAAATTATGTCTTTATTTTCTTCTTTTTCTTGGAAAATGGTAATCAGAAAAAACCCTTTAAAATAAATAATAACTGAAATTCAATCTACATGATCACTTGTTATATGTGTCAGTTTCTAAAAGCAATCATAAATCGTATGTGTAGATTAATTAAAAAAACCGTTGAATACAATAACCCTGCACCCTCTCCCAACTTTAAATGTCATGTGTATGGGACCGAAGAAGAAGACTATGATGAGATTCCAGAAGATGTCTCACGGTTGCTTGAGCACGAGGAAAATACCACTCAGCCATATAAAGAGCCATTGGAAATGATCAATTTGGGTTTAGAAGAAGATCCGAAAGAAGTCAAGATTGGAGCATCACTGCATCCTGAAGTGAAGAGCAGGTTGATTAAGTTGTTGAAAGAGTATGTGGATATTTTTGCTTGGTCTTACCAAGATATGCCTGGTCTAGATACATATATTGTGGAGCACTGTTTACCGTTGAAACCAGAGTGTCCGCGAATCAAACAGAAGTTGAGAAGAACTCACCCAGATATGGAAGTAAAGATTAAATAGGAGGTTCTAAAGCAGATTAATGCTGGTTTTCTTGTGACGTCAGTGTATCCTCAATGGATTGCCAATATTGTCCCAGTACCAAAAAAATACGGAAAATTCTGCATGTGCATAGATTACAGAGATCTAAATAAAGCTAGTCCAAAATATGATTGTCCATTGCCACACATTGATATGTTAGTGGATAGCACAACAAAATTCAAAGTTTTCTCGTTCATGGACGAATTTTCCAGTTATAATTAAATAAGAATGGCTCCGGAGGATATGGAAAAAAACAAAGTTTATCACACCCTAGGGAACATTCTGTTATAGAGTGATGCCCTTCGAGTTGAAGAACGCTGGTGGAACGTACCAGAGGGCTATGACAACCCTATTCCGTGATCTGATGCACAAGGAAATTGAGGTATATGTTGATGATATGATTCCTAAATCCCAGACTGAAGAAGGGCATGTAGAAGATTTTTTGAAGTTGTTTCAGTGTTTGAGGAAGTATCATCTCCGCCTGAATCCAAATAAATGCACCTTTGCTGTTCGATCAGGAAAATTGTTGGGTTTCATTATTAGCCAGAAAGGAATTGAAGTTGACCCTGAGAAAGTCAAAGAAATTCAAGAGATGCCAGCGCCAAGAACTGAAAAGCAAGTCAGAGGGTTCCTCGGGCGTTTGCATTATATTTCCAGATTCATTTCCCACATGACTGCAACATGTGAACCGATCATTAAGTTGTTAAAGAAAGGTCAAGGTTGGGTGTGGACAGATGACTTCCAAAGGGAATTTGAAAGTATTAAAGAATATTTTCTTGAACCTCCTATCTTGCTCCCTCCTGTCGAAGGAAGACCGTTGATTATGTATCTGACAGTGTTAGATAAATCCATGGGTTGTATTCTGGGACAACAAGATGAAACAGGGAACAAAGAGTATGCCATTTATTATCTCAGTAAAAAGTTTACTGATTGTGAGTCACGGTATTCCATGCTGGAAAAAACATGTTGTGCTCTAGCCTGGGCGGAGAAACGTTTGCAGTAGTATATGTTGAATCACACTACTTGGTTGATCTCCAAAATGGATCCAATCAAGTACATGTTTGAAAAGCCTGCTCTTACTGGGAGAATTTCTCGCTGGCAGATGTTTCTATCTGAATATGATATCAAATACCGCACTCAAAAAGCTATTAAAAGCAGTGTGTTGGCAGATTATCTTGCTCACCAACCAGTGGAGGATCATCAGTCTGTAAAGTATGAATTCCCCGATGAGGATGTGATGTTCCTGAAAGTGAAAGATTGTGATGAACCATTTCCCAAGGAAGGTCCTGACTCTGAATCTCGTTGGAGTATGATATTTGATGAAGTTGTGAATGCTTATAGTAAAGGAATTGGTGTTGTGATTGTCACTCCACATGGATCACACATTTCTTTTACTGCAAGGTTGACATTTGTTTATACTAATAATATGGTAGGATATGAGGCTTGCATCATGGGTCTCGAGGAAGCTATTGATCTCAGAATTAAAATTCTAGATGTGTATGATGATTCAACTTTAGTAATAAACCAGATTAAAGGAGAATGGGATACTCGACACCCCGACTTGATCCCTTACAAAGATTATGCTAGAAGGTTGTTTGTGACGCCTGTAATTTAATTAACTATTTAATTAAATTATTTTTGGAATATTTTTGAAGATGTGTTGTGACTAATTGGATTTAATTATTTTATTAAGTGGTGAAATAATATTAGAAGTATAATATTATTCGATGTGGGCTTGTTTTTAAGGAATAGAAGTAGTAGTGAGGGGGTGTATTAGTTTTGATCCCATTAAGGAATAAAGAGAATAATAGGTTATTTTATTTTGTTAGAAAGAATAGAGAAGAAGAAGCAGTAAGAAGAATAAGGGTTGGAAAGAAGAACATGAAGCTGTTGGAAAAGAGGAAAAACGGCAGAACGAGAATTCAACCGGAAGTTATGGAGCAACCTTCAATCCAAGGTAAGGGTGGGGTTCTGACTCTATAATTGGGTTCATGATAATTGGTTTATGGGATTAGATGTTAAAGTGTTGCTTTGTTCATGATTGAATTAAATGTATTTGTATGATGAGAATTGATGATTGAAAGGAGAATGGTGATGTCTCGATGCTGTTTAATTGATGTAGAATTATAGGATAACTGTAAGTGATGATTATCCATGATTAGATCAGGTTTTTAGGTCTTAAAGTATGGAACCCGTAGTGAAAACGCAGAAAATATCACAGAAAATATCCTTAGCAGAGCAGTATGTGTCGACCCCAAATGGTATGTGTCGATACATGAATGATGTTAGACTCAGGATGAGTCGACACAAAGAGGTCTTGCATCGATACATGAGGACTTTTAGACTCAGGATGAGTCGATACATAGGAGCATGTATCAATACATGCTGTATGGTAGACTCAGTATGACCGATACAAGGGAGTGATGCGTCGACTCATGTTGCGATTTCAGTGCAGTACGTGACGATCCAAGACGTTATGCATCGATCCATGTTGTCTGGTTTTTGGCAGAATCAGTTTGAGAATGCTGTAACTTGAGTTTTCGGACTCTGTTTGAGGTGTCGTTCGAAGCGTTGGATAGCTAACACGGTGAGCTTTATTCTTAAGGATTAAAATGAAGAATAGGAAGGATAACCCTAGTATCCAAATTAATATTTGAGTTATTTCCCACGGTAATCACTATGTTGGTTTTTGTGAAGAATGATGAGGATGAAATGATTATAGATTACTTTCTGGTTTGTAACAGTGGGATTAACGATAATAACGATGTAATATTACAGAATAGTAGTATGAAGAGATTTGGTGATTTAGAAGTAATCCTTAGTTGATTAACTAATCTTAGGCAATATATTCTATAGGCTTATGGCCAACATTGTGAAATTGATGAGTTACTGTCGTATTACTGTACGGCTGAGTTGTTGATGAGATGATGTTAATGAGAGTTTATTTTAAAGAATTATGATGTATAAATGATGTTTGATGATTTATGATGATAAATGATGCCGATGAATGATGTTGATGAAGAGATGTTGAGATGCTTTTGAGATGTAGGCCTTTGGCCAGTGATGGTATTGTATTGAGATGTTATCAATTATGATGTTGTCATTACATTCATGATTGTGTCGCATACATTGCATTTTGAGATGGAGCTTATGCTCATTGAGATGGCCTGTATTGGCGAATATTGAGATGAAGGCTTATGCCTTGTTGATGCCTCTATTAATTGGAAATTTTTGAGATGGGAGTTCTGCTCCAATGGTACCACATGCATTTGCATAGTATTGAGTCACATTATATGTTTGCATAGAGAAGTGTTATTGATGTTGTGAATGTGTATTATTATTGTGATTATTGTTGATTATGAGATGAGAAGTGGTGACGTTATGTGGTCTAATATAATATATTAATTATCATACGCTTTATTATATTATTAGATATCTCACCCCTTCTGTTTGAATGTTACCCTTATGTTGGTAACGTGCAGGTAATCGAGAGTGAAGGTTGTATATCTTCAGTAGTTCGAGTCGGTGTCATTGCTCTGATATGTAACACTCGGGGGGATGAACGCTTGTTGTTTTTGATTATTGATTATTCAGTTGTTGAACTTTAAGTTGATTGTTATTAAGTATGTGTTGTTTTGAAGTTGCTGCAATGATGATTAAAGATGTTATTATGAATTTCGCTGCTTAGATGTTTAATTTGTTGAATTAAGCGAGTAAATTATTATGTTGACGGTTCATCCGAAGTTTTAAAGTGTTATGTATCCACGATGAATGCAATGTGTTTTTAATGATGAATTCATGGCATCCTGATTCGTTTGCATGAATGATTTTGTAACTCTGATTTATTTATATAATTGTCGGGGTAGAATTGGGGTGTTACAAAGTTGGTATCAAAGAAAAAGGTTGGTCTGACCTTGTCGTCGAGTCGTAGTTGTCTAACAATCGAGTATTGTTAATTCGAGTTCTAACCGTTGTTTATGTGTAGTGATAAGTTGAGATGGCTGGAAGGAATGATGTTGCACTTGCTTCTGCTTTAGAATCAATGGCTCATGCGATGGAGAATCAGCCGAATACTAAGGGGAATGCTAGATCTCGTAGCTTGGCGACTTTCCAGAGAGAGAATCCGCCTACGTTCAAGGGAAAGTATGATCCTGACGGAGCATTGGATTGGTTGAAAGAGATTGAGAGAATCTTCCGTGTGATGGACTGCACTCCAGCGCAGAAGGTTTAGTATGGTACTCATATGCTAGCAGTCGAGGCTGATGACTGGTGGCTAGAGACTTATTAGAGATTGGAAGCTACAGGTGAGAATGTCACTTGGGCTGTATTCTGTAGGGAATTTCTGAGGAAGTACTTTCCTGAAGATGTTTGTGATAAGAAGGAAATTGAGTTCCTCGAGCTGAAGAAGGGGAATATGTCGGTTGTTGAGTATGCTGCCATGTTTTCTAAGTTGGCTAAGTTTTATCTGCACTATGGTGAGGCAGATGCCGAGTTTTCGAAGTGTATCAAGTTTGAGAACGGGTTGCGTCCGGAGATCAAGAAGGCAGTTGGATACCAGAAGATCTGTGTCTTTGCTGATCTCACTACAACATTTAGCCTCTCCAACAACAATTGAAAAGTGTTGCCAGAACTCTGAAAATCGTTGCCTAAACAAATATGGGACGTTTTCTAGGCGTTGCCAGAACTCTGAAAAGCGTTTCCAGAACTCTGAAACTCTGATAGATAGTTGTAGAATTTATGAAGAGGATAATAATGCTCATTACAATATTATTAGTGAGAAGAGGGGTAAGCACCAACTGAACCGTGGTAATCCTTATGATACCCCAGCTGGTAAAGGTAAACAGAAAGTTGCTCAGGGTCAGAGGACTAGTGGAGGAGATGCTCCTGCTGGTGTGGTTTGTTTTAAATGTGGGAAACCTGGGCATAAGAGTAATGTGTGTACTACTGAAGTAAAGAGGTGTTTCCGTTGTGGTAAGAACGGACATGTTGTATCTGAGTGCAAGCATAAGGATGTGATTTATTTCAACTATAGTGAAGAAGGGCACATTAGTAGTCAGTGTTAGAAACCAAAGAGGGCGCATACAAGTGGTAAAGTGTTCGCTTTGGTTGAGGATCAAACAACAGTTGAGGACAGACTTATCAGAGGTACATGTTTCATTAATAGTACTCCTTTAATTACTATTATTGATACCGGTTCTAATCATTGTTTTATTGCTGCTGATTGTGTTAAAAGATTGGGTCTTATGTTGTCTTCTATGAATGGAGAAATGGTCATCGATACTCCAGCCAAGGGGTTGGTGACTACATCTTTTGTGTGTTTGAAGTGTCCCTTGTCGATCTTCGACAGAGACTTTGCTTTTGATTTGGTTTGTTTACCGTTAAGAGGTTTGGATGTGATTTTGGGTATTAACTGGTTAGAGCATAACTATGTTCATATTAACTGTTATGACAAGTATGTGAGGTTTTCTACTCCTGAAGAAGAGGGAGATAGTCTGTTGTCTGCTAGACAGTTGAGGAAGTTGATGCAAGAGGAAGCACAAATGTTCTCGTTGATGGCATCGCTATCTGTAGAGACTCAAGATATATTTGAGGAATTGTAGGTGGGGTGTGAATTTCCTGAAGTTTTCCCTGATGAGATTCCTGATGTACCTCCGGAGAGGGTAGTTGAATTTGCAATTGATCTTGTACCTGGTACCAGACCTGTGTCTATGGCACCATACAGGATATCTGGATCTGAATTTTCAGAGTTAAAGAAGCAATTGGAGGAGTTACTTGAAAAGAAGTTTGTAAGACAAAGTGTATCGCCGTGGGGAGCTGCAATGTTGTTAGTTAAGAAGAAAGATGGAAGTATGAGACTTTGTGTTGATTATAGACAGTTGAATAAAGTGACGATTAAGAACAAGTATCCGCTTCCAAGAATAGATGACTTAATGGATCAATTGGTGGATGCTCGTGTGTTTAGTAAGATTGATTTGAGGTCGGGTTACCATCAGATTAAAGTGAAGGATGAAGATATCCAGAAGATGGATTTCAGAATGCGTTATGGACATTATGAGTATTCGGTGATGCCTTTCGGTGTTACTAATGCGTTGAGAGTATTCATGGAATACATGAATCATATCTTCCATACTTATTTGGATCGGTTTATAGTGGTGTTCATTGATGATATTTTGATTTACTCTAAGTCAGAAGAAGAGCATGCGGAACACTTAAGTGTAGTATTACGAGTTTTGAAAGAGAAGAAGTTGTATGTGAAGCTGTCCAAGTGTGAGTTCTGGTTAAAGGAGGTTAGTTTTATTGGTCATGTGATCTCAGGTAGTGGAATCATTATAGATCCATCGAAGGTTGATGCTGTGTTACAATGGGAAACTCCAAGGTCAGCTACTGAGATTAGAAGCTTTTTGGGATTAGCTGGTTATTATAGAAGGTTTGTCGAAGGTTTTTCTGAGTTGGCACTTCCGTTGACTAAGTTGACTTGAAAATGTAGAGCTATTGTATGGGATGTTCAGTGTGAAGAAAGTTTTACAGAATTGAAGAAGAGGTTGACGTCGGCTCCGATTTTGACTTTACCTAATCCAGGCGAGCCTTTTATGGTATATTGTGATGCTTCTAAGATGGGTTTAGGAGGTGTGCTTATGCAGAATGATAAGGTAGTTGCTTATGTGTCAAGGAAGCTAAGGACTCATGAGAAGAACTATCCTATGCATGATTTAGAGCTTGCTGCAGTTGTTTTTGTGTTGAAGATTTGGAGGCATTATCTTTATGGTTCTATATTTGAAGTGTTTAGTGACCATAAGAGCTTAAAGTATTTATTCGATCAGAAGGAGTTGAATATGAGACAACGAAGATGGTTTGAATTGTTAAAGGATTATGATTTTGGTTTGAATTATCATCCAGGAGAAGCGAATGTGGTAGCTGATGCATTGAGTCGAAAGACTTTACATATGTCGGCAATGATGGTTAAAGAGTTGGAATTAATTGAGCAGTTCAGAGATATGAGCTTAGTTTTCGAGGTTACGTCGTGGAGTGTTATGTTGGGTATGTTGAAGATTAATAATGAATTTCTAGACAGTATCAGAGAAGCTCAGAAGTTGGACGTGAAACTAGTAGATTTGATGGTTGGAATCGATCAGTCTGAGAATAATGATTTAAGCTAGATGCGCAAGGTGTGTTAAGGTTTCGTAACCGGATTTGTATTCCCGATGATGCTGAGATGAAGAAAGTGATACTTGAAGAGAGTCATAGAGGTAAGTTGAGTATTCATCCAGGAGCTACAAAGATGTATCAAGACTTGAAAGGTTTGTTTTGGTGGCCTAGGATGAAGAGTGATGTGGCTCGGTTTGTGTATGCATGTTTGACTTGTCAGAAGTCGAAAGTTCAACATCAGAAGCCAGCAGGGTTGATGTAACCGTTAGAAGTTCCAAAATGGAAATGGGATAGCATTTCTATGGACTTTGTGACAGGATTACCTAATACTTTAAGAGGGCATGATTCGATTTGGGTGATTGTTGATAGGCTTACAAAGTCGGCTCATTTTATTCCTATTAACATCAGTTTTCCAGTGTCGAAGTTGGCTGAGATGTACAATAGTGTGATTGTGAAGCTGCATGGTGTTCCTTTGTGCATTGTGTCAGATAGAGATCCAAGATTTACTTCTAAATTTTGGAAGAGTTTGCAAGAAGCGTTGGGTTCTAAGTTGAGGTTGAGTTCAGTGTATCATCCTCAGATAGATGGTCAGACTGAACGAACTATTCAATCCTTGGAAGACTTGTTGAGGGCATGTGTTCTTGAGAAGGGAGGTTCGTGGGATACTTATCTTCCATTGATAGAGTTAACTTATAATAACAGTTACCATTCCAGTATTGGGATGGCACCTTTTGAAGCGTTGTATGGTCGAAGATGTAGAACTCCTTTATGTTGGCATGAATCTAGTGAAAGTGTAGTACTTGGACCTGAACTTGTTCGTGAGACTACTGAGAAGGTGAAGTTGATTTGAGAAAAGACGAAAGCTTCCCAAAGTAGATAGAACAGTTATCATGACAAGCGAAGGAAAGATTTTGAATTTCAAGCGGGTGACCATGTGTTTTTAAGAGTTACACCTGTGACTGGTGTCGGGCGAGCATTGAAGTCTAAGAAGCTCACTTCTTGTTTTATTGGACCATATCAGATTTCAGAGAGAGTGGGGAATGTTGCTTATGGAGTGGCTTTACCGCATAATCTTTTGAATTTGCATGATGTGTTTCATGTGTCACAACTCCGGAAGTATATTTCAGATCCATCCCATATGATTCATATGGACGATGTGCAAGTATGGGATAATCTTACGGTGAAGATGATGCCTGTATGGATCACGGATCGTGAAATAAAGACTCTGAGGGGCAAAGAAATTGCTTTGGTTAAAGTGGTTTGGCTAGGGGCTACCGGTGAAAGCATGACTTGGGAGTTGGAGAGCAAGATGCGAGATTCCTACCCTGAGTTGTTTGATTTAGGTAAAATTTTGAGGACGGAAATATTCTAAGTGGTTGTAACGCTCGTAATTTAATTAACTATTTAATTAAATTATTTTTGAAATATTTGTGAAGATGTGTTGTGAGTAATTGGATTTAATTATTTTATTAAGTGGTGAAATAATATTAGAAGTATAATATTATTCGATGTGGGCTTGTTTTTAAGGAATAGAAGTAGTAATGAGGGGTGTATTAGTTTTGAGCCCATTAAGGAGTAAAGATAATAATAGGTTATTTTATTATTGTTAGAAAGAATAGAGAAGAAGAAGCAGTAAGAAGAATAACTGTTGGAAAGAAGAACGTGAAGCTGTTGGAAAAGAGGGAAAACGGCAGACTGGGAATTCAACCTGAAGTTATAGAGCAACCTTCAATCCAAGGTAAGGGTGGGGTTCTGACTCTATAATTGGGTTCATGATAATTGGTTTATGGGATTAGATGTGAAAGTGTTGTTTTGTTCATGATTGAATTACATGTTGTTGTATGATGAGAATTGATGATTGAAAGATGAATGTTGATGTCCCGATGTTGTTTAATTGATGTAGAATTATAGGATAACGGTAAGTGATGATTATCCATGATTATATCAGGTTTTTAGGGCTTAAAGTATGGAACCCGTAGTGAAAACGCAGAGAAAATCATAGAAAATATCCTTAGCAGAGCAGTATGTGTCGACCCCAATGGTATGTGTCGATACATGAATGATGTTAGACTCAGGATGAGTCGACACGAAGAGGTCTTGCATCGATACATGAGGACTTTTAGACTCAGGATGAGTCGATATGTAGGAGCATGTATCGATACATGCTGTGTGGTAGACTCCGTATGAGTCGATACAAGGGAGTGATGCGTCGACTCATGTTGCGAGTTTAGTGCAGTACGCATCGATCCAAGACGTTATGCGTCGATCCATGTTTTCTGGTTTTTGGCAGAATCAGTTTGAGAATGCTATAACTTGAGTTTTTGGACTCTGTTTGAGGTGTCATTCGAAGCGTTGGATAGCTAACGCGATGAGCTATATTCTTAAGGATTAAAATGAAGAATAGGAAGGATAACCCTAGTATCCAAATTAAGATTTGAGTTAGTTCCCGCGTTAATCGCTATGTTTGTTTTTGTGAAGAATGATGAGGATGAGACGGTTATAGTTTACTGTCTGGTTTGTAACAGTAGGATTAACGATAATAACGATGTAATATTACAGAATAGTAGTATGCAGATATTTGCTGATTTAGAAGTAAGCCATATTTGATTAACTAATCTTAGGCAATATCTTGTATAGGCCTATGGCCAACATTGTGAAATTGATGAGTTATTGTCGTATTACTGTACGACTAAGATGTTGATGAGATGATGTAAATGAGAGTTTGTTTTAAAGAATTATGATGTATAAATGATGTTTGATGATTTATGATGATAAATGATGTCGATGAATGATGTTGATGAAGAGATGTTGAGATGCTTTTAAGATGTAGGCCTTTGGCCAGCGATGGTATTGTATTGAGATGTTGTCAATTATGGTGTTGTCATTACATTCATGATTGTGTCACATACATTGCATTTTGAGATGGAGCTTATGCTCATTGAGATGGCCTGTATTGGCGAATATTGAGATGAAGGTTTATGCCTTGTTGATTTCTTTATTAATTGGAAATTTTTTAGATGGGAGTTCTGCTCCAATGGTACCACATGCATTTGCATAGTATTGAGTCGCAATATATGATTGCATATAGAAGTGTGTATTGATGTTGTGAATGTGTATTATTGTTGTGATTATTGTTGATTATGAGATGAGAAGTGGTGACATTATATGGTCTAATTTAATATATTAATAATCATACACTTTATTATATTGTTAGATATCTCACCCCTTCTGTTTGAATGTTGCCCTTATGTTTGTAACATGCAGGTAATCGAGAGTGAAGGCTGTATACCTTCAATAGTTCGAGTCGGTGTCATTGCTATGATATGTAACACTCGGGGGGGATAAACGCTTGTTGCTTTTGATTATTGATTATTCAGTTGTTGAACTTTAATTTGATTGTTATTAAGTATGTGTTTAAGTTGATTGTTATTAAGTATGTGTTGGTTTGAAGTTGATGTAACGATGATTAAAGATGTTATTGTGAATTCCGCTGCGTAGATGTTTAATTTGTTGAATTAAGTGAGTAAATTATTATGCTGACGGTTTATCCGAAGTTTTAAAGTGTTATGTATCCACGATGAATGCAATGTGCTTTTAATGATGAATTTGTGCCATCCTGATTCGTTTGCATGAATTATTTTATAACTCTGATTTATTTATATAATTGCCGGGGTAGAATTAGGGTGTTACATTGTTACCCTTCTTTAATAAAGTTGAATTCCATCATATTCCAAGAGATGAAAATCAAATGGAGGATGCTCTGGCAACTCTGGCTTCTATGTGTCAAGTAAATACTTGGAATGATATACCTTGAATTATGGTTCGGCGACTGGATAGGCCCGCTCATGTGTTTACAATAGAGGAGGTAGCAGATGAGAAGCCTAGGTATTATGATATCAAGAATTTTCTCCAGACTCAGGAATATCCGATTGGTGCATCGAATAAAGATAGAAAGACATTGAGAAGATTGGCAGGCAGTTTCTTCCTCAGTAAAAATGTGTTGTATAAGATAAATTATGACATGGTCTTGCTCAGATGCATGGATAAACACGAAGCAGACATGCTGGTGCATGAGATTCATGAAGGTTAATTTGGAACTCATGCCAATGGACATTCGATGGCTAAAAGGATGCTAAGGGCAAGTTACTATTGGCTGACAATGGAATCTGATTGTTACAAATTTTCAAAGAAGTGTCATAAATGCCAGATTTATGCATATACGGTCCATGTGCCTCCGACACTTCTCAATGTGATTTCTTCCCCGTGGCCTTTCTCCATGTGGGTTATTGACATGATTGGGATGATAGAACCCAAAGCTTCGAATGGACACCGTTTCATCTTGATAGCAATTGATTACTTCACCAAGTGAGTGGAGGCTGCTTCATATGCTAATGTCACTAAGCAGGTGGTTGTGCACTTCATCAAGAATAATCTTATATGTCGGTGTGCTGTGCCGAGCAGAATTATCACCGACATTAGCTCGAATTTGAACAATAAAATGATGATAGAACTGTGTGAAAAATTCAAGATTGTCCATCATAATTCCTCTCTGTACAGGCCAAAGATGAATAGGGTTGTTGAAGCTGCTAATAAGAATATCAATAAGATCATCCAGAAGATGGTTGTTACTTATAAGGATTGGCATGAAATGCTCCCTTTTGCTTGACATGGATATCGAACATCTGTCTGCACCTCAACAGGAGCAACCCCATTTTCCCTTGTGTATGGAATGGAAGTTGTACTCCCAGTCAAGGTTGAGAACCCCTCTTTACGTGTGATAATGGAAACCAAGTTGACAGAGGCTGAATAGGTCCAGAACAGGTTTGACCAATTGAATTTGATCGAAGAAAAGAGAATGTTAGCTTTATGTCATGGACAATTATATCAGAAGAGAAATAAGAAATATTTTGATAAGAAGGTCAAGCCTCGTGAATTCAGAGAAGGCGACCTCATGCTAGGGAAGATCATGTCTTTCAACACTGATTATAGGGGCAAGTGCACTCCCAATTTTGAAGGCCCATATGTTGTGAAGAAAGCCTTCTCTGGTGGTGCATTAATTCTTGAAACTATGGATGGTGAGGAGTTCCCACGTCCCATGAATTCTGATGCAATCAAGAAATACTTTGCCTAAAGAAATAAAAGAACAACTCGCTGAGTTGAAAACCTGAAAGGGAAGCTTAGGCAAAAAAAAGCGTCTCGGTAGGCCGAAAACCCGAAAGGGCGTTCTAGGAAAAAATTAGAGACATAAACAGAATAAATTTCTCGCTAAGTTGAAAACCAGCAAGGGCAGCTTAGGAAAAAGTTAGGGTCTTTCTTGGCAAGTAACTACATCAGATAGAGCTTGATTGCTTGAGCAACAATCTTCTTGGATACTCATCATACTTCAACAGAAGTTGCTGCTCAGGATTTCAGAAGTTGTTAAAGGGGATAGTGGTCATTGTATCTCAATGTATCTTTTCCATTATATATTACCATTTTCCTAACTTTGTAATCATCCATGGAGTCTCGCCATTCGCAAACTACCATTCTATTAATGAAATTTGAGCTTTTACACAATTCTTTGTAGTTCTTATTTTATTCATCTTGCAAAGGCTCCATTTATTATTGATAATAACTTTCAAAGCAAAAAGATTAAATAACAAAATTCATTTTCAAAAAGAATTTACAATTTACTGTTACTTTAAAATTTGTGACGCAATTGGAAAACAAAAGTGGTGATCCTAGGAATGGAGGGACTCCAGTTATTTTGAGAAGTTTTGTTTCCCGGGGAAGTTTTTCTCAGGATGTTCTCACTTTATTGGGTTTGTGACTCCAGTGTCCCCGGTCAAGTTGTGGTTCATTTATCCTCTTTTCCAAGTTTGCACAATATGAAGATTCAATCCCAGTTTCCTCCAGTAATGTTTTTCGTTTGTTTAATAGAGGTTCTTTCTACCCATAGAAGTTGGTACTATAATTACTCTTGAAGAACACAGGTCTCCGGTGTCTCTAGTGAAGAATGTATATGTGTTTTCTCTTTGAGGATGTGGTGTTAACCTCCCCAGTGAAATCAGCGCGAAAGCCCCAGTTAATGGCTTGATGATATGACATTATACACCTTAACAATGTTTGTGTGCTTCCTCTTTCAAAATGGTCCTGAATTCGCCAGTGAATGTTTTGATAATTTGATGACCTTCTTCTCTACTTGAAATTGATTTTTCAAAATCCCCACTAGAAGCATTACTTTTGAAAATATTTGATTTCTCGCTAAAGTCTGAGTGCTACACATGGTAAAGCCTTGAGAAGGATGTTGTATCTCTGTATCTGTACTTTTTGGTCGCAATGTTTTGTTTACTTCCAGATTACGCTTCTCCCCAGTAATGTTAAACCAGGACATAGGTTATGTTTCCTCAGCGGGTGCTTACTTTTTCTTGGATTGTTCATCTTGAATGTAATTTCACCGAGTGTTGATTGTGCCTTAGGTGGTTTTTCCTGGTTACTCCCAGTGTGGTATATCTGTTTTGTCGACATACGCATGATAACACTCATACATTCATACATACATTCATATCTGCTTTGTTAATTTTTTTTTGACATATGTTGTACCCCAAAATTTTCCCTCCCATATTTCTCAAGGCATTGCAAGAAAAATCTCCAAGTGGCTCAAGATTGCTCAAGAGTTGGACAAACAAGCTATCTCCTAAGGCAGTCTATCCCAAATTAGGGTTTTGTGTTGCATCAAGATCTTTGAATTCACATGACCTCAAATTCTCCCTAATGTCCTAATATGTTCTCAAGATCATCCATGTCAAGTTTCAAGCCTTGCAGAGGAAGTTTGCTCAGTCAATGGCTCAAGGGTCCAAAAATCGACTCTGCTAGGGCAAAAGTCAACTGTGACCTATATACAGTCAAACTTCAAGATTTTTTGTCAAAATTATCATTTTGAAGGATATTTCATCATTTTATCAAGGGTTGATCATGATTCATCAAGGATTGCTCAAAATTCATCAAGACTCAAAAGTTGCTAAATTAGGGTTTTGTAGGAAAAGTCAACTCAACTTTGACCAAGCATAAGGTTCTCATACTTTATGAGAAATGACCCATCCAAAGCTCATTTTGAAGAGGATGAAATTTCATACAATCCATCTTCATACCCCAAGTTCAAAAAATTCACTCACAAGAAGTTATGAATTTTGACATTATAGGTCATTTTTGAAAGTCAACAAAAACACCTTTTTTCCAAAGCTTATAACTTGAGCATGGAATAACAAAATGAGATGATACCAAAAGGGTTGGTTAGAGTACATCTCAAGATTTCTAAAAAGTCCAATAACACCTCCAAAAGTTCAAAATTAAAGAAGTTATGCATTGTTGAAGTTTTACTTTTTTGCAAAATTGCCAAAAGTCAACTATCCCCAAAACATCAATATTTGTCAAAAGGGACCATTCTTTTCCACTTGATTTGAGTTTGCATAGTTTCCCACGTGTCCTAGATTCAGCCATGAGCTCATATTTCATTTTTATTATTTAATTTTATTTTTTATTGAATTTATTCATTTTAAATCAAATAAAATCATAGAAAATCCAATACTTTGATAACATGAGATCTTTTGGCTATTTCAGGATTTGATTACCATCATTAACATCATTAAAATCAAATCAGACCAATTCATGTGAAAAAGATTTAGATTTGGCAAATTTGGCAAGTTGTAAAGAGGAGATCAAATCAAATTCCAATGCATTGATATGGGAAGATTCAATCCATAATTCTTACCCTAATACACTCCATAGTACATAAGCAAGCAATAGCAATTGAAAAAAGGGTTGGTAATTGCAGAAAGAGGCAAAACAAAGTTGGAAAAAAGTGACAAAAAGCTTGAAATCGAAATTGTGCTTAGAGGCATTTTCAGAAGCCAAGACTTGTTCCAAACGCTTCCTGGGTGTTCACTCAATCTACCTGGATCAAAAGCAAGCTTCTTCAGACCCCATAACACGCTGTAAGTCCCATGCTACCTAGCTTTGTTCTTGGATTCGATTTGGCCTATTCTGGCATCATTTGAATGAGATAATTGCATATTCATAACCCTCATGTTATTTGTAAACTATTGGCAATAATCAATTTGATTCATAGGCGCTGTAACCCCGAAACACCATAGCTAGGGTTGTGTTTTTATTTTTAGGGATTCTTATTTCAGGTAAAATTGGTCCATGTAATGGGCATGGTTTCATCCGGGAGGATGAGACGAACACAACCATGCCCTTGAAAGTCATTCTTATTGCCTGGAAACGATTTTTGGAATGAGTTGCGTTTTTAGCTGCGGATTCAAATCCGCAGGTAAAATTACAGTAGTGGAAGGACAGGGACGAAGAGCCGGCATTCAATCATTGGGCCATCCAAAATTGGCGCGCGTTTTTTTTCTTTTCTGACCAATTAATTTTGTTTTCTTATATTATCATTATTATGTAATATGCTTACAAATAGATCAAGGCAGCGTAGTGGCAAGGCAAGCGAGCGATTCCCTTCAGGACCTGGGTTCGAATCCCAGGTCCCCTACTTTCTCTATATTTTTCCTCTTCAGGTACTCCTGTGCGCGCTTAGGCTTGCAGAACACCATGCTTCTCCATCCATTCAATGGCCAGATGGCCTAAAGGCCAAATCTGATGGTTCCAGGCTGATGGTCCACCAAGGCGCCAGTCAATGCATAGACACCATATCACCCAGAGTCAACAAGGGCCAGCGCTTTTGGGCCTCCCAATAGCTATCTCACACCACCATTTCAGGCCCAAACCCCTCTCTCTTTGTATTTTATTTGTTTTGTTTTTATTAATTGTTTTAATTCTTTTTGTTTAAATTCTAACCAATCAGAAAATCTTTTTTTCATAAAATAAAATCACAAAAATATTAAACTTCAAACTTTTATTTTTTATTAATAAATACTAATTAAATTAATTTAGGTTTTAATTAGAATAACTTTAACCTATTTTTTATAAATAATTAAAATTTAATTTAATTTAATTAGGTTTAATTACTAACATTAATTTTATTTTTTCTTTCTTAAAATAACAAAAACCCAAAAATAATTTATTTTTATTAATTAATTAATTTAATTTAATTTAGTAATTAATTTAGGGTTTAATTTCTTTCTTAAATTAAAAAACAACAAAAAAGATATTTTCTTTAATCAAAAGGGTCAAAACTCTAATCTTGCGTCCGATTAAATTTTGCGCCGCGATTTATTTTCTTTTATCATATAATGTACTTGCTCCCGGTTTGTAATAGTTAATAGGACTTTTATTTATTTTTATTTGCTTTATTTTACTTTTCAAAAGGGTTTGTCTTTGGCGATGTAAATACCCGACGCCTTGTAATTTAAATTCCACATTTTATTTCCGCAAAAATATAATTGTTAGATGTTTGATAATAGGGTTGCATGACAAGACTGAATGTCTTAACCTAAAATCAACTTAGATCACCCTTAACATGTACAAAGATATAAATAACTGAAAACAATACACTCGCACATGCGCACTCTTAGGGTACACCCCACTTGGTTGCCTTCGTACGCAGTCATTGAGTATAGGTAGTTTTAGAGGTCGCCCTCTTGTCTAAAAGATCGGAGTCTCCTCGAAACGGTTGCCTCGGACATTGTCGCCTCAAAAAAATGATCTAAGACATTAGGGTTACCGCTAAGGCGTCCTAACATTGCTTTAGTGACCGTAAGTCCCACATTCGAATTGACCCGCAAACTCCAACGACGATGCTACCTACTCATCAATAGTGGGATAGCATTGCCTAAAGGAAATTAGCATAGAACGATTCCTTTTTCGAGTAGGTAGATAGTTCTTAGATACTTGCTCTTTCAAAAAACAAAAACTTTTGACACTTACACTCCTTTTCAAACAAAGTTTTCAAAAACACTTCATTACACTCTTGAGGACAGAAGCAAGAGTTATATCGAAGTTTTCAAACAAAAACTTTTTCAAACCCATAAACACAAAGAAAGCAATTTTGAAAACAATTGAGCAAGTACCTAAGAGCCCATGGATAACCACAGATAGAAAGGGTGCTAACACCTTCCCTTTCTATAATCTACCCCCCGAACTGAGAGATAATCTCGAAAAAGGAATTTTTTGGTGCTTTTTTCCTTTCCTTGTTGGATAAAATAAAAGTCAGTGGCGACTCTTGCTTACCGCGACATTTTGCAAAAACAAACGCAAAACGCAAACCAACATTCCAAAAAACAGTCAGTTCTTCCCACCGTATCACAGAACTGGCGACTCTGCTAGGGAATATAAGTGGGGTATACCTTACGAATAGTTCATAATGTTTTCAATTGCTTGACTTGTATGCTTTATCTTTGTGGGTTGAATCAGAGTTACTATAGATCCTAACCCGGATCTGGGGACACCCTTTAGGTAAGTAGCAATAAACGGTGAGGGAACTGTATATCATAGACCGATACTGTTGAAGCAGTAGCTACGTTGGTGTGGCACTTTAGTATGTACCGATATCCCTTGTGGCGCAACAAGGAGAATATGGGTATGCTAAGGGGTCATTAAGCACCAACTGACCTTAGAACCTTTAAATTGACCAACTTGGATATAGAACAGTAGCAGTATGCTACACTCATTGAGACCAAACTCTCACGATGATTCCGGCCGCAAGAAAAGGTTGCTAAACTGGAATTATGACCGATCAAGGGTGGTCATTGATATTGAGATCCTCTAGAACCCGATTACTATTTTTAGGACAGGTTTAAACCAACTGAACTAAAAGAGGGTAGTGCCTAAGCTCCTTGACCAGCCTGAAATCTAAGGGCTATCTGTGTGACTTGTATGCCCTTACCATGTTTGCTATTTGTGAATACTTATGGTGTGTTACTATCATGACATCATGACATCATGACATTGCATGCATCTTGCATCAAGACTAAACTATTTCAAAGACATAAGGGATTCATCTTTATTCTGTTTTGTAGGTCATGGCACCCAAGCGTAGAAATACCATTCGGATCAACTTTGTCCAGGTTCCCACTCTGCTTAAAGAATTGGTTGCAAAGATGCCAGATACTTCTTCCTTTATCAGAAGACATGGTCACCTCCTGGGTTTGGTCACCTCCAAGATGGATGAACAGATGATGAGTGTCTTAGTCCAATTCTTTGATCCATTGCACCATTGCTTTACTTTTCCGGAATACCAGTTGGTCCCTACCTTGGAAGAGTTCTCTGATCTACTTGGTATCTCTATTATGGAGAAGACCCCGTTCATAGGTTGGGAGAAAGTCCTTATGCCGAAGGAGATTGCTTCAGCCCTCCATCTGACAAAGGCTGAGGTAATGTCTAATTGGGAGACTAGAAGTGGGACAAAAGGCTTCTTGACTAAGTTTTTGGTTGGTAAGGCTAATCAGCTCTGGGACAGTTTAGACTTTCAGGCGTTCGAGGACATCCTGGCTCTTCTTATTTATGGTCTAGTTCTGTTTCCAAACTCAGATGCTTTTGTTGACGTGAATGCGGTGAAGATCTTCATTTCCTGTAATCCTGTACCCACTCTCTTGGGTGACATTTTACACTCTCTTTATGCCCGTACTGCTCGGAAACGGGGAACCCTTATGAGTTGTGCTCCATTGCTGGCGAGGTGGTTTGTTTCTCACCTCCCCAAATCAGTTTTAAAGAACAAGGAAGGCATGGGTTGGGCCTATAGGATTATGTCTCTCTCTCATAATGACATCATTTGGACTATCAAGGGTATGGAAGATGTGTCCATTATTGATCACTGTGGGGAATACCCCAATGTTCCACTGATAGGACATGGAGGGATCACCTATAATCCATGTTTGGCCTTACGTCAGTTTGGGCGAGCTAGAAGGGAAGGACCTCATGAGTTACTAATGCCAAGTATTGTCTTTGATTTCCAAATGGATAGTGACGAGCAACGCTGCAGATTCATAAGAGCCTAGGATAGGGTACACAGGTCCGATCCACATGCGCTGGGTGCAAAGACTTCTCTACCAATGGAACCATATCGGCGATGGGTTCGCATACATGCCCAAAAGCTGGGAATGCCGTACTAAGCTGTCTTGCCTATAATTGTTGAAGTTGCTGATGAAGAGGGGGTTCCTCCTACCATCCTACACCCTTACATGCCTACTAACATTGGGGCATTGAAGAGGTCCTGGATGCAGCTGAAGGAAGAACGGGATACTTATAGAGAAAAGTATCACGAGAAAGAGCAGAAGATTCAGAAGTTGACAAGGCAACTAGAGCGGATCCTCAACGACTATGTCAGCACCAAAGGCAAACGACCATGGGAGCGCTGATTGTCTTTTGATTATTTCTAGTTTTGGTTTACTTTTCAGTTTTTCTTTCTTGTAACGCCTTAAAGGCATCTCTCGAAAAATTGAATTTAAAGCTTATCTAATAAAAGTGTGTTTCTTTTTTGGTTTACGAACTTGAATCTTTAAGGTCTTTGAAATCATATCATATGCATTTCATTCCATGCACCTCATAACAGGTACCCTTACAGGTTTTTCTCATCTTCTTCGTTGTTTATTTCAGCATCATGTCTTCCGAAACATCAACTGATCAAGCTATCAAAGCTCTACAGGCTCAAAACGCCCAATTCCAGGAATTGTTCATGAGTTTAGCCAAGGGTCAGCAAGATTTGAAGACCCTTATTTTGAAAGATAAGAAGAAGAAGAAGAAGATGGTCCTCCTGAACATGGGGCACAGGTTTGGAAACAGGCTGCGAGATGAAGTCAATCTATCCTACTCATATGGAGGGGGATAAAACCAAGAAGAAAGGAGGGTGCCTAGCCCTGTGGTATCTGATCATGAGACTGACTTTGACGAAGACCAGTATCCTCCGGCTGAGGATAAGTATAAACAGCTTGAAGACCGGTTAAGTTCCATGGAAATTCAGAAAGTCCCTGGGTTGGACTTTGGTGATCTAGGTTTGTCGTCTGGGGTGGTGATTCCCCACAAATTCAAAGCACCAGCATTTGCTAAATACGACGGATTTTCTTGTCCGAAGCTGCATCTCCGGTCGTATGTTAGAAAAATTCATCCATACACCGCTGACAAGAATCTCTGGATCCATTTCTTTCAAGACAGTCTCTCAGGGACTCAGCTTGAATGGTTTTACCAGCTGGAAGGAGCTAGTATCCGTAATTGGGAAGATTTGGTTGCTGCTTTCTACAAGCAGTACCAATACAATGCCGACCTCGCTCCCACGCGTACCCAACTCTAGGGTATGTCTATGGGTGCGGGTGAAGGTTTCAAAGATTATGCTCAGAAGTGGAGGGACCTTGCTGGAAGAGTTCAACCTCCCTTGGCTGATAGGGAACTAGTGGATATGTTTCTGGGGACCCTGTCTGGTCCGTATTTCAACCATCTGATTGGAAGTTCATCATTCGGGTTTACAGAGCTGATTATGACCGGGGAAAGAATTGAGGTCGGTATCAAATCCGGTAAAATACAGAAGGGTGCTTCGTTAAGCACCAAGAAGAAGCCCTTTAAGAAGGAGTCGAGTGCTGTTTACAACATAAAAAGCCATAATAGACCTGAACGCCTCCAAGCAGTTAATGAGGTTGTTATTTAAAGACCTGCTACTGCTCCTCAGCGCAACAATCAACCAAGGGCCGAGAGACCATGAAGACAATTCACTCAGCTCAACATGACTTTATCCCAAATTTTGCCGCAGTTATTGAAAACCAATTTGGTGATTCTGAAGGAGGCCCCGAAGACCCCCAACACTGCATCACCCATGTACGACCCGAATGCCCGCTGTGCTTTTCACTCTAATAGCCCGAGGCATAAACAGATAACTGCTGGGTCTTGAAGAACAAAGTACAGGACTTGATTGATGCGAAGGAGATTAAATTCAAAGCACCTGAAAGACCTAATGTTGTGACTGCTCCTATGCCCAAGCATGGAGTGAATGCTATAGATGAAGACTCATTTGTGGTTTCTGTGAAAGACATTGTTACTCCCTTAATGACTGTAAAGAAGAACCTTATGTTAGCCGGTTTATTTCCGGGTTGTGAAGAAGGTTGTCGTATCTGTTCCGTCCTACCTACCGGCTGGCATCTTTTGAAGTCAGGTGTCCAACGCCTGATGGATAACAAAGAAATTTTGTTTGAGAAGACTGTTGTTCCTTTAGTTCCTGCTGAAGAAGTTGCTATAATCACCATTTTCGACAATTCTTCCAAGGCTTTATCGAGAAAGCCGGTTAGAATTATATCTGTTCCAAGAATCTCTCCTTTGATCATCACTGTTCCTGGGCCTATCCCCTATACATCTGATAAAGCGGTCCTGTGGCATTATGGGGCTGACGTATATTATCACGGAGTTAAGCAAGACTTGAATGCTGAAGAGGTTGATACTGACGTCAGCAATATTGTTGGACCTGCCAAAGTCACCTGTAGCGGAAGACTTTTCTCCCCTGAGATCTCTCCGCCAGTTGTTCGGACGCCTGTTGTCATTACGCCTGCCAGTGTACCTGATACTATTCCTGTTCAAGTTCCCATTCTTACCCCTGTTGTTGAGTCATCTGACACTCGGGGCAAAGGGACCACTAATGAGCCTTCCCGGACGGAGGCACTGAAGACAATTACTGTGGAAGCCTCTAGATAAGAGATGGGGGAAATTTTGAAGATTATCAAAAAGAGCGACTACAATATAGTCGAGCAGCTGGGGCAAACCCCATGCCAAGGCTCTAATTGCTTTCTTGAAGACTGCGCATGTGCCGCAGGAGACGTCAGCTGATCAGTTTAAAGATTGTGTGGCTAGTCTGACAGCGGATAATGGGTTGGGTTTCTCTGACGCCGACTTTCCTGCTAAGGGGAGGAATCACAATGATGCCATGCATGTCTCCATTGAATGCAGAGGCACTACTCTTGCCCATGTATTGGTGGATATCGGTTCCTCATTAAACGTTTTACCTAAGAAAGCTCTAGACCAGTTGGACTGTGAAGGTTTAGAGTTGAAGCAAAGTAACATTGTTGTTAGGGCCTTTGATGGGCCGAAGAGAATGGTACATGGAGAAGTGGATATTCCAGTGAGGGTTGGTTCTCAGGTCTTTGCGTCTACTTTTTATGTGATGGACATCCGGCCATCCTATTCTTGTTTGTTGGGTCGCCCATGGATCCACAAAGCTGGGCAGTGACTTCTACGCTCCACCAGATGCTGAAATACCTAGTCAAAGGGAAAATTGTGACAGTGCGAGGGGAGGAGGAGTACATGGTGATCCATCTCAACTCTTTCTGATATGTAGAGATGGATGGGGAGTTCATTGAGACCCCGTTTCAACATTTTGAAGATGTTCCCCAAACATTGGCGTCAGTTGAAACTATTTATGAAGATCCTCCTTTAAAGATGGCTTCCTTTAAGGATGCCCGGGCTGTTTTTGAGAAAGGTGGGTGTGCAAATTGGGGCCAACTCCCTGATTTTGCACATAAGACTAACAAGTTTGGTTTGGGTTTCACTGCAGAAGCTCAAAGGGCCATTCGGAATGCACGGATCAGAAGACCTCCCCTGTTTATCAGCAATTCTGGAGTAAATGCCATTGAAGACGATATTGAAGAATCCGAGTTCGACAGTTGGATCTATCCTACTACTGATGGTGGACTAAGCAACTGGACAGCGAAGGACTTCATCCCAATTTCTTTTGTTACCCAGTAATGAGACTTTTGTTTTTGTATTTGTAACAGACAATGTTTCAAACTTTACGGCCCGATGTCTTACCCGGGGCACCGTGGCTTCATTTGTGAGGGCTTTATGTGTGTCATTTACATATATCATTAATAAAAGCATTGGACGTTTTTTGCATTTCAAATTTTACGCTCCTTGTTTTTCTTTTATTATATATTGCAAAACAGGTATTTTACCCACACTCACATATACAGGTCTACATCAACTCTGGATCTTACTGATAACGGCTCTGCTACTGCCGATTATGACTTCGAATGTCCGATCAACTTAGCCGAAGACGAAGGTGAAGATGATTGCGAAGTGCCTGGTGAACTTGCTAGACTGTTACTTCAGGAAGAGAGGGCCATACAACCTCACGAAGAGCCAGTGGAAACCATAAATCTGGGTACAGAGGAAGACAAGAAAGAGGTCAAGATCGGTGCAAATCTGGAAGCTAGTGTTAAATAACGGCTGATTCAGATGCTGCGTGACTACGTTGAGATCTTTGCATGGTCTTATGAAGATATGCCTGGGTTGGATACCGATATCGTGGTTCACAGATTTCCTACCAAGGAAGACTGTCCTCCAGTGAAACAAAAAGTTCGCCGAATGCGCCCGAAGATGTCTGAGAAGATCAAGGCTGAAGTTATTAAATAGTTTGACGCCGGTTTTCTAGCAGTTACTTCTTACCCACAGTGGGTTGCCAACATGGTTCCTGTACCGAAGAAGGATGGTAAAGTTCAAATGTGTGTTGACTATAGGGATCTGAACAGGGCGAGCCCCAAGGACGATTTCCCTCTGCCTCATATCGATGTTCTGGTTGACAACACCGCACAGCATAAGGTATTCTCCTTTATGGATGGTTTCTCCGGTTATAATCAGATTAAAATGGCTCCCGAAGACATGGAGAAGACAACCTTTGTTACTCAATGGGGTACCTTTTGCTACAAGGTCATGCCTTTTCGATTGAAGAATGCTGGGGCAACGTATCAGCGCGCCATGGTCGCTTTGTTCCATGACATGATCCATCATGAGATTGAGGTATACGTCGATGACATGATTGCAAGATCCCAGACTGGAGAAGAACATCTTGACCACCTTCAGAAGCTATTTGACAGGTTGAAGTTGTACAAGCTGAGGTTAAACCCGAACAATTGCACCTTCAGGGTGAGATCTAGTAAACTGCTGGGTTTCGTTGTAAGTGACAAAGGTATTCAAGTGGGTCCTGCAAAAGTGAAGGCTATACAGAAAATTCCAGCTCCCCGAACAGAGAAAGAAGTCAGAGGCTTTCTGGGACGTTTGAACTATATTGCCCGATTCATCTCACACCTGACTGATACTTGTGAGCCAATCTTCAAGCTATTGAAGAAAGATCAAGTGGTAAGATGGAATGACGAATGTCAGGCCGCCTTCGAAAGAATCAAAGAGTATCTCCAAGAGCCACCTATTCTGATTCCTCCAGTTGAAGGGAGGCCTCTGATTTTATACTTGATAGTACTCGACAACTCAATGGGGTGCGTGCTGGGGAAGCATGACAAGTCTGGCCGAAAAGAGCATGCTATTTATTACCTTAGCAAAAAGTTTACCGACTGCAAGACCCGATAGTCGTTGCTTGAGAAAACTTGTTGCGCTTTGGCATGGGCTGCTCGCTGGCTGAGACAGTATATGCTAACTCACACTACTCTATTAATATCCAAGATGGATCCAATCAAATATATCTTCGAGAAGCCTGCCTTGTCCGGAAGAATAGCAAGATGGCAGATGATCTTGACTGAGTATGACATCCAGTATACGACCCAAAAGGCAATCAAGGTAAGTGTGTTGGCAGATCATTTGGCACATCAGGCAGTGGACGATTACCAGTCTATGAACTTTGAATTCCTGGACGAGAATATCATGATAGTAACCGACTGTGAAGAACCTGGACCGGATGAAGGACCTAAGGAGGGATCCCGATGGTCTATGTACTTTGATGGAGCTTCGAACGCTTTGGGTAATGGCATTGGCGCCGTGATCATATCTCCTAAGGGTTCTCATACTCCATTCACCGCCTGACTATGTTTCAACTATACCAACAACATGGCGGAGTATGAAGCGTGCATTATGGGTCTTCGAGCAACAGTTGACCTAAGGATTAAATTTCTAAGTGTTTTTAGAGATTCCACTCTCGTGATCAGTCAGATCAAAGGTGAGTGGGATATGAAACACCCAAATCTCATTCCTTACAAGGAGTATGTATTGACTTTGCTTCCACATTTCGAGGAGATAACCTTTGAACACTTCCCTAGAGAGGATAATTAGTTGGCGGACGCGCTAGCTACGATGTCTTCTATGTTCAAAGTCAATTGGGACAACGAAGCTCCCCGGATTATCATTGAAAGATTGGATGAACCTGCACATTGCTGTGACATTGAGACTGAAGAGATAGCAGATAAGCCCTGGTTTCATGAGGTGAAGAGGTATCTTGAAGCTCAAGAATACCCCGAGGGTGCATCTGTTAATGATAAGAAATTTCTGAGGAGGTTCGCGGCGAAGTTCTTCATCAACAATGACATTCTCTACAAGCGTAACCATGATTCAACCTTACTGCGATGTGTGGATAAGGACGAAGCAGAAAGGATCATGACAGAGTTACATGAAGGTAATTTCGGAACTCATTCCAGCGGACATACCATGGCAAAGAAAATCCTACGGGCGGGATATTATTGGTCCACAATGGAAGCCGACTGTTATCAGCATTCTCAGACATGTCATAAGTGCCAAGTCTATTCTGATAAGGTGCACATACCTCCAGTTATCTCTGAATGTTTTGACAGCTCCATGGCCTTTTGCAATGTGGGGCATCGACATGATCGGCGAGATCAGACCTACGGCATCCAACGGGCATCGTTTCATCCTGGTAGCTATTGATTACTTTACAAAGTGGGTTGAAGCGGCTTCCTTTGCTACAGTGACCAAGAATGTCGTGGCACGGTTTATTCGGCACAATCTGATTTGTCGGTACGGTGTACCAGATAGGATCATTACGGACAATGGTACTAATCTCAATAACAAGATGATCATTGAGCTCTGCAAGCAGTTCAAAATACAGCACCACAACTCTTCTCCCTACCGACCAAAGATGAATGGGGCTGTAGAAGCGGCTAATAAGAACATTAAGAAGATTGTGCAGAAGATGACGGTGACGTACAAAGATTGGCACGAGATGTTACCGTTTGCTCTCCATGGGTACCGTACCTCAGCACGGACGTCAACAGGTGCAACACCCTACTCCTTGGTATATGGCATGGAGGCAGTCTTGCCCATTGACGTTCAGATACCCTCTCTTCGAATCATGAAGGATGCAGGCTTGAGCGAAGATGACTGGATTCAGACCCGGCTTGACCAGCTAAACCTAATCGACAAAAAGAGACTTACTGCTATTTGTCATGGTCAGACGTACCAAAAACGGATGATCAAGGCATTTAACAAGAAAGTTAGACGACAAGAGTATCAAGTTGGGGATCTGGTAATCAAGCGCATCATACTACCTCAAGGTGATCCCAGGGGCAAATGGACCCCCACTTACGAAGGCCCATTTATGGTTAAGAACATCTTCTCAGGAGGATCTATGATTCTAACCACCATGGATGGTGACGACCTTCCTCACCCCGTCAATGCAGACATAGTGAAAAGATACTATGCATAATTAACGACCCACTAGGTCGACTGGCCTAGGAAAAAATAAGGGCTTCCCGGCGAACCAAAAGGGTTCGGGCAAAAATAAGGGATGAAAATGAAAAAAAATCTGTACACCCGGAAAGTCGAAAACCTAAAAAGGCGGCTTGGGCAAAAAGGGTATCCCGGTGGACTGAAAACCCGAAAGGGCGGTCCAGTAAAAAATTGGGAATAAAAGCGTAACACTATGTCTCATTGGACCACCTTGCATCCAGACTTCGATATCGACTATCAAGCTCGGACGACACTAATCAATCTGATCTACCTTCAACCAAGTAGCAAAGTGATGAGATGCTCGAGGATATAAGGGCAATAGCAGAGTTGGAACCCAGTGGGATTATTCACATAGCTGTTTTGTTTAGTTTTTCACAAATTGTGTAAATTCTATTATTCGGCGGCGTTCTCTTACTAGGACGTCAGCCTCTTGTACAAAAACGCATATTTACAAGCCAAACTTCAAAATTAATACAATTCATTTGCAGAGAAATTTCAAACAGTTTTTTCTTTTTCTGTTTTGTTTTGCAAAGAACGTCCAATGTTCATTTTTGATATATGCATTTGACATTAATTGCTGCTCATAAATATTTACGTGCGAAACAAAAGACCATTACTTGTAATATCAGAAACAGGGGCAAATAAGAAATTGTCCAAGCTGTACGGATGCTTTATCCACCATGTACAAAGGTAGATTCAACTGAAGAATATGGTTAAGGTGCTTTCACTCCCCGCAGAGTAAGAAAAGACAGTAATGATAACTCTTCCCAGCTGAGACTTGCAACTGTGAATGAATCAGTAATATTCTCCCCAAGCAGAGTTTATCTACCATCAACACTGAAAAGGCTTAATATCCCCGGCAGTCTTAATATTCCCCAATGGAGTATAAGAATATTCCCCGCAGAGTACAGGATATCCCCAGTGGAGTTTGAAATTTTTCCCAGCGCAGTCTGTAAATGCTTCCCCAGTGGAGTTTGGAGAATCATCCCCAGTAGACTTTGGAAGATTGTCCCCAGCAGAGCTCAAAGGATTATCCCCATTAGAGCCTTAAAGGTTATTCCCAGCGAAGTCGCAACTGAAGGGTCATCCCCAGCGGATTTCTTCCCTTTCACAAACATGAAGTCAATTCCCAACATGATTCAGTATCACCAGCAATGGTAATTCATCCCCAACGGAATTTATCGGTGGAATCCTCAACAGAGCATCTCTTCCCCACAGAGTAATCTCCTCATCAGTTTATTCCCCAACGGAGTTATCCTCTCCTGCAAGTTTATTCTCGCAATCATCTTCGTTCTCTATCCACAGCGGAAATGAAGAATTCAACTCTTTTCCCCAACAGCTATCCGGGATTTATTTTCCCCAGCTAAAAGCATTACATTTCCATACATCATGACACATGCATATACACACCATACAAAACAATTTCATTTATTTTGAGAACATCATTGCTTGATAGATATCATGCATTGCATACGATTGACCTTTACCTTTCAGGAAAGATGCAGTTAAGTTCTCAGCTATGTCGAACTACTGACCGGTTCTTAAAATCTCAACTGAATTAGTCTCAGTTGAATTATAGATAAGGTTCTAAATCTCGACAATTTTCCTCCATCGAAGTGTGGAAGAGTTCTTAAATCTCAACAAAATTATTCTCCGTTGAAGTACAGACAGTTCCTAGATCTCGATGAAGATGTTTCCCTCAGTCTAACTACTGACCGGTTTTAAATCTCACTTGAATTAGTCTCGGTTGAATTACAGATAAGGTTCTAAATCTCGGCAATTTTCCTTCGTCGTAGTGTGGACGAGTTCTTAAATCTCAACAGAATTATTCTCCGTTGAAGTACAAACATTTCCTAGATCTCGATAAAGATGTTTCACTCAATCGAAGTACTGACCGGTTCTTAAATCTCAACTGAATTAGTCTCGGTTGAATTACAGATAAGGTTCTAAATCTCGACAATTTTCCTTCGTCGAAGTGTGGACGAGTTCTTAAATCTCAACAGAATTATTCTCCGTTGAAGTACCGAGAGTTCCTAGATCTCGATGAAGATGTTTCCCTCAGTCGAAATACTGACCGGTTCTTAAATCTCAACTGAATTAGTCTCGGTTGAATTACAGATAAGGTTCTAAATCTCGGCAATTTTCCTCCGTCGTAGTGTGGACGAGTTCTTAAATCTCAACAGAATTATTCTCCGTTGAAGTACAAACAGTTCCTAGATCTCGATGAAGATGTTTCACTCAGTCGAAGTACTGACGGGTTCTTAAATCTCAACTGAATTAGTCTCAGTTGGATTTCAGATAAGGTTCTAAATCTCAGCAAAGTTCCTCCGTCAAAGTGTGGATGAGTTCTTAAATCTCAACAGAATTATTCTCCGTTTAAGTACAGACAGTCCTAGATCTTGATGAAGATGTTTCCCTCAGTCAAACTACTGACCGGTTCTTAAATCTCAACTGAATTAGTCTCGGTTGAATTATAGATAAGGTTCTAAATCTCGGCAATTCTCCTCAGTCGAAGTACTGTCCGGTTCTTAAATCTCAATTGAATTAGTCTCGGTTGAATTACAGATAAGGTTCTAAATCTCGACAGAGTTCCCCCAGTTAACTTACAGGAAAGTTCATAAAACTCAACAGAGATGTTCTCTCAGTTGAAGTACATGCAAGTTCTTAAATCTCAACAAAGATCAGATGTCCCCAGCGGAATCTTCCACAACAACAAGTATGCAAGTTCTCGCTAAGGAATCTCTTATGCGATTGACACTCCTGCATATGACATATTTAAGCCCATCCTCCCGCCAACAATCTCCAAATGGCATCTGTAAGCCCATTCCCGACATCACCAGGCTGATACCACTTCATGCGAGTGCAAATTTCTGGGCACTCTAGTGTTCAATCATCTTCCCCCTTCGGATCATGAAAGGCATGAAAGCCAATCTACATCCTCAGGTTTAAGAAGATTGAACAGGGGCAGCTATTGTACCCCAAAATTTTCCCTCCCATATTTCTCAAGGCATTGCAAGAAAAATCTCCAAGTGGCTGAAGATTGCTCAAGAGTTGGACAGACAAGCTATCTCCTAAGGCAGTCTACCACAAATTAGGGTTTTGTGTTTCATCAAGATCTTTGAATTCACATGACCTCAAATGCTCCCTAATGTCCTAATATGTTATCAAGATCATCCATGTCAAGTTTCAAGCCTTGCATAGGAAGTTTGCTCAGTCAATGGCTCAAGGGTCCAAAAATCGACTGTGCTAGGGCAAAAGTCAATTGTGACCTATATACAGTCAAACTTCAATATTTTTTGTCAACATTCTCATTTTGAAGGATATTTCATCATTTGATCAATATATTATCATGATTCATCAAGGATTGCTCAAAATTCATCAAGACTCAAAAGTTGCTAAATTAGGGTTTTGTAGGAAAAGTCAACTCAACTTTGACCAAGCATAACTTTCTCATACTTTATGAGAAATGACCCATCTAAAGCTCATTTTGAACAGGGTGCAATTTCCTACAATCCATCTTCATACCCCAACTTCAAAAAATGCACTCACAAGAAATTATTAATTTTGACATTATAGGTCATTTTTGAAAGTCAACAAAAATACATTTTTTTTCCAAAGCTTATAACTTGCGCATGGAATATCAAAAAGCGATGCGACCAAAAGGGTTGGTTAGAAGACATTTCAAGCTTTATAAAAAGTCAAATAACACCTCAAAAAGTTCAAAATTAAAGAAGTTATGCATTGTTGAAGTTGGACTTTTTTGCGAAATTTCCAAAAGTCAACTATCCCCAAAACATCAAATTTTGTCAAAAGGGCCCATTCGTTTCCACTTGATTTGAGCTTGCATAGTTTCCCACGTGTCCTAGCTTCAGCCATGAGCTCATATTTCATTTTTATTATTTAATTTTATTTTTTATTGAATTTATTCATTTTAAATCAAATAAAATCATAGAAAATCCAATACTTTGATAACATGAGATCTTTTGGCTATTTCAGGATTTGATTACCATCATTAACATCATCAAAATCGAATCAGACCAATTCATGTGCAAAAAGATTGAGATTTGGCAAATTTGGCATGTTGTAAAGAGGAGATCAAATCAAATTCCAAGGCATTGATATGGGAAGATTCAATCCATAATTCTTACCCTAATACACTCCATAGTACATAAGCAAGCAAAGGCAATTGAAACAAGGATTGGTAATTGCAGAAAGAGGCAAAACAAAGTTGGAAAAAAGTGACAAAAAGCTTGAAATCGAAATCGTGCTTAGAGGCATTTTTAGAAGCCAAGACTTGTTCCAAACGCTTCCTGGGTGTTCACTCAATCTACCTGGATCAAAAGCAAGCTTCTTCAGACCCCATAACACGCTGTAAGTCCCACGCTACCTAGCTCTGTTCTTGGATTCGATTTGGCCTATTCTGGCATCATTTGAATGAGATAATTGCATATTCATAACCCTCATGTTATTTGTAAACTATTGGCAATAATCAATTTGATTTATAGGCGTTGTAACCCCGAAACACCATAGCTAGGGTTGTGTTTTTATTTTTAGGGATTCTTATTTCATGTAAAATTGGTCCATGTAATGGGCATGGTTGCATCTGGGAGGATGAGACAAACACAACCATGCCCTTGAAAGTCATTCTTATTGCCTGGAAACGATTTTTGGAATGAGGTGCGTTTTTAGCTGCAAATTTAAATCCGCAGGTAAAATTACAGTAGTGGAAGGACAGGGACGAATAGCTGGCATTCACTCATTGGGCCATTCAAAAATGACGCGCGTTTTTTTTCTTTTCTGACCAATTAATTTTGTTTTCTTATATTATCATTATTATGTAATATGCTTACAAATAGATCAAGGCAGCGTAATGGCAAGGCAAGCGAGCGATTCCCTTCAGGACCTGGGTTAAAATCCCAGGTCCTCCACTTTCTCTATATTTTTCCTCTTCAGGTACTCCTGTGTGCGCTTAGGCTTGCAGAACACCATGCATCTCCATCCATTCAATGGCCAGATGGCCTAAAGGCCAAATCTGATGGTTCAAGGCTGATGGTCCACTAAGGCGCCAGTCAATGCATAGACACCAGATCACTCAGAGTCAACAAGGGCCAGCGCTTTTGGGCCTCCCAATTGCTATCTCACACCACCATTTCAGGCCCAAAACCCTCTCTCTTTCTATTTAATTTGTTTTGTTTTTATTAATTGTTTTAATTGTTTTTGTTTAAATTCTAACCAATCACAAAATCTTTTTTCCATAAAATAAAATCACAAAAATGTTAAACTTCTAACTTTTATTTTTTATTAATAAATACTAATTAAATTAATTTAGGTTTTAATTAGAATAAATTTAACCTATTTTTTATAAATAATTAAAATTAAATTTAATTTAATTAGGTTTAATTACTAACATTAATTTAATTTTTCTTTCTTAAAATAACAAAAACCCAAAAATAATTTATTTTTATTAATTAATTTATTTAATTTAATTTAGTAATTAATTTAGGGTTTAATTTCTTTCTTAAATTAAAAAACAACAAAAAAGATATTTTCTTTAATCAAAAGGGTTAAAACCCTAATCTTGCGTCCGATTATATTTTGCGCCGCGATTTATTTTCTTTTATCATATAATGTACTTGTTCCCGGTTTGTAATAGTTAATAGGACTTTTATTTATTTTTATTTGCTTTATTTAACTTTTCAAAAGGGTTTGTCTTTGGCGATGTAAATACCCGACGCCTTGTAATTTAAATTCCGCATTTTATTTTCGCAAAAATATAACTGTTAGATGTTTGATAATAAGGTTGCATGACAAGACTGAATGTTTTAACCTAAAATCAACTTAGATCACCCTTAACATGTACAAAGATATAAATAACTGAAAACAACACACTCGCACATGCGCACTCTTAGGGTACACCCCACTTGGTTGCCTTCGTACGCGGTCATTGAGTATAGGTAGTTTTAGAGGTCGCCCTCTTATCTAAAAGATCATAGTTGCCTCAAAACGGTTGCCTCGGACATTGTCGCCTCAAACAAATTATCTAAGACATTAGGGTTACCGCTAAGGCGTCCTAACATTGCTTTAGTGACCGTAAGTCCCGCATTCAAATTGACCCGCAAACTCCAACGACGATGCTACCTACTCATCAATAGTGGGATAGCATTGCCTAAAGGAAATTAACATAGAACGATTCCTTTTTCGAGTAGGTAGATGGTTCTTAGATACTTGCTCTTTCAAAAAACAAAAACTTTTCACACTTACACTCCTTTTCGAACAAAGTTTTTAGAAACACTTCATTACAGTCTTGAGGACAGAAGCAAGAGTTATATCGAAGTTTTCAAACAAATTTTTTTTTCAAACCCACAAACACAAAGAAAGAAATTCTGAAAACAATTGAGCAAGTACCTAAGAGCCCGTGGATAACCACGGATAGAAAGGGTGCTAACACCTTCCCTTTCTATAATCTACCCCCCAAACTCAGAGATAATCTCGAAAAAGGAATTTTTCTGTGCTTTTTTCCTTTCCTTGTTGGATAAAATAAAAGTTGGTGGCGACTCTTGCTTACCGCGACATTTTGTGAAAACAAACGCAAAACGCAAACTAGCATTCCAAAAAATAGTTAGTTCTTCCCACCGTATCACAACATATCACCCTGTTTTGCAGAGTTACGTTGTCCTCTCTTCAATAGAGTGTTGGACTTAAGTAGAAAGCGTATATTCTTTCATTTTCCCCACTGAGTTATCCCTCGTGGAAGATTTTTGCTTTAGCCTTCCTTTACAGCTCCTTGTTTGCATGGATTTGGTTTTCCCTCTTGAGTTTATTTCTTAAAGGATGTATTTTGGTTGACTGTTTCATTCCAGTTTATTTCTGGCTTGAACCTTTGGTTCCACAACAATATTATTTACTTTAGATTTCTGAAAGCTTCGAGTTTTGGTTTGTGAATTTATTTTGTAGGAGAAGACTTTATCTCCTCAGCAGGAATATAATGGCATTTCCCTAGGAATTCATATTTCTTTCCCCAAGAAGCCATATTTCTCTCCCCAGAAAGTCATTTCTTTTTACAATCCTCCATGACAACAAGTAGCAGGTCTCTTTATTTGAGCAACTTGTGTTTCCCTGTAAAAGTCGACGTAACTTTTCTTTTGCTATCTCCTCTATGAGTGGATAATTTGCAGTCCATCGTCAATTTACACCAGTGGATGGCAAAACTTTCAAATTTGTAGAGACAGTTTGTTGTGAAATATTTGCATATGATAGTCTCTTTATTTGAGATAGTTTATATATTACCCTTTCCAGGAAGAGTGCCTCAGTTAAAGAAGAAGTTGAAACCCTTTCTAGGTGAAATGCCAGAATTTTGGGGAAACTTGTTATCCTTTTGCTACCTTCAGTGAACGTTGGTAGTTCATGTTCAGTGAACGGCGGTGCTATGATATATTTTCTCTCTACCTTCAGTGAAAGTTGGTAGGTCACCTTCAGTGAAAGTTGGTGATTGTTATCTTTTTGCTACCTTCAGTGAACGTTTTTAGTTCATCGTCAGTGAACGACGGTGCTATGATATATTTTCTCTCTACCTTCAGTGAAAGTTGGTAGATCACCTTCAGTGAAAGTTGGTGATTGTTATCTTTTTTCTACCTTCAGTGAACGTTGGTAGTTCATCGTCAGTGAACGGCGGTGCTATGATATATTTTCTCTCTACCTTCACTGAAAGTTGGTGATTGTTATCTTTTTGCTACCTTCAGTGAACGTTGGTAGTTCATCGTTAGTGAACGATGGTGCTATGTTATATTTTCTCTCTACCTTCACTGAAAGTTGGTGATTGTCATCTTTTTGCTACCTTCAGTGAACGTTGGTAGTTCATCCTCAGTGAACAGCGGTGCTATGATATATTTTCTCTCTACCATCAGTGAAAGTTGGTAGGTCACCTTCAATAAAAGTTGGTTATTGTTATCTTTTTGCTACCTTCAGTGAACGTTGGTAGTTCATCGTTAGTGAACGGCGGTGCTATGATATATTTTCTCTCCACCTTCAGTGAAAGTTGGTAGGACACCTTCAGTGAAAGTTGGTGATTGTTATCTTTTTTCTACCCTCAGTGAATGTTGGTAGTTCATCATCAGTGAACGGTGGTGCTATGATATATTTTCTCTCTACCTTTAGTGAAAGTTGGTGATTGTTATCGTTTTGCTACCTTCAGTGAACGTTGGTAGTTCATCGTCAGTGAACGGCGGTGCTATGATATATTTTCTCTCTACCTTCAGTGAAAGTTGGTAGGTCACCTTCAATGAGAGTTGGTGATTGTTATCTTTTTGCTACCTTCAGTGAACGTCTGTAGTTCATCATCAGTGAACGGAGGTGCTATGATATATTTTCTCTCTACCTTCAGTGAACGTTGGTAGTTTCGCCTTCATTAGGATTTGGTGTATCCTTTGACCATTTTTTTACTAGCCTCTCTAAGTCGGGTCTTTTGATCCACTAATGATTTATTTTCTTGGTCGGGTTGCTATCATGTTTCTTTATTTTGTTACATCTCCAATGGTGTTTTGCATCTCTTTGGTCTTGTTCATATGCATTCATGCTCATAAGCTATGAATGACATCTTATGGCCAAAAATAGGGTTTGTTTTATATTTAAGTATCTTCGATCGCGTCGACACGAATATTTTTAACCTTCATATCTCTGGATAGAAGAAACTTAAATAAGGGAAGCTGTTGTGCCCCATTTTATTGTCCTAAGATCCATTCATCATACCATGTTGATTCCATTACAACAAGATCACATTAGGATTCTTGGTTCCCCTCCCTATATTTAGCTTTGCTCTTTGAGGAATCACCAAGCACCTTTACTTTTGTTCTTTTGTGATCATGAATATTTTTTGTCTTGATTTCTTCTCTTAATTAATAAAATGCAATTTTGGTTTGTCTTGCTTGTTACTCATGTAGGTAAAGGCAATAAGATTCATCAAGTTGCTCCATGGGTTCATGAGTTTATTTCCATGCCCTAGTCAATAAAGCTTGAAAATTTCAAACCTCACCGTTGGATTTGTTTTGGAAGAAATGTCATGGCAAGGTTATTTTAGTTCACTACATTTCAATATTATCAAATTTGGTTTAAAGGTACAAGGGATTGATTGGAGAAGCTGTCATGCTTGGAAAAGGCTTTGTTCCCATTGGTCACAAATGCATATTTCTATCAATTCTCAAGATATGGAAGTGGTTATGGTTTCTATGAGTTCTCATTATCATCCTCAACAACTTATATTTACAAAGCATTTGTGTTGGTACAAGAAGTTTGTTCAAAATTGTCAAAGTTCCTCAAGGCACTTTTCTTGATCTAGGAGCTAGGGTTTTGAACTTCAAAGAAGCATATCTTACGCGTATTTTGGTATTTTGGAGTGATTACAAAGACATCCTTCTATTCAAAGGGTTATCAACAAATCACTTCAAAAGTTCCAAGGAGTTTTCATGTGGAAGAAACTTGATGATGAAGAAAGATTACAAGTCCTCTAGATGAACCCCCATTTTCCTATGTGTGACTTAAAATGATCATAACTTGGTCAATTTTTATCACCTTGAGCCCACTCCTTTTCCACAATGATCTTGAGTACGTGAATTGTATTCCTTCTTTTATGTGCAAAGTGAGAAAATGGATGGAAGATGCCTTAAGGATACAAAAGATTATAGGTCATTTCATGATTTTTTGCCAACTTAAACAATTCATAACTCTTTCAATTTTTGGAGATTTTAGATGGTTCAAGTCTCAAAATGTAATTCAAGAGGTCTATTTCATTCCATCTTTTTTGTTCAAGAGTAAATTACAAGAGGAATGCCATGGTTTGATGCAAAACATTATAGGTCACTTTTGAAGAAAAACTTGAAATATTTCTAAGTATGGAAAGTCAACCTTTTTTCCTCAACTTTAACTCAATGCAACTTTCCGCTCAAGTATCCATTTGATTCCATTCTTTTTCCATTGCAAAGCTTGTAACCTCATCTTTCTAAAGCATCAAGAATCATGCCTTAAGACCTTTTGAGCTGAGAATGCCATTAGATTGAACTTGGTAACTTGGAACTGAAGTTTCCCCATAAGTCAGAACATGAAGTCTTTGTTTTGGCTTCTAATCACAATTTTTCCACGCGTTTATGCCTCTAAACATGTTTAATGATGTTTCAGAATTGATTAGCACAACAAAACGTGCGTTTTGGATGAGTTTTGATCAAATTGGAATTCACACTTTTCTTGTTTGCAACTTCACACGATTCCCTCCAAACTTCATCATTTCACACGCTTGGACATTCCATTTGATTCCCTAAAAATAGAGGGTCATCCCCCATTCATTTCCTCAAGCTTGGGTAGCCAGAATCACCCTGCCAAACTTGTTCCATAACTCAAAATTCAGCTACTTCGAAATCTGCTTTCAAGCCTTTTTCAATCCAATTTTTCCATCAATTCACCTTCCTTGATCTTCCTTGAAGCTAACCATATAATTACATTCAAGAATCGTGCCTTAGATTTCTCCATAGAAGTCCAGTTTCAGAGCTCTGCAACTCAACTCCAATAGGTAGATTCCTTCATTAATTCTCCAAAACTTTGATATCATTGTGATGCTCTCATTGGCCTGGATCTAGTCGCAACACTTACTTTCATATGGAAACTTGTTTTAACCACGAAATTTCAAATCCCTTTTCAAAACTTTCCTTCCAATTTGATTGAGCTACAGTTTATATAAATTTGTCGCAAAGGTGTGGTTGTCTTTGTCTTGAAGAAATGAAGCGAATGGTATAGGTTAGAGCTTCTGATTTTACAGTTTGAGAGACCTGCAATTCATGTTGGCTAGAGGTTGAAGATGACCAATGTTTCATCTTCCAACCAACGATGGCACGTCACTTGTATTTTTTGAAATCTGATTTAATTAATGATTCAATGCATTATCCACTAAAGTCCATAACATGCACAACGCGCCAGGTCCACTTGATCTGTTTACTAACGTGTTTTGACATTGATTAGATGGCCCATATTTTTTTGATTTTTATTTTATTTTCCGATTTTTATATTTAATTGTTTTAAATTTCAAAAAATCATAGAAAATTCATTTTTAGTCCAAAAAACATAAAAAATTATGAAAAATATTTTTGATTTTTCTCTTTTTGATTTTTATTTTTTCACAATTTTATTGTGTTTTGGTATTTTTTATAAATTTTTACTTTATTTGATTTATTTTAAATGTTTAAAAATACTTTTATGCATTTTATAATTCTGAAAAAAAATATGGAATAATCCAATGATATTGTGACAAATATTGGTGACCTCACTTATTTTTTATTTCTGACTTTGGTATTTTTTTTATCATTTTTGGTTTATTTTACTAATTTCTTTTAATTTTAAAAATATGTTCTGACTTGAAAAAATTACCAAAAAATTTATAAAAATATTTGAGTCCATTTCTAATTTTTTCTATGGTCTTAATTTTTATTTCTTGATTAATTTGAACATAGTTTATACTATTATCCCTTATTTCTATTTTAAATATTTCTAAAACCTTTTTTAATGTATATATTAAAATGCAATATTATTTTGTGATTATTTTCTGGCTGATCTTGGGTTGAATTTTTTATCATGAACTTTATTAATAACATTAGATCCATGGTGTTGAGTTTAACTCCACAAAAATGGATGAATGATTTTAATAATAGTTTGATTAAATTTTAATTCAAATGTGGTTTGTATATTCTTCTCAACCCCTCTCCATCTCATCCCTTTCATATTGCACTAAGTGTTATTGGAGCATGATCTCAATATCATGTCTCAAAAAAAATGGTGCATAGATTGCTATTGACCGACCTCAAAATAGGTGCGACTTCTACATAAATCCACTTACGATTGCTTAACATAGCGCTAAATTTTGTCCCGATTAGAATAAATGATCATTCATGGCCCAAACCTATGTTTGCAAGCCCAAGTATGTTAATTTGATCTCTTTGATCCAATAACCTTGAGATTCATTGTGTGGAGGATTTGGTTCTACCAATCCTCTAATGGATCTACAACACTTTTGTTCAACGCGAATCACTTAAACATCGTTGTGATCGGTGGGAACGAGAACTGACTGTTTTGGAATGCTGGTTCGCGTTTGCTTTTGTTTTCGCAAAATGTCGCGGTAAGAAAGAGTCGCTGTGATCGGTGGATCTGGAACTGACTGTTTAACGCTGGTTCGCGAAATTTCGCGGAAGCAAGAGTCGCCACCGTCTTTTATTTTCTCCAAATGGAAAGGACAAAAGCACAGAAAAATTCCTTATGAGATAGTTTCTCGGGTTCGGGAGGTAGATTATAGAAAGGGAAGGTATTAGCACCCTTTCTATCCATGGTTATCCATGGGCTCTTAGATACTTGCTTATTGTGTTTTCAAAAATGTTTGTTTGCTTTTCAATGTGGGTTAACAAAGTTTCTTTGAAAGATTTCAGTTTGACTCGTACGTCAGAGTGTTTGAAAAATTTGCTTTGAAAGCTTTTGAAAAGTGTTGGTGTGAAAAGTCTTTGAATTTTTGTTTTGAAGAGAGCAAGTATCCATGAGTCGTCTACCTACCCTAAGGAATTCGTCTGTGTAAATGTCCTTTAAAGTAGTGCCATCCCACCATCGAGAGGTAGGTAACACCACCGTTGGAGGTGTTCGGGTCAATTCGAGGTTCGGGACATGGTGATCACCAGAGCAATGGGAAGACACCTTAGAAGCTACCCTCATGCCAGGTTCCCGAATCATGAGGACTTACTAAGACATCCTCTACTCGACGATCACCTTTCGAGGCAAGGCAACAGTGAGGCGTACCCTAGGGGTGGTGTGTGCGAATTTGTGTGTCAGTTTCATTTGTATTTGTCTTGTCATGTTAAAGTGATGTTCTACGCTTGATTTTATTTTAAGTCCATACATTCTTTCATGCTTTTGTTAACAGTTAAAAGTTGCGGGAAAAGTAAATCCTAAACTATTACAAATGGCGCGGGTCCACATCGCCAAAATTAAACCGGACCCGATTTGACGGAAAGTAAATAAGGCAAAAGAAATAAAAGTGCGAGAAGTTTAAGTTACAACGCTTTGGGAGAGATACATAATGAATTAAGCAAAAGAAAATAAATGCGCGAATTAAATAAGTTACGAACGAGGGCGTTGGACCCTTTTGCAAAATTAAAACTAATAAGGAATTTAAAATTAAAATTAAAAGACATGTTTTTGGTATTTTTATGCTTTTTAAGATTTAAAAGAAAAAGAATTGATTAAAAATTAAACTAAAAGGCAAACCCTAATTCTAATGGCTTTTAAATTTATTGTGAAAATGTTAAGTTTTAACCTAAATTAAATCTAAGTTGATTTATGTACAATTTAATTATGAAAATAAATAAATAAATAATATTATGATAAAAGGAAAAATTAAAAAGGATGAAAATTAAGCCTAAATTCTACCTTTTTTATATTTATTATGAAAAGAATTAAAATTGCAAAAATCCTAATTAAAACTAAATTCATTACATGTTAATTTATTTACAAGAAAAATATTAAAATAAAAATTATTTATTATATTTTGTCTTTTCTGATTTTTAAACCCTTTTTTGTATTTTGTAAAAATAATAATTACTTTAAACAAATAACAAAAATAAAATAACAATAAAAAAAAAATAAAAAAAAATATAGCAAAAGCAAACCAGGGGGGGTGGAAGTTCCAATTTAGGAGGTGTTGATCCAAGAATGCTGGCCCATTGACATTGAAATTCGTTGACTTTTCAGATGGCCTATTGACACGTTGACCAAGGTTTAGAGTGTCCTTGAGATCCCTGCCCTTGATTTGATCTGCCAGGCACGTGGATGGATAGATAATGAGGGAACATGGTGGGCATCACTGTTGTGCCTGCATGGGAATTAGCGTGGAAAAATAACATGAAATATGATACAGACCTGGGACTCGAACCCAGGTCACTAGCATTGCTAACCACTTCCTGCGCCACTGAACCACTTCAACTTCTTTTAATATATAATAACTATTAATCAATATAAAAGAAAATTGGTTAGTCATTCTGAAAAACGCGCGTAATTTTAAAAGACCCAACCAATGCTTGCCACGAGTTCGTCTTCTTCCTTTTTCTGAAAACATAAACATGAGGCAACGGTTTTGCAAACGTTGCCTAAGACTACTTTCTAGAAAATAGCGATTGGCCCCTCGACGCTCATAAATTGAGCGCGAGGGTTGGAATCTCTTCGTCTGGACTTGCTGAGTCTAATGGCAATAGTCTTGAGTTCTAATTTTGCTTAGTTTCAAAAACCCCAAATTGGCAAACCTGTAAACCCTAGGATTCAAGCATGGTATCATCGCGTATATAGCACAAAAACTTAATTAAACATGATGGTTAGTTTCAAAACTTGACAAGGAACATGAATGTACAATTAAAATGCAATGGAGATGCCTAAAAATCAAAAGACGATCATGGATTTTTCTTGGTTCAGTTGGAATCCGTTTTACCAATTCTTTGTGTTTGAGTTGACGTTAGGGATTGGAATGTGTTCAGGAATTGTCAAGGAAGCTTTTAGAATCAATATTAGGACTTGAATCCACCTCTAGCAATGATTTCAGAATTGAGTTATATGGCCAATTTTTCAAGTTTGTAATAGCTCTTTCTGCGCAGCATTTAGTGTCTTGTGGTTAGGGTTTGACTCAATACTTATGAGGGAAGAGAATTAGGTCATTAGCTGGCCTTGATCCATGCCCATGAGAGAACTAGTCCTAGGGTTTTCACCATTAACCAACTTTTCCTTTTTTTAAGCAAAACCAAGACTTGGTGTACAACCTAACCCTAGCATGAGTTTGTGAGCTGGCACATGATATATGGAAGCTATCCAAATTCAAATGACACTATTCCATTGGTTTTTAAATTTTATTTGAATTTTTAAAGATTTAAAATGAATTAAATTATCAAAAATTAAATAAAATAGAAAAATCAATGTTTCATCTTGAAATTAATCATGGGACACGTGTGTGGCATGACAAGGCTGAATCAAGTGGAAGAAAGTGGGCCCTATTGTCAAAAATTGAAGTTTCAAGGATAGTTGACTTTTGCCATTTCACAAAAATTTCCCAACTTCTCCAATGCATAACTTGCTCAATTTTTAAGCTTTTCTCATGTTCTTGGACATTTTGGAAAGGTCTTTGAGTCCTTTAACCAATGCCTTTGGTCCCATGTCATTTTGATTTTCCAATCTCAAGTTATGGCCTTTGACTTAAAGTCCCTTTTTGTTGACTTTTGAAAATGACCTATAATGTTGAAATTGATAACTTTTTGTGAGAGCATTTCTTGGACTTGAAGTATGAAGATGAGTTGTAGGAAATGTCTTTCTCTTCAAAATGAGCTTTGGATGGAATTTTTCTGATAATCCATGTGAAAGTTATGCCCAGGTCAATTTTAGTTGACTTTTTCAGCTGTCCAAATAAGGAAACTTTTGCATCTTGATGACTTTCTGAGCCAGATTTTGAGAATCATGATCAAGCATTGATCAAATGATGTTTGTGGCTTCAAAATGATATGTTGACCAAAAATTTGAACTTTTGACTGCCAAATGACCATTTTGCCCCTACAGTTGACTGTAGTGCAATCTAGGGTTTTGACTGTGCAATTTTGAGCTGAATGCCTTGAAACTTGATGGGAGGATACTTGATCATATTTGTGGGCACATGAGACTTGATTGGGCCTTTGAAAACTTCATTTCTTTGATCAGAACTCAAACCCTAGTTTTGACTGTATAGGAGACAGTTGCACTGCACAACCCTTGGGGAATTTTGTGACTTGGCTTGGCAATTTCTTGAAGAATATGGGAGGGCAAATTTTGGGGTACAACAGTTGCCCCTGTTCAATCTTCTTAGACCTGAGGATGTAGATTGGCTGACGTGCCTTTCGTAATCCGAGGGTAGAAGATGATTGGACACTAGAGTGCCCAGAAATTTGCGCTCACATAGTAGCAGTGCGGTGGAATGGGCTTATAGATGCCATTTAGAGATTGCTGGATAGGATGATGGGCTTATAGATGCCATCTGGATGTTGATCGCGTAGGAGATTCCTTAGCGAGAACCTGCATACCTGCAAAATAGACAATGAGTACCTGACACGCTGCAGGAACTGATTTTAGATGCTTGGTATAGATATGTCCTGACTGGTTACAGGAGCTGAGTCTGGAGCTTCATAAGATGATGAATGAACCAGGTATGGTTACGGCCTTAGCATGGATGGTAAGAGAACCTTGGGCGACTTTAACTTCAACAACGCTCGTTGAGAAAAAATCTTGGGTGACTTTAACTTCAACAACGCTCGTTGAGAAAAATTTGGGTGATTTTAACTTCAACAACGCTCGTTGAGAAAAATCTGGGTGATTTTAACTTCAACAACGCTCGTTGAGAAAAATCTTGGATGTCTTCTACTGGGATAAGAATCAGGGAGATCTTAGGGTCGATCTGACTGAACCAGAGAGGCCTTTGACTGGATAAGCATCAGGAAAATCTTAAGGTCGATTTAACTGAACCGGACAAGGTCTTGAAATATCTTCAACTGGATAAGCATCAGGGAGATCTTAGGGTCGATCTGACTGAACCAGAGAAGGCCTTTGACTGGATAAGCATCAGGAAAATCTTAGGGTCGATTTAACTGAACCGGTCTAGGTCTTGAAATGTCTTCAACTGGATAAGCATCAGGAAAATCTTAGGGTCGATCTGACTGAACCAGAGAAGGCCTTTGACTGGATAAGCATCAGGAAAATCTTAGGGTCGATTTAACTGAACCGGACAAGGTCTTGAAATATCTTCAACTGGATAAGCATCAGGGAGATCTTAGGGTCGATCTGACTGAACCAGAGAAGGCCTTTGACTGGATAAGCATCAGGAAAATCTTAGGGTCGATTTAACTGAACCGGTCTAGGTCTTGAAATGTCTTCGACTGGATAAGCATCAGGGAGATCTTAGGGTCGATCTGACTGAACCAGAGAAGGCCTTTGACTGGATAAGCATCAGGAAAATCTTAGGGTCGATTTAACTGAACCGGTCTAGGTCTTGAAATGTAGCTTGAGAATTTTAACTGGATCTTTCCTGAAATGTAAAAGTCAGCCATATGCAATGCATGATATGGATCAAGTAATGATGTTCTCAACATAAATGAGATTCGTAGGATATGATGCGTCTATGCATGCTATAATGATGTATGTGATGTTTTATGTATGTTTTTGTCTAAGAAAGTGAATCCTTGACGGGTGCCGGGAAGTCGTATCCTGGGCTGATGTCGAAGAATAGATTTTGCTTCCGCTGGGGATGATAACTGCAAGAATACCGGTAGGAGACGATGACTCCGTTGTGGAATAAACTTGGCAAATGGAGGATTTTGCGGGAAGAAAAGATACTCTAGCGACCATGCTGGGAAGCAATACTCTGTGGGGAGAGAAATGCTTTGCTGAGTGTTGATAATAGTTTGCTGGGGATACCCTTATTATGTTGGGAGTATTGATAGACTTCGTTGGGAATAGGAAGACTTCGTCGAGGACGCTCTTTCCGTGGCTTTTGGCTGAGGATAACCCAGTTATATCCTGTTAAGGAAATAACTCTTTAAATCAAGCCGGACGACGCGTTCGTGTTCTGCGAGGGGATAAGCTTCCAGAATCTACTGGGGATAAGCTTATTGCTTGGGGATATGAATTCCATCTTTCCTGGGGAAACTAATTGGACTCTCCTGGGGAATTTGGATATGCTGGGGAATGTTGAGATCTGCGGGAGGACACCCAACTTCCTTAAGGTTGATAACTGTTTTGCTTGAGGGGAGTATACTGCTTGCTGTCTCATTCTCTGGGGAATTTAAGATGTCTGGTTATGTTCTTTAGCTGAACCTAACTTGGTACCTTGGAGGATAGAACAATTAGACTGCTCAGACAAATCTTTATTGCCCCTGTTTCTAGTGTCACCTGCAATTAATTCCTTTGTTTCGTATGCAAATATTTATGAGTTAGCAAATTATTGTCAATGCATATATCACAAATTGAACCTTGGACGTTCTTCGCGAAACAAAACAGAAAAAAAAGAAAAACACTTGGCACGTTTAACTGAAATATATTTGTATTGGTTTTTGAATGGCCTGAAAATAGGCGTTTTGTGTACAAGAGGCTGACGTCCTAGTAAGAGGAACGTCGCCGAAAAAGAGTTTATACAAATTTTGTACAAAAGAAAATAAAACAGCTGTGTGAAATATGAATGATCCACTGGGTTTCAACTCTGCTATTGCCTTTATAACTCCGAGCGTCTCATCACTTGATGACCTTGGTTGAAGGTGAAGCTGACTGATCGATGCCGTCTGATCTTGATGTAGATACCGGATTCTAGATGCAAAGTGATCAATGAGACATAGAATTATGCTTTTATTAATTTTGCCTGGACCGCCCTTTCGGGTTTTCAGTCCACCGGGATACCCATTTTTGCCCAAGCCGCCTTTTCAGGTTTTCGACTTGCCGGGTGTACCGATTTTTCATTTTCATCCCTTTCATTTTGCCCGAACCCTTTTGGTTCGACGGGAAGCCCTAATTTTTGCCTAGGCGTGTCAGCCTAGCGGGTCTTTTTTATGCGTAATATTTTTTTACTATGTCTGCATTGGCGGGGTGAGGAAGGTCGTCACCATCCATATTGGTTAATATCATTGCTCCTCCTGAGAACACATGCTTAACCACAAATGGCCCTTCGTACGTAGGGGTCCATTTTCCCCTTGGATCACTCTGAGGGAGGATGATTCTTTTGATCACTAGATCCCCAACTTGATATTCCTGTGGCCTGACTTTTTTGTTAAATGCCCTGATCATCCGTTTCTGATACGTCTGACCATGACAGATAGCAGCAAGTCTCTTTTCGTCAATGAGGTTTAGCTGGTCAAGTCGTGTCTGGATCCAATCATCTTCGTTCAGATTTGTATCCTTCATTATCCGGAGAGAGGGAATTTGCACTTCGATCGGCAAGACTGCCTCCATACCATAAACTAGAGAGAAAGGAGTTGCCCCGGTTGACGTCCTGGCTGAGGTACGGTACCCATGTAGAGCGAACGATAACATCTCATGCCAATCTTTATAAGTCACTGTCATTTTCTGCACGATTTTCTTGATGTTCTTATTTGCTGCTTCTATAGCCCCATTCATCTTCGGTCTGTAAGGAGAAGAATTGTGGTGCTGTATCTTGAACTGTTCGCAGAGCTCAGCGATCATCTTATTGTTTAGGTTGGTACCATTGTCTGTAATAATTCTCTCAGGGACGCCGTACTGACAGATCAGGTTATGCCGAATGAACCGAGCTACAACAGTCTTGGTTACCGTAGCATAGGATGCTGCTTCAACCCATTTCGTAAAATAATCAATTGCCACTAGGATGAAGCGATGTCCATTAGATGCCGTAGGTTTAATCTCGCCGATCATGTCTATGCCCCACATTGCAAACGGCCAAGGCGCAGTCAGAACATTCAGGGGGACCGGAGGAACATGCACCTTGTCTGCATAAATCTGGCACTTGTGGCATGTCCTGGAATGTTGGTAACAGTCAGCTTCCATTGTGGACCAGTAATACCCTGCCCGTAGGATCTTCTTAGCCATGGTGTGTCCGCTGGAGTGTGTACCAAAGGTCCCTTCATGTAGCTCTTCCATGATTCTTTCTGCTTCAGTTTTATCCACACAACGCAGTAAGGTTGAATCGTGGTTTCGCTTGTACAAGATGTTGTTGCTAAGGAAGAACTTGGCTGCAAACCTCCTCAGGAACTTCTTATCATTGACAGATGCCCCTTCAGGGTATTCCTGAGCTTCCAGATATCTCTTCACCTCATGGTACCAAGGCTTCTCAGTCACCAATTCAGTTTCGAGATCACAACAGTATGCCGGTTCGTCCAGTTTCCAGATGATGATCCGGGGAGCCTCATTATCCCATTTTACCTTGAACATTGAAGACATTGTAGCTAACGCGTCCGCCAACTGATTCTCTTCTCTTGGAAAGTGCTCAAATGTTATCTCTGTGAAGTGGGGGATCAGGGTCAACACACATTCTCTGTAAGGAATCAAGTTTGGATGTTTCGTATCCCATTCTCCTTTGATCTGATTGATCACAAGAGAGGAATCTCCGAAGACACTCAGAAATTTGATCCTCAGGTCGATCGCAGCTTGAAGACCCATGATGCACGCCTCATACTCTGCCATGTTGTTGGTACAGTTGAAACACAGCCGGGCAGTGAGTGGAGTATGAGTACCTTGAGGTGATATGATAATGGCGCCAATACCATTTCCCAAAGCGTTGGATGCTCCGTCAAAATGCATAGACCATCGGGATCCTGGTTCAGGTCCTTCATCCGGTCCAGGTATTTCACAGTCAGTTACTATCATAATGCTTTCATCTGGAAACTCGAAGTTCATTGATTGGTAGTCATCCACAGCTTGATGTGCTAAGTGGTCTGCCAATACACTTTCCTTGATGGCTTTTTGGGTCGTGTACTGAATGTCGTATTCCGTCAAGATCATTTGCCATCTTGCAATTCTCCCAGACAGAGCAGGCTTTTCGAATATGTACTTTATAGGATCCATTTTTGAGATCAACAAGGTAGTGTGAGTCAGCATATACTGTCTCAGCCGGCGAGCAGCCCATACCAAAGCGCAGCAAGTTTTCTCAAGCAGTGAGTATCGGGTCTCACAGTCGGTAAACTTTTTGCTAAGGTAATAAATGGCATGCTCTTTTCGGCCAGACTCGTCATGCTGCCCCAGCACACACCCCATTGAATTATCAAGCACTGTCAGGTAAAGTATCAAAGGTCTCCCTTCAACTGGTGGCATAAGGATGGGTGGTTCTTGGAGATATTCTTTGATTCTGTCAAAAGCAGCTTGACATTCATCATTCCAACGTACTACCTGATCTTTCTTCAGCAGCTTGAAGATTGGTTCACAGGTAGCCGTTAGGTGTGAGATGAACCGAGCAATGTAATTCAGACGTCCTAGAAAGCCTCTGACTTCCTTCTCTGTCTTAGGAACTGGCATCTCTTGAATGGCTTTGACCTTAGCAGGGTCCACTTGAATTCCCTTGTCACTTACCACGAAGCCTAGCAACTTTCCAGATCTTACCCCGAAGGTGCACTTGTTCGGGTTCAACCTCAGCTTGTACAGTTTCAAACGGTCAAACAGTTTCTGTAGATGATCAAGGTGTTCTTCCTCAGTCTGAGACCTAGCGATCATGTCGTCAACATACACTTCTATCTCATGATGGATCATGTCATGAAATAAAGCAACCATGGCACGTTGGTAGGTTGCCCCAGCATTCTTTAGTCCAAAAGGCATGACTTTGTAGCAGAAGGTGCCCCACTGAGTAACGAATGTAGTCTTTTCCATGTCTTCAGGAGCCATCTTGATCTGATTGTAGCCTGAAAAACCATCCATAAAAGAGAACACTTTATGCTGAGTTGTATTATCAACAAGGACATCAATGTGAGGTAGAGGGAAGTCATCCTTGGGGCTGGCCCTGTTCAGATCCCTGTAATTGACACACATTCTGACCTTGCCGTCTTTCTTAGGTACCGGTACCACATTAGCAACCCACTGAGGGTAAGAAGTCACTGCAAGAAACCCGGCATCAAACTGCTTCATAACCTCGGCTTTAATCTTCTCAGACATCTCTGGACGCATACGGCGGACCTTTTGCTTAACCGGAGGGCAATCTTCTTTAGTTGGTAAGTGATGGACCACAATGTCGGTATCTAATCCGGGCATATCTTCGTGGGACCAGGCAAAGATCTCCTTATAGTCATGCAGCATCTGAGTCAACCGTTGCTTCACGCTGAGCTCTAGGTTGGCACCAATCTTTACCCCTTTCTTGTCTTCTTCAGTACCCAAATTTATTATTTCCACTGGCTCTTCATGGGGTTGAATTGCCCTCTCTTCCTGTTGTAACAGTCTTGCAAGTTCACCAGGCACTTCGCAATCATCTTCACCTTCGTCTTCGGCTAAGTTGATCGGATTTTCGAAGTCATAACTGGTAGTAGCAGAGTTGTTACCAGTGAGATCCAGAGTGGATTGAAACCTGTATGAGTGAGTGTGTGTGTAAATACAGCTGTTTTGAAATATGTAAAGAAAGGAAAGAAAAGGAGCGCAAAATTTGAAATGTGAAAAACGTCCAATGCTTTTATTCATGATATATGACAGTGACAAACAAAAGCCCTCATAAACAAAACCACGGCGCTTCGGGTCAGACACCGGGCCATATAGTTTCAAATTATTGTTTATTACAAATCCAAAACAAAGAAGTTCATTACTGGGGAACAAAAGTTATGGGTGTAAAGTCTTTAGCAGTCCAATTGGTCAATCCACCGTCGGTCGTCGGGTAGATCCAGCTATCGAACTCTGACTCTTCCACTTCGTCTTCCTCTCCAATAGCATTCACTTCTGAGTGGGTGATGAGCACAGGAGGTCTTCCAATTCTCGCCTTGCGCACTGCTTTCTGAGCTTCTGTGGTGAAACCCAACCCAAACTTGTTAGTCTTAGGAGTAAGGTCAGGGAGCTTGCCCCAGTTTGCACATTCACCTCTTTCGATCACAGCCCGGGCGTCCTTTAAGGAGGCCATCTTCAAAGGAGAAACCTCTTCATCCACTGCTTCTGCTGCTGCCAAAGTTTGTGGCACTTCCTCAAAATGTTGAAAGGGGGTTTCGATGAACTCCCCATCCATTTCTACGTATCTGAAGGAGTTGAGGTGGCTGACCATGTACTCCTCTTCCCCTTGTACCGTTACGATCTTCCCCCTGACCGGGTACTTGAGCTTCTGATGCAATGTGGAGGTCACAGCTCCAGCCTTGTGGATCCACGGGCGACCCAGCAAACAAGAATAGGAAGGATGGATGTCCATCACATAGAATTTTGAATCAAATACCTGTGACCCAACCCTGATTGGGATGTCCACCTCACCATGTACCATTCTTTTGGACCCGTCAAAGGCCCGGACAACAATGTTAGTTGGTTTGAGCTCTAGACCCTCACAATCCAGCCTATCCAGAGCCTTCTTGGGCAGCACGTTTAATGAAGAACCTGTGTCAACCAGCACATGAGCAAGAGTAGTGCCCATGCATTCAATGGAGACATGCAGGGCGTCATTATGGTTCTTCCCCTTTGCTGTCAGATCGGCATCAGAGAAACCCAGGCCATTATCAGCGGTTAGGTTGGCCACACAGTCGGTGAACTGGTCAGCAGACGTCTCTTGGGGTACGTGGGCTGTCTTTAAGAAAGCAATCAGAGCCTTGGCGTGGGCCTCTGAACACAGCAGCAGTGACAACATGGAGATTTTAGAGGGGGTGTGCCCCAGCTGTTCTACAACGTTGAAGTCACTTTTCTTTATTATCTTGAGGATTTCTTCCATTTCTTGCCTGGAAGCCTCAACAATGGTCTTCGGTGCCTCCGTCCTGGCAGGCACATCAGCAACAATTCCCTTGTCCCGAGTATCAGATGGCTCGGTAGCAGGGGTGGATATTTGGTCAGGGGGAGAAACAGGCACCCTGGCAGGTGTGAAGACCAAAGGCCTAGGAATTACCGGAGGAGCAATGTCTGGCGAGAACAGTCTTCCACTACGAGTGACCTTAGCAGGCCCAGTGATGTTGGAGACACCAGCATCAATGTTGAACTCTTGTTTCACACCTAGAACATAAACATCTGCCCCATAGTGCCATGGGACAGCCTTATCAGATTTGTAGGGGATAGGCCCCGGAACAGTAATGGTGATGGGAGCAATCTTGTGAACCGGCAAAATTTGGACAGGCTTCTTTGAAGGAGCCTTGGAAGGGTTGTTGAAGATGGTAACGATCGACACTTCTTCAACAGGAGCAGCAGGAACAACAGTCTTTCTGAACAAAATCTCTCTACTATCTATCAGGTTTTGGACGCCTGACTTCAGCAGAGAACAACCAGCAGGGGAAGCAACACATAGAGGGCAACCTTCGCTACATCCCGGAAATAAACCGGCTAGCAACAGGTTCCTCTTGACCGTCAGCAGCGGAGTAGCAACATCATCCACCGAAGCTACATACAAATCTTCCTCAACAGCATTCACTCCATGCTGGGGCATGGGAGCGGTTACAACATTCGGCCTCTCGGGCGCCTCAAACTGTATTTCCTTTGCATCAATGAGGTCTTGAACCTTATTCTTTAGGGCCCAACAGTCATCTGTGTTATGCCCCGGGCTATCAGAGTGGTAAGCACAGCGAGCATTTGGATTAAACTTGGGGGATGCAGTATTGGGAAACTTTGGAGCCTCCCTGACAGTCACTAAATTGGTGGATAGCAACTGTGGCAGGATCTGTGATAAGGTCATGCTTAACCGGGTAAACTCTCTCCGGGGTCTTTCAAACTTTTGAGGATTAGTTGGCCGAGGAGCGGCAGCAGGTTTGGCAATCATTACCGCACTGACAGATTGGTGGCGTTCAGGTCGCTCTGTTCTCCGGGAGCTATATACAGCACTAGCCTCCTTTTTGAAGGGTTTCTTTTCAGTACTGGAGGAGGCAACTTTCTGTATCTTTCCCGATTTTATACCGGCCTCGATCCTTTCACCAGTCAGGATCAGATCAGTAAACCCAGCAGAGGAATTACCAATGAGATGATTGAAAAATGGACCAGATAGGGTCCCCAAAAACATATCTACCAGCTCCCGGTCCGTCAATGGTGGCTGCACCCTGCCAGCCAGGTCTCTCCATTTCTGGGCGTACTCCTTAAAACCTTCACCCGACCCTAGCGACATACCCTGGAGCTGGGTACGCGTAGGAGCGAGGTCGGAATTATATTGATACTGCTTGTAAAAAGCAGTGGCCAGATCCTCCCAGTTACGAATGCTGATTCCATCCAGCTGATAGAACCATTCGAGGTGAGTCCCTGAAAGACTCTCCTGGAAGAAGTGGATCCAAAGGTTCTTGTCTGCTGTGTAAGGCTGGATCTTCCTTACATAAGAACGGAGGTGCATCTTGGGACAGGAAGCCCCGTCATACTTCAAAAAGGCAGGTGCCTTGAACTTGTGTGGGATCACCACCCCAGTAGATAACCCCAAGTCTCCGAAATCCAGTCCAGGCACCCGCTGAACTTCCATAGCCTTTAATCTGTCTTCCAGCTGCTTGTACCGGTCTTCAGCAGGAGGGTACTGTTCGTCGTTGAAGTCTGTTTCAGTATCAGAGCCCACAGGAGTAGGGACCTCCCTTTCTTGGTGACTACCTTCCCCTACAGATGGAGTAGTCCTTGCAGCCTCAACCTGTAAGGTATTCCCGAGTCTGCGCCCAGTGTTAAATAGCACAGTCCTCCTCTTCTTCTTAGTCTTCTTCAGAAGCATGGTCTTCAACTCTTGTTGACCCTGAGCCAAGCCCTTGATCAGCTCCTGAAATTGGGCGTTCTGCGCCTGAAATTGGGCGTTCTGCGCCTGAAGAGCCTTGATAGATGCCTCGGTTGATGATTCAGGGTTCATGATGCTGAAATAAACAGCGAAGAACAGTAAGCCACCTGAAAAGAAGAGTACCTGTGATGCACATGATGTATGAAATGCGTATGAATTATGTTTTCAAAGACAATCGGGAATCAACTTTGTAAACAAAAAAGAACACACTTCATTAGATTCAACTTTGCAACTGAAATTATTCAACAAGTTGCCCTTAGGCGTTACATGAAAGGAAATACTGGAAAGGAAATAAAAACTGTAAAGTCACATTCAGAGTTCCTCATTGATCCCATGGTCTCCTCTTCTCAGTACGGATGTAGGCATTCAGAGCTCTCTCATTTTCCAACTGCTTGGTCAGCTTCTGGATCTTTAATTCCTGCTCGTTGAACTTTTCCCGATAAGAATCCCGCTCTTCTTGCAGTTGCGACCAAGATCTCTTCAATGTCTCATAATCAGTAGGTATCTGAGGAGGAAGGACAGTTGGATGAACACCATCTTTATCGGGACACTCAAGAATGACGGGTCTGACAGCTTCATACGGCATACCTAACTTCTGAGCACGGATGCGAACCCATTTGTAGTAGGCTTCCATAGGTAAAGAAGTCTTTGGCCCTAGCTCTTGTGGGTCAGCTTTATGAACCTTGTCCCAAGCCTTGATGAACCTACGACGTAGCTCGTCACTATCCACCTGAAACTCGAAACTGAGGTGAGGCACTAACATCTCATGGGGGCCTGCTCTTCTTGCTCTTCCAAACTGACGGAGTGCTAGACATGGATTGTAAGAGATCCCTCCTTGAGTACCAATCAGAGGAACATTAGGGTATTCCCCGCATCGATCAATAATAGCTATCTCGTCCAAACCTCTGCAAGTCCAAATGATGTCTTTATCGGTGAGAGACATTAACCTATGAGCCCAACCTCTTCCTTCTTGGTTCTTCAGTACGAACTTAGGGAGGTGCGACATAAACCACCTCACCAACAAAGGGATACAACACCATAGGGTTCCTCGTCTTCGGGTAGTACGGGCATGAAGTTGTTGCAAGATGTCACCCAAGAGAGTGGGCACTGGATTCTGAGACATAAAGATCCTTATGGCAGTGACATTGATGAAGTTGTCAGGATTAGGAAACAGGACTAACCCATAGATTAGGAGAGCCAAGATGTCTTCATATGCCCTAAAGTCCAGGTCATTCCAGAAATTGTTAGCTTTACCAATTAGAAACTTAGCCAAGAAACCCTTAACTCCGCTTCTAGTCACCCAGTTGTCTGCTACCTCTTGATGGGTCAAGGGAAGAGCTGCAGCAATGTCCTCAAGCCTGAGGGTCTTTTCCCAACCAGTAAAGGGAGTCTGATCCAAGATAGGGATACCAAGTAAATCAGAGAATTCTTCCAGGGTAGGGACCAGCTGGAAGTCTTGAAAGGTGAAGCACTGGTACTGAGGGTCATAGAACTGGGTCAGAACACTCATCAACTGTTGATCCCGCTTTGCAGTGACTAAACTGAGAAGGGAACCATGCCTCTGAATGAAAGAAGTGGTGTTTGGAATTATGCTAACCAACTCATCAAGCAACTCAGGTGAACGAACAAAGTTGAACCGGATAGTATTCCTTCGCACAGGTATCATAATGTCCTACAAAACAGAGCAAAGATGAAACCCTCTTGTCTTTGAAATAGTCAGTCCTTATGCAGGATGCATGCAATGCTCATGATGCTATGATGTTATGATCAAACACACCACATACAGATACAAAGGCAAACATGGTAAGGCACACAAGTCACACAAGGCAAGCCCCTAAAGTTTAGGCCAGCATGAGGTCTAGGTACTACCCTCTTTCAGCTTGTTGGTTCATACCTGTCCTAATCAAAGTAACCGGGTTCTTAGAGGATCCCAATATCATTGACTACCCTCCATCGGTCATAACTCCAGCATCGCAATCTTTTCTTGCGGCCAGAACCATCACGAGAGTTTAGCCTCAATGGGCGTAGCATACTGCTACTGTTCTAAAGGCCAAGTTGTGTCAATTAAGGTTCTAAGGTTGTTGGTGCTTAATGACTCCTTAGAAGACCCATATTCTCCTCGTTGCGACACAAGGGATATCGGTACAGACTAAGGTGCCACACCAACGTAGCCACTGCTTCACCCGTGTCGGTCTACGCCGGACAGGTCCCTCACAGCTTATGCTACCTAAACAAGGTACCCCCAGATCCGGGTTAGGATCTATGTAAACTCCGATGCAACCCACAATTTTAAAGCAAGCAAAGCAATACAATTGAAAACACAGTTATGACCTAGCCCTAAGGTACACCTCACTTTATAAAGGGTCCCCAGCAGAGTCGCCAGTTCTGTGATCGGTGGATCTGGAACTGACTGTTTAACGCTGGTTCGCGAAATGTCGCGGAAGCAAGAGTCGCCACCGTCTTTTATTTTCTCCAAATGGAAAGGACAAAAGCACAGAAAAATTCCTTATGAGATAGTTTCTCGGGTTCGGGAGGTAGATTATAGAAAGGGAAGGTATTAGCACCCTTTCTATCCATGGTTATCCATGGGCTCTTAGATACTTGCTCATTGTGTTTTCAAAAATGTTTGTTTGCTTTTCAATGTGGGTTAACAAAGTTTCTTTGAAAGATTTCAGTTTGACTCGTACGTCAGAGTGTTTGAAAAATTTGCTTTGAAAGCTTTTGAAAAGTGTTGGTGTGAAAAGTCTTTGAATTTTTGTTTTGAAGAGAGCAAGTATCCATGAGTCGTCTACCTACCCTAAGGAATTCGTCTGTGTAAATGTCCTTTAAAGTAGTGCCATCCCACCATCGAGAGGTAGGTAACACCACCGTTGGAGGTGTTCGGGTCAATTCGAGGTTCGGGACATGGTGATCACCAGAGCAATGGGAAGACACCTTAGAAGCTACCCTCATGCCAGGTTCCCGAATCATGAGGACTTACTAAGACATCCTCTACTCGACGATCACCTTTCGAGGCAAGGCAACAGTGAGGCGTACCCTAGGGGTGGTGTGTGCGAATTTGTGTGTCAGTTTCATTTGTATTTGTCTTGTCATGTTAAAGTGATGTTCTACGCTTGATTTTATTTTAAGTCCATACATTCTTTCATGCTTTTGTTAACAGTTAAAAGTTGCGGGAAAAGTAAATCCTAAACTATTACAAATGGCGCGGGTCCACATCGCCAAAATTAAACCGGACCCGATTTGACGGAAAGTAAATAAGGCAAAAGAAATAAAAGTGCGAGAAGTTTAAGTTACAACGCTTTGGGAGAGATACATAATGAATTAAGCAAAAGAAAATAAATGCGCGAATTAAATAAGTTACGAACGAGGGCGTTGGACCCTTTTGCAAAATTAAAACTAATAAGGAATTTAAAATTAAAATTAAAAGACATGTTTTTGGTATTTTTATGCTTTTTAAGATTTAAAAGAAAAAGAATTGATTAAAAATTAAACTAAAAGGCAAACCCTAATTCTAATGGCTTTTAAATTTATTGTGAAAATGTTAAGTTTTAACCTAAATTAAATCTAAGTTGATTTATGTACAATTTAATTATGAAAATAAATAAATAAATAATATTATGATAAAAGGAAAAATTAAAAAGGATGAAAATTAAGCCTAAATTCTACCTTTTTTATATTTATTATGAAAAGAATTAAAATTGCAAAAATCCTAATTAAAACTAAATTCATTACATGTTAATTTATTTACAAGAAAAATATTAAAATAAAAATTATTTATTATATTTTGTCTTTTCTGATTTTTAAACCCTTTTTTGTATTTTGTAAAAATAATAATTACTTTAAACAAATAACAAAAATAAAATAACAATAAAAAAAAAATAAAAAAAAATATAGCAAAAGCAAACCAGGGGGGGTGGAAGTTCCAATTTAGGAGGTGTTGATCCAAGAATGCTGGCCCATTGACATTGAAATTCGTTGACTTTTCAGATGGCCTATTGACACGTTGACCAAGGTTTAGAGTGTCCTTGAGATCCCTGCCCTTGATTTGATCTGCCAGGCACGTGGATGGATAGATAATGAGGGAACATGGTGGGCATCACTGTTGTGCCTGCATGGGAATTAGCGTGGAAAAATAACATGAAATATGATACAGACCTGGGACTCGAACCCAGGTCACTAGCATTGCTAACCACTTCCTGCGCCACTGAACCACTTCAACTTCTTTTAATATATAATAACTATTAATCAATATAAAAGAAAATTGGTTAGTCATTCTGAAAAACGCACGTAATTTTAAAAGACCCAACCAATGCTTGCCACGAGTTCGTCTTCTTCCTTTTTCTGAAAACATAAACATGAGGCAACGGTTTTGCAAACGTTGCCTAAGACTACTTTCCAGAAAATAGCGATTGGCCCCTCGACGCTCATAAATTGAGCGCGAGGGTTGGAATCTCTTCGTCTGGACTTGCTGAGTCTAATGGCAATAGTCTTGAGTTCTAATTTTGCTTAGTTTCAAAAACCCCAAATTGGCAAACCTGTAAACCCTAGGATTCAAGCATGGTATCATCGCGTATATAGCACAAAAACTTAATTAAACATGATGGTTAGTTTCAAAACTTGACAAGGAACATGAATGTACAATTAAAATGCAATGGAGATGCCTAAAAATCAAAAGACGATCATGGATTTTTCTTGGTTCAGTTGGAATCCGTTTTACCAATTCTTTGTGTTTGAGTTGACGTTAGGGATTGGAATGTGTTCAGGAATTGTCAAGGAAGCTTTTAGAATCAATATTAGGACTTGAATCCACCTCTAGCAATGATTTCAGAATTGAGTTATATGGCCAATTTTTCAAGTTTGTAATAGCTCTTTCTGCGCAGCATTTAGTGTCTTGTGGTTAGGGTTTGACTCAATACTTATGAGGGAAGAGAATTAGGTCATTAGCTGGCCTTGATCCATGCCCGTGAGAGAACTAGTCCTAGGGTTTTCACCATTAACCAACTTTTCCTTTTTTTAAGCAAAACCAAGACTTGGTGTACAACCTAACCCTAGCATGAGTTTGTGAGCTGGCACATGATATATGGAAGCTATCCAAATTCAAATGACACTATTCCATTGGTTTTTAAATTTTATTTGAATTTTTAAAGATTTAAAATGAATTAAATTATCAAAAATTAAATAAAATAGAAAAATCAATGTTTCATCTTGAAATTAATCATGGGACACGTGTGTGGCATGACAAGGCTGAATCAAGTGGAAGAAAGTGGGCCCTATTGTCAAAAATTGAAGTTTCAAGGATAGTTGACTTTTGCCATTTCACAAAAATTTCCCAACTTCTCCAATGCATAACTTGCTCAATTTTTAAGCTTTTCTCATGTTCTTGGACATTTTGGAAAGGTCTTTGAGTCCTTTAACCAATGCCTTTGGTCCCATGTCATTTTGATTTTCCAATCTCAAGTTATGGCCTTTGACTTAAAGTCCCTTTTTGTTGACTTTTGAAAATGACCTATAATGTTGAAATTGATAACTTTTTGTGAGAGCATTTCTTGGACTTGAAGTATGAAGATGAGTTGTAGGAAATGTCTTTCTCTTCAAAATGAGCTTTGGATGGAATTTTTCTGATAATCCATGTGAAAGTTATGCCCAGGTCAATTTTAGTTGACTTTTTCAGCTGTCCAAATAAGGAAACTTTTGCATCTTGATGACTTTCTGAGCCAGATTTTGAGAATCATGATCAAGCATTGATCAAATGATGTTTGTGGCTTCAAAATGATATGTTGACCAAAAATTTGAACTTTTGACTGCCAAATGACCATTTTGCCCCTACAGTTGACTGTAGTGCAATCTAGGGTTTTGACTGTGCAATTTTGAGCTGAATGCCTTGAAACTTGATGGGAGGATACTTGATCATATTTGTGGGCACATGAGACTTGATTGGGCCTTTGAAAACTTCATTTCTTTGATCAGAACTCAAACCCTAGTTTTGACTGTATAGGAGACAGTTGCACTGCACAACCCTTGGGGAATTTTGTGACTTGGCTTGGAAATTTCTTGAAGAATATGGGAGGGCAAATTTTGGGGTACAACAGTCGCCACCGTCTTTTATTTTATCCAACAAGGAAAGGACAAAAGCACAGAAAAATTCCTTTTCGAGATGTTTCTCGGGTTCGGGAGGTAGATTATAGAAAGGGAAGGTGTTAGCACCCTTTCTATTTGTGGTTATCCACGGGCTCTTAGGTACTTGCTCACTATGTTTTCAAAAGTTTGCTTTTCTTTGTGTTTGTGGGTTTTGAAAAGAGTTTTTGTTTGAAACTTCGATTTAACTCTTGCTTCTGTCCTCAAGAGTGTAATGAAGTGTTTTGAAAACTTTGTTCAAAAAGTGTAAGTGTAAAAAAGTTTTGTTTTGTTTTTAAAATGAGCAAGTACTTAAGAACATCTACCTACTCAAAAAGGAATTAAACTGTGTAAATGTCCTTTAGACAATGCTATCCCACTATTGAGGAGTAGGTAGCACCTTCGTTGGAGTTTTCGGGTCAATTCTGTTTAATGGACGTGTGGTCACTAAAGCAACGTTAGGACGCCTTAGTGGTAATCCTAATGTCTTAGATCATTTTATCCGAGGCAACCGTTTCGAGGCAACTTATGATCTTTGGACAAAAGGACGACCCCTAAAACATCCTATACTCAATGACCACGTTCGAGGCAACCAAGTGAGGTGTACCCTAGGAGTGGCATGTGCAAGTGTGTCAATTTAAAAAAAGCAGTCACAATAAAATAAACGCGCGTGAATCTAAAAAAATCCTAAGAATAAGAACTCTTTTTTGTTGTTTTATTTTATTTTGGGAAAATGATCTAAATCTATTTAATTTTAGTTTTGAGAAAATGTTAAGATAATTAAGAGATTAATTAACAAAGTTAATTTTAATAGAAAAAACTAGCCTAATGTTTTTTGTGGTTTTTTGATTTTAATGTTAATTAAAAAAGATAAAAAGATGTCAATGAAAACAAAAATAAAATACAAGGGGGGATCCTTCGATCCAGGGAAAGAAAAGAGGAGTTTCGACCCAGGGAGGGAATGGAAGCTTCGATCCAGACAGGGTCATGGCTCTTTCGATTGGGCCAGGAAGTGGGCATGAACAGCCTTCGATCCAGCATGCTAATGGGTTCGATCCAGAGAAGGTGTCTCCTTCGATCTGGAATGTTATACCTGCAAAAGTATGTTAGCGAAATAAAATGCAGGGCCTGGGTATTGAACCCCAGGCCCTTCGATCCTGCGCTTGCTGGGTCTCTTCAGGCTATGTCTGCAGCAAGTGTTGGAAAACGAAGAACATGACCTGGGCGCCAAACCCAGGCCTTTCGATCCTGTCTAGGAAGGCAGATCAAAGGTAACAACAAGTAATAATGTGTTATGCAAATGTAAAGTTAGACAATTTACCCTTTCTTACCTGCAGATTTAGTCTTTGATTTGGGCACTGGCTGGATGGGAGCACTTTCAATCTGAGATTTCTGGGCGTGGAGGTGTTTGCTAAATGGTTGCTTTGGCCTGGATTACTTATGAAAATGCTGATGACTTTTGGCAGCATAACTCTAATTTTTTTTTGTTCTCCTGTTGTGTATTTTTTCGTGTGTTCTGTTTTCCTGCAGAGTTTTTTTGTGTCTTGGATATGTATGATGGCCTCTGTATTTATAGGGGTGTGAGGGTGCAGTAATGGCAAGAGACAGCCATTAAACAGGCCATTAAATGCCAAGAGACAAGAAACTGACACATTGGAAGTTTTCCTTTTTTGAAATATTCATGTCTCTTGAATGAACCTGGACACTTTTGATTTGAGTGCCTTCTTGATGACCTCCTTCGAATGGCCCTCGCCCAAAGATCAATCGAAGGGTACTAATTAAGATTTCAATCGAAAGGCTTTGTTAACAGGCCAATCGAAAGGTGTTGTTTCATGCTAATCGAAGTGCTCCTTCAGAATACCAATCGAAGGGCCTTTCAGAATGCCAATCGAAGTGCTTGTCCAAAATGCCAATCGAAAGGCTCATTCAGAATACCAATCGAAGGGTCTTTCAGAATGCCAATCGAAATGCTCCTTCAGAATGCCAATCGAAATGCTCCTTCAGAATGCCAATCGAAATGCTCCTTCAGAATGCCAATCGAAGGGTCTTTCAGAATGCCAATCGAAAGATACTTAAAGCACCACTCAAAAATTTTCTTTTTCCTTAGGCAAGGGTTTGTGATCAACCATGCAGGGGGAAGACTTTGGAAAACATGAGAGGGAAAATTTTGGGGTGCAACAATCATTGACCATTAAATGGTACTTTTGAGGATCCCAAATGGATGATATACTTGACAAAAAGCATATGAAACTTGTTGTGTGGAGGCTTTGGTTCTACCAATCCTCTAATGAGTTCCAAATAAAAGTTTTAAGATGATCATCCAACTAACCACTAATCACTAATAATTGATTTTACCCTTTGTTGTTACTTTATACCCTTTTATTTTTTTAATGCTTTATGCACCATTTACTTTAACCATTACATTTCATGATATCTTCATCTTTTCTCACTTGAGCCTTTTCTTTTTTCTTCTAAGACACCTAATAATCAACATAAACCATAAAAACTTTAATGATACTTGGACTATTTGGTTACTATCCTTGGCATTATGGAGTATGGGACTTCTTGGACTTAGGATTAGAAACCTTGGCCTATGTTGGAGACTTTGTAACCTTAATTGATATTTTGTCTGGAGTTCTTGAAGTTTACCTCAAGACATTGGGTTGTTTGTTTGTTTTGTGTGCAAGTTATTGTGATTAAATTCTTTGTTTGTAATCTGGAATTCACCCGTATACAGCCGTTACTCTGCCCAATTTTTGTGAAGACTTAATACACTTGAAGTTTGGTTCTTTCAAGAGGGCTAGTATCTTTGCTTGCTTGGTTTCAATCCAAAGAATGGGAATTCTATCTTGGCTCATAATGTCAAGTATTGGCTTCTTGTTGGTTAGATGGTTCTTATCCCTAACTTTTACCTTATGCTTTAGGATAATCTCTTCTTCTCCTTCCATATTCTTTAATTTCAAAAATCTTCTTCCTCCTTTTGAAAAATCCTCTTGTTTTGAAACTTGTACCACTTTCATAATAAACTTGGACTTAGGTCCATGCATTTTCCAAAACATTTTCATGAATCAACTTCAATCAACTTAATAATATTTTGACATCATTTTTTTGTGATAAGAAAAAAAGTCAATCAATCTTATTTCAAATCATTTTTTCCACTTTGGCTTTCTTATTTTAAAACCTTTCTCAAAAGATTAGACTCTTGTCAATCCTTGTAGTGATGCAAACAACTATACTTCTACAATATGTAGTGAAGAGAGATATTTTCCACTTGGGTGTTGAGTGAGGCATTGTTGATTTTAAAATCCAAGCCATATCCTCCACTTTTAGATGATGCAAATTCTCCTTTCTCATGATTGTGGGTAGTAGGTATGTTTTCCACACGGACAATGATGATGATGTTTTATCTCATAAAAATTAACCAACACACTTACATTTTAAAATTTTTAAAGAGGAACTACGTGTACCCTTATCCCCTATTGCACGAAAAGGTGGTACGTAGACACTAAATATTCGCAACCGCGGAGGGTGCAAAAACCATAAAAATATATTTCTATTCTCACCTCCACCATCCATTTTTTACACAACATTTCATAGCCAAAATCTACAGATTTTACAAAGAGGTTCCTGTGCAGTACCGTAGATGTTTAGGGTGCTAATACCTTCCCTTTACATAACCAACCCCCTTACCTTGAATCTTTCCCCCTCTTTTTGGGTTATTCGCTCTTTTCCCATTCCTTTGGAAACAATGAAGAGCGATGGCGATTTTATTTTGATTTGTACAAGTATAGTCAATCCCATGGCTTAGTCTTAAACATTTCTACCGCTATAGTGGGAGAATTGACTTTTTTAGCGTTTTATCACAAATGTTGCAGTTAGCAAAAGTCGCCACCGAATTTTCTTTTATCCAATAAGGAAAGGGTGAAAAGAACAAGAAAGACCTTGATAGATTTTGAGTTCGGGGGGTAAGTTATGAAAAGGGAAGGTGTTATCACCCTTTTCATCCATAGTTATCTACGGGCTCTTAATCGCTAGCTCCCTTTTAAAAATTAAGTTTTCCATTTGAAGATTTTAACTTGATGTAAATTGCCTTAACAAAAAGTGTCTTTTTGTTGACTTTTAAAATGACCTTTAATGTTTTGGCTCATATCTCTCAAACGAAGCATTTTTTGGACTTGAGCATAGAGAGACAAAGTTATATCAATTTGAATTTCCTTCAATATAGGCATTGGTTGAAATTTTTTTGATGAAGTATGTGAAAGTTATGCTTGGTAAAATTTTAGTTGACTTCTCCTAAAGAAATGTTTAAAACCCTAATTTAGCAACTTTTGAAATTTTGAACATGTCTTGACTTTTCTTGAAGATCTTGATCAACCCTTGATCAAATGATGAATGTGATTTCAAAATATTGATGTTGACCAAAAATCTTGAAGTTTGACTGTATGTTGACCACATTTGACTTTTTACCCAATACAATTGATTTTTAATCATATGAGCAATTGACTGAGCAAACTTGTGATGTAAGGCTTGAAACTTGACATGAGAATTCTTTGAAGTATATGAGAAACCATCAAACTCACTTGAGGCATTAGGAGTCCAATTTTCCTTTAGAAAACCAAAACCCTAGTTATAGGCCAATTGCTTAGGAGAGGTGTTTGTATTCTCAAACCCTTGAGTATTCTTGAGCAATTGAGAACCCTAGGAGAATGAGGAGGTGTCTTCAATCAATTGTCTTCAAAAATGTGAGGGGAAAGTTTGGGGGTACAACAACTAAAGATTCTTATTATGAAACTTTTAATTATGAAATGAAAGTGTATGAAGAAAGTTTCATAAAAACTTATGACTCAAGACACATAATTAAAAATGAGAGAGTTTTTGAATTTGAATTGTAAAGAAAAAATAATTTTTTTAAAATTTGAACCCTTTGGTATTTATACATGTATTATACCTTTTGCAAAGAGTATTGAAGAATGGAAAAAGACAAGAAGTGGAGGGGTTGAATTGGGATCTTAAAACTTAATGAAAAGAACACGTTGATTTTTATCCTGGTTCGTTTGAACTCAAACTTCTCCAGTCCACCCGCCAAGGTGATTTCGCCTCTCTCCAACAAGGTCTTAATCCACTAATAAATCTTGATTACAAATCTACTTTGACAACTGCTAAGGTCTTCTTGAGTACAACCACCACCCGGTTTTTCTCAAGGAAATTAACTTAAACAATGTATGAATAAAGAGTGTACAGTAGTGTTTCTAATAAACAGTATCACAATACAATGATGTTTTACACAGTTTGAAAATGTTGAATGTTTGAGGATGAGAGATGATAGCAGCATTATTATGCGTGTGTAAATTATGAACGATTTATCCTTAAGGGTTGTTTAAATAGGAGAAGAATGGATGAACATTTAGAAACTTGATCAATGACAATTAAGGTGCTTTCCAAAAATAAAGATCCTTGTTCCCTTCCAGCTGTTACTCTTGAAATGGAAATATTTGATTTGTAACGCTTCATAAAATTGAAGTATCTATTGCTGCTTGCTTCAAAACTTTGGAGATCAGAGCCATGAAATCCAGTTTGCAGCGTTAGAACTTCTTTCAAGAGTTTTATCATCACAGTTGAAACATCCTTTTTAGCGCATATTCTAATCTTCTTTCAGTAGAACTTTTTGAGAGATGTTTACAATCACAGCAGAAACAACTTTGTAACTTATCTTATGATCGTCTTTTATCAAAACTTCTCTACAAAACAGAATATAATTTTAGGGAGCATAAAGTTTCTTTGCTTTTGTTATCATCAAAACTCTTACAAGGGTTGTAGAATAAATCTATGTTCTAACAATGTCCCCCTTTTTGATGATGATAAAAACTAGGATAGTTCAATAAAAACAGATAGAACATAAAGCATTTTAAGATCTCCCCCTGAGTTGAATACTCAAATAGAGAAAAAATACTTCCCTGAAGTTTATTCTGATCAGAGCTTTTGATGGAGCTTTTGATGCATCCACTTATGTCTTTACCAGAGTTTTGTTCTTGTTTTACTTTCAGAGCAAGAAATGAGAAGTTATGCTATACAAAATGTTTGAAACTGTGTCTTGATACTGTTATTAGAAATATCTTACATTCTCCCCCTTTTTGTCAAGAATCAAAAAGCAATATAAACCAATTGAAGAATGGAAAAACACAAGATTCAGAATCAATAAAAATTGAGTTGTATTAAAAAAGAGTTCAATAACACATTCATAAGAAAACAACAAAAAAATTGAATACAGTAAGAAAAGAAACTTTAAAAACTAAGATTGAGGTGGAGTAAGTCATGTGAACAGGGCTTCCAACAAGCTATTAGTCTGAGTGTTCGATTCCTCTTATTTTCCCAGCATTCCTTTGATTTCTTTGCATGTGTCATCTTGCTTGTCTAATATCTCCTTTACTGCTGCATTTCTTTCTTCAGCTCCTCCAGAGTTTGCATAACCAGAGATGAAAAAGGTATATCCACAAAGGGTGCAACCTTCTCAGAACTAGCTGCAGCCGATTCTGACTCAGTAACTTCTTCAGTCTCTTTGCATTTGTCTTGAACAATAACCAAAGGAAGAGTATCAGAGTATGGTTCATCAACTTCTGTAGGCTGGTGATCTTCCCAGGGGGAATTTTCCAGCAGAAGAATAGGTTTCTTTTCTTAGTGGCACAAAACTTGATCCTTGAAAACATTCAGCTGATCACTGAAGTTCTGTTGGGCCATTTCATAGCTTAACTCCTTGAGTTTCTGGGATTCAGAGTTGAACCATTTTCTGAACTGATTCCAGTGTGAATAAGAAGCATTAGGATTCAGATTTTCTAGACAGACTAGCTTCAAAGAGTTAACCTATTCAATTATCTCTGTTTCAAAAATCAGTAAATTTCTACGAACATCTGCCTTGGTGATAGTTGGTTTTGGTTTTGGGATAGCAATTTTGTGAGAGTTAGAGGCAAGTTTATCTAGCGCTTCTAAGTCTATGATTGTGCGAAGGTGATCTTATGAGGGATTGATAGGAGAAGGAGAGGGAGAATCGGAAATGATAATGGGTGAATAAGGTGTGTTTGGTGGAGTGGAATGGTAAGGAGATGGAATTTTTGGAATGTCATGGATTGTGAGTGGTTGTCGAACCATGAGAGGTTCTGTTATTCCAGGAATTGGTGTGGTGGTATCAGAGTCAATATTTGGATTTTTCTGGTTTGGGAGCGTGAATGTTTGGATTTTCTATGTGGAAAGCTTGAAGTTCTGGATCAAATTGATCAATATCAGAAAGAACTTGAGCAAGTTCTGGCTGATTTTGGTCAAGATGTGCAGTAGGAGATTGTGGTTCGTTCATAATGCTTTCTAGTGTTACTGAAGGGTCAAATTCTATAATAAAATCATCAAAGGTTTGTGGTTAAGGGTCTTCTATTGGTTTTGGAGAGGAGGGTGTTTCAGATGTTGATAAAATCATTGATTCTACAACAGAAATAAAAGAAGAATTACCTTTCTTCTTAGAAGCTTTTGGTACCTTCTGAGAAGATCCTTCTCCTATAACTTTCCTTTTTCTGGATTTCTTGAGAATAACTTATGGGGCCTATTAACGCAGATCACGAATATTTAAGTCTGGATTAGTCCCATCCATTTTGCATGCTTCTAGATATCTGACAATGATATATGGAGAAGCATATATTTGAGAGAACAGAGGGAAATCCTTCAGAGGAACTCTTCTTGAAGTGATGACTTCTTTGGTTGCAAAAGTTAGATCCTTCTTAATGCTGTCAATGATTTTCATCTTCTTCAGATTTTTTATATTCAGTGGTTTTCCAACGCATGCTTCCAGAGTGCTGACTTGCTGAGCTTCAGTCATATATTATACTAATTTGTTTTCAGTCAGAATATTTGATATCAGCCTGCCCAGAGGTATCCAGTCCCTCTTAGTTCTTTCTTCTTCTCTAGTTTCTTTCACACTTGTCTTCAGATGATTAAATAGAAGATGAGGAAGATTCATCTTAGCCTTGGTTGCAATGAAGTAGAGCAGAAATTGTTGGTCAATATTGATATAATTTTGAGAGCTTGTGGGCTTTCTATGGTGATGCAGCCCAAGATGATTTTTTCCCAAATTCTGAAGCAATCCTTCAGATCTTTAATTTTGTTGGATGGTAGCCCAGAAGTAAAAACATCTCATGAGATTGTTGTTAGGTCAGAACATTTTTCTGCCATGTCGCTGCAACGGATGCCTCCTCCGTCATGACCTATCAACCTTGCAATAAGATCTTCAGAAATTGCAATCTTCTTCCCCATCACATACGAAGTAACTTGATGGTTTGATGTAGTGGCGTGAATCCATAATTCTTTGACCAATCATGGAAAAGCTGGACCCAGAAGACAATAAAAATATTTGGTCTACCCTTGAAATTCCGCATCAAGGGTAAGATTGTAGCCATTTTACTTCATACTTTCAAAATCTATAATGAGTTCGTAGAGAACTTCTAATGAATCAATGGGGGTCAGTAGAGTTCTTGAAGGTTCTTCGTATCTTTCTGCTGTTGAAGAAGAAGATCCAGGAACACATTGAGCTCTTGAAGAAGCCATTGTTCACACAGACTTTGTGAAGGTTTTCGAAAGAAGGTTTCACACAAACAGTAGGGAGAAAATAGTAGATAGAAGAAAGTGAGAGTGAAAAGGTGAAAGTGAGAGTGAACAGTGTATATATAGTGAAATAGAAAACTTAATTAGCAAGAAAAGAGTGAAAAGAAATGATTACATAGCATTAATGATTCCTGAAAATAGGGAGATGGCATGGAGATATAGAACAGTTACCAATACAACACGTGTCTCAATGCATCCAATCAAAGCTTTAGTCCCTTCAGAATTTGAACGTGTGTTCAGCCTTAGAAGAACGCTTGTGAAAGGATAACAAATGTTGATGATGTGAACTGCATGCTTATATCTTTAAAATGAACCGTTTGAGAACTGTTCAGATCTTCTTAGATAGATCCTGATACAACTGTTCTTCTAACTTTTGAAGAATTATTGATCAGATGTTCACAAACAAATATAAACTTATGAGGGTTAAGGAATACATAAATAAAACTCTTATTCTGGACATAATTTCATGCTGAGATGTTTCAGAATGAAATTAAACCTATCTTCAGAAAGAGGTTTAGTGAAGACATCATTCCATTGATGGTCTGTGTCAATAAATTTTAAAGAGAGAATTCCTTTATGAATATAGTCCCTAATAAAGTGATCTTTTATTTCTATATGCTTAGACGTAGAATGTAAAATAGGATTTCTAGATAAACAAATTGTAGAAGTATTATCACAGAGTATAGGAATGTTACTCTCAAATATATTAAAGTCTTCAAGCTTAATTTTCATCCAGAGCATCTGTGTGCTACATCCAGCTGTTGCTGTATATTCAGCTTCAACGGTTGATAATGAAATTATGGATTGCCTCTTGCTAGTCCATGAGATCATATTTTCTCCCAGAAATTGGAAGCTTCCAGAAGTGCTTTTTCTTTCTACTTTGTCTGCAGTGAAGTCAGCATCACAGTACCCTACTAATTTGTATTCATTGGTTTTTCTATAAAACAGACCAAGATTAGTAGTACCATTTAGATACTTGAAAATTTGCTTAAAAACTGTTAAGTGAGATTCTCTAGGATCTGATTGGAATCTGGCACATAAACACACACTATACAAAATATAAGGTCTTGAAGATGTAAGATATAAGAGAGAACCAATCATACCTCTGTAGATATTTTGTTCTACCTTTTTACTTACCTCTTTCTTTTCCAGAATTCATGTAGGATGCATTAGAGTCTTGGCTGGCTTACATTCTGATAAGTCGAATTTCTTCAGAAGTTCTTTGACGTATTTGCTTTGGTGTATGTATGTTCCTTCTGGAGTGTGATTGATCTGAATGCCCAGAAAGAATTTGAGTTCTCCCATCAAGCTCATTTCAAACTTTGCCTGCATGACTTAGAAATTCTCTTCCCAGAGAGGCTTTAGTAGATCCAAATATAATATCATCTACATAAATTTGACAAACAAGAATGTCATTTTTAAATGGCTTACATAATAAGGTTATCTCCATTTTCCCTCTAGTGAAATCATTTAACAGAAAACTACTTAGTCTTTCATACCAAGCTCTAGGAGCTTATTTCAGACCATATAGAGATTTCAAAACCAGGGGGTTGGTGCACATAAACTTCTTCATCAATTTATCCATTTAAGAATGCACTTTTGACATCCATCTGATAGAGAGTGATGCCATTATTTATAGCAAAATAAATTAAAATTCTGATAGATTCTAACTTGGCAACTGGAGCAAAGGTTTCTATATAGTCTATCCCCTCTTGCTGACTATAACTTTGTGCAACCAGCAGTGCTTTATTTCTGGTGGCTTCTCCTTGTTCATTCATCTTGTTTCTGAATACCCATTTTGTTCCAATGATGTTGAACCCTTTTGGTTTGGGAACTAGATCTCACACATCATTTCTGGTGAATTGGTTTAATTCCTTCTGCATTTCAAGTGTCCAATCATTATCCATAAGAGATTCATCAATGGAAGTTGGCTCAATCAGATACACTAATCCCATGAGATATTCTTTAGAGTTTCTGAATGTAGATCTTGTTCTGATTGGGTCTTCTTTCTTTCCATGAATTTTGTCTTCAGGATGAGCTAAGCTGCTTTTGGATTGTCTTTTTTGGAGAGGTTCTTCAGATGTTGTTGGTATTTGTGACATCTTCTTCTGGTGTTGCATGTGATTATTTGTGAGGAACTTCTGATGCAATGTCTTCAGTACCTGTAAATTGGACTTCTATATCTACAAAAGATTTATCTAGCTTTCACTTTTGAGAGCCAAGCTTATCATCAAATCTAACACTGATTGACTCTTCTACAATCCGTGTTTTTGTGTTGTATACTCTATAGCCTCTTGAGCATTCAGAGTATCCTAACATAACACACTTTTGTGCTTTATAGTCAAACTTGTTCAGATGTTCTTTAGTATTAAGAATAAAATAAATACATCCAAATGGATGGAAATACGAGATGTTGGGCTTTATGTTCTTCCACAGTTCATATGGAGTATTATCCAGAATAGGTATTATGGAGATTCTATTCTGAATGTAACACGCTATGTTAATTGTTTCTTCCCATAAGTTCTTAGCAATGTTAGTCTCGTTTATCATGGTTCTGGACATTTCTTGTAAAGTTCTGTTCTTTCGTTCTACATCTCCATTTTATTGGGGAGCTCTAGGACAAGAGAAATCATTAGTGATGCCATTCTCAATAAAAATATTTCAAATTTTTTGTTCTCAAATTCTCCACCATGATCACTTCTGACTTTAACAATTCTAAGATCTTTTTCGTTTTGGACTTGGTTACAGAAGGCTAAGAACACAGAGTGTGACTCGTCCTTGTGTCTTTAAAACTTTACCCATGTCTATTTGCTATAGTCATCTACAATCAGTAATCCATACTTCTTGCCACTAATGGATGTAGTTTCCAGTGGTCCAAATAGATCTATATGTATAAGTTCAAATGGTCTAGAGGTAGAAACAACATTTTTTGCTTTAAAGGTTTTTTTTGCAAACTTTCCTTTTTGACATGCTTCAGGTTAGGAAGTCCTATGACAAGATTGAGTTTGTTAATCTAAGATATTCTTCTCATACTAACATGCCCCAATCTTCTGTGCCAAACCCATTGCTCATCGTTAACAGACAATAGACATTTTACATTCTGACTTTTTAGTTCAGAAATTTTTATTTTGTAAATTTTTTTCTTTCTCTTTCCATTAAAGAGGATAGATCCATCTTTCTGAATAACTATTTTACAAGACTTTTGGTTAAATATTATATCATAACTGTTAACACTTAATTGACTTATGGATAACAAGTTGTGCATTAATCCATCTACTAATAGAACATTAGTAATAGAAGGATGATTACTGTTACCAACTGTTCCAGAGCCAATGATCTTCCCCTTCTGATTTCCTCCAAAGCCTACGTAGCCTCTAGATTTAAGCTCCAGGCTTTGGAACATATGCTTTCTTCTCGTCATGTGTCGAGAGCATCCAGAGTCCAGGTACCAGGATTGGTGTTTCAGTCTTACTATCAAAGATATCTACTACATAGACAATTTTATCCTTAGGTACCCATATCTTTTTGGGTCCTTGTTTGCTAGAGTTACCAAAATTATGTTTGAATTTTGGTTTAGCAGAGAAATCATTACTATTATATTTTAAATCATGTGTGTGCCCGTAGGTAAAGTGAGAGTTCAGAGGAGTGCGTTTAATAACTAGATCCTTAACTTTCTTAGATTGGGATACTTTACCTTTGTACCCTATACCTTTTCTACCATTTCTGCTAACTCCATAGATCATTGAAGCCATCTTTCTTCTATCCATGTTTTTAGCGAGGAACTTCTGAAAGATGTGATCACATTCCTTTATGATCTTATCAGGGTTACTAGGAACTTTTGAGATATTTTCCTTCTGAGTATTTGTAAATCATTTTCAAGTTTTGAAATTTTTTCTTTCAACTCAGAATTTTCCAATCTCAAATTCTTATTTTCTTCAGAGTTAGAAACTAGATCTTTTTCAGGTTCTTGTTTATGACTCAAAGCTTCTGATACCATTCTATAATTTATGACAGACTCTCTTCTAATTGAGATCTAGAAAAGTTAGAAAATACCTCTTCTGCCTGAGTCTGATTCTGATCTAGATGATTCAGTATCTTCTGATATGTTGGTCATCAGGACAATATTGGCTCTTTCACCTTCTGATTCAGTGTCTGCTTCTGAAGAGTCTGAGTCATCACATGTTACCATGAGACTTTACTTATTCTCCTTAACAAACTTCTTTTTAGGTTTCTCCTTCTGAAGCTTTGGACAGTCTCTTTTGTAGTTCCTTTGTTCACTGCACTCGTAGAAGACAATATCTCTGTTTCTTGACTTACTGTATTCAGAAGATGGTTCAGACTTTCTGTATCTAGACGATGATTCAGACTAATTCTCTGTTCTTCTGGAATTCCAAAACTTCCTTTTCCTATGCTTCCACAGTTGATTGACTCTTTTGGGGAGAAGGTATAATTCGTTTTCTTCTGATGAGGAACCACCAGAGTTTTCTTCTACTGCCTGCAAAACTTTAGAATCATATTTTTTGTTATATTTAAGGGCTAAAGGCTTACCTTGCTTCTGGGTCTCATCATCTTCTAAATCTATCTCATGACTTTTGAGAGAGCTTACTAGTTCTTCTAGAGATATTTTATTCATATCTTTTTCTAGTTTGAGAGCAGTGACCATGGGTCTCCATTTCTTTGGTAAACTTTTGATGATCTTTTTTACATGATCAACAGTTGAGTACCCTTTTTCCAGAAGTTTTATCCCAGTAACCAGAATTTGAAATCTTGAGAACATTGTTTCAATGGTTTCATCTTCTTCCATTTTAAAGGCTCCATTCTTCTGAATGAGCGTAAGGGCTTTGGTTTCCTTGACTTGCATGTTGCCTTCATGCATCATTCTCAAGGAATAAAACATGTTCTTTGTTGTCTCTCTGTTTGTGATCTTCTCATACTCTGAGTATGACATGGCACTCAAGAGAATAGTTATGGCATTGTGATGATTTCTGAAGTCTCACTTTTGATGATCTGAAATTCTTTTTCTGTCAATCTTCTGACCACTTTCATCAACTGGATGTATGTACCCATCAATCACCATATCCCATAGATCAGCATCATGATCCAGAGAGAAGCTTTCAATTATGTCTTTCCAGTAATCAAAGTTCTCTCCATCAAAGATTGGAGGTTTGCCGCTGATTTTTTCTTTCTCATCATGGAAGTCATTGTTGATGTTCTGACTTGGTCCTACCATAGTGTTTTTCTTAGCTTGGATCTTTTACTGACACGGTTAAGTGCTTCAACTTAGAACCAGACGCTATGATGTCAATTGATGATTGGAAAAACACAAGAAGGGGGGGGGGGGGGGTTGAATTGGGATCTTAAAACTTAATGAAAAGAACACGTTGATTTTTATCCTGGTTCGTTTGAACTCAAACTACTCCAGTCCACCCGGCAAGGTGATTTCTCCTCTCTCCAACGAGGTCTTAATCCACTAATCAATCTTGATTACAAATCTACTTTGACAACTGCCAAAGTCTTCTTAAATATAACCACAACTCGATTTTTCTCAAGGAAATTCACTTAAATAATGTATGAATAAACAATGTACAGTAGTGTTTCTAATAAACAGCATCACAATACAATGATGTTTTACACAGTTTGAAAATGCTGAACGTTTGAGGATGAGAGATGATAGCAGCGTTGTTGTGTGTGTGTAAATCATGAACGATTTATCCTCAAGGCTTGTTTAAATAGGCGAAGCATGGATGAACATTTGGAAACTTGATCAATGACAATTAAGGCGCTTTCCAAAAATAAAGATCCTTGTTCCCTTCCAGCTGTTACTCTTGAAATGGAAATATTTGATTTGTAACGCTTCAGAACATTGAAGTATCCGTTGCTACTTTCTTCAGAACATTGGAGATCAGAGCCAAAAAATACCATTTGCAGCGTTAGATCTTCTTTCAAGAGTTTTATCATCAGAGTTGAAACATCCTTTTTAGCGTATCTTCTGATCTTCTTTCATCAGAACTTTTTGAGAGATGTTTACAATCACAACAGAAACATCTTTGTAACTTATCTTCTGATCTTCTTCCATCAGAACTTCTCTTCAAAATAGAATATAATTTTAGGGAGCATAAATGTTCTTTGCTTTTGTTATCATCGAAACTCTTACAAGGGTTGTAGAACGAAACTATGTTCTAACAAGTATAATACCATGAATTAGTGCTATGATTTATAAATAAAATTTAAAATTCATTGGAATCATATTTAAATTGAAAAGGTGTCACTGATTCATCGGTCACCAGTTAACACATAATCGTAATCGGTTACAACTGAAGCTTAAAGGAAAATTTCAAAATTTTCTAGGGTGTAACTGGTTATAGGATTTGGTTAACCGGTTACACCGAATACATTTTCCAAAAATAATAGTTTTTCATTCTGGTAACTGGTTAACACATTTGTGTAACCGGTTACAGCAAATAAAAAATGTGAAAATGCATATGGATGAAAAATCAAAACCATGGCATTTAAAAAAGAGTTTGAAGCATATGGATGAAAAATAAATGATTTTTATGAGTACTCTTGTAATACATAAGGCCTAATTGTAACTTGTACCTTAACAATGAGATCAATCCTCCAAGGTCCAACGTTATCTTGACAATTTCCTGTGATCCAAGTATTGTTTACATAACTATCTTTGAACATATAAAATTTTCTCGTTCTTTGATAATGCACTTTGATTTTGATAGATATACTTGTATTCATCAAAACAAAAACTAATGTTGAGAAGCTTCTCTTAACAATTTGCTCCTCAGTGGTGTAGTGAGATTTGACTTCTCTAACGTCCTTCAGCTGAGCGGAAGACATGGTCATTATCTTCGTGTTTCTTGAGAAAATAGAAGGGAAAAAGTAATCACAGTCACTACCATTGTATCATTCACTATCATAATTAATGTAACTCTCGCAATTTCCAAAAATGCCTAGTTACCATAATGCATAATCAATTGTTTCATTGGGATGCCTAACATTCCTATAATAGTGGTTCCACGAGGCTATGCACTCATCACGAGTTGAGGGTTCTATCAGGTTTCCATTCTCCTCTAAATCCTTAATTATCTTTATAAAGGAAAAAAGGGAAATGAAAAATGGAACCATTATATGTAAATAGAAGGGAATTGAACTTGTGAAGATGCAAGAGCTGCTGGAGAAAACATAAGGGGCTTTCAGAGGATTCAGTAAAAAAGTATGTGAAAATGTGAAAAGGATGGGGGGAGAATCCCTTTAATATAGGTGGGAGACTAGGGGTAATCAAGAGCCTCATAGGTTTCCCATCGGGCATGAAAAGGCTATGCACGTTGTTAACATGTGTGAAAGAGTAAGGGCAATTTATCATCACAAGGTTAAATTATCATTGTTATCATTAAATGTCTTACGCTCTTTTCTCTTCCAATAGCCGCTTGGGAGTTTCCCCCTGTTGATGTATGGATCACCTTATTGAAAATTGGAGACATATTTCAGGGTTGCCCATATACATAATTTTCCTCACATTTGAGGGACTCACCTTCAACATAAGGTAGTTGACTCATACTTAAGGGACTTATTCAAATAATAAATACAAGACTAAATCACTATGCCATTTCCAAGCCCATGTGCTTGAGGGAACATGTATTGGTATATTTGGAAGGGGCCTATGAGAGGAGATGAAAGTGATACACCACCTCTCCATAAGGACCACCTAAACACCCTTTTGCGATATCATTTGCTTGTTTATTGAATGTGTTACCCCTTTATTGAATGTGTCGCCCATTTCTAAAGTAACCCATCGAACGTGGGAGAATAGGGAAGTGACATGTCTGCAATCCTTTGTGATGTAGGATGAGTCATAAGGAAGTTAACCATGCTCCCCTGAATATCTGGAGACTCATTGTCAATTTCCCTATCTTCTTAAAATTTGTTACTACTTACAATGGGCCTAGGATCCAGGTCCAATCAGTTTATCAATACCTTAACGTTGATTGGAATAATCTTACTCTCATAAAGAAAATCATATATACCAAGCTTCTCACACCCTACATGAGCTAACTCTCAATCATTCAACGTACCTTTAAACCTATGACATCCTTTAATCACTAAAGGTTGTCAATTATTGTAATTTTTAGAAATTACAATAGTAATTGTTTATTTTAGTATGATATTATACATTCTTCTTATTCTTATTCTTATTCTTATTCTTATTCTTATTCTTGATGTGTTTGGAGATTCAACTCTAGTGATTAACCAAATAAAAGGTGAATGGGAGACTCGCCATCAAGGTTTGATTCCTTGAAAATACTATGCTATAAGGTTGTTTCCCTTCTTTAATAAAGTTAAGTTTCATCATATACCTCGTGAAGAGAATTAGATGGAAGATGCTCTGGATACCTTGTCCTTCATGTACAAGGTGAATTTCCATAATGAGGTACCTCAAATCACAATCAAACCTCTAGATAGACCTGCTAATATGTTTGCAGCAAAAGAAGTATCAGACAACAAGCCTTGGTATTATGACATCAAGTGTTTCCTTTAAAGTCAGGTGTACCCACCTGAGGCATCCAACAAAGGTAAGAAGACTTTAAGGAGATTAGAAGGCAATTTCTTACTCAATTAAGATGTATTGTACAAGAGAAATTTTGACATGGTCTTTCTCAGATACCTTGATAGACACGAAGAAGACATGTTGATGCAAGAAGTTCATGAAGGGTCCTTTGGTACTCATTATAACAAACATTTTATGGCTAAAAAGATGCTCAGGGCAGCCTACTATTGGCTGACAATGGAATATGACTGTTATCAATTTGTGAATATATGCCATAAATGCCAGGTTTATGTAGAAAAGATTCATGTTCCTCCAACTATACTCGACATTACTTCATTTCCTTGGCATTTCTCTATGTGGGGAATTGATATAATTGGCATGATTGAGCCCAAAGCTTCAAACGAACATTGTTTTATTATGGTGGCTATTGATTATTTTACCAAGTGGGTTAAAGTAGCATATAATGCTAATATGACCAAGCTAGTTGACATTAAGTTTATCAAGAATCAAATCATATGCCAACATGGTGTCTCGAGTAAGATCATTACTGACAATGGCTCAAATTCGAATAATAAGAAGATGGATGAGTTGTGTGAAATATTCAAGATTGAACATCACAACTCGTCACCTTACAGACCCAAGATGAATAGGGTTGTTGAAGCTGCTAATAAGAACATTAAGAAGATTCTGCAGAAGATGGTTATAACCTACAACGATTGGCATGAGATGCAACCTTTTACTTTGCATGGATACCAGTGATTCATCTGTAGTTCAATAAGGGAAACCCATTTCTTTTTAGCGTATGGCATGGGAGAAATAATCCCCATATAGGTTGAGATCCCGTCAATACGAGTCTTGATGGAAGCCAAGTTGACAGAGGTTTAATGGTGTCAAAACATATATTATCAATTGAACTTAATTGAAGAGAAGAGGATGATAACTTTATGTCATGGACAATTGTATCTAGATCTCTCTTTTATTAGTTTTGTTTTAAAACTTTTTGTGGGTTTTGTTAGACCTTTTCCCCTTCCATTTGGAAATAATAAAGTTTGATGGAGACTCTTGCTTTTTCTAAATTAAGTTAATCAATAGCTTAATCTCAAATTTTTCCGCCGCGACAGCTCCATCAACAACCATCAAGAACATGTAAAGAAGCTAGTACACTCGTTCGCTGCCAACCACTACGGGAAGATGTCTACCTCAAGACTGTTTAATATATGTCGGGGGTCTCAATTCAGATAGCTCACATCACCAAAGGAAGAGAAATTATACCTTGAATGTATTGGACAAGATTGTTTTCAAAAGCGTAGGCAAGGGGATAGATAACTTCACACTCCTCAAAGACGCTCTAAAACTCAATTAAAAATACTAGGATAAAAATCGAGGTGTTACAAGTATTGCATCTCTGCCGTTTGTAAAGAACTATTTCTTAGGGTCCACTCTTTTCCCTGTGCGCTTTTACATAAGGCAAGGATTTTTAATAACGAACCCCACTTTTATTATTTTAGAGTCTGTATGTTTGGATATTACTATCTTTGTAGGAAACTTAAAGGTTTGAGATATGATTTCCCATAGACGCAATCAGAACCGTTGGATCCTCAAGTGAGATCCTTGTCGCCTATTGAGGTAATCATAATTGTTGGATCCTCAAGTGTAATCCTTTCGGCCCATTGAGGAAATCAAAATAGTTGGATCTTCAAGTAGGATCCTTGTCACCCATAGAGGCGATCAATTTGCTGGATCTTTAAGTGGGATCCTTGCCTCTCATTAAGGCGGTCAAAATTGGTTGGTCCTCAATTGGGATCCTTGCTTCCCATTGAGGTGATCAATTACCAAGTATCTCAAGTGGGATCCTTACCACCCATTGAGATGATAAAAATTGATGGATCCTCAAGTGGGGTCCTTGTTGTCCATTGAGGCGATCAATATAACTGGATCCTCAAGTGAGGTCTTGTCGCCCATTAAGGTAATCAAAATTGTTGGTTCCTCAAGTGGGATCCTTTCTGCCCATTGTTGTACCCCATGTTTTTCCCCTAAGATCCCTTCATCATTGATTCAATCACAATAAGATCACATTAGGGCTTGGTTCTCCTCCCTATCTCTAGCTTTTCTCTTTGAGGAATCACCAAGAACCTTGACTTGTTTTTATTTTGTGATCATGCATGTTTTATTTTGAATTTCCTTTTAATTAATAAAATGAAATGTTGGTTTGTCTTACTTGTTAATAATGTAGGTAAAGGTAATGTGGTTTAGCAAGTTGATCCATGGGTTCATGAGTTTATTTCCATGCCCTAGTCAACAAAGCATGAGATATTCAAACCCCGCCATTGAAGTTGTTTTGGAAGAAATGGCATGGAAAGGTTTATGTTGGTTCACCATATTACAAGGTTATCAAGATTGATTCAAAAGTACAAGGGGTTGATTGAAGAAGTTGTCATGATTGGACAAGGCCTTGTTCCCATTGGTCACAAGTGCATATTTCTCTCAACTCTCAAGATATGGAATTGGTTTTGGTGGCTATGAGTTCTAATTGTAATCCTTAACAACTTCTATTTGCAAAGCCAAAGTGTTGGTACAAGAAGGTTGTTCAAAATTGTCAAAGTTCCTTAAAGCATTTTCTTCATCTAGGAGCTAGGGTTTTGAACTTCAAAGAAGTATATCTTGCTCATCTTTTGGTATTTTTGAGAGATTCCAAAAAAATCCTTCTCTTAAAAGGTTTATTAACAAATCACTTCAAAAGTTTCAAGGATTTTTCACGTGGAAGAAACTTGATGATGAAGAAAGATTACAAGTCCTCCAGATGAACCCCCAATTTCCCATGTGTAACTTCAAATGATCATAACTTGGTCAATTTGTATCACCTCGATCCCACTATTTTTCCATAATGGTCTTGAAGATCTTAACTTTATTCCTTCTTTTATGTGCAAAGTGAGAAAATGGATGGAAGATTCCCTAAGGATACAAAAGATTATAGGTCATTTCATGATATTTTGCCAACTTCAACAATCCATAACTCTCTCATTTTTTGGAGATTTTGAATGGTTCAAGTTTCAAAATGTCATTCAAGAGGTCTATTTCATGCCATTAATTTTTGTTAAGAGCATATTCCAAGTGGAAGGTCATGTTTGGATGCAAAACATTATAGGTCACTTTTGAAGAAAAACTTGAAACATTTTGAAGTATGGAAAGTCAACCTTTTTTCCCCAACTTTGACTCATTGCAACTTTCAGCTCAAACATCCATTTGATTTCATTATTTTCCCATTGCAAAGCGTGTAACCTCATCTTTCTAAAGCATCAATAATCATGCCCTAAGACCCCTTGAGATGAGAATGCCATTGATTTGAACTTGGTAACTCGAAACTGAAGTTTTTTCAAAATTCAGAATTTGAAATCCTTGATTTAGCTTCTAAACACATTTTTTCTGTGTGTTTTGGCTTCTAAACATGTTTAGTGAACTTCCAAAAGTGATTAGCATAGCAAAACGCGCGTTTTGATTGAGTTTTAATCAAAGTAGAAGTCACACTTTTCTTGTTTGCAACTTCACACGATTTCCCTCCAAACTTCATCACACGCTTGAACATTCCATCTGATTCCCTATAAATAGAGGGCCATCCCTCATTCATTTCCTCAAGCTTGAACAACCAAAATCACCCTGCCAAACTTGCTCCATAACTCATTTTTCTGCAAATTCGAAATCAGTGTTCAAGCCTTTTTCAATCCAATTTTTCTATCAATTCACCTTACTTGGTCTTCCTTGAAGCTAATCATACAATTGCCTTCAAGAATTTTGACCTAGATTAATCTGTAGAAGTCCAGTTTCAGAGAAACTTTTCACCACTTCGTTCAGGTAGATTTCTTGGCTAAATTGATTCAAATAAAAGACTAATCCACTCCTTGTATTCTTCTGATCCTCGTGCTCTTTATAGTTTGAAAATTCATTGAGAATTGAGTGAGATATCCTAGATTTTCGTGCTCGTTATTTTTTCTAGTTTTCTTCAAACATAGCCTTGCACAATTTATATAAATTTGGTGCGATGGTACCATTATAATCGTCTTGAAGAGACGAATCTAATGGTACCAATCTGGTTTGCTAATTTTAGAGTTTGAAGGATTCAATTTGGGGATGGCTGGAGGTTGAAGATGATGATATGTCTGTCTTCAACCAATGACATGAAGCCACGTTATTTTTTTGAAATGGATACAATATGCTTGCCTTACCATACGCGTTCCTCAGGAGCTGTTGGATCTGATTACTTTTGTGAGTCAGACTCCATCCAACGCGCCACATTTTAAGTTGCTTTATTTTAAAAATGTTGGATCTCGTGTGATATTTAGTAAAGTCCATAACATGCACAGCTCGCCAGGTCCACTTGATCTGTTTACTAACGTGTTTTGACAATGATCAGATGGCCCATATTTTTTTGGTTTGATATTTTATTTTCTGATTTTTATTTTAATTGATTTAAATTTCAAAAAATCATAGAAAATTCATTTTTAATCCAAAAAATCTGAAAAAATTATGAAAAATATTTTTGATTTTTCTCTTTCTGATTTTTATTTTTTCACAATTTCATTTTGTGTTTTGATATTTTTTATAAATTTTCACTTTATTTGAATTGTTTTAAATGTTTAAAAATACTTTTATGCATTTTTAAATTCTGAAAAAATATGGAATGATCCAATGATATTGTGACAAATATTGGTGACCTTATTTATTTTTAATTTATGACTTTGTTATTTATTATTATTTTTGGTTTATTTTACTCATTTCTTTTAATTTTTATTAAATATTTTCTGACTTTAAAAAATTACCAAAAATTTTATAAAAATATTTGAGTCCTTTTCTGATTTTTCTATTGTCTTACTTAATATTTCTTGATTAATTTGAACATAGTTGATATTTTTATCCCTTATTTCTATTTTAAAACATTTTAAAACCCTTGTTAATATATATATATATATATATATATATATATATATATATATATATATATATATATATATATATATATATATATATATATATATATATATATATATATATATATATATATATATATATATATATATATATATATTAAATGTAATATTATTTTGTGATTATTTTCTGGATGATCTTGGGTTGAATTTTTTATCATGAACTTTATTAACATCATTGGATCCATGGTGTTGAATCTAACTCCATAAAAATGGATGAATGATATTAGTAATAGTTTGATTAAAATTTAATTCAAATGTGGTTTGTATATTTTTTCCCAACTCTCTTCATCTTATCCCTTTCTTATTGCACTAAGTGTTATTGGAGCATGATCTCTATATCATGTCTCAAAAAAAATGGTGTATAGATTGCTATTGACTGACCTCAAAATAGGTGTGACTTCTATATAAGTCCACTTACGATTGCTTAACATAGCGCTAAATTTTTTCCCGATTCGAATAAATGATCATTCGTGGCCCAAACTAATGTTTGCAAGCCCAAGCATGTTAATTTGATCTATTTGATCCAATAACCTTGAGATTCATTGTGTGGAGGCTTTGGTTCTACCAGTCCTCTAATGGACCTACATCACTTTTGGTCAATGCGGATCACTTAAACATCGTTGATCATTAAATGGTACTTTCCAAATGAATGATATACTTGACAAAAAGCAAATGCAACTTGTTGTGTAAAGGCTTTGGTTCTACCAATCCTCTAATGAGTTCCAAATTTAAGTTTCAAGATGGTCATCCAACTAACCACTAATTATTAAATTGTTTTTACTTTATACTTTTATTTTTATGCTTTATGTACCATTTACTTTAAGCATTACATTTCATGCCATTTTTATTATGCTCACTTGAGCATTTATATTCTTGTTATTTTTATTTTGCTCACTTGAGCTTTTCTTTTCTTTTTCAAGACACCTAATAATCAAAATGAACCATAAAAAGCTTTAATGATACTTGGACTATTTGGTTACTATCCTTGGAATTATGGAGCATTGGACCTCTTGGACTTAGGATTAGAAACCTTGGCCTATGTTGGAGACCTTGTGACCTTAATTGATATTGTGTATGGAGTTCTTGAGGTTTACCTCAAGACATTGGGTTTCTTGTTTGTTTTTGTGTGCATGTTATTTTTGTTACATTCTTTGTTTGTAATCTGGAATTCACTTGTATACAGTTGTTACCCTGTCCAATTTTTGTGAAGACTTAATACACTTGAAGTTTGATTCTCTCAAGAGGTCTAGTATCTTTGCTTGTTTGGTTTCAATCCAAGGAATGGGAATTCTATCTTGACTCATAATGTCAAGTATTATCTTCTTGTTTGTTATATGGTTCTTATCCTTACCTTTTACCTTATGCTTTAGGATAGTCTCTTCTTCTCCTCCCATCTTCTTTAATTTAAAAAATATTCCTCATCCTTTTGAAAACTCTTCTTGTTTCTAACTTTGAACCACTTTCATAATAAACTTGGACTTAGGTCCATGCATTTTCAAAATATTTTCATAAATAAATTTCAATCAATTTAATAATACCTTGACATTTTTTTCGTGAGAAGACTAAAACTCAATCAATCTTATTTCAAACCATTTTTGGCACTTTAGCTTTCTATTTTAAAAACCTTTCCCAAAATATTAGACTCTTGTCAATCTTTGTAGTGATGAAAACAGTTATACTTCTACAATATGTAGTGAAGAGAGATATTTTCCACTTGGGTGTTGAGTGACGCATTGTTGATTTTAAAATCCAAGTCATATCCTCCACTTTTAGATGATGCAAATTCTCCTTTCTCATGATTGTGGGTAGTAAGTATGTTTTCCACACGGACAATGACGATGATGTCTTATCTCATAAAATCAATCAACACACTTATGTTTTAAATTTTTTAAAGAGGAACTATGTGTACCCTGATCCAAATTGCATGAAAGGTGGTATGTAGGAACTAAAGGTTTGCAACCGCGGCGGGTGAAAAAATCGTAAAAATACTTCTTTTCTCACCTCCACCATTTATTTTTTTATACAACATTTTATATCCAAAATATACAGATTTTTCAAAGAGGTTCCTGCAGAGTACCGTAGATGTTTAGGGTGATAATAGATTCCTTTTGCATAACCAACCCCCTTACCTTGAATCTTTCCCCCTCTTTTTGAGTTACTCTCTCTTTTCCCATTGTTTTGGAAACAAAAAAGCGTGGTGGCGATTTTTATTTTGATATGTATAAGTCAAGTCAATCCAATGGCTTAGTCTTAAACATATCCACCACTACAAAAAAATGGCGACTTCACTGGGGACAGATTGACCTCTTGCTGGTCCAACCCTAAGTGGGTTAAACCTATCTTTGTCTATATTTGTATATGTGTTATTGTTGTTTATATGTTATATGTTGTATATATGTTTTCCTGGATTTTCCTGGTTTTTAGGATACTTGGTGATTACCTATGAGTCCTATACCCAGACTTGGGCAAACTTTAAGAAAGGACAGGCGGTATAGTCATGTTAACTTTAAGGGAGTAGTCCAAAAAAAGGAGGCATGAGATCCCCCACTCAGTGGAGGCCCCTTTGACTGTAGTGTCGTTTACTGAGTAATCGAGAATACGTACTACTTTCGACCTAGGAGCCTGCTGAAGCTGAGGACCGTAGAATACCTAACCCATCTTGGCCTTTTAGGTGTAGTTCGGAAGCTATGACAGAGTAATTCGGAAATAGTTGTCACGTGATACTATGCCCGGATGAGTTTTTCTTGAGAATATTACTAATTACCAAGTTAGTCGGGAAGTTGGTAATATTCGAAGGAAGGATGTAGACTCTAGGAACCTCTAGAACCTTGTTCGGAAGTTTATAACTTTTAGACCATACCTTAAACCTCATGCTCGTGACGTTGAACCTATGAACCCTATGTTTGTGATCTTGTGTGTGATTGTTGTATCATGCATCCATGCACTCATAAGCATCTTTTGAATAAATTTTTTTTAAGGGGCTTAAAAGTTGACCAGTTGCGAATATCTCAGGTACCTTTTGACCATGGATTCTGGAAAAAGAAAGACTGGAAAATAAAGTTTCAAAGATCCCAAGATAGATGAGTTGATTAGTCTAATTCCCGAGATTGAGTGTTCTGCAAATTTTCGGAAGAAGTATGGATCCATCGTTCCTCTCATGAAGCTTAGGATGAAGGAGGGTATTCTCTCGACCATGGTCCAGTTTTATGATCCGGTGTATCATTGATTTACTTTCCCCGATTATCAGTTGATGCCTACACTAGAGGAGTATTCTTATCTATTGGATTTACCTGTTAGTGATCATGTTCCTTTTACTGGTTTGGAGAGTGAGCCAAAACCATACGAGATTACTGCTTTGATCCATCTCGAGAAGTATGAGGTTGAAGCCCATATGAATAATAAAGGAGGTATTAGAGGATTACCAGCTCAGTTCTTATTGGAGAAAGCTCGTAACTTTGACAGGATGAAGAGTACAGTCGCTTTTGAGGCCATATTTGCTCTACTTTCTTACGGGTTGTTTTTATATCCTAATATGGATAAATTTGTTGACATTAATGCTATCAGGATCTTCATGATTAGAAACCTAATTCCTACATTGATGGGTGAAGCTTATTACTCTATTCATCTTCGGAATTCTTATCATGGGGGGATGATTGTCTGTTGCACGCCTCTGTTGTACCGGTGATTTATTTCTCATATGCCTCAGTCTGATGCTTTCTGGGATGTTAGGAAGGAACCTCGTTGGACTCCTAACATCATGGAACTTACTCACTCGGATATTGATTAGTATCATTGGGCTTACCATGATGTAGAGATTGTCGACAGTTGTGGTAGTTTCCTCAATGTACATCTTCTTGGTACAAAGGGAGGAATTAACTACAACCCTGTTCTTGCACGACGACAACTTGGTTATCCGATGAGGGATAAACCAAATAGTATTCATTTGAGTATTTTCTTTCTGAAGGAAGGAGAAGACCATAAGGAAGCTAGGGAGCAGATTACGAAGGCCTGGTGTCACATTCATAGGAAGAGTAGGAAAGACTTGGGATCTAGGGGGTTGTTTCTTTGGAGCCATATCTTCAGTGGGTCCAAATGAGAGCTATTCAGTTGAAGATGTCGTATTCCCAGGAAGCACCTATGCTTGATTTGTTTGTGAAGACCACTCCTCCCCTATTTGATGATATAGAAGAGCTACAACTTGCTTTGGTCAGGATGCAGCAGGAAAAGGATGTTTGGAAGAATAAGTGCCAAACTTTAGAGATTTCCTGTAGAGAAGACTTGAAGGAGAAAGACGACTTGATTGAGATTCTTGAGAGTCGGGCTGTAGAGACCATGGGGAGGCAAGGGGATTTATTTTATCCTAAGCCTCAGTCAGATGCTAGTTGCTCACTTCCTGATTCAGGTGATTGGAAGGAGGTTGCCACCAGATATGCGGAAAAAAACCAGAGGTTGAAGGCTCAGATTTCCAGGCTTACAGGGAAGTGCCAGCGTATAGAGTGATCTTCATCAGCTTTACTTCTTAGGGTTTTAGATTTTCATTTCATCTGGTACTTGGGATTATTGAAACTTGTAACCTATTTTGAAGTTATTATAATAAAAAAATTTCAGTATTTCAAATGTGTTACTACTTTGATATTTCTGATGTGTCTATAAATCTTTAAGTCCCTTGAAATATTAATAATAAAATAAATCATGTGCACGACATATCATGTGTCATATTTCACATATTTCTTGCATTTGTTATGCATATCCAGGTGTCTTACCAAGCTTCTTTACTTTGTTCAGCAAGCTGTCTCACCATTACAATACTCTAGCTAATTTCAAAAGGAAGATGAACAACATAGAACAAGAGAATCGCGAGCTACGTGAGGAAGTTTCTGCTCTGAAGGCCGGCATGGCCAATATTACTGCTCTGACGGAATCTCTGGTGGCTGCTCAGAATCAGCCACCGAGTGTTCAACCTCAACCAACAAGGGTTACTGCTGAAGCTCTGACTGTTTCTGTGTCCGCTACTACAGCTGTTGTTCAGAATCGCATGCCTCAAGGTTGTCCATGGGGAATGCCAGAGAACTTTGCGCCTACAGGTTTCAATCTTGGTCCTCAAGATACTCCAGTTGTTTGGACTATTGTTACGCCTGCACCTCATGTGGTGCATGTTTCTCCTGCTGCACCTCCTTAAGTGAATATGGTTCCATTTTCTAATGATGATATGTATCATCCTTTTCCTCCACCAAGTGAAGATTTGGGTCTCTATGATAGAATGGATGATTTTCAAGAGTAGTTTGACAAGATGCAGAGGGAGATGAAGGCCCTCAGGGGAAAGGAATTGTTCCGGTAAAATGTGAATGATTTATGCTTGGTCCCGAATGTCAAGATACCTGCGAAGTTTAAAGGATAGTTTGACTGGTGTTGCGCTGAATTGGTATATGAGTTTGGACAGCGTCAATATCCATACTTTCAATGACTTGGGAGAAGCATTTATCAGACAATACAAATACAACATGGTCATGGCACCTGACCGTGATCAACTCAGGGCCATGGTCCAGAAAGACAGGGAATCATTCAAAGAATATGCACAGAGATGGCGTGAGGTATCTGCCCAAGTGATTGCTCCCATGGAAGAGAAGGAGATGACTAAGATTTTCTTGAAGACTCTGGGTGCTTTCTACTATGAGAGGATGGTAGCGAGTGCGCCAAGTGACTTTACTGAAATGGTGGGCATGGGTATCCGCTTAGAAGAGGCTGTAAGAGAGGGTCGTCTTAAAAAAAGTGAAAGTTCCGGAGGCACGAAGAAGCCATCCTATGGGTTTTCCAAAAAGAAGGAAGGGGATACAAATGCTGTTATGCAAGAGAGGAGGGTTAACACTCCTAGAAGAAATTATCAGCGTCATCAACAGGTTGCCTCAGTGTCCCCAGTTGTTGGTGTGGCTCCAACCACCATTTCTTTTCAGAAACCATCCCATCGGGGGAATCAAGGGTAAAATCAGAGAAGGGATATTTATGACCCTATCCCTATGAGCTATACAGAATTACTCCTAGCGTTAAATAACAAGAATTTGGTTCAGACCAGACCACCTCCCGATGTACCATCACTATTGCCTTGGTATTACAAGGCAGACCAAACATGTGCTTTTCATCAAGGAGCACCAGGGCATAATGTTGAGAATTGCTATCCTTTGAAGACTGAAGTACAAAAATTGGTGAAGTCTGATATCTTATATTTCAAGGATGTTGGCCCTAATGTGAAAGATAATCCTTTGCGCAAGCATGGAGGAGCGAATGTTGTGAATATGGTGGTCGATTGTCTAGGTGACTTCCAGATTTTTGATGTTAATCTGGTTAGAGGAGTGAAATTCTGGCTGCAGATACTCAATGTCACGTCCAATGTTATGACACTGTATCTGACTTACTATATGACAGTAAATACAAAAGCAGTAAATAACACAGTCAATTGTTTACCCAGTTCAGTGTGCAACAACACCTACTCTGGGGGCTACCAAGCCAGGGAGAGAATCCACTATAAGAGATGTTAATTCAGGAATAAACCAACCAGTTTATCTCCTTCACTTAAGACCTATCCAATGCAATTCTAATCTAAGTACAACTTAAACCTGAGTTCCTACTCACTCCCCCTCAATCACAGCAGTGATACATAAACCAATTTGACTTAAGAATTGATGAAGACACTCTTCAAAACACACACTTGATTAAGCTTCACAGCTTTTTAATCAAGTAACACAATCACTCGTGCTTCACAGCTTTGAGTGATGTACACAACTAACTTGACTCTGCTTCACAGCTTTAGTCAAGTAACATTCAAACACTCTTGCTTCAAATCTTTGAGTGCTACACAACCCTTACAATTGAAACCTATTCCAAGGCACTTATCACAATGATAATTGCTTGGAGTACAATAAACAAATCTATACAGATTACAAAATTGATCTTCTAATCAATCAGCAGGGATATCTTGAAAAACCGCAGCTCTGTTGAATATATAGCAGCTGCAACTTCAGTTAGGGTTTCCAAAAACCTAGGGTTGATTCTGTTTGACCTAAAGACCAGGTCACAGTACTTTATTGATCAGGTTAGGATTGAGCTAGGTTACTCCTCAGAAAACGCAGGATTCTGTTTAGAAAGGACTGAGTTATTTCCTGAAAAAACTCAGACTTATCCAATCCTGCAATTCTGTTAGTTCAGAACAGGATGTCATAACATCTGTTATGACATCTGAGAAAACCTGTCTACTGATTTAGTACAATGTGATCATTTTGCAAACATGCTCAGATACACACTTATAAACATCAGTATTTGAATTACAATATTTTTCTGCACATGTACCTAATGAGTTAGTACAACCTGAACTGGAATGTTATGACATCAGTCATGACATTCACACATACACTTGGGATTTACCAAAAATGCAAGCCAATACCTAAACACCTACAAACTCCCCCTTTGGCAGATTTTTGGCTAAAGTCCCTAAACAATCAGAGATAGATAGATAGCAGCAGAAATAAGTGACAGCAGAAAAATATAATGTCAAACAAGTACCAAATATTCTCCCCCTCTTTAGCCACAAATGGGCCAAAGATACATGTTCATAAAGTTATACAGTTATCCAAAACAAAAATAATGAGATCAGCATCTGACAACACACTTCCAAACTCCACCAGCAACACCACCAAGCATCAATCAACCTTCAAGCATTGTCATCAGATCCAGAGGATTCAGGCTTCTTTCTTTTCTTGTGAGCAATGTCAGCATTCTTCTCTTTGTTTGATGTCTCAACATTCTTAGAGACATCTGGATTTGTTTTAGCATTTGATCTATCTTGGTTCAGAGGAACAGAAATGCCAGGAACTGAGTGGTTTTCGTTCAGAATTCTTGAAACAATTTTTGCTATTGCTTGATTAACATAGGCTGTCCCTTCCCTATTTGCAATTTCAGGGGGAACTGAAGAGGAAGGATGAGATGGATTACCTGCATGTCTTGTTCTCAACTCTTTGTCCTTGGTGGGGTTAGTTTTATGAGAACAGATCTCCAGAACGTCCGAGTCCAGACAGGAAGAGATTGTCCCAGAATTTTGATCAGAGGAAGAGGTTGAGATGGTCGTCTTGGATGATGATGGCGTTTGAGACATTTTGTCAGTTTTGAAGGACCAACAGCAAATGAGAAGAAATTTCTGATTGAGAGACTGAGTTTTGATGAGGAGACGAGAGAGGAAGGAAGCAAAGGAGTGCCTATTCAACTTCTTAAAAGAATTGTAGGAAATGAGAAAATACAATTTTAAACCAATCAGAACAGGCATAAGTCCTTTGGTCTTTGTTTTAAGCAAAATTAATTGCTACAATTCCTCATGTTGGCAAATACCCAGCTTACCCCTTAAGTTTTCAAATTGGTTTGCATCCAAAGCCTTGGTAAAAATGTCAGCCAGTTGTAGCTCAGTGGCAACATGTTCCAATTTGATTGTCTTCTCTTCTACAAGGTCTCTAATAAAGTGATGTCGTATGTCAATATGTTTGGTCCTGCTATGCTGAATGGGATTCTTGGATATGTTGATTGTACTCAGATTGTCACAGTACAATGTCATAACATCTTGTGTGACATTATACTCAGTGAGCATTTGTTTCATCCATATCATTTGAGAGCAGCTACTACCAGCTGCAATATATTCAGCTTCAGCAGTGGAAAGAGACACACAATTCTGTTTCTTGCTGAACCAGGAAACCAGATTACTTCCCAAAAAGAAACATCCTCCAGAGGTGCTTTTTCTATCATCAGCACTACCAGCCCAATCAGCATCACAGTAACCAGTCAGAGACGGTTCACAGCCATGAGTATACAGCAATCCATAGTTGTAAGTACCACTTACATACTTCAAAATTCTCTTCACTTAATTGATATGACTGACTTTGGGATCAGCTTGGTATCTAGCACAAACTCCAACTGCAAAGGCAATATCAGGTCTGCTGGCAGTTAAGTACAACAAGCTTCTTATCATGCTTCTGTACAGACTTTGATCCACTTTAACCCCACTTGAATCTTTGGAGAGCTTTAGATGAGTAGGAGCAGGAGTCCTTTTGTGACTTGCATTCTCCATACCAAACTTCTTTACAATATTCTTAGCATACTTGCTTTGAGATAAGAAGATTGAGTCCTCCATCTGTGAGACTTGTAGTCCAAGAAAATAAGTTAGTTCTCCCATGAGACTCATTTCAAATTCAGCCTGCATCTGGTCAGCAAAGTGTTTAACCATATGTTCTGACATTCCGCCAAACACTATGTCATCAACATATATTTGGGCAACCATCAACTTCCCTCCTTCAGTTTTGACAAATAGAGTTTTGTCCAAGCCTCCTTTTCTGTAGCCTTTGTCTGAGAGAAACTTTGTTAACCTGTCATACCATGCTCTAGGAGCTTGTTTCAGCCCATATAGAGCTTTTCTCAATTTGTAGACATGATCAGGATGGGTTGGATCCACAAAACCTTTAGGTTGTTCCACATAAGCTTCCTCATTTAAGTACCCATTTAGAAAGGCACTTTTCACATCCATCTGAAATAACTTGAACTTCAGAAGACAAGCAATTGACAACAAGAGTCTGATTGACTCCAACCTGGCTACAGGTGCAAAGGTTTCATCAAAGTCAACCCCTTCAACCTGGGTGTATCCTTGAGCAACAAGTCTTGCCTTATTTCTGGTGACAACTCCTTCAGTATCTGACTTGTTCTTGAATATCCATTTTGTCCCAATGATGTTAGTTCCTTCAGGTCTAGGAACCAGTTCCCAAACTTCATGTTGCTTGAATTGGTTCAGTTCATCTTGCATTGCACCAATCCAATATTCATCAGTTAAGGCTTCCTTGACATTTCTTGGTTCCATTTTGGACACAAAACAAGAATTTGAGATGATTTCTCTAGATCTTGTGATGACTCCACTATTGGGATCTCCTATGATGAGCTCTTTTGGATGATCCTTCTGAATTCTGATGGAAGGAGTCTTGCTAGCTTCCTTTGATTCAGATTCTGTTGTGGTGGAGTTGGGTAGGTCATCCTGTTGGGTTGAAGTCTCAAAGAATGTCTCAACAGTACAAGGAACATCTATTTCTTCATGATAGTCATCAATTATAACATTTATTGATTCCATCATGGTTTTGGTTCTGGAGTTGAATACTCTATAAGCTCTGCTGTTTGAGGAGTATCCTAGAAATATGCCTTCATCACTTTTGGAGTCCAGTTTTCTTCTCTGTTCACGATCAGATAGGATATAGCATTTGCTGCCAAACACATGGAAGTACTTCACAGTTGGTTTTCTTCCTTTCCAGAGTTCATATATGGTGGATGAGGTTCCCTTTCTCAAGGTGACCCTGTTATGAACATAGCAAGCTGTATTCATAGCTTCAGCCCAAAAATACATAGGAAGTCTTTTGGCATGTAACATTGCTCTGACAGATTCTTGTATGGTCCTGTTTTTTCTTTCCACAACTCCATTTTGCTGAGGTGTTATGGGAGAAGAAAACTCATGACTGATTCCTTCTGAAGCACAGAAGTCATCAAACTTGCTGTTTTCAAATTCCTTGCCATGATCACTTCTGATTCTGACAATACATCCTTCCTTTTCTCTTTGAATTCTCTTGCACAGTTCTCTAAAGACTTCAAATGCATCTGATTTTTCCCTAATGAAATTAATCCAGGTGAATCTGGAAAAATCATCCACAACCACATAGGCATATCTTTTACCACCAAGACTCTCTACTTGCATTGGTCCCATCAGATCCATATGGAGGAGTTCTAGAACCTTAGAGGTGGTCAGATGTCTTGACTTTGGATGTGACATCCTAGTCTGCTTACCCACCTGACATTCACCACAAACTCTTCCTTCATCAATTTGCAGTTTTGGAATCCCTCTGACTGCCTCCAAGGAGATAATCCTCTTCATACCCCTTAGGTGAAGATGGCCAAGTTTTTGGTGCCACAGTTTCACCTCTTTTTCTTCTTTTGCAATGGAACACACAGATGAGAAATTGGTGTTCTCAGCCTCCCACAAGTAACAGTTGTCTTTGGATCTGACTCCTTTCATTACTATCTCTTGTTTGTCATTGATTACAAGGCATTCAGATTTTGAGAAATTGACCTTGAATCCTAGATCACATAGTTGACTGATACTAATGAGATTAGCGGTCAGTCCTTTCACCAGCAGTACTTCATTTAGACTTGGAACTCCAGGGCAGTCCAAATCACCAACTCCTTTGATTTCACCTTTAGCCCCATCTCCAAAGGTCACAAAACTGGTGGTGTGAGGCTTAACATTATTGAGGAGGTTCTTGATTCCAGTCATATGTCTGGAACATCCACTGTCAAAGTACCAGTCTTCCTTTGCAGAGACCCTCAGGGAAGTGTGAGCTATCAGTGCAGTAGCCTTTTTCTTCCATTGAGGAGCATGTGGTACCTTTTTAGACTTAGGTTTGACACCTGAGTTCTGATTAGGGTATCCATGTAATCTGAAGCAGAAGCGCTTTATGTGGCCATATCTACCACAATGATGACATTTCCATATTTGGTACCTTTTCCTCATATGTTTCTGTTCCTGATGTCGAGAGTTGTGTTGAGACATCTGTTTTGACATTTGCCTACCAGAACTAGATTTCGTTGCTTTCATAAATCCTAGACCAGATTTATTTCCCACATTTTGTCCAATCTGTAGGATCTCTTCCAATTTGTCAGTTCCATTTGTCAACATCTTGACAGATTTGGTCATTTGATTCAGTTGTGAGTTTAGCAATTGAACTTCTCCTTCTAGGTGACTTATAGTTTCAAGGTTTGCCCGTTTTTCAGCCTCCATCTTTATGATGAGTTTTGATTGTTTCTCATTCTGCACACAGACTTCAGTACTTCTGATACACAATTCCTTGTACGTTTCAGCCAGTTCTTCAAAAGTCACCTCTTCATCACTGATGTCACTTTCAGAGGTACAAACACCAGTTAAAGCAGTAACTCGTTTGGCAGTCTCTTCTTCAGAATTACTTTCTGAATCACAGTCAGACCAAGTAACTGTCATTCCTTTTTGTTTCTTAAGAAAGGTAGGACATTCAGCTCGAATATGCCCATATCCTTCACAACCATGGCATTGAATTCCTCTGCCTTGAACTCCCTTCTCATCTGACCTTGGTCTTCTGCTGGAACTGTCAATGTTAGAGGAAATGTTATGAACATTAGACCTTGACTTTGGATCTATTCTTTTGATGAGTTTGTTGAACTGTCTTCCGAGCATGGCTATAGCTTCTGAAATGTTTTCTTCAACATCAGTGTTGGACATAAGTGTTATGCTCTTGTTCTTTTTGACATCATCATTAGTGATTCCCATCTCAAAAGTCTGAAGAGACCTAATAAGTTCATCCACTTTCAACTTGCTAATGTCCTGAGCTTCCTCTATGGCAGTCACCTTCATTGAAAATCTTTTAGGCAAGGATCTGAGAATCTTCCTCACCAGTTTTTCTTCTGACATTTTTTCTCCCAGTGCTCCTGAGGTGTTGGCAATTTCCAAGATGTTCATGTGAAACTCATGAATGGTTTCATCTTCCATCATTTTTAGATTCTCAAACTTAGTGGTCAACATCTGAAGCCTTGACATTTTTACTTTGGAAGTTCCCTCATGAGTAGTTTTGAGAGTGTCCCAAACTTCCTTGGCCAGTTCATATTGATGAACTAATCTGAAAATGTTTCTATAAATTCCATTGAATAAGGCATTTAGAGCTTTGGAATTTCCCAGGGCTAGCTCATCTTCTTCTTTACTCCAATCTTCCTCAGGCTTCAGACTGATTGTCCCATCTTCCTCAGTTATGGTGGGATGAATCCATCCTTTGTCAGCAGCTCTCCAAGCCTTTTTGTCCAGAGATTTTAGGAAGGCAGTCATACGAGGTTTCCAGTAGTCATAATTAGTTCCATCCAGAATGGGTGGTCTATTTCCAAAAACTCCTTCTTTGTCCATAGTGCCAGAAAGTGATATCCCTAGATCTCACCCAGTAATACAGGCAGGGTGCCTGCTCTGATACCAATTGAAATTCTGGCTGCAGATACTCAATGTCACGTCCAATGTTATGACACCGTATCTGACTTACTATATGACAGTAAATACAAAAGCAGTAAATAACACAGTCAATTGTTTACCCAGTTCAGTGTGCAACAACACCTACTCTGGGGGCTACCAAGCCAGGGAGAGAATCCACTATAAGAGATGTTAATTCAGGAATAAACCAACCAGTTTATCTCCTTCACTTAAGACCTACCCAATGCAATTCTAATCTAAGTACAACTTAAACCTGAGTTCCTACTCACTCCCCCTCAATCACAACAGTGATACATAAACCAATTTGACTTAAGAATTGATGAAGACACTCTTCAAAACACACACTTGATTAAGCTTCACAGCTTTTTAATCAAGTAACACAATCACTCGTGCTTCACAGCTTTGAGTGATGTACACAACTAACTTGACTCTGCTTCACAGCTTTAGTCAAGTAACATTCAAACACTCTTGCTTCAAAGCTTTGAGTGCTACACAACCCTTACAATTGAAACCTATTCCAAGGCACTTATCACAATGATAATTGCTTGGAGTACAATAAACAAATCTATACAGATTACAAAATTGATCTTCTAATCAATCAGCAGGGATATCTTGAAAAACCGCAGCTCTGTTGAATATATAGCAGCTGCAACTTCAGTTAGGGTTTCCAAAAACCTAGGGTTGATTCCGTTTGACCTAAAGACCAGGTCACAATACTTTATTGATCAGGTTAGGATTGAGCTAGGTTACTCCTCAGAAAACGCAGGATTCTGTTTAGAAAGGACTGAGTTATTTCCTGAAAAAACTCAGACTTATCCAATCCTGCAATTCTGTTAGTTCAGAATAGGATGTCATAACATCTGTTATGACATCTGAAAACCTGTCTACTGATTTAGTACAATGTGATCATTTTGCAAACATGCTCAGATACACACTTATAAACATCAGTATTTGAATTACAATATTTTTCTGCACATGTACCTAATGAGTTAGTACAACCTGAACTGGAATGTTATGACATCAGTCATGACATTCACACATACACTTGGGATTTACCAAAAATGCAAGCCAATACCTAAACACCTACAAGGAGATTTGGTGAAAATGCATGCATACCTCTGTGAATTTAGCTACTATACGCATGACCATGCTGTTTGTTCTATTTGCAGTACGGATATACAGGGTTGTGACAAGATAAAGGCTAATTTACAGGAGATGATGGATGAAGGCCTCATCCATATAATCAGGCCTAGGAAAGAGTATGAAGAGGAAGTAAACATGGTTTCTGGATGTCCCAGAGAGTTCAAAATCTTTGATGTGGAATATATGAATGAGGATCTTGTACAATTGCATGCTACTTTCTGCCACATGGTTGGTCAGGTAGAACATCAGTATGGATCTTGCCGAATTTGCTACCGGGACTCCCGAGGATGTTCAATTGAAAGGAAAGGTGTTAAGTTGTTATTGGATAATGGAACTATTAAGGTGACGGGCCAAAGGGATGATTACCATGAAGTTGATGTGATTGAGGTTTGTTTGGCTGAAGAAGAGTCGGACGATGAGTATGCCTCTGCGGATGAGTTCTTCTCCTCAGATGAAGATATGTTTTCCAGATATGACTCTGTAATGATTGATTGTGTTAAAGAGGGAGTAAATGTTATTGTGCCTTGTTTTGGTGTGCCTACCCCTTTTGAAGTTGAATATCATAGAAAGCCAGCTATTACTCCATTGGTGATTAGTTTGCCGGGTCCGGTCTCCTACAAGTCAGATAAGGTTGTACCATACATATATAATTCTACAATATTAGAGGATGGTGTGGAAGTTCCCATTCAGAAAATGCCTAATGTTGGAAATATTGATGAGACTAGCAGAGTGACCCGTAGTGGTCGTGTATTTGCACCAGTTGTTCGTGGAGGTGTTAGTACTAGAAAGAAAATTGTGGAAGATGTTGAACCCAAGAACGCAGTGGGTAAATCTAGTGAGGATACGCTAGAAAAGGAAGTGGATGATATTTTAAAGATGATCAAGATGAGAGATTAAAGAATTTTATATCAGCTACTGCAGACTCCTTCAAAAATATCTATCTTGGCTTTATTGATGAACTCCTCTGCTCACAGAGAATCTTTGATGAGGGTATTGGACCAAGCTTTTGTGGAAAGTGATATGCCTGTAGACCAATTCAGTAGTGTAGTAGGGAACATTACATCATGTAATAACCTGATTTTCTGCAATGATGAACTACCCGATGAAGGAAGGAATCACAATTTGGCCCTCCACATCTCTATGGACTGCAAGAATAATTCATTATCCAATGTGCTGATTGGTAATGGATCCACATTGAACATTATACCAAGGAGCATGTTTATGAAGTTGAAATATCAAGGAACGCCCATGCGCTCGAGTGGCATTATTGTGAAAGCGTTTGATGGATCAAGGAAATATATTATTGGTGAAGTGGACTTGCCTATTCATATAGGCCCACATTTGTTTCAGATTACTTTCCAGGTCATGGATATTGTACCCGCTTATAGCTGCTTGTAGGGACGACCGTGGATACATGAGGCAGGGCTGTCACTTCGACTTTACACCAGAAGTTGAAGTTTCTACGTGAGGGAAAAATGGTCATTATAAATGGAGAATAGGCATTATTGATATCTCCTTTGTCCTCTTTCAGCGTTGTGGAGGCGGATGAAGCTATTGTTGGAACCCAGTTCCAAGATTTATCCATTGATGACATAAGATGAAATGAGAACTCTATGACTTCGTTTAAGGATGCGCAACAGGTTATGCATAATGGCCATAGTCAAGTATGGGGACAGATTGTTGATCCACCTATAAACAAGAATAAAGTTGGCTTGGGGTTCTCTGTGAAGAATGATAAAGGCAAGAGCATGAAGCTGAAGTCTGCTGCAGGCAAGTATCAAGACATCTTTCATAGCGGGGGTTATCTTCATCCAACTGTTTCCGAGACTAATGCCATTATGGAAGATGAAGCAGAGCCAGAAATGCCAAATTATGTGACGCACAGAGTTAGGGTTCAGAACTGGATCACCATTGATGTTCTTGCTTTCATACATGTCTCAAAGTAATTTGTTTTTTGTTAATCTTTTTTAAAAGCTTTCACTCTGCCCAAGGTGAAAGTATTGATATTGTATGGGCTTATCGTTTGCTTTGATTTTTAAAATCAATAATAAAAGTTGTCTTTGTTTCCCAAATTGTGTCTTTATTTTATGCTTTTTCTTGGAAAATGGTAATCAGAAAAAAAAAACCTTTAAAAATAAAAAATAACTGTAATTCAATATGCATGATCACTTGTTATATGAGTCAGTTTCTAAAAAGAAATCATAAATCATATGTGCAGATTAATTAAAAAAACCTGTTGAATACAATGGCTCTGCACCCTCTCCCAACATTGAATGTCTTGTGTATGGGGCCGAAGAAGAAGACTATGATGAGATTCTAGAAGAGGTCTCACGGTTTCTTGACCGCGAGGAGAATTCCATTCAGCCATATAAAGAGCCATTGGAAGTAATAAATTTGTGTTCAGAAGAAGATCTTAAGGAAGTCAAGATCAGAGCATTGTTGCATCCTGATGTGAAGAGCAGGTTGATTGAGATGTTGAAAGAATATGTGGATATTTTTGCTTTGTCTTACCAAGATATGCCTGGTCTAGATAAAGATATTGTAGAGCACCATTTGCCACTGAAGCTAGAGAGCCCGCCAATAAAACAGAAGTTGCGAAGAACTCACCCAGATATGGAAGTGAAGATCAAAGAAGAAGTTCTAAAGCAGATTAATGCCGATTTTCTTGTGACATCAGTGTACCTTCAGTGGATTGCCAATATTGTCCCAGTACTGAAGAAAGACGGAAAAGTTCGCATGTGTGTAGATTACAGAGATCTAAATAAAGCTAGTCCAAAAGATGATTTTTATTGCCAAACATTGATATGTTAGTGGATAGCACAACAAAATTCAAAGTTTTCTCGTTCATGGATGGATTTTCCGGGTATAATCAAATAAGGATGGCGCCTGTGGACATGGAAAAAACAACATTTATCACACCCTGGGGAACATTCTATTACAGAGTGATGCCCTTCTGGTTAAAGAACGCTGGTGCAACGTACCAGAGGGCTATGACAACCCTTTTCCATGATCTAATGCACAAGGAAATTGAGGTATGTGTTGATGATATGGTTTCTAAATCTCAGACTAAAGAAGGGTATGTAGAAGATTTGTTGAAGTTGTTTCAGCGTTTGAGGAAGTATCGTCTTCGCTTGAATCCAAATAAATGTACCTTCGATGTTCGGTCAGGGAAATTATTGGGTTTCATTATTATCCAGAGAGGGATTAAAGTTGACCCTGACAAAGTCAAAGCAATTCAAGAAATTCCAGCGCCGAGAACGGAAAAGCAAGTTAGAGGCTTCCTCGGGCATTTGAATTATATTTCCAGATTCATTTCCCACATGACTGCAATGTGTGAACTACTCTTTAAGTTGTTAAAGAAAGATGAAGGTTGTGTGTGGACAGATGAATGCCAAAGGGCATTTGAAAGTATTAAAGAATATTTGATTGAACCTCTTATCTTGCTCCCTCCTGTTGAAGGAAGACCATTGATTATGTATCTAACAGTGTTAGATAATTCCATGGGTTGTATTCTGGGACAAAAAGATGAAACAAGGAAGAAAGAGTATGCCATTTATTATCTCAGTAAAAAGTTTACTGATTGTGAATCGCGGTATTCCATGCTGGAAAAGAAATGTTGTGCTCTGGCCTGGGCGACAAAATGATTGCGGCTGTATATGTTGAATCAAACTACTTGGTTGATCTCCAAAATGGATCCAATCAAGTACATTTTTGAAAAGCCTGCTCTTACTGGGAGAATTTCCCACTGGCAGATGCTGTTATCTGAATATGACATCGAATATCGTACTAAAAAAGCTATTAAAAGCAGCGCGTTGGCAGATTATCTTACTCACCAACCAGTTGATGATCATCAGTCTGTGATGTTTGATTTCCCCGATGAGGATGTGATGTTTCTGAAAGTGAAAGATTGTGATGAACCATTGCCCGAGGAAGGTCCTGATCCTAAATCTCGCTGGGGCATGATATTTGATGGAGCTGTGAATGCTTATGGTAAAGGAATTGGTGTTGTGATTGTCACTCCACATGGATCACACTTTCCTTTTACTGCAAGGTTGACATTTGAGTGTACTAATAATATGGTAGAATTTGAGGCTTGCATCATGGGTCTCGAGGAAGCTATTGATCTCAGAATTAAAATTTTATATGTGTATTGCGATTCAGCTTTGGTAATAAATCAGATTAAAGGAGAGTGGGATACTCGTCACCCCAACTTGATCCCTTACAAAGATTATACTAGAAGATTGTTACCCTTCTTTAATAAATTTGAATTCCATCACATCCCTAGAGATGAAAATCAAATGGAGGATGCTCTGGCAACTCTGGCTTCTATGTATCAAGTGAATACTTGGAATGGTACACCTCGAATTATAGTTCGGCGACTGGATAGGCCCGCTCATGTGTTTACAAAAGAAGAGGTAGCATATGAGAAACCTTGGTATTATGATATCAAGCATTTCCTTCAGACTCAGGAATACCCAATCCGTGCATCGAATAAAGATAGAAAGACATTGAGAAGATTGGCTGGCAGCTTCTTCCTTAGTGAAAATGTGTTCTACATGATAAATTATGACATGGTCTTGGTCAGATGCATGGATAGACACGGAGCAGACATGTTGATGCATGAGATTCATGAAGGTCCATTTGGCACTCATGCCAATGGACATTCGATGGCTAAAAAGATGCTAAGGGCAGGTTACTATTGGCTGGCAATGGAATCTGACTGTTACAAATTTGCAAAGAAGTGCCATAAATGCCAGATTTATGCAGACAAGATTCATGTGCTTCCAACACTTCTCAATGTTATTTATTCCCCGTGGCCTTTCTCTATGTGGGGTATTGACATGATTGGAATGATAGAACCCAAAGCTTCGAATGGACACTGTTTTATCTTGGTAGTGTTGTACCCCAAAATTTTCCCTCTCATTTCACTCAAGACATGCCTCTAGAGGTCCTCAATTTCTCAAGGATGACTAAGGATTGACCAGACAAATCCTCCTCCTAAGGCAACAAGCTTCAAACCAGGGTTTCACTCCTCATAAACATGGTTGAAGTCCAAGGATCCCAAATGATTTCCATGGTTCCAATATGTTATCAATATCATCCATGTCAAGTTTCATGCCTTGCATAAGAAGTTTTGCTCAGTCAATTGCTCAGAGGCCTGAAAATCAATTATACTAGGTCAATAGTCAAACTTCAAGATTTTTGGTCAACATCAACATTTTGAAGTGATATCCATCATTTGATAAAGGGTTGACCATGATTCCTCAAGGAATGCCCCAAATTCATCAAAACCCAAAAGTTGCTAAATTAGGGTTTCATAGGAAAAGTCAACCAAACTTTGACCAAGCATAACTTCTTCATACTTTATCAGAAAGTTTCCATCTAAGGCTCATTTAGATGAGGATGCAATTCCCTACAATTCATCTTCATACCACAAGTTCAAAATATGGACTCATCAAAAGATATGAATTTCTACATTATATGTCCTTTTGAAAAGTCAACAAAACCACCTTTTGGATCAAAGCTTCTTACATGAACATGGAAGACCCAATTTAGATGAAACCAAAAGGGTTGTTTAGGGGACATCCTAAGATTTCTAAAAAGTCAAATAACACCTTCCTAGGATTAAAATTGGAGGAGATATGTCTTGTCAAAATTTAAACATTTTTGCAAAATTGCCAAAAGTCAAATGTGCTCATAAATACATTTTTTTGTCAAATGGGCCTAGCTTCTCATGATTGTATCTTATTAGAGACATAGTCCACGACCCAAATCAGCATCCACACATTATTTTCTTCATTATTTATTTTTATTTTTATTTTTTATTATTTAAAATTCAAACTAAATCAAATAAATTGCAAAAAATATAAAAATATTGGTTTTGATCTAATTTTTTGTAGGAATCAAATCCAATTAAGCTGGCATATCATATGCAAATCCTGCAAGGCAAATGGAATTAAAATTGGCATGATTATGCTTGTTTTGGAAAGATATAATACAAGAGCAAAATCAAATCAAATCTTAATGATTTACCAAGATACAAATTGTTTTTGTTGACCTAATATGCTCTAGTATATATGCTGAACATAACCAATGCGCAAGAAGGAGGATTGCATTTGTGGAAAGCATCAAAAAAACATGAAAAATTTGACAAAAAGTGGTGAATTATTTTCCAACCTTGAGGGCGATTCAAAGCATTTTAACACTCCCAATCGTTTGCTGGACCTTCCCAGAAGCTAACACAACCAGTTGCACGCTTCAAAGCTCCAGGAATCATCCCATAATCCTCTTGGTTTGCACCCTCTAAACTCAAACTTGTTCCTTTGGTTTTACGTATTTTTAATCCAAGTTGCTTGAATATACATGTTCATAATCATGCTGGGAATCTTTTTGATAGTCTGGATTTAAGTTTTGACGCAGGAATGGTTACTTGCCATAGTTAGGGTTCGTGAGCTCCAAATTAGGGAACACTAGCTAGAGGCAAAATTGGGCCAAATTAAGGGCCTATCCATGTTCAGGGGAGGACGTACAATTGATTTATGCCCTTGAATGGAATTTATATCGCTTGAATTTCGTTTTAAAGATTCGCAGGTTTATAGCTACAAGCAGATACCGTCACTATAACATATAGCAACGAACTTGACCGTAGGTAAAGAGTTGGTGTCAAAAACGACAGTCCTGGGGAAAGAGATAACAATGTGGCTGACCACCATTGGGCAATTCAAATTTCGTGTGGTTTCTAAAACTTGCGATTAATTTACATTATGTTATTTTCGTTTCAATATTATAACAACTAAGACAGGTGGTCCAGTGGCAAAGGCGCACGTTTGAAAGTGAAAGGACCTGGGTTCGATCCCAGGTCCCAGCATTTTATTATTTTCTTAACATTTACACGCAGGTTCCATGCTCCATGCTTCCAAACGCTCACCATACATTCCAGCCATCCAGCCATTGAATCATCACCATCACCAATCCAGCGCCTCAGGATGCGTCTCCATGGTACACCTTCCAGCATAGCCCCTACTGGATCCAGCGCAAGGCAGGTGGGCCAAGGAATTTGGGCCTTTGAATTTTCAACATTGCACCCCTTGAATTGCTCAACAATACAGGCCCATCTCTAATTCTTTTATTTTTAATTCTTTTTATTATTTACTAATTATTTCCTTTTACAAAAATAACACAAAAATTATTTCTCTTTTATCATTAAATCAAAAAATCACAAAAAACATAAAAATCATTTTTTTTCATAAAAAATATTTTATTTCCTTAATTAATTTGTTTAATTAAAATTAGGGAAATTTAATTCCTTTTTATATAATCTAAAATAATTAGAAATTAGGGTTTAATTTGTACATAACCTAATTAATTTTTCTCAAAAACTAACCTAAATCTTTTTTAACTAGATTTTCTAGGTTTGCTAATTATTCTCGCATTTAATTTGCCGTGCGCATTTTTTAATTTCCTTTTTATTATTATTGTAACTGCTCCGAGTTTTTAATAGTAATTAGGGTTTTAATTCTGCATATTTATTTTTGGTCAAGATGATTATGTATTTGCGAAAGCCCTGTAATAGCTAGGACTTTAACTTTCTCGCTTTTATTTCCGCAAACTATAAACTGCTTAGATGAATGTTTAGGATTGTATGGAAAGACAAACTCAAAATTAATACAGTAGAAAACCCTATATGTGCAAAGATAAATTAACTGAAAACATACACTCGCACATGCTCACTCCTAGGGTTTACTCCACTCCGGTTGCCTTCGGTAAACGGTCATGAAGTATAGGGTTTGTTAGCGGTTGTCCTCTAGCCCCGAAAGATCTAAAATGACCCATTCAGATGTTACCTTGGAAAAAGATCTTTAAGGCTTTAGGATGATTACTAACATTTCCTAACATTGCTTTTGTGATCGTATTTGTCCCTTCGAATGTCCCTAAAAAACTCCAACGACGATGCTACCTAATTCTTAATAATGGGATAACATTGTCTAAAACGAAAACGAACAGACCTTTTTCGAGTAGGTAGAAAACTCTTAAGTACTTTCTCAAACAAACAAAAACTTTTTCACACCAACACTTTCCAAACAAAGTTTTCAAAAACAACTTCGTAACACTCTTGAGGACAGAAACAAGAGTTAATACAAAGTAAAACAAAACATTTCAAAACAAGCACACATAAGCAGTTTTCAAAATGAGAAAGTACCTAAGAGCCCGTGGAAAACCACAGATAGAAAGGGTGCTAACACCTTCCCTTTCTATAATCTACCCCTCGTACTCAGAAACATCTTGAAAAAGGTTTTTTCTATTCTTTTTCCTTTTACTGATTGGATAAAATAAAAGTCGATGGTGACTCTTGCTTACCATGACATTTTGAAAACAAAAAACGCAAACCAGTATTAACAGTCGGTTTTGCCACCGTATCACAGGTAGCAATTGATTACTTCACCAAATGGGTAGAAGCTGCTTCATATGCTAATGTTACTAAGCAGGTGGTAGTGCGCTTCATTATGAATAATATCATATGTCGTTATGGTGTGCCGGGCAGAATTATCACCGACAATGGCTCGAATTTGAACAATAAGACGATGACATAACTTTGTGAAGAATTCAAGATTGTACATCACAATTCATCTCCGTACATGCCGGAGATGAATGGGGTTGTTGAGGCTGCTAATAAGAATATCAAGAAGATCATCCAGAAGATGGTTGTTACTTATAAAGATTGGCATGAAATGCTCCCTTTTGCTTTACATGGATATCAGACATTTGTCCTCACTTCAACAAGAGCAACTCCATTCTCCCTTGTGTATGGAATGGAAGCAGTGTTCCCAATTGAGGTTGAGATTCCCTTCTTGCGTGTGATAATGGAAGCCATGTTCTTAGAGGCTGAATGGGTCCAGAACAAGTTTGACCAATTGAATTTGATTTAAGAGAAGAGAATGATGAATTTGTGTCATGGGAAGTTATATAAGAAGAGAATGAAGAAATCTTTTGATAATAAGGTAAAACCTCGTGAATTCAGGGAAGGCGACCTCGTGCTCAGGAAGATCATGTCTTTTAACGCTGATTCTAGGGGCAAGTGGACTCCCAATATTGAAGGCCCATATGTTGTCAAGAAATCCTTCTTTGGCGGTGCATTAATTGTTGAAACTATGGATGGCGAGGAGTTCCCACATCCCATGATTGTTGATGCAGTCAAGAAATACGTCTCTTAAATAAATAAAAGAACAGCTCGCTAAGTTGAAAACCCGAAAGGGCGGCTTAGGAAAAAAGGAGCGTCTCTGTAGGCTGAAAACCTAAAAGGGCGGCCTAGGAAAAAATTAGAGTCATAAATAGAATAAAATTTCCCACTAAGTTGAAAACCCACAAGGGCAGCTTAGGAAAAAGTTAGGGACTTTCTTGGCAAGTAACTGCATCAAACAAGACTTGATCGTTGAAGCAACAATTTTCTTGGATACTCACCATACTTCAACAAAAGTTGTTGCTCAAGATTTCAAAGTTGTTATAGGGGATAATGGTCATTATATCTCAATGTATCTATTCCATTACATATTACCATTTTCCAAACTTTGTAATTATCCATGGAGTCTCGCCATTCACAGACTACCATTCTATCAATAAAATTTGAAATTTTACCCAATTCTTTGTAATTCCTATTTTATTTAGCTTACAAAGACTCCATTTATTATTGATAATAATTTTCAAAGTAAAAATATTAAATAACAAAATTGTTTTTCAAAAAGAATTTACAACTTAATTTTACTTTAGATTTTGTGATTCAAGAAGAAAAAAAAAAGCGGTGATCCCAGAAATGGACGAACTCCAGTAAATTTTGGGAAGTGTTGTTTCCCCGGGAAGGTTTTCTCAGGTCGTTTTTGCTAGTTTGCGTGTGATTATTGTATATTGAAGACGATACCAATTGGGGTAAGGTGCAGTATTGGGTTTTTGATCCTAGTGTCCCCAAGGCAAGTGTTGGTTTATTTTCTGATTTTTGGGTCTTGCATGGTCTGAGGCCTCTATCCCAGATTTCCCAGCAAATATTTCCCTCATATGACGAAATGTATTTTTCCCTTGGTGTGATGAGATGGAACTATTTGTAAAATGTCGCTCTTTCTGCAGTATTGGCATGATTGTTGGTATTTATTTCCTAGGCAACTAGACTAGGGCAGTATATTTTCTAAGAAGTGTTGAGACAATTGTCAACCCTTTGGGTTTTCACCCGCCAGGTGCTGGGTTTGATTTAAAATCCCCATGAGTTTGACCTCTTTCTATAATGCTGACTTCTTGATTCCCCAGGAAGGCTATCACAGGGAATCTTTTGTTGGAATAAATTTGCATGATATGAAGACTCAATCCCAGATTCCCCAGTGAAGGCCTTGCTTATTTGATAGAAGTCTTTTCTCCCCGTGCATGCTGAGTTTGACTCATTTGCGAAGCATCTCCCTTTCGGAAGTACTTGCATTTTTGTTTGATTGCATGATAATCAGGCAAGGGCAATGTTTTATTTAAGAAGTGTTGAAATGGTTATCAACTTTTTGGGTTTTCACTCGCCAAGTGTTAGGTTTGATTTAAAATCCCCATAAGATTGATTTCTTTCTATAATATTTGACTTTCTAACTCCCCAAGTTGTTGTCCCTATGAGGTTTCATGCTTTTTCCCCAGAGATGTTGGTGCAATACTTACTCTCAATATTGAAGAACGTATCTCTGGTTTCCCCAGTGAGGAACATATCTTGGTTTCCTCTCTTCGATGTGGTATTGGCCTCCCCAATAAAGTCAGCACGAGGTCCCCAGGTGATGTCTTGATGATAAGGCATTATCTCCCATAGTGAAGTCTATATGATGTTTCCCCAATGAAGTATACTCGAAATACTCAGTTGATGTTTTGCCAATATGGTTTCCATCTGCCTTATTTGAAATCAGTATTGCAATCTCCAGTAGAATTGCGGACCGTGAAAGCATTTGTTTCCCCATTGAAGTCTGAGTGTTATTCCCTGGTGAAGCCTGAAGAAGGATGTCATATCTTTGTATCTGTACTATTTTGTCGCTATGATTTGTTTACTTTCGAATTATGTACCTCCCCAGTGAAGTTAAGCAATGCAGTAGGATTTTGTTTCCTCAGTTGGTGCTTATTTTCTTATGGAATGTTCATCTTGGATGTGAATTTAGCCGAGTTTTGTTTGTGTCAGAGTTGGTTTTGTTTGTTTATCCCCAGTGTTATATGTCTGTTTTATCAGCATATACATGATAACACTCATACATTCATACATACATCATGCATATTTAAATTTAGCAAATCTTTGCTCATTAACATTTGTTAATATCTTGTTGACATATTACCCTATTTTGCAGAGTTATGTTGTCCTCTCTCCAATAGAGTGTTGGCCTTAAGTAGAAAGTGTATATTCTTTCAATTTCCCCACTGAGTTATCCCTCGTGGAAGATTTTTGCTTTAGCCTTCCTGTATAGCTCTTTGTCTAGATGATTTGGGTTTCCCTCTTGAGTTTATTTCCCAAAGGATGTATTTTGGCTGACTGTTTTACTCCAGTTTATTTCTGGTTTGAATCTTTGATCCTCAGCAATATTATGACTTTGGATTTATGCAAGCTTCGAGCTTTGGTTTGAGAATGTGCATTTATTTTGCATGAGAAGACTTTATCTCCTCGACAGGAACATATTAGAATTTCCCTAGGAAATCATGATTCATTCCCCAGGAAGCCATATTTCATTCCCCAGGAAGTCATATTGCTTTCCCCGAAAGTCAATTTTACAATCCTTCATATAACAGCAAGTAGCAGGTCTCTTTATTTGAGGAACTTATACTTCCCCGTAAAAGTTGACGTTACCTTTTTTTTCTATCTTCTCTATGAGTGGATAGTTTCCAGTTCATTGTGAAAATTACTCCATTGATGGCAAGTCTTTCAATATGGCAGAGACAATTCATTGTGAAAACCTTACAAGTGGTAGTCTCTTTATTTAAGACAACTTATATATTACCCTTTCCAGGCGAAGTGTCTTGGTTAAAGAAGAAGTTGATACCCATTCTAGGTGAAAAGCCAGAATTTTGGGGAAAACTTGTTATCTTTTTGCTACCCTCAGTGAATGTTGGTAGTTTATCGTCTGTGAACGACGATGTTGTGATATATTTTCTCTCTACCTTCAGTGAAAGTTGGTAGATCACCATCAGTGAAAGTTGGTGATTATTATCTTTTTTCTACCCTCAGTGAATGTTGGTAGTTCATCGTCAGTGAACGACAATGTTGTGATATATTTTCTCTCTACCATCAGTGAAAGTTGGTAGATCATCATCAGTGAAAGTTGGTGATTTTTATCTTTTTGCTACCCTCAGTGAATGTTAGTAGTTCATCGTCAGTGAACGACGGTGCTATGGTATTTCTTTTCTCTCTACCTTCAGTGATAGTTGGTAGATCACCATCAATGAAAGTTGGTGATTGTTATATTTTTGCTACCCTCAATGAACATTGGTAGTTCATCATCAGTGAATGGCGGTGCTATTATATTTCTTTTCTCTCTACCTTCAGTGAAAGTTGGTATATCACCATCAGTGAAAGTTAGTGATTGTTATCTTTTTGCTACCCTCGGTGAACGTTGGTAGTTCATCGTTAGTGAACGACGGTGCTATGATATTTCTTTTCTCTCTACCTTAAGTGAAAGTTGGTAGATCACCATCAGTGAAAGTTGGTGATTATTATCTTTTTGCTACCCTCAGTGAACATTAGTAGTTCATCATCAGTGAACGGCGGTGCTATGATATTTCTTTTCTCTCTACCTTCAGTGAAAGTTGGTAGATCACCATCAGTGAAAGTTAGTGATTGTTATCTTTTTTCTACCCTCAGTGAACAGGTGTAGTTCATCATTAGTGAACGGAGGTGCTATGGTATTTCTTTTCTCTCTACCTTCAGTGAAAGTTGGTAGATCACCATCTGTGAAAGTTGGTGATTGTTATCTTTTTGCTACCGTCAGTGAACGTTGGTAGTTCACTGTCAGTAAACGTTAGTGCTCTGATATATCTTTTCCTTCTACCTTCAGTGAACGTTGGTAGTTCATCATCAGTGAACATCGATGGTTTTTTCTCTCTACCTTCAGTAAACATTGGTAGCTCACCGTCAGTGAACGTTGGTGTTGTTATTCTTTTATCTTTCTACCATCAGTGAATGTTCGTAGTTTCGCCTTCATTAAAAGTTGGTGTATCCTTTGACCTTTTTACCATCCTCTATGAGTCGGGTCTTTTTGGATTCACCAGTGATTTATTGTCTAGGTTGGGTTTCTCTTTTGATCTTTATTTCCTTTGTTATATCCAGAATGGTGTTTTGCATCCCTTTGAAATTGTTCATATGCATTCATACTCATAAGCATTGCATGGCATCTTAGGGCAAAAAATAGGGTTTGTTTTATATTTAAGTATCTTCGATCACGTCAACACGAAGATTTTTAACCTTCATATCTCTGGATAGAAGAAACTTAAATAAGGGCAGCTGTTGTACCCCAATTTTTACCCCTAATATCCCTTCATCATTGATTATAGCACAACAAGATCACATTAGGGCTTGGTTCTCCTCCCTATCTCTAGCTTTGCTCTTTGAGGAATCACCAAGCACCTTGACTTGTTTTTCTTTTCTGATCATGCATGTTTTGTTTTGACTTTCCTTTTAATTAATAAAATGGAATGTTGGTTTGTCTTACTTGTTAATAATGTAGGTAAAGGTAATTTGGTTTAGCAAGTTGATCCATGGGTTCATGAGTTTATTTCCATTCCCTAGTCAACAAAGCTTGAGAGATTCATACCTCACCATTGAAGTTGTTTTGGAAGAAATGGCATGGAAAGGTTTATGTTGGATCACCACATTATAAGGTTATCAATATTGATTCAAAAGTACAAGGGGTTGATTGAAGAAGTTGTCAGGATTGGGCAAGGCCTTGTTCCCATTGGTCACAAGTGCATATTTCTCTCAATTATCAAGATATGGAAGTGGTTTTGGTGGCTATGAGTTCTCATTATCATACTCAACAACTTTTATTTTCAAAGCAAAAGTGTTGGTACAAGAAGGTTGTTCAAAATTGTCAAAGTTCCTTAAAGCATTTTCTTGATCTATGAGCTAGCGTTTTGAACTTCAAAGAAGTATATCTTGCTCATCTTTTGGTATTTTTGAGTGATTCCAAAAACATCCTTCTCTTCAAAGGTTTATTAACAAATAACTTCAAAAGTTTCAAGGAGTTTTCATGTGGAAGAAACTTGATGATGAAGAAAGATTACAAGTCCTCCAGATGAACCCCCAATTTCCCATGTGTGACTTCAAATGATCATAAATTGAGCAATTTTTATCACCTTTAGCCCACTATTTTTCCATAATTATCTTAAAGATGTGAGCTTTATGCCTTATTTTATGTGCAAAGTGAGAAAATGGATGGAAGATGCCCTAAGGATACAAAATATTATAGGTCATTTCATGATTTTTTTTCCAACTTCAACAATCCATAACTCTCTCATTTTTTGTATACTTTTAATGGTTTAAGTTTCAAAATGTAATTCAAGAGGTCTATTTCATGCCATCTTTTTTGGTCAAGAGCAAATTCCAAGTGGAAGGCCATGTTTGGATGCAAAACATTATAGGTCACTTTTAAAGAAAAACTTGAAATATGAGGCATCAAGAATCATGCCCTAAGACCCCTTGAGCTGAGAATGTCATTGATTTGAACTTGGTAACTTGAAACTAAAGTTTCTTCAAAATTAAGAATTTGAAATCCTTTATTTAGCTTCTAAACACATTTTTTCTGCGCATTTTGGTTTCTAAACATGTTTAGTGAACTTCCAGAAGTGATTAGCATAGAAAAACGCGCGTTTTGGTTGAGTTTTGATCAAAGTATAAGTCACACTTTTCTTGTTTTCAACTTCACACGATTTCCCTCCAAACTTCATCATTTCACACGCTTGAACATTCCATCTGATTCCCTATAAATAGAGGGTCATCCCACATTCATTTCCTCAAGCTTGAACAGCCAAAATCACCTTCCAAACTTGCTCCATAACTTATTTTTCTGCATATTCGAAATTAGTGTTCAAGCCTTTTTCAATCCATTTTTTCTATCAATTCACCTTCCTTGATCTTCCTTGAAGCTAACCATACAATTACCTTCAAGAATTTTGACTTAGATTGATCTGTAGAAGTCCAGTTTCAGAGTAACTTTTCACCACTTCGTTTAGGTAGATTTCTTGGCCAAATTGATTCAAATAAAAGACTAACCCACTCCTTGTATTCTTCTGATCCTCGTGCTCTTTATAGTTTGCAATTTCATTGAGAATTGAGTGAGATATCCCAGATTTTCGTGCTCGTTATTTTTTCTGGTTTTCTTCAAACACAGACTTGCACAATTTATATAAATTTGGCACGATGGTACCATTAGAATCGTCTTGAAGAGATGAATCTAATGGTACCAGTCTGGTTTTCTAATTTTACAGTTTGAAGGATTTAATTTGGGGATGACTGAAGGTTAAAGACGATGACATATCTTTCTTTAACCAATGACATGAAGCCACGTTATTATTTTGAAATAGATACAATATGCTTGCCTTACCATGCATGTTCCTCAGGAGCCCTTGGATCTGATTGCTTTTGTGAGTCAGACTCCATCTAACGCGCCACATTTTAAGTTGCTTTATTTTAAAAATGTTGGATCCGGTGTGATATTTTGTAAAGTCCATAACATGCACAACATGCCAGGTCTAGTTGATCTGTTTACTAACGCGTTTTGACAATGATCAGATGGCCCATATTTTTTTGGTTTGATATTTTATTTTTTGATTTTGATTTTAATTGATTTAAATTTCAAAAAATCATAGAAAATTCATTTTTAATCCAAAAAACCTAGAAAAATAATGAAAAATATTTTTGATTTTTCTCTTTCTGATTTTTATTTTTTCATAATTTTATTATGTTTTGATATTTTTTATAAATTTTCATTTTATTTGAATTGTTTTAAATGTTTAAAAATACTTTTATGCATTTTTAAATTCTGAAAAAAAATATGGAATGATCCAATGATATTGTGACAAATATTGGTGACCTCATTTATTTTTTATTTCTGACTTTGTTATTTTTTATTATTTTTGGTTTATTTCACTCATTTCTTTTAATTTTTAAAAAATAGTTTCTGTCTTTAAAAAATTACCAAAAATTTTATTAAAATATTTGAGTCCTTTTCTTGATTAATTTGAACATAGTTTATATTTTTATCCCTTATTTCAATTTTAAAACATTTTAAAACCCTTGTTAATATATATATATATATATATATATATATATATATATATATATATATATATATATATATATATATATATATATATATATATATATATATATATATATATATATATATATATATATATATATATATATATATATATATATATATATATATATATATATATATATATATGTGTGTGTGTGTGTGTGTGTGTGTGTGTGTGTGTGTGTGTGTGTGTGTGTGTGTGTGTGTGTGTGTGTTAAATGCAATATTGTTTTGTGATTATTTTCTGGCTGATCTTGGATTGAATTTTTTATCATGAACTTTATTAACATCATTGGATCCATGGTGTTGAGTCTAACTCCATAAAAATGGATGAATGATTTTAATAATAGTTTGATTAAAATTTAATTCAAATGTGGTTTGTATATTCTTTCCCAACCCTCTTCATCTTATCCCTTTCTTATTTCCCTAAGTGTTATTGGAGCCTGATCTCTATATCATGTCTTAAAATAAATGGTGCATAGATTGCTATTGACCAGACTCAAAATAGGTGCGACTTCTATATAAGTCCACTTTCGATTACTTAACATAGCGCTAAATTTTGTCTCGATTCGAATAAATGATCATTCGTGGCCCAAACCTATGTTTGCAGGCCCAAGTATGTTAATTTGATCTCTTTGATCCAATAACCTTGAGATTCATTATGCGGAGGCTTTGGTTCTACCAATCCTCTAATGGATCTACATCACTTTTGGTCAATGCGGATCACTTAAATATCGTTGATCATTAAATGGTACTTTTGAGGATTCCAAATGGATGATATACTTGACAAAAAGCAAATACAACTTGTTGTGTGGAGGCTTTGGTTCTACCAATCCTCTAATGAGTTCCAAATGCAAGTTTCAATATGGTCATCCAACTAAACACTAATTATTAAATTGTTTTTACTTTATGCTTTTATTTTTATGCTTTATGTACCATTTACTTTAAGCATTACATTTCATGCCATTTTTATTTTGCTTACTTGAGGATTTATATTCTTGTTATTTTTATTTTGCTCACTTGAGATTTTCTTTTCTTTTTCAAGACACCTAATAATCAACATAAACCATAAAAAGCTTTAATGATACTTGGACTATTTGGCTACTATCCTTGGCATTATGGAGCGTTGGACATCTTGGACTTAGGATTAGAAACCTTGGCCTATGTTAGAGACCTTGTGACCTTAATTGATATTTTGTCTGGAGTTCTGGAGGTTTACCTCAAGATATTGGGTTGCTTGTTTGTTTTTGTGTGCATGTTATTGTGGTTACATCTTTGTTTGTAAACTGGAATTCACCCGTACACAGCCGTTACTCTGCCCAATTTTTGTGAAGACTTAATACACTTGAAGTTTGGTTCTCTCAAGAGGTCTAATATATTTACTTGTTTGGTTTCAATCCAAGGAATTGGAATTATATCTTGACTCATAATGTCAACTATTGACTTCTTGTTGGTTATATGGTTCTTATCCCTAGCTTTTACCTTATGCTTTAGGATAGTATCTTCTTCTCCTCCCATCTTCTTTAATTTCAAAAATCTTCCTCCTCCTTTTGAAAACTCTTCTTGTTTCTAACTTTGAACCACTTTCGTAATAATCTTGGACTTAGGTCCATGCATTTTTAAAACATTTTCATAAATAAACTTCAATCAATTTAATAATACCTTGACATTTTTTTGTGAGAAGAATAAAAGTCAATGAATCTCATTTAAAACCATTTTTGCCACTTTGGCTTTCTATTTTAAAAACCTTTCCCAAAAGATTAGACTCTTGTCAATCCTTGTAGTGATGCAAACAATTATACTTCTATAATTATTGAAGAGAGATATTTTCTACTTTGGTGTTGAGTGAGGCATTGTTGATTTTAAAATCCAATCCATATCGTCCATTTTGAGATGATGCAAATTCTCCTTTCTCATGATTGTGGGTAGTAAGTATGTTTTCCACACGGACAATGACGATGATGTCTTATCTCATAAAATCAATCAACACACTTATGTTTTAAATTTTTTAAAGAGGAAGTATGTGTACCCTGATCCCCTATTGCATGAAAGGTGGTACATAGGCACTAAAGGTTCACAACCGTGGCGGGTGCAAAAATTATAAAAATACTTCTTTTCTCACCTCCACCATCTATTTTTTATACAACATTTTATAGCCAAAATATACAGATCAAAGAGGTTCCTGTGGAGTACCGTAGATGTTTAGGGTACTAATACCTTCCCTTTGTATAACTAACCCCCTTACCTTGAATCTTTCCCCCTCTTTTTGGGTTATTCGCTCTTTTCCCATTCCTTTGGAAACAATAAAGAACTATGGTGATTTTTATTTTGATTTGTATAAGTCAAGTCAATCCAATGGCTTAGTCTTAAACATTTCCACCGCTACACCCATTAAGGCGATCAAATCCATGGATCCTCAAGTGGGGTCCTTGCCCCCATTTAGGCGATCAAAATTGTTGGATCCTCAAGTGGGATTCTTGTTTCCCATAAAGGAAATCATTTTGATGGATCCTCAGGTTGGATCTGTCATACCCAAAATTTTACCTTTAAGATTCCACATATCATATCATTTGAATAGAACTCAAGATCACAAGTATGACATCCTCCTAGCCTTTGCCTCCTTTGGTTAGATCTTTGTGGGATCATCAAACACCCTTTGTATTTCTTTGTGCATTTTTTTTCTTGTTTACATTTTATGCTTTGATAACCTTATTCAAAATACAAAAATATGAGTTCTTTTCTTGTCTTATTTCTTAAGGCAGGGACTTGAAATCAAAGGATCAAGATTGGTTTCCAAACTAGGGTTTTGGTGCTCAAGGTCAAAGAATCGTCAGCAAGTGGTTCAAGGAGGTTTTACTTTAATGCAGGACCTATGATATTAGGTCATATTCATGTCAATATTCATTCAACTTCATTTGGTCAATAAGATTTTAAGTTTGGCATGATTTCAAAGTTGATTCAAGAATTTTTCATGTGTTTATTTCTATGTCATCTCCATCCAATTTCCATCAAACTCTCAAGCAATCATCAAAGGACAATCAAGATTCCTTCAATTAGTGTTAAAATGTTCATCAATGGGCCTTTGGATGCAATAAAATGTCAAAAGTCACAAGTTGGTACATGTTTGGTTGATCTAAAATCAAGAATGGCATGTCACTTGGTCCAAACACCATAACTCTCTCATTTCTGAACATTTTTAATCTACTTTGAGCCAAATTTCATATTTGAACTCCTCTACAACTTTGTTTCAAGGGTCAAACATCAATTTTTCCTCTAAGGACTTCAATTTTAGAAATTGACAAGGTGCCCAAAGTTCGTCCAAAACTTTATTCGACCTAATGGCTGACATAGAAATCAGATCATGATATGATTCCTTTTGCATTTGATTCCTCATCATGAGGATATTATTTGACATGAAAAATATTTCAAAATGCACAAGTGGATTTCATTTGGCCTAAGCTCCAACTTGGTGCCCTAAATTGTGCTTTTTGCGCATGACCCGTAATTAGAAATTATCCAAAACATCACTTGGGACCGCCAAGCAAATGTCCAATATATTTCTCCTTGCAAAACGCATAACATAAAGTTCAAAACGACATGATTCCATGCCCAAGTCACATGTTTTATCCATCTTCTCACATGGATTGCAAATTGGAAAATTCTCAACTTGGTTCACATGTTTTATATCTAATTTCGCACGTACCATGACCTCATTGTGTTTCATGTAAATAAAGTATCATTTTGCTCTCATTTGCAAGCTTGAACAACCAAAAAACCTCTGCCATTTTCACTCCTGAAGAGCTCCAAAAACCAGAAACCCTTATTTCGTTTAAACTCGTTTTAACTTCAAAATCTCTGTCCAAAATCACTCATCGGCACCTTCTGAAGCTAACTTAACCATTACAGAAGCTTGCCACCTACTGCAACCTCCAACTTGATTTCACTATTGTTGACCTTTAAAGCTTCAATTAGAAAGGTAGATATGGGTTAAATTTCTTAGAAAACATGTTACCACACTCTTCGTCTTGATTCACTAATTCAAAGCCCTCACTTACCTGGAATTTATTCTTCGTATTAATCATTAATTTTACTTTGAAGTATCTAGGTTTTTCTATATTTTGAGCAAATTCTCTCTGCTCATAGCCAATAAATGGATTTGATACAGAGAGACATGAACAATGATATGAGTGATAGCTTACACATGTGGTGTTTGAGCTTAATACTCAGAGCACATGGATATGCAAAATCGAGCTAAAGGTTAAAGACGACACAACTTTCACGCGTTGTGTTGGGAAATTTGAATATCATGTCCAATTAGAGTGTGACACGCATCCTAGCCGTTGGCATCTTTTATTTTTTATTTTGTTTTTTAATTCATTTTATTTCCTTTTCTTTTCTGATTTATTTTAAATAGCTCTTTTAATATTTTTGACTCCAATTTTTTTCACAAATCACAAAAAATATTTTCTGTCTCATATATATATTTTTCTTCAGATTTTTAAAATCATTTTTAGCATTAGTTGCTATTTTATTTCTATTTTATTTTTAATTTTCATTTAACCATTAATTCTCATGCATTTTTAAATATTTTTCACTCCAGCTTTTGAGATCCAATTATTTGGAATATTTTTGACTTTTCTCATTTTTTTTGGAATTTTTATTTGATGTTTTGATGCCTTTTTGGAATTTTCCTTTTAATTTCTATTTCTAATCATTTTTAAAATCATTTTTTAATTTTTTATCTATCTTTGTTTGACTTTTGTTGACTTTGGATCATGACTTGGTTGATCAATGCTTCGTCCACTTCAATTGGTCTTTGGATGATGTTTTGGTTGATTGAACTTTCATCGTTTCAAACTTATCATTTAAATGATCATTTGATCATTTTTGGTACTTTGGATTAATGGTATGTTTATCCCACTGCATTGTGAATTTGAATGGTTTAAATTGATGATAGATGATACCTTGTTCATTTTATTTGTGTTTGATTATCTCCCCTTCTTCGTGTTCCTATTTTTTCTTTTTGTTTTGATCATTGTGTTACATTGTTTTAGGATGATGATTTTGTATCATTTCTCTAACATGTATGACACATAAATTGCTATTGACCTGCCTCACATAGGTGTGACTTCTACACAAGTTGATTCCTCATTAACACTAACATTGACATATCAATTGTACTAACTTTTACTTCTAAGCACTTTACATTTGTTGTAATTTAATTTCATGCCATTTACATTCGAGTCATTTTATTTTTCCTTTTACTTTATGCATTTTTTTATTTTTTCTTTTATTTATATATTGCTTCAAAAAGAAAAAAAACATTAATAAATTGGCTAAAACCCTAAAAAACTTTCATCTAATCTTGTGGAATTTGTGTCACTATCCCATGCATGAGGAGTATTTTGAAATTTGGACCTTAGGATTTAGTGCTTTCCTTTGGTTGGAGTGGTATTTGAGACTTTGTGATTCATATGGACTTTTCAACTTCAATTCAAGACTCGGCCTTATTCTAAGAAACTTTTATCTTTGCTTGAAGCCTTGGATTCCTTTTTTTGGCTCTGTAAATTTGATTTTCATATGGAACTCTTGATGTTTATCTGATTATGTGCATGATTATGTGATTTGCGTATCTTGTGGATTACTCTAAAGGAAAATGAATGCTCATTTTGTCCAATGTTAAATGCTTGCTCCATCTCGTGGTTAGTACACTTGCATACACAAAGGATATCTCTTGGGCTACCTTACAATTATACCATTTTATTTCATGTCATTTACTTTATGCTTTAGGATAGTCTCCTCATCTCCTACCCCATTCTTCAATTTTCAAAACTTCTCCCTATTTTCAAAACTTATATTTTCAAACTTCAAACCTTTTCTTAATAAACTTTGACTTTGTCAAGTGGTCCAATAATTTTTTAATTAATAAATGCTAAAACACTTAAGCATATTCAAACTCTTTTAAAAAATTCTAAAAAAGACAAACCTCATTAAACTTCTTTTTGTGCCTTTGTGCACTTTTATTTTCAATTTTTTTCTCTCAAAGATTGGATATTAGTCTATTTTAGTAGTGATGCAGATCATTATACTTCTACAAGATGTTGTGAAGGGATTGACATTTCCTACTTGAAATGTTGAGACATGCTTGTTGATAAAATCCAAGTAAAGTTCTCCACATCAAGACGATGCAAATGCTCACTCCTCATACTTTTGGGTAGTAAGTTGAGTTTTCCACTCGAATATGACGAAATGTCCTTTCAATTTAAAATCGATCAATAAAATTTGTATTAATTTTTACCCCGTACTACGGGACTCTGACTTCTGTACTGCACACAGAAGATACATACGCACATGACTCTTGAAGTCTTGGCGAGTACAAAACTTATAAAATATTTCTTTTCTTATCACCCTAATCTTTTTTGCAAACAACATAGTTTTATCATAAGAGATTTTAAAGAGGTTACTATGGAGTACCATAGATGTAAGGTGTGCTAATACATTCCCCTTGCATAACCGACCCCCATATCTAGATATCTCTTTTGTTTTATTTTTTTGCGTTGGTTTTTCTCGATATTTTCTATTTCCTTTGGAAACAATAAAGTTAGGTGGCGACTCTTGTCTTTTCAAGGTAAGTTAATCAATATCTTAATCTCAAATTTCCAGCCACGACACAATCCTTTCCGCCCATACAGGCAATCAAAATCGTTGGATCCTCAAGTGGGATACTTTCTGCCCATAAAGATGATCATTTCACTAGATCCTTAAGTGGGATCCTTGCCGCCTATAGTGGCAATTATTTTGCTGGATCTTCAAGAAGGATCTTTTCCATCCTTAGAGACTACTACAAATGTCAGCTTCCTAAAAACGGGATCCTTGTTAAAACCCCTCGCAAGCAATCAAATTATTACAAAGAGGGTGATAATGACAAATTCCCTCAGTTAAATTCTAAATGGTTTAACACCATAAAGAAAATCGCATAAGATGACAAAAATATCAGTTAACATAAAAGGGCGCCCTCAATGGGCATCGATGTTTACTATAATTACAAAATCCCCTAAAGGGGAAAAGATGTACAACAAAAATCCTAATATAGGGTAAAGAAATATAAATCCACTAGGGCCCGGAAAATTAAACCATCATTCTTCCTCTTGAGACATATCCTTTTCAACATCACTCTCTGGTTTAGGGTAGACTCACCGCCCTTCTTCACCTGACCTTCACCCTGAGCATGCTCGAGAGAGGTGAGGTTTCCAAGCTTCAGAGAGGCCACTGCCTCCTCATCCAATAGATTTCCACCATGAACGACTTTGAGAAAGTCCAGTGGGCTCAAATCTAGATAAGGATAGAGGAAGAGGACCTACTTATTAGCACGCTTGAAATAGACGCCAGAAGTAGACACTGCCTCGTTGTTGAGCTCTAACACCTCTTTCTCCAAATCCTTTTCATGAAAGAGTGCAACATTTAGGGATTTCTACAGGAATCCCTTATCAGCAGATATTTCCTTGGAATTGGCTTTTACATGTTCCATCTTCTCCACCCATTTTCCTTGTCTTTCTAAAGAGTTTGCAACAACCTTTGGCTCTCATTATAAGAATCCTCCTACTGCATGATCTTTCCAGCTCTTTATTAGCTTTGTCACACCTTTCTCAGTCAACATCCTATAACATGAGCACCCTTAGTAAAATATTATCCTTTATGTTCACCATAGAAAGGGTTGGATTAGAATGAAGGGCTTGGTTATCAGTAGGGAATTCCTTGCAAAAGGGGGGTGAATTCTTAAATTGGAGGGTGTCGAAGCCAACATTGCTCTACAAAGCAGGAGGAGGAGAGGAAGCCTCTCATACAGGGAGTGGTTAAGTGCTCGCTGTTATACCCCAAAACATGCCCTCCCATTTTTACTTTTTTATCTAGCTTATAACCTTTGATTCATTTGTATATGTTCTTATTAATCATTAATTTTAGGTAAAACCATTCATTCATATGCATTTGCATGTTGTGACATCATTAGGTCATAGGCTTAGTAATAATGGATTGACATGCTCTTGATAATGTTTGGTTCATCTAGGCAATTTTGCTCTCCATTGGTTGCTTATGATACAAGTTATTTAACACCTTTTGGGATCCACTTGAAGAGAAAGAAGAATTGCAAAGATGTATTGAGAGTTGACTTTTGGTCAACAAAGCCAACTATGGAAAATTGACTTTGGTTAACCTATGTATTGTGGCTTCATCATGCAAGGTGGTTGTTACTAATTAAATGCACATGATTTCATTTAGAAAATGAAAAGAGACTTTGGAGGAAAATAGTGAAGTTTAAGGTCTCCATACTTGAGTTGAATTTTGGTAAAAAAATTCAACCATGAGAGGTGGGCTTTTGTTGACCAATTCATGTGGATTTCTTTATTCATGTTTGGCCTAATACATTCTTCTTGAATACATTATAGATCTTATACAAAGCAAGAATAAGAAGGATATTTGGATTCAAATTAAGTGAGAAGTTTCATTACTTGGAATACAAGTAAACATCAAATTCAAAATTTCACATCAAATACTACAAGATATTACAAGAAAATGGAAATTTACAAAAGAGAATACATTTTGCTATAGTTGACTTTTTGGTCAACTGACCATTGACTTTTTGGATTTTGACCTTGACACTATGTCCTAATTCCTAAAAATATTTAAAAAAACATTTCCTCTTGCAATCTTCAATCCTTCTTCATATTCAAGCCATCCATCTAACATGATCACCATGTATTGCCATGACAAGCGCCATGTCTATGTTCAGGCCTAACCACCAAATCAAGTAGCTGACAGACCTGTACAAACTAGATGGAAACCTGCAAGCATCATCATGAAAATGCATCAATCCATACATACAAACAGTCAACATAAAACATCCCATGCTAGTACATCTACATTCATTCAGTTTAACCCATGCTAAGATACATTAACTTTAGCATTAAAAAATGATGCAAATCTATACTTGTAGCCATCCAAGCATGACAGTTCACACAACATTGCGACATGCATACACATTCCAAAAAAAGGTTCAGAGAGATAGAGGATTTCATAACCACAACCAATTTCAATACACACATCAAGCTAGCAGTTCATAATATCATGCCAAGAGGCATTCAACATGCCATATGCCTAAGAAGGCCATTTCCATGACAATACATACATCCGCACATAAATACAAATGCATCACATACCATAAACTATGCAATACTCATGTTCAAATTTGTATAAACTAAATAAAACAAGCATACACATTGCAGCTCATAACATAACCATACATACCAGGTAGCTCACAAAGCATGCATAACATTTCACTAACTTACACACTAAGTAAATGATCCTAACAAGCTTTGTAACCATCCAACTAACTTTGCAACCAATTCTAAAAAACCTCAACAAATTACCACACTTTAAAATTAACCCATAACAGCTAAGTGACATGTGTTATGACCAGAATTACCGAAATGCCCTTTGATCCCAATTTCCCTCCAAAAAGCGTTTAAACAAGTAAGTAACATTTGAACCCTGACTAACTTTTTGAACTCTAAACAAACACATTATAATTCCATTTTTTCAATTAAAACAAATTCAAAAGAAACACAAACTCTCTCATTTCTCTCATCTCAACAAAACCACAATCCAACTAACTTTCGTCAAATTTTCTCCACCCTGGATTAATTTTCTCACCTTCATTTTCCCTCCTTCATGACTATGTAACATATACCTAGAAAAGCTCCGGCAAAATTCACTCTCAAACACTCACCACAAATCACTCAGAGCATATTCCTAAGCCTTCATCAAAGTCTCACCATTAGACTTTAAAACAAGGTGTGCAAAGACATCCATTGATAACTAACTTCAATCTTTATCATCCTATCATCTAATCTTACTTTCTAATCTCCTATCATCTACTCTACCTCAGTTATACACTGTTCTACTCTATCAACAACAATTAACAACACAACAAGCAATTCACAAAAGATTCAATCAAAATTCAATAAATTTTGAGAGAAAGAAGAAGGAAGTTGTAATTAGAAGTAAACAAGTTTCTTACCTGAATATTATCTCTGGGTTTCTTCAACATTTTCTTCAGCTCACCTTGCAATGAAATCCAAGGCAGGTCTCTGCTCTTTAGATAAACGCGTGATAAGTGCCAAAATATCGTTAATTTTAGTAGAATTTTGCAGCACTTATCATTATGTTTTTGTGTATTAGTAAGTAAAACCTCAAATTTTATGTAAATAATAGTATAATCGTGTTTTCGTGTAAATATTGTATCGATTGATTATTTTTATCTCATTTTTGTAGGTATTTAAGTAATGATATTTAGTCAATGTAATATAGAGCATTAAATAAGCTTTCTGATGCTTCTGACTGTGCATAAATCGGAGTTATGGTTCTCAAAGTTATGGTGAAAACAAGAGCTAATTTTTTTCGACATAGTAGGGAGCGTGCTAAGTGCCCTCTGAGTGGGTTAAGCGTAATCTGCAACTTTGAAACATTTTAAATTTATTTGTACATCATTTTTTAGTTATGGTTTTGGGAATTTTTACTCCCAACTCCATCAAAACCATTCTTTGAGTTTAGAGGTTGGAAAACAACATTGGAGGTTACATCTTGAAGATCCGGAGGTGGGTTTGTAACAATCGTATTGACACCACAAGAGTTATCAGTTCATTTTCTATCTTCTCTTTGTATTCTCTCTTGTTAGGTTTTGTATGTAAGTTTACTTTGATTAGAAAGACTGTACGCTTGGCAAGTCTAAAACCTGAAAAGACAGCTTGGGCAAAAAGGGGTATCCCGGTGGACTGAAAACCCGAAAGGGTGGTCCAGGAAAAAGTTAGGGATTGAAGCGTATGACTATGTCCAATTGGATCATCTACTTACAACAAGCTTTATTATTAACGACAATTTCAATTGGTGCAGATCAATTCAGTCAACTTCTTTCGACAACAAGGGATGAGATACTCAAAGACACAGAGGCAATAACAGAGTTGGAACTTGATGAGATCGTTTGCACATAGTTGTTTTTCTCTATTTCACTTTGTACTCTTTTCATTTTACGATGATTTCCTCTTACTAGGATTTCTGTCTCTTTGTACAAAACCGCATGTTTATAGGAAAACTTCCAATACAAAGTCAATCTCAAAATTCAAATTTGTTTTACTTTCTCTATTTTGTTTACAAAAACATCAAATGACTAAACTGAATGAACATATGCATATGGATATGATTATTGTTAACAAACAGGTGCATAAAAACAGGAATAAGCATTTACTAAAGACTCTAGGAGTCGGGATAGCGTTCAAAAGTCATATGCAATTTCCCTAAGAAGAATCCCCAAAGAGTTTGTCTTCACAAGCTCATCCCCATAGTTTAATCTCTATTGAGCTATCTCTATAGGGTTATCTTTTCCCCCAACAGAGATACATTCCCCAGCGAGTCTAATATGCCTTCACACAAGAATTAGGGGGCATCTTTCAACAGTCAACATGATCATCTCCCCCAGTAGGTCCCTCAGCGGATAGGGAAGTTTGACCATTTCCCCAACATACGGTGGAAGCTTCCTCAGCACATCTATGAAATACCAATTCCCATCAGAAATGATTCCCTCAGCACAGTTCATAGGAATTTAATCCTCCAGTGGAGTTTATTTCTCCAACACCGTAAAATCACCTGCAGTATTCTTTTCCCTAACAGGGTTTATTTCATGGTTTATTTCTCTAGAAGGGTTTATTTCCCCAACAAGGTTTATTTCCCCAACAAGTTCATTTCTCTGATTACTGCAAATCTCGACAAGATTCTCTTCTTCAGCAAAGTATAGACAAGGTTTCTATACCCAAAAAGTTGCTACGGAACCTGAAACCGGGCCAGATAATATTTAACTTTGTTCTCCCCAAAAGAGTTGGTATCCATATCCGAAACTCAGTCAAACAACACCTCGGATGGTTATCCATCTCTTTTATCCCCGAGTCAAGGTATATAAGAACTGAATTCCCCAGTAGAGTGATGAACAACCAATGTTCCTGAACTCTTCTATCCCCAAGCAGAAGTCAAACATTCTTGGTGCAGTATCCTCAAACAGAAGGCTTGAATCCCCAGCGAAGACATTCTAAACAAAATTGAAGAGTCATATTCTTCATCCCTAGCAACGATCATGGATTTATTTTCCCCAACCAAAGGTGTTACACGAAGCTACGAATATTCTTCAATGACATCTTACATACATACATCATTTACAAAATATCATAGCATATGCATATGAAACACATATGACACTCTCATTTAGTTCGAGAACATTATTACGCAATGCATTACATACATCATGACATTGCATAGAGACTAACTTTGTCTTTTCAGGTAAAGTTTACAAACAGAAGGATATCATCAGCAATTCTCTAATAGGTCAAAGATTAATTCCCGAAACAGGATAGGGCAACTATCTATATGACCAGCTCAGAGATTAATTCCTGAAAAAATGATTGGGAAACTATCTATATGACCAGGCGGTATGAATTCCAAAAATAGGATGGGTTTACTAACAAAAAAGTGGGCCCTAGATTAATTCCCGAAACAAGACAGGGCAACTATCTATATGACCAGGAAAAGATTAATTCCTGAAATAGGACAAGCAACTATCTGCATAACCAGTTAAAGATTAATTCCCAAAACAGGATGGAGAAACTATCTATATGATCAGGCGGTATGAATTCCCGAAACAGGACGAGTTTACCAACAAAAATAGACCATAGATCAATTCCCAAAACAAGACTGGGCGACTATCTACATGAAATGCATTTCCCTCAGAGACTAAATCTTACAAGCATCTACTAAAGCACTTTCCCCAGAGAGTCCTCCTGAAAAGCATTCTTCAGACACAGTCAGGCATGGACTCATTCTGGTACTTCTATCAACAATTACTTTGGATGGCATCTATAAGCCAGTCTCCGATGACATTCTCTCACCTCTCTGAATGGCATCTTTAAACCCATTCAAGCAATATTATCAACCAACAGCGTTACCTCATGCACATGCGAGTGCAAATTTCCGGGCCCTTAAGTGTTCAATCCTCGTATACCTTCATATCACGAATGGAGGATATACTAATCTAATTCTTCAAGTTTAAGAAGATTGAACAGGGGAAGTTATTATACCCCAAAAATTTCCCTCCCATTATTCATGACATGCTCGTAGGGTTTCCATTTGTTCAAGGTTATTCAAGAATTGATTAGACAAATTCTCCTCCTAAGCAATGGCCCTACAACTAGGGTTTCACTTTTCTCAAGGAATATTGAGTTTATAAGGTCTCAAGTGGATTTAATGGTTTCTCATATGTCTCTAAGAATGCTCATGCCAAATTTCAAGCTTTGCATCACAAGTTTGCTCAGTCAATTACTCAGATGGCTGAAAATCTACTGCCTTGGATAAAAAGTCAATTGTGGTCAACATACAGTCAAACTTTAAGATTTTTAGTCAACATCAACATTTTGAAGTCATATTCATCATTTTATCAAGGGTTGATCATGATTCTTCAAGAATACTCAAGATTCATCAAAAGTCAAAAGTTAATAAATTAGGGTTTTCTTTAGGAGAAGTCAAATGAACTTTGACCAAGCATAACTCCCACATGCTTCATCAGATTTTTCTCAATCAAAGCTCATTTTTAAGGAAATTCAATTATCTACAACTTTTTCTCAATCAAAGCTCATTTGGGAAATTTTGAGCAAAATGATTGAGAGAGTTATTGTTTCAAGGTTCATGCGTGTGATACACTCCATAATGAACCTCTGAATTACTTCATGCACCCCTCAACCATTTATTCTATTTAGTTTGATTTTTATTTATTTTAAATTCAAATTTAATAAGATAAAAGTCAAGGTTCTTCTTATAAAGGTCCAAGCCCAAATTATTTGACCTAATTCATCCTTATTTATAGCCTCACTCATTTTGACAAGATACACAAAAATCCTTGCAAGAAACACCATCCCAAAAATCTCACAAATATCAAAACTAGGGCAATCTTCAAACCCTAGTTTCAGCCCTCCTCAATGAAAACCACCCTTTCTAAACGACCTCTAAAGTGTTGTGGGGTAAGATTGGATCGGTTATAATGATCCAAAGGGCCTGAACACATAAACATACATCATCAGTTTTACATTGCATGAATTTGAATTTTTGTTTTCTTTATGCTTTTATGTATACTAATATCACGAATGTGTTTCTGAGGTTCCATAATGCAGAAATAACCCATCGTGTGAGCCCCATTATGGTTGAATCGTGAATGGCCATACTCATAATGATTTGAGTTATCTTCTTCATATCTCATAAACCAGCGCGAATCAGCCAAAAACAATGGTCCCATTGAACTTGCATGGGTTGATTTAGGGGGTAGGGTACCCTTGAATCACTAACTATGCTTACTTTTCATGAACAAGAAAAAGAATCACCGGAGAAGACAACCGGAGCAAGGGCTTTGGCACATCTCTGGTCCATTCAATAAGGTTTATGATATTATTTTTTTGTTTCCGTTATATAAACGGATGTATAGCCACCCTAGTGGTAGAAGGGCGCACATATATTATGCCTTTTGTGTTTTCTCACATTTTTTCTGATTTTACAGATATTATGCAGCGCATTCCACCCATCAACCATGCGCCTTGGCGCTTCTCACCATCAGATCTTCACAAATCTGATCCAATGTTTCCAGACGCGCAACCCGTGATGAACCTCCTGGAGCTGCTTACACTTGATCCAACGCTGGAAATTGGGCCTGGATTTCCATTGTTACTCAAAACCCTCTCTTTTGCTTATTTAGGCCCAACTGCCTCTCTTTATATTTTATTTTTTTCTTTTATTATTTATTTCACTTAATTAAAATGCAAAAAAAAAAAGTTTTTTAGGTTTTCTTAGTTAAAATAAATTAGGGTTTAGTTTTTTAATTAATATTTTAATAATTTAATTAATTAATTGATCATATTTAATAGGGTTTAATTAATTATTACAAACCATATTTTTCATAAAAAATCACTAAAAATATTTCCCTTTTCTACTTTTATATTGTTTAGATCGACTGTATAAGTTGCGCAAATGTAATATTTTAGATTTTATTTTTCGCTCTTTTTTCATTATCATGTAACTGCTTATGGGATGTAATAGTCTAGGTTTAAATTACGCACTTTATGTTCCTGCATCTTTTTATATAATTGTCCCAAAGCATTGTAATAGTTTAGGATTTACGTTTCTGCATTTACTTTCCGCACTTTACTATATTTTATACTATTGCCTAGTAATTAGGGTTATATGGAAAGACTAAAACGAATTGTTAGAAAACCCTAATTCAAGACAAAATAACTAAATACAAATCACTCACACATATACACCTCTAGGGTAACCTCCCTTGTTGCCTTCAGAATAAAAACAATCATGTCCCTCGAACGTGGGGACGCTTTAGCAAAGTCCCTCAATTCAAAGATCATAGTTCCTCGATGACCCTTCGACATTGCCTTTCTGTAAATGATCTAGTCCCTTACGAAATTGCTAAAACGTCCTTACCAGTTGCCTTCGATGACTATACGACGACCCTCGCATGTCCCTTCACATCCAACGATAAGGATTCCTACTAACTAATGGTACAGATAACACTATCTAAAGGAGGAGGAAAATACAAGAATGGTCTTGAGTAGGGTAGAAATTTTAATCGCTTGCTCACAAAGCTCTTCAAAACAAAACATTTCTTACAAACACTTTCAAAATATTTTCAAACAAACACTTTGTACGCATTCTCGAGGACGGATACGAGAATCATTACAAAGTTCAAATTTCAAAATATTTTCAAACAATACATAACACAAAGCAATTTTCAAAAAGTGAGCTAAGAGATTAAGAGCCCATAGATAACTACGGATGAAAATGGTGCTAACACCTTCCCTTTTCATAACCTACCCCCCGAACTCAAAAATATAAAGGTCTTTCCTATTCTTTTCACCATTTCCTTAGTGGATAAAAGAAAAGTCGGTGGCGACTCTTGCTATCCGCAATATTTGCAATAAAATGAAAAACAAGTAAGTTCTCCCACCGTATTACATAACTGGTGACTCTGTTGGGGAAACTTAAAAGAGGGGTTACCTTAGAGTTTAGGATAACTTTACTTGTTTTTACTTGTCTGTTTTGATTGCTTTACATTTGAGGGTTTCTCGGGTTTAAATTATTGCAAAGATCCTACATTCGGATCTAGGATACCCTAGATAAGTAGCAATAAATCATGGAAATTGTACGACATAGACCGATATGGTTGAAGTGATGGCCACGTTAGTGTGACACTTTTGTTTGTACTGGTGTCCCTTGAGGAAGTCAAGGAGAACACTAGGCTTCTGCATGGTGTCATAAGCACTAACTAACTTTTAGAACCTTAATTGACCCAACATGGCCATTAGAAGGTAGTGAGATGGTCGGCTTTGGTGCAGTCCAAAGTTGGTTGATACTCGATGCTACACTCATTGAGATTTGACTCACGGGATGTTTTGGTGAAAAATCAGTTGTTGTACTAAAATAAAACCTTCGAGAAAGATTTGTGATAGGATATCCCTAGAACCCAGTTACTATTCTTAGGACAGGTTGAGCCAACTGAATTTCAAGAGGGTACTTACCTACGAACCTCATGCAAGACTTTAAACCTAAGGCTACTATGTGCTTTGTTTTTGTTTTCTATCTGGTCAAACATGACATCATGACATCATAACATCATACCATATAATTAATAACCATTTCAAGGATCCCAAGGGCCTGTGATGCAGGTTTATCATGAACCAGATGTCTAGCAAGGGGCGAGAGGATTTATTTTCCTCTAAGAAGATGTCGTCAAAGACTGAAGTGTGTTCTTTTGAGTCAAATTCTAGTACCCACTTTACATGGTGAGCTTGATTCTCATAGAATGACGTTCAAATATGTAAAGTTCTTCAGTCAAAGCTGCAACCAATCTCAACTTCTAACATTTCACTTTTTGTTTATCCTGCGAGATCTTTGAAATAATTGGATATGCATTCATATACCATACATATCATATCATAAAAGGTATTCCCAAGACATGTTTTCTCATCTTCTTGCTATTTATTTCAGTAAAAGATAGCTCTCGAACAAACCGTGAAAGAACTTCAAGCTCAGAATGCTCAATTTCAGCAAATGTTCCTGAACTTAGCCAAAGGGCAGGAAGACTTGAAAGCACTCATCATCAAAGAGAGAAAGAAGAAGACTAAGAATACAACTGTCTTTCTTAATACGGGTAGAAGATTCAAAGGTCTGGTCAGAAGGGATTTAGATTTTGAGGTCTCATCAAATGAAGATGATAACTGTGATACGGTGGCAGAACCGACTGTTAATCCTGGTTTGCATTTTTTGTTTGCAAATGTCACAGTAAGCAAGAGTCGCCACCAAATTTTCTTATCCAACCAAGGAAAGGGTGAAAAGAACAGAAAAAGACATTTTTCAAGATTTTGTGAGTAAGGGGGGTAGATTATGGAAAGGGAAGGTGTTAGCACCCTTTCCATCAGTGGTTTTCCACGGGCTCTTAGGTACTTGCTCATTTTGAAAACTGCTTTCTTGCTTGTGTGTTTTGAAATATTTTGTTTGCTTTATGGTAACTCTTGTATCAGTCCTCAAGAGTGTGATAAAGCGTTTTGAAAAGAATTTTAAAAGTGTGTAAGTGTAAAAAAATCAGACTTGAGCAAGTACTTAACAACTATCTACCTACTCAAAAAAGGCATTCTTTTCCTCCTTTCCTTTAGATAGTGTTATCCTACTATTAGTGAGTAGGTAGCCCTGTCGTTGGATGTTGAGGGACTATCGAAAGGGACGCTTATGGTAATTGAAGGCAACATGTAAGGATACCTTAGCATTTCGAAGGGACTATCATCATATAGGAAACATCGAGGAACAAGATCATTTCTTGTAGGCAACTCGATGGACATTAAGGGACTATGATCTTTATGATGACTTTTAACTGAGGGTCTTTGCTAAGATATCCCTACGTTCTAGGGACGTGACCATTTCCGAGGCAACCAAAGTCGGGGATACCCTAGGGGTACCAGTGTGCAACAGTGTGCTTTTTTCATATATTTTATCTTATGTTAGTGATCTAATGATTAATTTGATTAATTCTTGTCATGCACGCCTAATTTAATAGCAATTTATATACAAGCATATAAGAAATATAAAGGAAAGAAATAAAGTTCCTACCGCTATAACATGGCTTTGGTGTAGTTACATAAATAATGACTGAAAAGTAAAATGCGGAAATTGAAAATCCTAATTAAACTATTACAAACCGGGCACAATTACATAATAAAAATAATCGTATGGAAAAATAATAACGAACAAAAATTAAGACTAGCCTAATTTGAAACCCTAAAATCTAATTGCTTATTAAACCTATTTTTTTGGTATTTTATGAAAAAAATATTTGAAATTTAACCTAATCTTTAACTAATTTTAAATTAAAGAAAATAAATTAAAGTTTAATTAAATTAATTTGCAAAAAATTATCTTTTTTCTTGAAAAACTCTAAATCCTAATTTTATGATTTTTTTTATTTTATGATCCTTTTTTTAAAATAAATGAATAACCAAAAAATATAAATTAAATAAAAAACATAAAGAAATTAAGAATGGGCCTGAGGGGTGAGAAAGCAAACTGGGGGGTGCAGGCTGGAATTCCAAATCCCAGATCTTATGCAAGCCCAAAGCCTACGCTAGATCTGGTGTTATTGTGTTAGGGAGGTCCACCATGGTCTCCAGTCATCTGGAGCGTTGGATCTACTATCTCAAGATTGGATGGCCCAAGTGTGAGGGCCATCACACGCTTGTCTCTTCTCAAGTGCATTAGATCTGGAACAGAATTGTTAGAAAAATGAAAAATATTAACTACTGGGATCGAACCCAGGCCCCTTAGGAGGGAATACCTTTGCACGCTTACTCATCATCGTTGGGCCATTTGATTCAATTGTTAGTATAATGAAACTAAAATAACATAATGAAAAATCAGGAAACAAAACCCAGTCAGCAAAACGCACGGACTGTAAGATTTAAGTGAACCAATCAAAATGCGCAAACTTTCCACACGGACTCCCAATGGAGTCAATACAAGTCAAAGACGCCGGAGCGAATCTCCAGTCATCTTCTCCGGCCCTTCAAAAATTGGATCTGCAAATATACGTAGAATCAAAGCCCCAAATTCAGGCTACCCCCCTATTTTGCATGCTACGAATAAAATGGTGATGGCCATTTGGCCTAAGGAGGCTTGTATCATCCTGTTCGTGCCTTGGCCGTTTCCAAGCCCTAACCATGGCAACCTGCATTTTAAGCCTCTAGCTTTTCATGTAGCACGTTTGAACGATTCAAAACAATCATATGAACACAAATGTATGCTTTGGATTCATTTAAATCGCGTGTGTTAAGAGATTTAAATACAAAAAATTTACCAAAAGGATGTGACTTGGTTGGCCGGCTTCAGGCTGCTTCAGTCATGGATGAAGGTTGATATGGCTACCTGGGACCTTTAGAAGATGGATAAGACACCTGGTATTGTCTGCAAACGGTTGGATCACAAAATAGAGATTTTCAATATCCTTTGAAATTTTGAAAATTCTCTAGGGTTCTTGTTAGGCTGGCTGCACATCCCCCCTTGCTCTCAATCTCTTCTGTTTATATATGTTAGCAATTAGGTTAACAAATTCGTTCCAAATCTCCATGGCTTGATGACAAGAATATGAGTTTTTAATTTGTATCAAAACTTTCTATTTCAAGAAAATCTCCTTCTTCTTTTGTCCCATGTGTTTTTCTTTGACATGCCAGCCTATCTTATCCCTTATTTGATAAAAAAAAGATTCTCAAATCCAATCTTACATGATTCCCATTATTTATTTATTTAATTTGAATTTTAATGAATAAAAAATCAAAATAAATAATAAAATTAATGAGATAATGTATGAGTGAGCTCGAGGGTCGTGGGCCAGGTTGGAAACAAGTTTCAAGCATGAAAACATGGGCCCATTTAGACAAAGTTCAATTTTGGTCAATATTGGTTTCATGCATATTTCCAAAAATTGGTCAACTTTATAAATGCATCTCTCTCTCTCAATTTTACCCCTAACAGGGTGTTCTTGGACGTTTTAGAGAGCCTAAAGTGTCCTCTAAACAACCCTTTTGGTTTCATTTCAATTGGATCTTCCATGTTCATGTAAGGAGCTTTGACCCAAAAGGTGTTTTTGTTTACTTTTTGAAAGGACATATAATGTATGAGCTTGTATTTTTTATTGGGGCATTTCTTAAACTTGAGGGCTGAAGAGAAGTTGTAGGGAATTGGATTCTATTAAAAATGAGCCTTGTTGGAAAAATTTCCGATAAAGTATGAGAAAGTAATGCTTGGTCAAAGTTTGGTTGACTTTTCCTATAGAAACCCTAATTTGCCATTTTGACTTTTGATGAGTTAGGAGCATTTCCAGAGGAATCATGATCAACCCTTGATTAAATGATGGATATTACTTCAAAATATTGATGTTGACCAAAAATCTTGAAGTTTGACTGTATTTGGGCCACAATTGACTTTTGACCTAGTATCGTTGATTTTCAGGCATTTGCGTAGTTGACTGAGCAAACTTGTTGTTCAAGGCATGAAATTTGGCATGGATGATGTGATCGGTGGATCTGGAACTGACTGTTTAAAGCTGGTTCGCGAAATGTCGCGGAAGCAAGAGTCGCCACCGTCTTTTATTTTCTCCAAATGGAAAGGACAAAAGCACAGAAAAATTCCTTATAGAGATTGCTCTCGGTTCGGGAGGTAGATTATAGAAAGGGAAGGTGTTAGCACCCTTTCTATCCATGGTTATCCATGGGCTCTTAGATACTTGCTCACTTGTGTTTTCAAAATGGTTTGTTTGCTTTTCAACTGTGGGTTTTAAAAAGTTTCTTTAGAAATTCCAGTTCGACTCTTGTATCAGTCCTCAAGAGTGTTTGAAAAATTGCTTTCGAAAGCTTTTTGAAAATGTGTTGGTGTGAAAAGTATTTTTGAATTTGTTTTGAAATTTAGAGCAAGTATCTAGAGTCGTCTACCTACCCTAAGGAATTCGTCTGTGTAAATGTCCTTTAAAGTAGTGCCATCCCACCATTGAGAGGTAGGTAGCACCACCGTTGGAGGTGTTCGGGTCAATTCGAGGTTCGGGACATGGTGATCACCAGAGCAATGGGAAGACACCTTAGAAGCTACCCTCATGCCAGGTTCCCGGATCATGAGGACTTACTAAGACATCCTCTACTCGACGATCACCTTTCGAGGCAAGGCAACAGTGAGGCGTACCCTAGGGGTGGTGTGTGCGATTTGTATGTCGTTTTCATTTGCATTTATCTTGTCATGTCATTGATATTCTACGCTTGATTTTATTTTCGTCCATACATTCTTTCATGCCATTTGTTTAACAGTTTAAAAATATTGCGGGAAAGTAAAGATCTAAAGCTATTACAAAAGGCGCGGGTCCACATCGCCAAAAATTTCTCGAACCCGATTTGACAGAAAATAAATAAAGTAAATTAAAAGTGCGAGAAAATGTTACAAGGCTTCGGGATAGATACATGAATATTTAAACAGAAAAGAAAATAAATGTGCGAATTAATAAGGAATTAATAACGAGGGCGTTGGACCCTTTTTGCAAAATAAAAATTAATAATGAATTAAAAAAGAAAGGACTTGTTTTTGGTATTTTTTAGTATTTTAGGATTTAATAGAAAAGAAATTAATTGAAATTAAATACTAACCCTAATTCTATTTTATTTTAATTTATTTAAGAAAATATTGAATTTAATCTAAATTAACCCTAATTTTTACATGCAAATTTAATTAAAGAAATAAGTATTTAATTATTTAATCATTATGAAAGAAAAATAAAAAGGATGAAAAATTATTAATTAAACCTATTTCTACATTTTTTAGATTTTATTATAAAAAGAATTAAAATTGCAAACCTAATTTAAAACTAAATAATTATATACAATTTATTTATGGAAAATATTAAGACAAAAATATTTATTGTATTTTCCCTTTTTTCTGATTTTTATTGGTATTTTATATTTTGTGAAAATAATAAAATTAATTACCAAAACAACAATTAAAAAGAAAAATAGAAAAATAGAAAAAATAAAGAGAATAGGAAGAATTGCAAACCAAAGGGGGTTCAGGTCCCAAATTAGGAGGTATTCTTTAGAAATCCAGGCCCATTAAGACATTGGTCCGTTTGACTTTCCAGGTAGTGTGCTGCAGCGTTGACTGGACCTTATGTTGTTCCTCCAATCAGCACCCTTGGATTGCTTTATACGTACGCGTGGCTGGCCTGATGAGGAGGTGTATCATGGTCTTCAGTAAGCGAAACTGCATGTGATGGTTAATAGAAAAATAACATTGAAATTATTGAAGACCTGGGGCTCGAACCCAGGTCATGAGGATTAACAACAACAACGCTTGCCACTGGACCAACTCATACGCATTTAATATTAAACAATCAACAAATATTATAAAATAAATAAAAGCGTTAGTGGTTCAAAACGCGCGAAATTCAAACCTTCCAATCAGCGTCAGCCAACACATCATCTTCTTCATGTTCCTGAAATACAAACAACATAAGCAACGGTTTTTACACCGTTGCAGAAAGTATCTTTACAGAAAATAACGATTAGCACTAGGGCACTCATAAATTAGGCGCGATAGTTCCATTATCTTCGTCCACATGCGCTGAGTTGAATGGTGATGGTCTTGAGGACCAATTTTTCCTTGTTGCAAAAGCCCTAATTTCCAATCCTGTAAACCCTAGAAAACGAACATGGTACTTTGGCATATAACGCGCAAATCTTCAATTAAATCATATGATTAGCTTGCAAACTTCATCATAAACATAAACATGACAATAAAATATGTTAAAGATGCATGGATAATGGAAAACAGTTTTGGAATTTCCTTTACCAATTTCAATGGTAACCTTGCGTTTCCTTGAGTATGGGGCTTGGGGAATGATTCAGTTATGTCCTATAATCCTTCAAGGAGCTAATGAAATAGGTTTTGAGACTTGAATCGCCTTGTAAGGGTGTTTTCAGATTTGAGTTTTTTGCAAGATTTTTCAAGTTTGATAATGGCTTTTCTGAGCAGCTGCGTGTGTCTGATCATTAGGGTTGTGTTCCTGGCTTATGTATGAATCAATTAGGTCAAGAAAAGTAGAACAAATCCAATGCATTCATGGTTTTTGGAAATTTGATTTTCAATATCTTTTTTCAATCTTTTCCATGTGTTTTTTGTTCTCAATCATACCAATCAATCCAAATCTTTCCATGTTGGGATATGCACGAATTATTGATGATATAATGTGCACAAAAAGATTGAAAAAATTAGGTTAAATATTTTCCATGTATTTATTTTGATTTAAATGAATTAATATAAATAAAAATTCACATAAATAAATAAAAAATGAAAAAAATACTTCCCTTTGGGCCAAGTGGTCGTGCACATGTCATGGATGATGAATCATGGAAGAAAAATGGGCCCATTAGCAATTTTAGGTCATTTGAATCCATGTTGACTTTTCAAAATATCCAAAAATTTCCCAACTTCCACAAGGCATAACTTGCTCAATTTTTAAGATTTACTCATGTTCTTGGACATTTTGGAAAGGTCTTTAAGTCCTCTAACCAATGCCTTTGGTCCCATGTCATTTTGATTTACCAATCTCAAGTTATGGCCTTTGACTTAAAGTCCCTTTTTGTTGACTTTTGAAAATGACCTATAATGTTGAAATTGATAACTTTTTGTGAGAGCATTTCTTGGACTTTAAGTATGAAGATGAGTTGTAGGAAATGTCTTTCTCTTCAAAATGAGCTTTGGATGGAATTTTTCTGATAATCCATGTGAAAGTTATGCCCTGGTCAATTTCAGTTGACTTTTTCAACTGTCCAAATAAGGAAACCTTTGCATCTTGATGATTTCTGAGCCAAATTTTGAGAATCATGATCAAGCATTGATCAAATGATGTTTGTGGCTTCAAAATGATATGTTGAGCAAAAATTTGAACTTTTGACTGTCAAATGACCATTTTGCCCCTATAGTTGACTGTAATGCAATTAGGGTTTTTGACTGTGCAATTTTGAGCTGAATGTCTTGAAACTTGATATGAGGATGCTTGACCATGTTTGTAGACATATGAGACTTGATTGGTCCCTTGAAAACTTCCTTTTCTTGATCAGAATCAAAACCCTAGTTTTGACTGTATAGGAGACCTTTGACTGTGCAACCCTTGGGGAGATTTTGAAGCTTGACTTTGCAAATTTTTGAAGAATATGGGAGGGAAAGTTTTGGGGTACAACAGTTGCCCCTGTTCAATCTTCTTAGACCTGAGGATGCAGATTGGCTGATGTGCCTTTCGTAATCCGAGGGTAGAAGATGATTGAACACTAGAGTGCCCAGAAATTTGCGCTCACATAGTTGCAGTGATGATGGGAATGGGCTTATAGATGCCATTTAGAGGTTGCTGGATAGGATGATGGGCTTATAGATGCCATCTAGATGTTGATCGCGTAAGAGATTCCTTAGCGAGAACCTGCATACCTGCAAAAGAAACATGAGTACCTGACACGTTGCAGGAGTTGATTTCAGATGCTTGGCATAGATATGTCCTGACTGGTTACGGGAGCTGGATCTGGAGCTTCACAAGATGATGAATGAACCAGGGATGGTTACTACCTTAGCATGAACGGTAAGAGAACCTTGGGTGACTTTAACTTCAACAACGCTCGCTGAGAAAATCTTGGTGGGAATTACCATCTTCGCAGGATCGGGAAGAGAACCATAGGCAATTATAATCTGAAAGGGAATTACATCTCACGCACCGTCGGGGAGAGAACCATAGGCAATTATAATCTGAAAGGAATTATCACCTCACTCGCCGTCGGAGAGGGAACCATAGGGAATTATAATCTGAAAGGAATTATCACCTCACTCACCATCGGAGAGGGAACCATAGGGAATCATAATCTGAAAAGGAATTATCACCTCACTCACCGTCGGAGAGGGAACCCTAGGAAATTATAACCTGAAAGGAATTATCACCTCACTCACCGTCGGAGAGGGAACCATCTGAAAAGGAATTATCACCCCACTCACCGTCGGAGAGGGAACCATCTGAAAAGGAATTATCACCTCACACACCATCGGAGAGGGAACCATTAGGAAAGGAATTACCACCTCACTCACCGTCGGAGAGGGAACCATCTGAAAAGGAATTATCACCTCACGCACCATCGGAGAGGGAACCATTAGGAAAGGAATTACCACCTCACTCACCGTCGGAGAGGGAACCATAGGAAAAGGAATTATCACCTCACTCACCGTCGGAGACGGAACCATAGGAAAAGGAATTATCACCTCACTCACCGTCGGAGAGGGAACCATCTGAAAATATATTCTCAAAGAAAAACCTAAAATGGAAATCTCATGCACCGTCGGAGAGAGAACCAATAGGAAAATATAATCTCAAAGAAAAACCTAAAATGGAAATCTCATGCACCGTCGGAGAGAGAACCAATAGGAAAATATATTCTCAAAGAAAAACCTAAAATGGAAATCTCATGCACCGTCGGAGAGAGAACCAATAGGAAAATATAATCTCAAAGAAAAACCTAAAATGGAAATCTCATGCACCGTCGGAGAGAGAACCAATAGGAAAATATAATCTCAAAGAAAAACCTAAAATGGAAATCTCATGCACCGTCGGAGAGAGAACCATTATAGTCTGATAACTTCTACTGAGTCTTCATCAGAAAAACCTGTTGGGAGTCGATTTAGCTGGACTAGAGAAGGCCTTGGACTGGATAAGAAATCTTTTGAGTTGATTAACTGAACCGGTCTAGGTCTTGAAATATGGTTGAGAATTTAACTGCCTCTTTCATGAAAGGTAAAGGTCAGTCATATGCCATGCATGATATGGATCAAGCAATGACGTTCTTAACATAAATGAGATTTGTATGATATGATGCGTCTATGCATGCTATAATGATATATGTGATGTTCATGTATGTGTTTTTCGTCTAGGAAAGTAAATCCTTGACGGGTGCCGGGAAGTCAATCCTGGGCTGATGTTGAAGAATAAGCTTTTACTTCCGCTGGGGATGATAACTGCGAGAATACCGGTAGGAGAAGATGACTCCGTTGAGGAATAAACTTGGCAAATGGAAGATTCTGCGGGGAGAAAAGATACTCTAGCGATCATGCTGGGAAGCAATACTCTGTGGGAAGAGGGATGCCTTGCTGAGTGTTGATAATAATTTGCTGGGGATACCCTTGTTGTTGGAAGTGTTGATGGACTTCGCTGGGGTAAGAAGACTTCGTCGAGGACGCTCTTTCCGTGGCTTTTGGCTGAGGATAACCCAGTTATATCCTGTTAAGGAAATAACTCTTTGAATAAAGCCGGGAGACGCGTTCGTGCTCTGCGAGGGGATAAGCTTCCAGAATCTACTGGGGATAAGCTTACTGCTTGGAGGGATGGATTCCAATTTCCTGGGGAACTGAGTTGGACTCTCCTGAGGAAGTCTTGATATGCTGGGGAAGTGATTCCTTTGAATGTTGGTCTGCCGCCGGGGAACAATCTTTAGACCAAGACTGCCGGGGATGCTTGTTAAGAATATATGTATACTGCTAGGGAATGTTGGGATCTGCTGGAGGATACCCAATTTCCTTGAGACTTGATAACTCTTCCTGGAGAAGAATGCACTGTTTTGCTGAATCACTCTCTGGGGAATTGATATGTACTGGTCATATTTTTTAGCTGAATCTACCTTGGTACCTTGGAGGATAGAACAATTGGATTGTTTAGACAACTCTTTTATTGCCCCTGTTTCTGAGGTATGAGAGGAAGACCTGTGAGGTGCTGATAGTTGTTGATAGACAAACCTTCTTCTGGTAGGCAAGTGACGAGATGACAGGACATAGTCGTACGCTCTGATCCCTAACTTTTGCCTGGACCGCCCTTTCGGGTTTTCAGTCCACCGGGATACCCATTTTTGCCCAAGCCGCCTTTTCAGGTTTTCGACTTGCCGGGTGTACAGTTTTTTTTCATTTCATCCCTTATTTTTGCCCGAACCCTTTTGGTTCGCCGGGAAGCCCTTATTTTTTCCTAGGTGTGTCAACCTAGCGGGTCTTTGATTATGCGTAGTATTTTTTCGACTATGTCCGTTCTCAGAAAGTAGGGAGTTTCCCCTGTTAGAAGTGTTTTGTCATGCCACCAGAAGGTATTTGATCAGGCAAGATTCGTTGTTTGGAGTGCCCTAAGTGACTCAGGCGGAGATTTGCCCCTGGTTATCTTGGCATTTTGAAAGATTCTCCGAATCTTGACTGAATTGCCCCAGATAATAGACAATAGTCATGCCATGCCCCTTGATTGGAAGTACTTCTGTTCATTAGGCATTCGTCGTGCGAATTTCTATGCTGTTCAAACAAAAAGTCATATGCAAACAAAGTTATGTTAAAAATGCGAAGCCTATGTCTGTCTTGAAGATTTTGAAAATGCATTCTTTTTTCATAAAACAAATGAATGTTTGTAAAACGTGATGTCAACTCCGTATTTTGCCGTAGGCCTTAAGGAGTCAGGATACCTTTCGTAACAGTATGCTTTCGAACTAACCCATGCTTCAGCTAGGACTTTTAAGGGTTATAACGTGGCCTGGTTCACGGTTTAAGAAACAAAGGATAAAGGCTCAAATTATTTGTACCCACCCGTTCTTCGTGATGTTCTTCAAACCTAAGCTCAGTTGATCGTGCGTTAGACCTCGTTTGAGTCCTTGCTCTGATTTTTCGGTGATGATTCGGATGTTGATAACTTATTTCGAATAGGCAGTCATTTCTTTTTTTGTTGAGGGTTTGTATGACCTCTTTCTTTTTGATTTTGTTATCCCTTTCTTTTTTTGCCTGAACGGTTTCCTTTTTTGGAATTACAGTCAGCGGGATGCCCCAGTTTTGTAAGTCTCCTTCATGGGTTTTGACTTAATGGGTTTTTTGATTTTGGTAATGACTGCCTTTCTTTATTGATTATTCGGAACCATCACTGTCTTTCTTCGTTTTGTAAGAACTTCTTTGGTGCCATTCGTTATGCACTTGGATCAACTGAGAGAACTACCCTGCCCCAGGTTATGATTAAGGGTTTTAATTTTCGAAAAGAAAACTCCTACTTCTTTGGCTCAGAGGGGTTGACGAGGGATTATCTTCCTTATTACTCCAGTGTTTAGGAATTGAAACAATGCCTGTACCTCATCAGCGGGGTCTGTTCAAAAGCATACTGTAAAGATCGTGGTATTTGTAGGTGTTTAGGTATTGGCTTGCATTTTTGGTAAATCCCAAATGTATGTGTGAATGTCATGACTGATGTCATAACATTCTAGTTCAGTTTGTACTGACTCAGTAGGTACCTTTGCAGAAAAATATTGTAATTCAAATACTGATGTTTATAAGTGTGTATCTGAGCATTTTGCAAAATGATCACATTTTGCTAAATCAGTAGACAGGTTTTCTCAGATGTCATAACAGATGTTATGACATCCTGTTCTGAACTAACAGGATTGCAGGATTGGATAAGTCTGAGTTTTTTCAGGAAATAACTCATTCCTTTATGAACAGAATCCTGCGTTTTCTGAGGGGTAACCCAGCTCAACCCTAACCTGGTTAATAAAGTCTTGTGACCTGGTCTTTAGGTCAAACGGAATTATCCCTAGGTTTTTGGAAACCCTAACTGAAGTTGCAGCTGCTATATATTCAACAGAGCTGCTGTTTTTCAAGGATCTCCGCTGATTGATAAGAAGATCAATTTGTAATCTATATAGATTTGTTCATTGTACTCCAAGCAATTATCATTGTGATAAGTACCTTGGAATAGGTTTCTATTTGTAAGGGTTGTGTAGCACTCAAAGCTTTGAAGCAAGAGTGTTTGAATGTTCCTTGACTAAAGTTGTGAAGCAGAGTCAAGTTAGTTGTGTACATCACTCAAAGCTGTGAAGCACGAGTGATTGTGTTGCTTGATTAAAAAGCTGTGAAGCTTAATCAAGTGTGTGTTTTTTGAAGAGTGTCTTCATCAATTCTTAAGTCAAAATTGGTTTATGTATCATTGCTGTGATTGAGGGGGAGTGAGTAGGAACTCAGGTTTAAGTGGTACTTAGATTAGAATTGCATTGGGTAGGTCTTAAGTGAAGGAGATAAACTGGTTGGTTTATTCCTGAATTAACATCTCTTATAGTGGATTCTCTCCCTGGCTTGGTAGCCCCCAGAGTAGGTGTTGTTGCACACTGAACTGGGTAAACAATTGACGGTGTTCTTTATTGCTTTTGTATTTACTGTCATATAGTAAGTCAGATACGGTGTCATAACATTGAACGTGACATTGAGTATCTGCAGCCAGAATTTCAATTGGCATCAGAGCAGGCACCCTGCCTGTATTACTGGGTGAGATCTAGGGATATCACTTTCTGGCACTATGGACAAAGAAGGAGTTTTTGTAAATAGACCACCCATTCTGGATGGAACTAATTATGACTACTGGAAACCTCGTATGATTGCCTTCCTAAAATCTCTGGACAAAAAAGCTTGGAGAGCTGCTGACAAAGGATGGATTCATCCCACCATAACTGAGATAGATGGGACAATCAGTCTGAAGCCTGAGGAAGATTGGAGTAAAGAAGAAGATGAGTTAGCTCTGGGAAATTCAAAAGCTTTAAATGCCTTGTTCAATGGAATTGATAGAAACATTTTCAGACTAGTACATCAATCAGAAATGGCCAAGGAAGTTTGGGACACTCTCAAAACTACTCATGAGGGAACTTCCAAAGTAAAAATGTCAAGGCTTCAGATGTTGACCACCAAATTTGAGAATCTAAAAATGATGGAAGATGAAACCATTCATGAGTTTCACATGAACATCTTGGAGATTGCCAACACCTCAGGAGCACTGGGAGAAAAAATGTCAGAAGAAAAACTGGTGAGGAAGATTCTCAGATCCTTGCCTAAAAGATTTGCAATGAAGGTAACTGCCATAGAGGAAGCCCAGGACATTAGCAAGTTGAAAGTGGATGAACTTATTGGGTCTCTTCAGACTTTTGAGATGGGGATCACTGATAATGGTGACAAGAAGAACAAAAGCATAGCACTTGTATCCAACACTGATGTTGAATACAAGGAGGATGAAGAAGAAAACATATCAGAAGCTATTGCCATGCTTGGAAGACAGTTCAACAGGCTCATCAAAAGAATGGACCCAAAGTCAAGGTCTAATGTTCATAACATTCCCTCTGACATTGACAGTTCCAGCAGAAGACCAAGGTCAGAAGATAAGGGAAACCAAGGCAGAGGTATTCAATGCCATGGATGTGAAGGATATGGACATATTCGAGCTGAATGTCCTACCTTTCTTAAGAAGCAAAAGAAAGGAATGACTGTTACTTGGTCTGACTATGATTCAGAAAGTAATTCTGAAGAAGAATCTGCCAAACTAGTTACTGCCCTAACTAGTGTTTGTACTTCAGAAAGTGACACTAGTGATGAAGAAGTGACATTTGAAGAACTGGCTGATACCTACAAGAAATTGTGTATCAGAAGTGCTGAAGTCTGTGTGCAGAATGAGAAACAATCAAAACTCATTATAAAGCTGGAGGCTGAAAAAAGGGCAAATCTTGAAACTATAAGTCATCTAGAAGGAGAAGTTCAACTGCTGAACTCACAACTGAATCAAATGACCAAATCTGTCAAAATGTTGACCAATGGAACAGACAAATTGGAAGAGATCCTTCAGGTTGGACAAAATGTGGGAAATAAATCTGGACTAGGATTTATGGAAGCAAAGAAATCTGGTACTGGTAAGCAAATGTCAAAACGGATGTCTCAACACAACTCTCAACATCAGGAACAGAGACATATGAAGAAAAGGTACCAAAGATGGAAATGCCATCATTGTGGTAGATATGGCCACATAAAGCCCTTCTGCTTCAGATTACATGGATACCCTAATCAGATCTCAGGTGTCAAACCTAAGTCTAAAAAGGTACCACATGCTCCTCAATGGAAGAAAAAGGCTACTGCACTGATAGCTCACACTTCCCTGAGGGTCTCTACAAAGGAAGACTGGTACTTTGACAGTGGATGTTCCAGACATATGACTGGAATCAAGAACCTCCTCAATAATGTTAAGCCTCACGCCACCAGTTTTGTGACCTTTGGAGATGGTACTAAAGGTGAAATCAAAGGAGTTGGTGATTTGGACTGCCCTGGAGTTCCAAGTCTGAATGAAGTACTGCTGGTGAAAGGACTGACCGCTAATCTCATTAGTATCAGTCAACTGTGTGATCTAGGATTCAAGGTCAATTTCTCAAGATCTGAATGCCTTGTAATCAATGACAAACAAGAGATAGTAATGAAAGGAGTCAGATCCAAAGACAACTGTTACTTGTGGGAGGGTGAGAACACTAATTCCTCATCTGTGTATTCCAGTGCAAAAGAAGAAAAAGAGGTGAAACTGTGGCAGCATAAGCTTGGTCTCCTTCATCTAAGAAGAATGAAGAGAGCTATCTCTATGGAAACTGTCAGAAGAACTCCAAAACTATAGGTTGATGATATCTGTGATGTGGGAAATAAACTTGAAGAAGAATGTGTTGTCAGAACCTTAAGTCATCTTGACAAGGATGTTGGAAATAACAAGTCTCACAAATTCTGTTCTCAAAACATCTGGTCAAAACAGATGCTCCCTGAGTACAATGTTACACAAGATGTTGTGACATTGTGTTGTGACAATCTGAAAACATTCAACATTTCCTTGAACCCTATTGACTTTGAAGAGAAGAAGACATTTAAACTGGAACATAGGCTCTCTAAGCTTCAGTTGACTGATTCTTCTACCAAGGCTCTTGTTGGAAATAAACTTGAAAATTTGAGGGGCAGGTTGGGTATTCACCAACATGAGAAATTATAGCAATTAGTTTTGCTTAAAACAAGGGTTGAAGGGATTAATTTTATTAAGTCTATATTTAGTGGGTTAATCATATTCTTTCACAATTCCTTCAAAAGCTTTAAGAAGTTAAAGAGACTCCCTTTTACCCCCTACCTCTCTCATCCTTGCAACCTGTTTCCTCCTCCCAATCAAAGATTTTTCTCAAACTGCTACTATTACTCAAAGTCAATCAAAATGTCTCAGACATCGTCTTCCACCATGGCGGGTTCGTCTTCCTCATCATCGTCATCATCTGATCAAGATTCTAGGGCAATCACTACATGCATAGAATCTGAAGTTCTTGAGGTCACTCCTCTCAGGGAGATGGCAACTGACCCAGCCAGAGTCAAAAAGCTCAGAACCAGACATGCAGGAAGAGCTCAAGCTACAGCCTCTGGTAATTCTTCTCATCCTTCGTCTTCTGGACCTAATAGAGAAGGATCAGTTCAAGTACACCAAGCTATTGCTAGGCTGGTTACTAGCATTCTGAGTGGCAACCAATCTGTACCGGGGATTTCTATCCCTTTAAATCAATCAGAAAGTCCAAATGTGGAAGGTTATGAAAATGTAGATGTCACTGAGGATGTTGTGACACCAAAAGACAACATTCAGAACCCCTCTGAAAAGGCTGCTGATCCACCTATCATTGATGTGGATGAAGATTACTCAGATAATGAACTGATTGCTAATGTGAACCCTAGCATAGCTTGGAGATTGATGAAAAGAAAGAGTAGTCAGAATGATAAACCTGATGCTAAGAAATCCAAGGCTGAAGGGATGGCTGAGAAAAGTATTCAGACAAAAGGGAAGAAGGCACAGGTGCAGACTGCTAGACAACCAATCTCTAAGAAAAGTAAAGAACCTGAAACTTCTGATTCTGATGATGAATCAGAATTTGAGATTGATATTGAAGAAACTCCCATCAGAAGGAAGCTCCCCTCCAGCAAGATTGCTAGAGTGCCTGAAGTGCCAACAGACAACATCTCCTTTCATCATCCTGATAATGCAAACAGATGGAAGTATGTTTGCTTAAAGAGAATAGCCTTGGAGAGAGAACTCAACAATGATGCCTTGGAGTGCAAAGACATCATGGATCTGATCAAGAATGCTGGGCTAATGAAGACAGTGATGAAGTTTAACAAATGTTATGAAAATCTGGTTAAGGAGTTTGTAGTGAACTTGTCAAATGATTGTGCTGATGGAAGGTCAGCTGACTTTGAGAGTGTGTTTGTTAGAGGAAGAAGGGTCAAGTTCTCTCCATCAGAAATCAACAAGTTTCTTGGAAGAACAAATAAGGACTGTCCTGATCTAGAGGCAACTGACAATGAATGGTGTCTAACCATCACAGCCAGGCAAGTAAAGTGCTGGCCATTGAAAGGGAAGCTGAATGCTAGTAAACTCAGCATGAAATTTGCCATCTTGCATAAAATAGGTGCAGCAAACTGGGTGCCTACAAATCACAAATCAACTATCTCCACAGGATTGGGGAGATTTATCTATGCTGTAGGAACCAAGACTGCCTTTGACTATGGAAGGTACATCTTTGAACAAACTTTAAAGCATGCTGGCAGTTATGCTGTCAAAGGACCAATTGCCTTTCCCTCCCTCCTCTGTGGAATCATCCTTGCACAATTCCCTGATATCCTTGTGGCAAGAGATACAATCTGCAAAAGAGCTCCTGCCCTTGGCCTGCACTACAAACTGTTTCAGGGATCTCATGCTCCAGACATTGTCATAACATCAGCTGAGACATCGTCTGTGAAGACCCAGTCCAAGACATCAGATGTCATAGCTGTTTTAAAAGAAACTTGCAAAGAGCTGGATACTAGAAAAAGGACCCTAGAACTTCTAATTGCCAGGCTAGAAAAGGAGGAAGCTGAAGAAAACAGAAGGGAAGAAGGTGAAGGACATCTCAACATTGAAGAAACTAGCTCCTCAGAATCTGATGACAGTGCTTGAAGGTTGATTGCTGTTTGGTGGTGTTGCTGGTTGGTGCTGATATCTGGTGGAGTTTGGAAGTGTGTTCTGTTGCTGTCTGCTGCTGATCTTATTATTTTGCTTTGGATAACTGTAAAATTTTCTGAACATGTATCTTTGGCCCATTTGTGGCTAAAGAGGGGGAGAATATTTTGGTACTTACTTAATTAGTACTTGACATTCTATTTTTCTGCTGTCACTTATTTCTGCTGCTATCTATCTCTGATTGTTTAGGGTCTTTAGCCAAAAATCTGCCAAAGGGGGAGTTTGTAGGTGTTTAGGTATTGGCTTGCATTTTTGGTAAATCCCAAATGTATGTGTGAATGTCATGACTGATGTCATAACATTCTAGTTCAGTTTGTACTGACTCAGTAGGTACCTTTGCAGAAAAATATTGTAATTCAAATACTGATGTTTATAAGTGTGTATCTGAGCATTTTGCAAAATGATCACATTTTGCTAAATCAGTAGACAGGTTTTCTCAGATGTCATAACAGATGTTATGACATCCTGTTCTGAACTAACAGGATTGCAGGATTGGATAAGTCTGAGTTTTTTCAGGAAATAACTCAGTCCTTTCTGAACAGAATCCTGCGTTTTCTGAGGGGTAACCCAGCTCAACCCTAACCTGGTTAATAAAGTCCTGTGACCTGGTCTTTAGGTCAAACGGAATTATCCCTAGGTTTTTGGAAACCCTAACTGAAGTTGCAGCTGCTATATATTCAACAGAGCTACTGTTTTTCAAGGATCTCCGCTGATTGATAAGAAGATCAATTTGTAATCTGTATAGATTTGTTCATTGTACTCCAAGCAATTATCATTGTGATAAGTGCCTTGGAATAGGTTTCTATTTGTAAGGGTTGTGTAGCACTCAAAGCTTTGAAGCAAGAGTGTTTGAATGTTCCTTGACTAAAGCTGTGAAGCAGAGTCAAGTTAGTTGTGTACATCACTCAAAGCTGTGAAGCACGAGTGATTGTGTTGCTTGATTAAAAAGCTGTGAAGCTTAATCAAGTGTGTGTTTTTTGAAGAGTGTCTTCATCAATTCTTAAGTCAAAATTGGTTTATGTATCACTGCTATGATTGAGGGGGAGTGAGTAGGAACTCAGGTTTAAGTTGTACTTAGATTAGAATTGCATTGGGTAGGTCTTAAGTGAAGGAGATAAACTGGTTGGTTTATTCCTGAATTAACATCTCTTATAGTGGATTCTCTCCCTGACTTGGTAGCCCCCAGAGTAGGTGTTGTTGCACACTGAACTGGGTAAACAATTGACTGTGTTCTTTATTGCTTTTGTATTTACTGTCATATAGTAAGTCAGATACGGTGTCATAACATTGAACGTGACATTGAGTATCTGCAGCCAGAATTTCAGTATTGTTTTCGTCATCCTCCCTCAAGAGGCTTAGAATTATTATTTAAGAGTTGATCATCAGAAAAAATATGAAAATAATTTGCGTCTAGTGAATACGAATATATTGCTTCAAAATAGACATAAGCGATGCATTAATGAAATAACAATGTTTAACATGAGTAAATGTTTGAACAAAAGAGATTTGCAACTTGAACACTCGAATGAACAAAAATTTCTCAATCCTAGCCATGTTTTGGTAAGGGAGCAGTGATCACGTGGGGAGTCTCGGCAGGTTCGAATTCAATCTCTTTAGCATCGATCATATTCTGGATCTTGTATTTCAGCGCCCAACAATCCTCGGTATCGTGCCCCGGGCTATCAGAATGATAAGCACACCTTGCTTCTGGATTGTAGCTTGGAGAGGCAGTCTTAGGATTTGCAGGAGGGTTGATCACTGCAATCAGGTTCATCTTCAACATGTGCTGCAATGCTTGTGACCATGGCATGTTAATGTTGGTGAATTGTCTTTTAGGCTCGTCCGACCTGTTCTGATCAACCCGCTGTTCTTGGCGCGTTTGTTGTTGGATCTGAGAAGTAGTAGCAACTCGGAGAGGTCTATTCATTGGACCCGACCTTTGCCTTCTTGGAAGCTGTTCTATGACCTGGTCCCTGATTTGGGCTGGTTGCTTCATGCCTTGGGGAAGTTGGCTGATCATGGCTCTCAGCTCTCCTTGCTCCTGAGCTAAACCTTGAATGAGGGCCCTTTGCCCTAGCATCTGGGTTTTCAATGTGTCTACCTCAGCTTGTAGACGTTTCAGTTGTTCGTCCTTGTCATCTTCAGGACTCTTTCTGATCAGATTCCCCATGAGGAGTGTCCTCAACTCTTCCTGCCCCTTGGATAGGCCTAAGAAGATCTCCTTGAACTGAGTCTCTTGAGTGTAAAGGTCCTGGTTATCTTGTTGTGAAGCCATTGCTGAAATAAACAGCGAGAAAGGTAAGTGACCTACAACAAGGATACTTGTTATGCAATGATGAGTATGACATGCATGTAATGTTTTTCAAGGACCTCGCGGGGTAAACAAGAAAATTTGTTAGCATTTGGATCCGGTAGCTTGATTGAAAGAAACTTCATATTTGTTGAGAGTCTTTCTTCAAAGGGTCAAAGGCTCACCATATCTAGTGGGTCATAGCCCCTGACTTTAGTCATCACATCTGGTTTTGATTTCCAAACAACCTTAGTTGGGGGGAACCTTCTTCAAGTGTCAAAGCTCACCATATCTAGTGGGTCATAGCCCCTGACAACTTTGTCTAGAGGAAAATAAATCCCCTTTGCCCCTTGCTGGACAGTTGGCTCATCATGACCTGCATCACAAGCCCTTGAGGTCCTTGAAATGGGTTAGGATGTATGCAATGGTATGATGTTATGGTATGCATGGGGTAATGTGAGTAAATCCTGTTATGAGCCCTTATTAAGGACTATAAACAGAAACCTGCAAGAAACTCAAGTAAAACCTGTCATGAGTCTCAGTTAAGGACTAAACAACAAAACCTGTAAGAAACTTAGTATGCTCTGTTATGAGTCCCTATTAAGGACTATAAACAAAACCTGCAGGAAACTCAAGTGTCAGGCAACAAGCATGCAAATAGTCAAGTACGAAGGCACACAAGTCACACAGAAGAGCCCTTAGAGTTTAGGCCAGCATGAGGTCTAGGTATTACCCTCTTTCAGTTTGTTGGTTCAACCTGTCCTATCAAAGTAACCGGGTTCTTAGAGGATCCCAATATCATTGACTACCCTCAATCGGTCATAACTTCAACATCGCAATCTTTTCTTGCGGCCAGAACCATCACGAGAGTTTAGCCTCAATGGGCGTAGCATACTGCTACTGTTCTAATGGCCAAGTTGTGTCATTTAAGGTTCTAAGGTCTGTTGGTGCTTAATGACTCCTTGGAAGACCCATATTCTCCCCGTTTCAACACGAGGGATATCGGTACAGACCAAGGTGCCACACCAACGTAGCCACTGCTTCACTTGTGTCGGTCTACGCCGGACAGGTCCCTCATAGCTTATGCTACCTAAACAGGGTATCCCCAGATCCGGGTTAGGATCTATGTAACTCCGATGCAACCCACAATTTAAAGCATACAAGGAAAACAATTGAAAACACAGTTATGAACTAGCCCTAAGGTACACCTCACTTTAAGTTTGGTCCCCAGCAGAGTCGCCAGTTCTGTGATCGGTGGATCTGGAACTGACTGTTCAAATCTGGTTCGCGAAATGTCGCGGAAGCAAGAGTCGCCACCGTCTTTTATTTTCTCCAAATGGAAAGGACAAAAGCACAGAAAAATTCCTTATAGAGATTGCTCTCGGTTCGGGAGGTAGATTATAGAAAGGGAAGGTGTTAGCACCCTTTCTATCCATGGTTATCCATGGGCTCTTAGATACTTGCTCATTTGTGTTTTCAAAATGGTTTGTTTGCTTTTCAACTGTGGGTTTTAAAAAGTTTCTTTGGAAATTCCAGTTCGACTCTTGTATCAGTCCTCAAGAGTGTTTGAAAAATTGCTTTCGAAAGCTTTTTGAAAATGTGTTGGTGTGAAAAGTATTTTTGAATTTGTTTTGAAATTTAGAGCAAGTATCTAGAGTCGTCTACCTACCCTAAGGAATTCGTCTGTGTAAATGTCCTTTAAAGTAGTGCCATCCCACCATTGAGAGGTAGGTAGCACCACCGTTGGAGGTGTTCGGGTCAATTCGAGGTTCGGGACATGGTGATCACCAGAGCAATGGGAAGACACCTTAGAAGCTACCCTCATGCCAGGTTCCCGGATCATGAGGACTTACTAAGACATCCTCTACTCGACGATCACCTTTCGAGGTAAGGCAACAGTGAGGCGTACCCTAGGGGTGGTGTGTGCGATTTGTGTGTCGTTTTCATTTGCATTTATCTTGTCATGTCATTGGTATTCTACGCTTGATTTTATTTTCGTCCATACATTCTTTCATGCCATTTGTTTAACAGTTTAAAAATATTGCGGGAAAGTAAAGATCTAAAGCTATTACAAAAGGCGCGGGTCCACATCGCCAAAAATTTCTCGAACCCGATTTGACAGAAAATAAATAAAGTAAATTAAAAGTGCGAGAAAATGTTACAAGGCTTCGGGATAGATACATGAATATTTAAACAGAAAAGAAAATAAATGTGCAAATTAATAAGGAATTAATAACGAGGGCGTTGGACCCTTTTTGCAAAATAAAAATTAATAATGAATTAAAAAAGAAAGGACTTGTTTTTGGTATTTTTTAGTATTTTAGGATTTAATAGAAAAGAAATTAATTGAAATTAAATACTAACCCTAATTCTATTTTATTTTAATTTATTTAAGAAAATATTGAATTTAATCTAAATTAACCCTAATTTTTACATGCAAATTTAATTAAAGAAATAAGTATTTAATTATTTAATCATTATGAAAGAAAAATAAAAAGGATGAAAAATTATTAATTAAACCTATTTCTACATTTTTTAGATTTTATTATAAAAAGAATTAAAATTGCAAACCTAATTTAAAACTAAATAATTATATACAATTTATTTATGGAAAATATTAAGACAAAAATATTTATTGTATTTTCCCTTTTTTCTGATTTTTATTGGTATTTTATATTTTGTGAAAATAATAAAATTAATTACCAAAACAACAATTAAAAAGAAAAATAGAAAAATAGAAAAAATAAAGAGAATAGGAAGAATTGCAAACCAAAGGGGGTTCAGGTCCCAAATTAGGAGGTATTCTTTAGAAATCCAGGCCCATTAAGACATTGGTCCGTTTGACTTTCCAGGTAGTGTGCTGCAGCGTTGACTGGACCTTATGTTGTTCCTCCAATCTGCACCCTTGGATTGCTTTATACGTACGCGTGGCTGGCCTGATGAGGAGGTGTATCATGGTCTTCAGTAAGCGAAACTGCATGTGATGGTTAATAGAAAAATAACATTGAAATTATTGAAGACCTGGGGCTCGAACCCAGGTCATGAGGATTAACAACAACAACGCTTGCCACTGGACCAACTCATACGCATTTAATATTAAACAATCAACAAATATTATAAAAGAAATAAAAGCGTTAGTGGTTCAAAACGCGCGAAATTCAAACCTTCCAATCAGCGCCGGCCAACACATCATCTTCTTCATGTTCCTGAAATACAAACAACATAAGCAACGGTTTTTACACCGTTGCAGAAAGTATCTTTACAGAAAATAACGATTAGCACTAGGGCACTCATAAATTAGGCCCGATAGTTCCATTATCTTCGTCCACATGCGCTGAGTTGAATGGTGATGGTCTTGAGGACCAATTTTTCCTTGTTGCAAAAGCCCTAATTTCCAATCCTGTAAACCCTAGAAAACGAACATGGTACTTTGGCATATAACGCGCAAATCTTCAATTAAATCATATGATTAGCTTGCAAACTTCATCATAAACATAAACATGACAATAAAATATGTTAAAGATGCATGGATAATGGAAAACAGTTTTGTAATTTCCTTTACCAATTTCAAGGGTAACCTTGCGTTTCCTTGAGTATGGGGCTTGGGGAATGATTCAGTTATGTCCTATAATCCTTCAAGGAGCTAATGGAATAGGTTTTGAGACTTGAATCGCCTTGTAAGGGTGTTTTCAGATTTGAGTTTTTTGCAAGATTTTTCAAGTTTGATAATGGCTTTTCTGAGCAGCTGCGCGTGTCTGATCATTAGGGTTGTGTTCCTGGCTTATGTATGAATCAATTAGGTCAAGAAAAGTAGAACAAATCCAATGCATTCATGGTTTTTGGAAATTTGATTTTCAATATCTTTTTTCAATCTTTTCCATGTGTTTTTTGTTCTCAATCATACCAATCAATCCAAATCTTTCCATGTTGGGATATGCACGAATTATTGATGATATAATGTGCACAAAAAGATTGAAAAAATTAGGTTAAATATTTTCCATGTATTTATTTTGATTTAAATGAATTAATATAAATAAAATTCACATAAATAAATAAAAAATGAAAAAAATACTTCCCTTTGGGCCAAGTGGTCGTGCACATGTCATGGATGATGAATCATGGAAGAAAAATGGGCCCATTAGCAATTTTAGGTCATTTGAATCCATGTTGACTTTTCAAAATATCCAAAACTTTCCCAACTTCCACAAGGCATAACTTGCTCAATTTTTAAGATTTGCTCATGTTCTTGGACATTTCGGAAAGGTCTTTGAGTCCTATAACCAATGCCTTTGGTCCCATGTCATTTTGATTCACCAATCTAAAGTTATGGCCTTTGACGTAAAGTCCCTTTTTGTTGACTTTTGAAAATGACATATAATGTTGAAATTGATAACTTTTTGTGAGAGCATTTCTTGGACTTGAAGTATGAAGATGAGTTGTAGGAAATGTCTTTCTCTTCAAAATGAGCTTTGGATGGAATTTTTCTGATAATCCATGTGAAAGTTATGCCCTGGTCAATTTCTGTTGACTTTTTCAACTGTCCAAATAAGGAAACCTTTGCATCTTGATGATTTCTGAGCCAAATTTTGAGAATCATGATCAAGCATTGATCAAATGATGTTTGTGGCTTCAAAATGATATGTTGACCAAAAATTTGAACTTTTGACTGTCAAATGACCATTTTGCCCCTACAGTTGACTGTAATGCAATTAGGGTTTTTGACTGTGCAATTTTGAGCTGAATGTCTTGAAACTTGATATGAGGATGCTTGACCATGTTTCTAGACATATGAGACTTGATTGGTCCCTTGAAAACTTCCTTTTCTTGATTAGAATCAAAACCCTAGTTTTGACTGTATAGGAGACCTTTGACTGTGCAACCCTTGGGGAGATTTTGAAGCTTGACTTTGCAAAATTTTGAAGAATATGGGAGGGAAAATTTTGGGGTACAACAGATGATATTGAGGACATATTAGGACAATGGAGAACATTTGGGATCCTTGGGACTCACACATCTTGCTTAAAATTGAAACCCTAGTTGAGGCTAATTGCCTTAGGATGAGAATTTGTCTAGTCAATTCTTAGTCATCCTAGGTCAAGTTAGGGACCTCTAGATGCATGTCTTGAGTGAAAAAAGAGGGCAAATTTTGGGGTACAACAGCTTCCCCTATTCAATCTTCTTAAAGATGAAGATGTAGATTGGCTGGTCTGCCTTTCGTGATCTGAAGGTGGATGATGATTGAAGACTAGAGTGACCAGAAGTTTGCACTCGTCTGAAATGATACTTGATTGTGTAGATAGTATCATGAATGTGATTACATATGCCATTTGGAGAAGATGTCGGAAGATCGTCGGAGATGGGCATAAATATGCCATCTAGAGAATGTTGATTTCATGAGATATTCCTTTGTGGGACTCCTTACTCCTGTAGTTGGGGAGGACTCCGCTGAGGAATGCTGGTCTTTGTTCGGGAAATAGAGTTTAGGAGCTTCAGTTGTTCATTACTCTACTGGGGAGTCATCTCTTGATTTAAGAGACGGAAGTGAACTGCTATCTTATCGGGATCCAGGCTTCACAGTGACTTGCTGATGATAATAAGGCCGACTGCTATCCGGTCGTATTCCAGGATTCACAATGACTTAATGGGGAAATGAGATTAAACTATTATTTGGTCGTACTCCAGGCTTTGCAATTTCTTAAACTGTTATCTGGTCGAAATCCAAGCTTCAGTGACTTGAACTGTTATCTGGTCGTGTCCAGGCTTCAGTGATTTGAAGAAATTAAGATGTTATCCGGTCGGATCCGGGCTTCAACTTGAATTTGAGGTATACTACTATCTGGTCGAGTCCAGGCTTCATAATAACTGATAGAGTAAATTGCTATCTGGTCGAATTCCAGGCTTTGCAGTTTCTTCAACTGGAATAGAAATCAGAGAGATCTTAGTATCGATCTAATTGAACCATGGAAAGTCTTGAATTAACTTTTACTGGAATGGAAATCAGAAGAATCTTAGTATCGATTCAACTGAACCAGACAAAAGTCTTGGAATATCTTCAACTGGAATAGAAATGCAGAGAGATCTTAGTGTCGATCTAACTGAACCAAAGAAGGTCTTGAATTGACTTTGACTGGAATGGAAATCAGGAGAATCTTAGTATTGATTCAACTGAACAAGACAAAAGTCTTGGAATATCTTCAACTGGAATAGAACTCAAAGAGATCTTAGTATTGATCTGACTGAACCAGTGAAGGTCTTTTGAGAATGTCTTTCTGAGGAAAATGCTGAAATAGCCCTTCGTTAGACGTACCTTTTGAGAAGACTATCGGGTCGCGTAAGTAGTCAACAATGTTTATTGATTTGATCTTTCTTGAAAATAGTAAAGAGTTAGTCGTATGCAGTGTCATGATGTATGAAATGCATTGTGATAATGTTCTCAAAATAAATGAGATTATGCTGTATGTGATGTGTATGTGATGTGTATGCGCATGCCATGATGTATGAATATGGGATGCTATTGCGATGTTTCCTAGCCTGGTAAAGTAAATCCCGGACTGCTACTGAAGAGTATTGGGAAATTTAATACTTTCATTTCCGCTGGGGAAGATGAATGGCGTTGATTCGCTGGGGATTTCCTCTTTCCGTTTGAGGATATTCTGTCGGGGATTGACTCTGTGGAGAGAGATGATGCCCTGTTGGAAGAATTTGCCGATGTAGAGAAATAAACTCTGTTGGGGAATAAACTTTTGTAGTTAGAGAAATAAACGCTACCCGGGAGGAGGCTTTTATAAACTGTTTGAGGTTATAAAGCTCGGCTGGGGGATACAGTTTTCAGCTCTCTTAAGGCACTTTGCTGGAGGAGATAAATCCTGCTTGGGGAAGGATAGATCATAACCTTGGTTGTTTCTATTGTGTGGGGAACATAGACATCACGGGGTCGTATGTAATGGTGACTTCATCTCGAACTGTCTCTGCCTCTGTACCAGGCTGGAAAGAGTAACTGTCGGGACTACAAATGGCTTTTTTAGACTTTGCCTCGTTTCTTAAAGTCATTAGCAATTGTCTTTATGTTTCTTATGCAAGTATTTGTGAATAATGATCATATTTAAATGCATAATTCAAAAATAATCATTGGACATTTTTTCAAAATAAAACAGAAAAAATAAAAACAAATAGTTTTGTACTTTCAGAGAAATGATTTGTATTGATTTTTGAAGTTCGCCTATAACGGGCATTTTTGTGCAAAGAGACTGACGTTCTAGTAGGAGAATGACTTCGTGAAAAATAAAAACTACACAAAATAGTATACAAAGAGAAAATGACTATGTCTAATAATCCCATTGAGTTTCAACTCTGCTATTTCCCCTATGTCCTTGAGCGTCTCATCACTTTGCTACTTGTCCGAAGCTTCCTGGATTGATCGGTACCGTTTGAGCATGATAGTTGATAATGAAGTCTGGTCATAAGGTGGTCCAATGGGACATAGTTCTACGCTTTAAATCCCTAACTTTTTCCTGGACCGCCCTTTCGGGTTTTCAGTCCACCGGGATACCCTTTTTTGCCCAAGCCGCCTTTTCAGTTTTTCGACTTGCCGGGTGTACATATTTTTTTATTTATCCCTAATTTTTTTCCTGAATCCTTTTGGTTTACTGGGATGCCCTTATTTTTTCCTAGGCCAGTCAACCTAGCGGGTCTTTATTTACGCGTAGCATCTTTTCATTATGTCCGCATTAACAGGGTGAGGAAGGTCGTCACCATCTATGGTGGTTAGAATCATGGCTCCACCAGAAAATATACTTTTGATCACAAATTGCCCTTCGTACGTGGGAGTCCATTTGCCCCTGGGATCACCTTGTGGTAGTATGATGCGCTTGATTACTAGATCACCCACTCGATATACTTGACGTCTGACCTTTTTGTTGAAAGCCTTGATCATCCGTTTTTGATACATTTGACATGATAGACAGCAGTAAGCCTTTTCTTATCAACCAAATTCAGTTGATCAAGTCGAGTCTGGATCCAATCATCTTCGTTCAAACTCACATCCTTCATGATCCTCAGAGAAGGGATTTGGACCTCAATAGGTAGGACAACCTCTATACCATATACTAGAGAATAAGGTGTTTCCCCTGTTGTGTACGTGCTGAGGTGCGGTAAACATGAAGAACAAATGGTAACATCTCATGCCAGTCTTTGTATGTCACTGTCATCTTCTGTATGATTTTCTTAATATTCTTGTTAGCAACCTCCACAATGCCATTCATCTTCGACCGGTAAGGGGAAGAATTATGATGCTGGATCTTGAATTGTTTACCGAGTTCGGTGATCATTATATTGTTGAGATGTGTACCATTGTTTGTGATGATTCTCTCTGGAATACCATACTGATAAATCAGGTTATGCTTGATAAACCGCGCCACAACATTCTTGGTAATAGTAGCAAAAGAGGCTGCCTCAACCCACTTCGTGAAGTAATCAATGGCCACTAGGATGAAGCGATGCCCATTGGAAGCGGTAGATCTGATCTCTCTGATCATGTCAATTCCCCACATTACAAAGGGCCAGGGAGCCATCAAGATGTTCAAGGGAATCAAAGGTACATGTACTTTATCAGCATAGATCTGGCATTTGTGACAAGTTCGGGAATGCTGATAACAGTCTGCTTCTGTAGTGAACCAATAATATCCTGCCCTTAGGATCTTTTTAGCCATGGTATGTCAACTAGAGTGGGTGCCAAAGGTACCTTCGTGTAAACCTACCATAATCCTCTCTGCTTCGCTTTTGTCTACACACCGAAGTAAAGTAGAGTCATGGTTGCGCTTGTAGAGGATTCCATTACTGAGGAAGAATTTTGCAGAGAACCTTCTCAGAAACTTCTTATCATGACAGATGCCCCCTCAGGATATTCTTGAGCCTCTAGATACCTCTTCACTTCATGAAACCAAGGTTTGTTTGCTACTTCTTCATTGTCAATCTCATAGCAGTATGCTAGTTAATCCAACCTCTCAATAGTGATCCGAGGAGCCTCGTTGTTCCATCTGACCTTGAACATGGATGACATAGTAGCTAGCGCGTCAGCTAACTGGTTCTCTTCTCGTGGGAAATGTTCAAGGGGGACCTCTTCAAAGTGTGGAAGAAATGTCAGCACATGTTCTTTGTAAGGGATGAGATTCGGGTGCTTCGTGTCCCACTCGCCTTTGATTTGGATTATTACCAAAGCTGAATTCCCGAAAACACTCAAGAACTTGATCCTCAGGTCAATAGCAGCTTTGAGACCCATGATGCATGCTTCATACTCCGCCATATTGTTGGTACAATTAAAACATAACCTAGCGGTGAAAGGAGTATGAAAGCCTACAGGAGATATGATTACAACACCAATTTTGTTGCCGAGTGCGTTGGAAGCTCCATCAAAAACCATAGTCCATCGGGATCCTTCCTCAGGTCCTTCATCCGGTCCAGGTTCTTCACAGTCAGTCACTAACATAATATTCTCATCAGGGAACTCAAAATTCATGGACTAGAAGTCATCCACAGCCTGATGATCCAAATGATCAGCTAGTACACTTCCCTTGATTGCTTTTTGGGTCGTGTATTGGATATCACATTCAGTCAAGATCATTTGCCATCTTGCTATTCTTCCAGAGAGAACGGGCTTCTCGAAGATATACTTGATCGGATCCATCTTAGATATCAACAAAGTAGTGTGGGTCAACATATACTATCTCAGTCGGCGAGCAGCCCATGCCAAAGTGCAATAAGTTTTCTCGAGCAGTGAGTATCTTGTTTCACAATCGGTAAACTTTTTGCTAAGGTAGTATATTTCATGCTCTTTTCGACCGAACTCGTCATGCTACCCCAGCACACACCCCCATTGAATTATCTAGTACTGTTAGGTACATTATCAAAGGTCTTCCTTCAATTGGAGGCATCAGAATTGGAGGCTCTTAAAGATATTCCTTGATCCTCTCGAAGGCGGTCTGGCATTCGTCATTCCATTTTACCACTTGATCTTTGTTCAGGACTTTGAAGATTGGCTCACAAGTAGCAGTTAAATGGGAAATGAATCTGGAAATCTAATTTAGGTGTCCCAAGAAACCTCTAACCTCCTTCTTAGTGCGAGGATCTGGCATCTTTTGTATAGCATTCACCTTTGCAGGGTCTACCTGAATTCCCTTGTCACTAACAATGAAACCTAGAAGTTTACTAGACCTTACTCCGAAGGTGAACTTGTTCAGATTTAAACTCAGCTTGTACGTCTTTAACCTATCTGTTATACCCCAAAATTTTCCCTCTCATTTCTTAAAAGATCATCCTGGACCCTCAGGTTTGCTTCTATCAAGTTTCAAGTCTAGAATTACAACTTTTCAAGAAAATCATTCACAAGGGCAAAATGGTCAAAAGCACACTGAAAAGTCAAACTTTGACTTTTTGAGCAAATTTGAGTCCCAAAAATCACATTGCATCAAGACATCCAAAAGGTGAAATTTGATCATAAAAAAAATCAAGAGAATCGAAAAATCCATCTTTTGCAAGACATTGAAATTTTTGTAAGTATTTTCTATACTTGTTAATTTCATTTGCTTCATGACATTTTTTTTACTACAATTCCAAATAATTTAAAATGAGGAAAATAATTCAAGTTATTATAAAGTGACATTTTTTGCAAGTTTACAAACCTTAAACTTGGTATTGCTTGGACTTTTCCCTTTGACTCAAAACCTTGTCACAATGTTTTGTCCTTGATACAATGTGCATAAATAACTCCACAAGACTAAGTTTGTTTCATGCTACAAATCTTGCTGTCCAAGTTGAACAAAGTATGATATGCTGCATTGCCACAACACCCCAAAACCTGCTCCATTGTTGTCCTACAAAAAACCTTGTGCTATGCTGCACCACAAATCTGCATATGTTGTCCTATACAGTCCAAAACTACTCTATGCAGTCTGCCGCAACCTGCATCATAACAGCCCCAAAATTGCACCAAAATGGTAAAGGAAAATTGTGTGAATAAAGTATCAAAACAGTAGTCAAAAATAATTCAAAATGACTTATTTTGTTTCCCCCCTAAACCTCAGTCAATGGTCTACAAAAGGGACTGTTTCATAAGGCATATGGGTTGGAATTTTTGGAGAGGATAGAGAGTCTTTGAACAGAAAAACAGTATTCTTTATAACTTTGGATCATTAAAGAGAAAACCAGCTCTAATCTCATTCAAAACAAAACTTCAATCCATCATTCCATCTTACAAAAACTCTCCCATAAACCAAACACCTTAGCACATAGAGATTGTAAAAACACTAAAACAGTTTATGTCAGTGCCATTGTCCTCACCATCCAAACATAAAAACAATATTGCACAACTTGACTGTGTTTCAAAAGTTTGGAACAAGTTTCCTGGAGATTCATTGGAGCCCTCACAGAATCTTGAAAGGCATTCAGATTTCAAACACCAAGTGTAGTTTCAAGGTAAGTCTTCTTGACTTGGTATTTTTCATACATCATTAATGATTTATTCTTGAAGATAAGATGTAGTAATCATTGCGCATTTTAGCTAACTGTTTGCTTGCTCTATATGTTTATCAATCACATGCTGTGAACTGACATGTATGGACAATAAAACAATGTTTAAGGCAGAAAAATGCAGTATGTATTGACACATACACACATGCGTTGACTCGTCATAGTAAAAAAACAGGGTATGAGTCGATACATAAACGCCATGCATCGATTCATACTGATTCTAGGTCCCAAAACAGAAGGTTGAAAAGTCTATGAGTCGACACAAAAAGCGTATGTGTCGATACAAAGAAGGTGTATGAGTCGACACATCCCATTATGTGTCGGCTCATACTGAGCTAATCTTTCTTTACAGGAGCAAGGAAAGGTTATGTGTCAATGCATAACAGCATGTGTCGACACATAATGGTTCAAAAGGAAGTTTCTCCCATTTTCTACACTGTTTATGCATATATTTTCATTGCTGCCCATTAGTTTGATGTGGTTGTAATAATTAGACATTTATTTCATCCATGTTTGCAAATTGTACCCCCATCCCCCTAAAGATGTAATAGCTTAGGATTTTATTTTCAATATTTTATTTTTGCTTTCATATATTTCTAGTAATTAGGATATATGGCAAGATAAAATCAACAAATAGATAACCTTTAAATACAAGACAAGATGCATGCAAACAAACACACTTGCACACTAGCACCTCTAGGGTAATCTCACTTTGTTTGCCTTTCGGAAAACAGTCATGTCCCTCGAATATGGGACACTTTAGCAAAGACTCTTAGATAAAAAAGATCGTAGTCTCTCGATGTCCTTTGATGTTGTCTTCGATAAAACGATCTAGTCCCTTACGAAAATTGCTAAAGCGTCTCACAAGTTGCCTTCTATGACTATACAAACGTCCTGCGCCTGTCCCTTCACATCCAACGATGGGCTTCTTACCAAATCAATGGTAAGATAGAAACATCTAAAGGAGGAAGGAAAAGAACATTTAATACCTGTCGAGTAGGCATATTCGCTCTTAATTACGCGCTTGATCACAACCAAACATTTTACACTAATACTTTCACATTAAAACCTTTTTTCAAAAGACAAAAACTTTTTGTATACGTTCTTATAGAGACGCGAACCATTACAAAAATATCTTTTCAAAATCACCTTCAAAAAACACAATACACAAACACCACTTTGAACTATTTTTCGAAACAACACTTTGTATGCGTTCTTATAGAGACGAGAACCATTGCAAAGACATTTTCAAAATACTTTCAAAAACCACACCACAAGCACATTCAAACAAAAGCAAGTGATCTAGCGAGTAACTAAGAGCCCATGGAAACCATGGATGAAAAAGGTGCTAACACCTTCCCTTTTCATAATCTACCCCCCGAACTCAAGAAACAATCTCGAAAGGTCTTTCCTGTGCTTTTTACCTTTCCTTTTGGATAAAATAAAAGTCAGTGGCGACTCTTGCTAACCGCAACATTTGCAATAAAATGCAAAAACGAACCGAGTATGTTCTTCCACCGTATCACAGAACTGGCGACTATGCTAGGAATTTTATAAAAGTGGGGTTACCTTAGGGTTAGATCACATTTACTTGCTTTCATTGTTTGATTTGTATGCTTTACATTATGGTTCTTTATTTGGGTTTGAATCCTTTACCCGGATTTGGGATACCTTATAGGTAAGTAGCAATACATTGTGGAAACTGTGCGGGGTATACCGACACGGTCTAAGCAATAGCTACGTTAGTGCGACATATTTGTGGGTACCGGTAGCCCTTGAGTAGTCAAGGAGAATACGGGGCCGCTGAGTGATGTCATGAAGCACTAATGAACTTTTAGAACGTAGTGAGATGACCGTCTTTGGTGCAGTCCGAAGTTGGTAGATACTCGATGCTACACTCATTCAGGTTTGTTTTTTGGGATATTTCGGTCGCCATTAAAGAGGCTTGCGCTGAAACAATGCCCAAGGAAACAAACCGGTGATATTGAGCTCCTTAGAACCCGGTTACTATTATTAGGACAAGTTTTAAGCCGACTAAACTTCGAGAGGGTACTTACCTATGAGACTCCATGCAAGCCTAAACCTAAGGACTTGTTTGCTTTGTTTGTGTATATTTTACTTGTACATAACATCCTGAACATCATAACATCATACTCATTACTAACCATTTCAAGGATCTTGGGATTTATCTTTGTTCTGTTTTGTAGGACATGGATTCTATTAGCAGAAAAGCTATTCAAGTCAATCTTGTAAGGATCCCTCCATAACTTAAGGAGTTAGCTTCAAGGATTCCAGAAAATTCTCCATTCACCGAGAGATATGGTCGCCTACTCAACTTGGTCACTTCCAACACTGATGAAGACATGATGAAGGTGCTCTTTCAGTTCTTTGATCCTTTACACTATTGCTTCACATTTCCCGATTATCAACTTGTGCCAACTTTGGAATAATTCTCCCAACTCTTGAGGATTCCCATTCTCAATCAACTACCTTTCAACGGTACGGAAAGAGACCCAAAGCCAGAAGAGATTTCTCAAGCACTACACTTGCAATCATCTGATGTCACAACTAATTGGGAAACAAGGAATAGTGTCAAGGGTTTCCTAGCAAAGTTCTTGTTTGAGAAAGCCCGAAACTGTTGGAACTCCTTGGATTTGAAAGCCTTTGAGGAAATTCTGGATCTCCTCATCTATGGGATAGTTTTGTTCCCAAATCCTGACCAACTCATAGATGTGAACACCGTCAAGATCTTCATGTCTCGTAACCCGGTGCCTACTTTGCTATGGGACATTCTACATTATTTTCACACTCGCACTATGAGGAAAAGAGGTGTCCTTATGTGTTGCACCCCTCTCTTAGAAAGATGGTTTATTTCGCATCTTCCCCAATCTGTATTTAAGAACGAGTAAGGTTCAAGGTGGTCACACAGGTTGATGACGCTCAAACATTCAGACATCCATTGGTGTTCCCGATCTATAGAGAATGTTATCATCGTCGACCGTTGTGGGGAGTTCCCTAATTTCCCCTTACTTGGCATTAGGGGAGGTATCACCTATAACCCCTGCTTAGCTTTAAGACAGTTTGGTTATGCCCGAAGGGATGGTCCACATGAGATGCTCATTCAAGGTTTAGTATTTGACTACGAGAATGACGATCAAGATCTCCACCATATATTTATCCGAGCTTGGAGGATGCTGAACAAGGTAGATAGCAAGATTTTAGGGCACAAGAATTCCATCCCTCTTGAGCCTTACCTCAAATGGGTACGAACTCGCGCTTAAAGTCTTATGATGCCTTATCCCTCCATTCTCCCAGTAATCATTGAGCCTGACATGGAAGGAGATGTTCCATACACTATCCTGCATCTTGACATGCCCACATCTCTTAAAGAATTACAAAGAGATTGGGTACAGCTCAAGGGAGAGTGAGACACTTTTGAGGCCCAATTCTACGCTAGTGAGAAGAAGGATTTGGAACTCACTAAGAAACTTCATGAGGAACGGACCCTAAATGCCTACATTGCACCAAAGAGGATGCGCACAACCTTTTTATCTTAGAGCTTTTTGTTGTATTTCTGTGTAAGCCCAAAGAGGCATTGATGTACTCAAGCTTTAATATATTAATATAACGTGTGTTTCCTTTTTGTCTAAAATGAATTTGAATCTCTAAGTTCCTTGAAATCATTGCATACACATTTACCATTCATCATAACCTAAACATGTTTCTTGCAACAAGTCTCGTCATCTTTCTACTGTTTATTTCAGTAAGATGGATCTCGAGCAAATAGTGAAGGACCTCTAAGATCAGAACGCTCAGTTTCAACAAATGTTCTTAACTCTAGCCAAAGGACAAGAAGAGTTGAAGACCTTGCTGGTTGAAAAGAAAAAGAAGAAAACAAAAAACATAACAGGAGTTCTGAACATGGGAAGAAGATTCCAAGGGCAGACAAGAAGAGCCCTAGACTTTGCGACGACATCCAGCGAGAAAGACAATCAAGATGGGAAAGGCAAGGAAACAGTTGTCCCATCAGAATCAGAAGAGGAAGAGGAAGAAGAAGATTACTCTGAAGAACAATATCCTTCGATCGACGATAAGTATAAGCATATGGAAGAACGGTTAAGTGCGATGGAAATCCAAAAAGTTCCTGGATTGGACTTTGAAGAGTTGGGGTTAGTATATGGGATTGTCATCCCTCCAAAATTCAAAGCACCTGTGTTCGCCAAATATGATGGGGTTTCATGTCCCAAAATGCATCTCCGGTCCTATGGAAGGAAAATCCAGCCTCATACCACCGACAAATATTTATGGGTACACTTCTTCCAAGACAGTCTGTTAGGAACTCAACTTGATTGGTTTTATCAGTTAGAAAGAGCCAATGTTCATAACTTGTAAGATCTTGCTGCAGCCTTTTACAAACAATACCAATACAATGCTGATCTCGCGCCTACCCGTACTCAACTCTAGAGTATGGCCATGGTTTCAAGTGAAGGCTTCAAGGACTATGCGCAAAAATAGAGAGATTTAGCCGGAAGAGTTCAACCTCCCCTATCAGAAAGAGAATTGGTAGACATGTTCTTGGGCACCTTGTCTGGTCCCTTCTTCAATTATCTAATTGGGAGTTCATCGGCAGGTTTTACTGAATTAATATTGACCAGAGAAAAAGTAGAAGTCGGGATAAAGAATGGAAAGATACAAAGAGATGCATCCTCTACTGCAGCTGTAAGAAATATATTCATAGGAAAGAAATAAGTGGTTGCTGTATATTGTTGTACCCCAAAATTTTCCCTCCCATATTCTTCAAGTTTTGACGAGCATCATCTCAATTTGCTCAAGCCTACTCAAGGGTTGCACAGTCCAATTTCCTCCTAAGCCAGTCAAAATTAGGGTTTTGGTTCTTGCAAGGAAGTTGAGGTTTTCAATGGCTCAATCAAGTCCAATATGCCTATATACATTGTCAAGCATCTCCATGCCAAGTTTCAAGACTCACAGCATCAAGTTGCACAGTCAAAAGCCCTAATTGGTTCATAGTCAACTACAGGGGTAAAATGGTCATTTGGCAGTCAAACGTCAAAATTTTTTGTCAACATCTTATTTTGAAGCCACAATCATCATTTGATCAAGTCTTGATCATGATTCCACAAGAATGGCTCAAAAATCATCAAGGATGCAAAAGTTTCCATTTTTGGACAGTTGAAAAGTCAACTGTAACTTGACCAAGGCATAACCTTTTCATGGTTCATCAGAAAAATCCCATCCAATGCTCATTTTGAAGGGGAGTACATTTCCTACAACTCATATTCACATTCCAAGTCCAAGAAATTCTCTCACAAAAAGTTATCAATTTCTACATTATAGGTCAATTTCAAAAGTCAACAAAAAGGAACTTTAAGTCAAAGACCATAGCTTGAGATTGGTAAATCCAAATTACATGGGACCAAAGGCATTGGTTAAAGGACTTCAAGACCTTTCCAAAATGTTCAAGAACATGTTCATAGGATCCAAATTGAGCAAGATATGAATTGGAGAAGTTGGGAAATTTTTGGGAATTGGCAAAAGTCAACTTTGCCTAAAACACCTCATTTTTGCCAATGGGCCTCAAATTCTTTCTTGAAACTTTGTCCAAGGCCTACGCACGACCCATTGAGATTAATTTGAATTATTTTCTCATTTTTATTAATTATTTGGATTTTTAATTGATTAATAATTCATTTAATTAATTTAATTGTAGGAAAATTCAAAAGATATGTTTTTCAAATCTTTTGTGGAGCAAATAAGATCAGGGCAAGCTGGCAATTTCGTGCATCCATCAAAGAGGCAAAAATATCCAATTTTGGCAAGGTTTTTCAATCAAAAAGATTGAAAAATATTTGATTGGAAATCAAAGATGCAAAACATTATTCCATGGATCTTTGACCTAGTTTGCAACCTAAATCCATCATACTACAAATACTAAAGCTAACCCTAATGTTGTGGACGTGCAAGCTGCTGTAAAACACCATAAGCAAATTCCAAAAATTCAAGAAAAATTTGAAAACTGAATTCCATCTCCCAGCACAATTCAAAGCCTTAGAGTGATTCAAACACGTTGCTGACATTCCCAGGAACCTATTGCAATCACAACCAAGCTCTAACACTCAAAGAATCACTCACTTCAGTCACACGGTTTGCCTAACTTTGTCAAAATCGAAACTCATAATTCATGCATCTTTACTATGATTTTTTGTGTGTTTTGAGTTGCTTGCATCCACATGAATCTTTTGGCATAAACTAATTGCATTGAAACACCTTGAATCAAAATCTACCATTGTTGAATCCTAGGGTTTTCAAGCTCTCGAATTAGGGCTTCACAGCATAAGTAAAATTAGACCTCAAGATGCCCATGGTTGAAACCGTCTGAATGAGACGAAGACATTGCTACCCTCGCGCTCAATTTATATTACCTGTAGACCTAATCGCTATTAACTGTGCTTCCATGTTGTGGGGGTTAAAAACCCCCGCTATTTGATATATTTTTTGCAGGTTCCATGAAGAAGACGGTGAGCTGGCAATATGTTAGTGGGTCATTCAAATAAAATGGCGCGCGCGTGCTTTACAGTATAGGCGTTGGTTTTCCATATATTATATTTATTGCATATTATATTAACAAACGCAGCACAATGGCTCAGTGGAAAGGGACGTGTCTGGCAATCGTTGGGACCTGGGTTCGATTCCCAGGTCCACTTAATAATTGTTTCATATTTTTTCTAACAAATTCCCATGCAGCGCTTTCCATGTATTCCACCATAAACCTTACAAATCAGGGCACCAAGTGTCTCAACAGATTGATCCAAAGGCCAAAGGGTGCTCCACACCATGCTCCAAGTCAATGAGCACGCACCTGATTCCAGAAGTCAACAAGGGCTTTGTGCTATTGGGCCAGAATTGCTTCACTAAACCTCCATTGGGTCCAACACACCCCCCTGGTTTTCTTTCTATTTCTTTTTGCTTTCTTTTTATTTCATTTTTCTAATTATTAGTTATTATTTAATTAACAAATAGCCATTTTAATAATTAATTCAGAAAACAAATATTTATAATATTTCTTATTATTTATTAAATTCACTAATAATTATTTTTGTAAATAAAATACTAATTAATTAACTTAGTTTAAATTAGGTCAATTTTAATCTTTTTTTCATAAATAAATAAAATCATGTAGGATTAGGGTTTGACAATTTTCAATCATATTTTCTTATTATCATTCTTCTTATTTATTAATTATTATTTTTGTAAATAAAATGTAAATTAATTAAATTAATTAAATTAGGTTAACTTTAACTTTTTACAATAAATAAAATAAACTTAGAATTAGGTTTCACTAACTTTTAATTTTAATTCCTTTTCTTTTTATTTTCATAAAACTTAAAAAACACAAAAAAACATTTTTCTTTTAATTAGTTAATTAATTAGTTTAGGGTTAATATTTAATTAAATGCAAAATTAATTTCTTTAAAAGGGTCAAGACCCTAAGGACGTCCCGATTTAATTTTCTTTCGCATTTTATCATTATTTTTTATTATTATGTATCTGCTCAAAGGATGTAATAGTAATTAGGATTTACCGCTTTCTTTACTTTCCGTATTTATTTTCCAAAACGGGTTTTTGTTTTTGGCGATGTATAGACCCGCGCCTTGTAATAGCGTAGATTCATATTTCCGCACTTTATTTTCCGCACTCTTAACTGTTAACAATGAATGCAAGACTGAATGACAAATAAAAACAATTCGTAGCTCACAAATGCATGTTCAAAGATAAACATTAACTGAAACAACGCACAAGCACATGCCACTCCTAGGGTACGCCTCACTCGTTGCCTTCGAACGTGGTCGTCAAGTATAGGGTGTTTTAGAGGTCGCCCTCCTGTCTAAAGATCCTGTTGCCTCGGAACGGTTGCCTCGGATAAAAAAGATCTAGGACATTAGGGTTACTTCTAAGGTGTCCTACTATTGCTTCGGTGACCACACATGTCCCTTAATCGAATTGACCCGAATACCTCCAACGACGATGCTGCCTACCTCTCCATGGTGGGATAGTACTGCTAAAGGACTCTTACACAGCCTAATTCCTTAGAGTAGGTAGGTTTCTCCTGGGTACTTGCTCTCTTAAACAAACAAAACAACTTTTCGCACTGACACTTTCAAAAAGTTTTCAAACAAATTTTTCATACACTCTTGAGGACTGATACAAGAGTTACCTAGAAGTTTTTCAAACTAAACTTTTTCAAAACCCACAAACACTTGAAAAGCAAACAAATTTTTGAAAACATAGTGAGCAAGTACCTAAGAGCCCATGGATAACCATGGATAGAAAGGGTGCTAACACCTTCCCTTTCTATAAATCTACCTCCCGAACCGAGAAACATCTCGAAAAGGAATTTTGCTGTGCTTTTGTCCTTTCCATGTTGGAGAACATAAAAGACGGTGGCGACTCTTGCTTACCGCGACATTTCGCAAACCAGCATTTCAAAACAGTCAGTTCTATTTCCACCGATCACAGAACTGGCGACTCTGCTGGGGATATTATAAAAGTGAGGTGTACCTTAGGATTATACCACTCTTTTGTTTTCAATTGCTTGTTTTGTTTGCTTTAATTTTTGTGGGCATTGCATCGGAGTTTCATAGATCCTAACCCGGATCCGGGGATACCCTTTTAGGTAGCATAAGCTGTGAGGGACCTGTCCGGCGTAGACCGACATGGGTGAAGCAGTGGCTACGTTGGTGTGACACCTTGGTCTGTACCGATATCCCTTGTGTTGCAACGAGGAGAATATGGGTCTTCTGAGGAGTCATTAAGCACCAACCAACCTTAGAACCCTAAATGGACCCAACTTGGCCATAGAACAGTAGCAGTATGCTACACTCATTGAGGCTAAACTCTCGCGATGGTTCTGGCCGCAAGAAAAGATTGCGATGCTGGAGTTATGACCGATTGAGGGTAGTCAGTGATATTGAGATTCTCTAGAACCCGGTTACTATTTTCTAGGACAGGTCTTAACCAACGAAACTGAAAGAGGGTAGTACCTAAACTTCATGCTGGCCTAAACTCTAAGGGATCTCTGTGTGACTTGTGTGCCTTAAAACTTGGACTACTTGCATGCTTCTTATCTGACTCATGAGTTCCTTGTAGGTTTTGTTTACAGTCCTTAATCTGGACTTATAACAGGGTTTACTTACATCACTCCACGCATGGCATAACATCATACCATCATACCATTGCATACATCCTGCATAAGGACTAACCCATTTCAAGGATCTCAAGGGTCTATGATGCAGGTCATGATGAACCAACTGTCTAGCAAGGGGCAAAGGGGATTTATTTTCCTCTAGCCAAGGTTGTTCGGAGATCAAAACATGATAACTCGAGTCAGGGGCTATGACCCACTCGATATGGTGAGCCTAACTCTTGAAGAAGGACTCTCAACAACATGAAGTTCCTGCAATCAAGCTACAAAATTCAGATTCTAACAATTTTCTTATCTACCCCGCGAGATCCTTGAAAACATCGCATACATACATACATGTCATTGCATTACAGGTACCCTTTTGACAGGTCACTTACCTTCTTCGCTGTTTATTTCAGCAATCATCATGAATCCAGAATCATCCAATGAACAAGCTATCAAGGCCCTCCAGGCCCAGAATGCCCAGTTCCAAGAGATGGTTATGAGCCTAGCCCAGGGTCAACAGGATTTTAAGACTCTGCTTCTGAAAGAGAAGAAGAAGAAGAAGAGGACTGTTTTGTTCAACCCTAGACGCAAAGCTGGGAATGGATCACAAAATGAGGTTGAGCTGACTACCTTATATGTGGGAAAAGACAGTCCCCAAGGGAGAAAGGTTCCTAGTCCCGTGGTCTCCGACAACATGAAGGATTTCAATGATGAACAGTACCCTGTTGCCGAAGACAGGTACAAACAGCTGGAGGACCGGTTAAGCGCTATGGAGATACAAAAGGTACCCGGTCTGGATTTCGAAGATCTAGGTTTATCCTCTGGGGTGGTGATCCCTCACAAGTTCAAAGCACCTGCTTTTGCAAAATAAGACGGGGCATCCTGTCCTAAGCTGCATCTCAGATCATATGTGAGGAAGATCCAACCGTATACTGCAGACAAGAATCTATGGATCCATTTCTTCCAGGAAAGTCTTTCAGGGACTCAACTCGAATGGTTCTATCAGCTGGATGGAGCCAGTATTCGTAACTGGGAGGACTTGTCTACTGCATTCTACAAGCAGTATCAGTACAACTCCGACCTTGCTCCTACGCGTACCCAACTCCAGGGTATGTCACTAGGAACGGGTGAAGGATTCAAGGAATATGCGCAAAAGTGGAGAGACCTTTCTGGAAGGGTGCAACCACCTCTGACTGACCGAGAGCTCGTTGATATGTTCCTGGGGACCCTGTCTGGTCCTTTCTTCCACCATCTGATTGGGAATTCTTCTGCTGGGTTTACAGATTTGATCTTGACCGGGGAGAGGATTGAAGCTGGTATCAAGGCTGGAAAGATTCAAGAAGCTGCACCTTCTGACAAAAATCCTTACACTGGGAAAAAGGAGTCCAATGTTGTGCATGGTAAAAAGGGTCGTCATGATCAACAGGTAGGGGCAACCCAGATCTCCAATCCTATGCCTGCTCAACAAGGACAGGGGCATCAACGTAAGGAGGTCGCACCCAAGAGACAGTTCAATAAGATCAACATGTCACTGGATCAAGCGCTACAACAATTGTTGAGGGCAGGGCTGATTACCTTAAGGGCTCCTCTCCGGAATCCAAACACTTATGCTCCTAACTATCATCCCAACGAAAGGTGCGCATACCACTCTGATAGCCCGGGGCATACTACGGACAATTGTTGGGCTCTGAAGAACAAGGTCCAAGACATGATTGATGCCAAGGAAGTCCAGTTTGAAGCACCAGAGACTCCAAACATAATCACTGCTCCTTTGCCAAATCATTGAAGGCTTTTGTTTATTTGAATTTCTGAGTTGTATTTTTCTTTGCTTATACAAACAATTAATGTCATAGAAAACTTGTTTATTCCATTAATGCATCGCATATGTCTGTTTGAATGAATCTATTCGTATTCATTATATTCAAAATTGCTTTCATTTTTTGTGATGTTCAACTCTCGATTGATGATTCTAAGCCTCTTGAGGGAGGATGACGAAAATGATACCACCATCTACAGTATGCTTTTGAACAGACCCCGCTGATGAGGTACAGGCATTGTTTCAATTCCTAAACACTGGAGTTATAAGGAAGATAATCCCTCGTCAACCCCTTCGAGCCAAAAAAGTAGGAGTTTTTCTTTTCGAAAATTAAAACCCTTAATCATAACCTGGGGCAGGGTAGTTCTCTCAGTTGATCCAAGTGCATAACGAATGACATCAAAAGAAGTCCTTTTGAAACAAAAGACAGTGATGGTTCCGAATAATCATAAAAGATGGGCAGTCATTATTTCCCAAAAAAAAAAAAATAAAGGCCCAATAAGTCAAAACCTATGAAGGAGACTTACAAAACTGGGGCATCCCGCTGACTGTAAATACAAAAAGAAACAGTTCAGGCAAAAGACAGGGATAACAAAATAAAAAAGAAAGAGGTCCTGCAAACCCTCGACAAAAAAGAAATGGCTGCCTATTCCACAACAAATTGTCAATATCCGAACCATTACCGGAATATCAGGACAAAGACTCAAACAAGGTCTAATGCACGATCAGCTGAGTTTAGGTTTGAAGAACTTCACGAAGAGCGGGTGGGTACAAATAAAATTTGAGCCTTTATCCTTTGTTTCTTAAACCATGAACCAAGCCACGTTATAACCCTAAAAAGTCCTAGCTGAAGCATGGGTTAGTTCGAAAGCATATTGTTGCGAAAGGTATCCTGACTCCTTAAGGCTTGCGGTAAAATAACGAGTTTACATCACAGTTTACAAAAAAATTCACTTGTTTTTATGAAAAAAAATTCATTTTCAAAACTTCAAGACAGACATAAGCTGTGCATTTTTAATATAACATTGCTTGCATATGACTATTTGTTTGAACATCATAGAAGTTCGCACGACGAATGTCTAATGAACAAAAGCACCTCCAATCAAGGGGCATGGCATGATCATTGTCCATCATCTGGGGCAGTTAAGTCAAGATTCGGAGAATCTCTCAAAAGGCCACCCAGCTTGGGGCAAATCTCCATCTGGATCACTTGGGGCATTGGACGATTAAGCGAAGATCTTCTGGTAGTGTGGCAACACAACACTACTGACAGTGACAACTCCCTGCACTCTGAGAATGTGGACATAGTCGAAAAAATACTGCGCATAATCAAAGACCCGCTAGGTTGACACACCTAGGCAAAAATGAGGGCTTCCCGGCGAACCAAAAGGGTTCGGGAAAAACAAGGGATGAAAATGAAAAAAAAAATTGTACACCCGGCAAGTCGAAAACCTGAAAAGGAGGCTTGGGCAAAAATGGGTATCCCGGTGGACTGAAAACCCGAAAGGGCGGTCCAGGCAAAAGTTAGGGATCAAAGCGTACGACTATGTCTCGTCATCTCGTCACTTGCCTACCAGAAGAAGATGTGTCAATCGGCAGTTATCAAGCACCTCCACAGGTACCTTCTCCCACAGAAGTTGGGGCAATAAGAATTGTCTGAACGGTACAAAGTGCTCTGTCCTCCAGGTACAAGGTAAGTTCAGTTGAAGAATGCAACCAAGATACCTTCACTCCCCCGAGAGTAAGACAGGATTCAACAGTACTCTCCCCCGAGCAGAGTTGGTCTCCCATCAGCCCTGAAAGGGCACAGTATCTCCAGCAAGTCAGCAACACTCTCCCCAAGCAGAGTTAGTCTACTGTCAGCCTTAAGGAAGTTGGATATCCCCAGAAAATCTCAATATTCCCCAGCGGAGTATACATATGTTCCTAAGCAAGCATCCCCGACAGTCTTAATATAAGATTATTCCCCGGCAGAATACCAGACACCCCAGTGGAGCCACTTCCCCAGTACAGTCAAAAAGTTTCCCCAGGAGAGTTGAATCAGTCTCCCCAGTAGATTCTGGAAGCTTATCCCCAGTAGATTCTGGAAGCTTATCCCCCTGCAAAGTACGAACTCTATCCCCGACTTTATTCAAAAGTTATTCCCCACCAGAGCTTATAACTGGGTTATCCTCAGCCAATCGCCACGGAAAGATCATCCTCGGCGAAGTTCTTCCTATCCCCAGCGGAGTTCATCGGATTCCCCAATAAAACATATCAACGGAATCCCCAGCGGAGTTATCATCAAACCTCAGCGAAGTATCTCTTCCCCACAGAGTGACTCCCCGCAGAGTAATCTCTCCACCAAGTTTATTCCCCACGGAGTCATCTTCTCCTACCGGTTTATTCTTGCAATCTTCATCCCCAGCGGAAACGAAGGACTCTACTCTTCAACATCAGCCCAGGGTTTAACTTCCCGGCATTCGTCAAGGATTTATTTTCCTAGACGAAAATACATTCATAGACATTTCACATTTCATACATCCTGCTTACATACATGATAAAGTGCATACGACACAATCTCATTTATTCTTGAGAACATCATGCCTTTCACACATCATGACATTGCATACGACTAATGTTTACCTTTTCAGGAAAAAAGACAATCCAAAGATAATTATTATCAAATGTCGCAATTCCAGATTCGATACCTGTATCTAGCCAGGGCATATCAGTGAGTGATTGATTGTGGATTCGATACCTGTATCTAGCTAGGGAATATCTACATTAAAGAGATTTCAGAGATAGCTTGGAAATGCTCCCGACGCGAATGCTATTCTATCGCTTATTCAGAGGTTCCCTTCAGATATAGCTGGGAAATGCTCTAGATGTGGATGCTGTTCTTTTGCTTATTAAGATTTTCTCTCCAGAGATAGCTTAGAGATGCTCCAGATATGGATGCTATTCTTTTGCTTATTCGGAGTTGCTTTTCAGAAATAACTCAGAGATGCTCCAACCACGGATGTTATTCTATTGTTTATTCAGAGATTCCTTCTAGATATGGTTCAGATGCGACCCAAATGTGGCTACATTCTGATACTTATTCCAGATTCCCTTTCGGAGATAGCTTGGAAATGCTCCAAATACGGATGCTATTCTTTTGCTTATTCAAAGTTTCTTCTCAGAGATAGTTCAGATGCGACCCAAATGTGGCTACATTCTGATACTTATTCCAGATTCCCTTCTAGAGATGGTTCAGATGCGACCCAGATATGGCTACATTCTGATACTTATTCCAGATTCCCTTTCAGAGATAGCTTAGAGATGCTCCCGATGCGGATGATATTCTATTGCTTATTCAGATTCCCTCTCAGATAGCTTAGAGATGCTCCGGACCCGGATGCTATTCTATCGCTTATTTAGAGTTTCTTCCCAGAAATGGCTTAGAGATGCTCCAGACATGGATGCTATTTTTTTTCTTATTCAGAGTTGCTTATTCAGAGATAGCTTGGAAATGCTCCAGACATGGATGCTATTCTTTTTCTTATTCAGATTTCTCTCCACATATGGCTTAGAGATGCTCCGGACACGGATGCTGTTCTATTGCCTATTGAGATTTCCTTCTAGAGATAGTTCAGTTGCGACCCAGGCATGGCAAATTTCTGATACTTATTCCAGAGTTCCTTTCAGATATAACTCAGAGATGCTCCTGACCCGGATGTTATTCTACTGCTTATTCAGATTCAAACTTCTAAAGACAACTTAGAGATGCTCCAGACTCAGAGGCTATTCTATTGTTTAGTCCAGATTCATTCAAAAGACATTCCATATACGATCCAAATTCGGATGACATTCTGTCACTCATTCAGATACAGTATGGATATACCCCAGACACGGCGGTCATTCTACTGTTTGTTCAGACATCAGCAATTAGATATAGACTAGATATGCTCCAGACACGGAAGCTATTCTATTTCTTATTCAGATTCAACTATCCATTACATTTCCAAATGGCATCTATAAGCCCATTCCCGACAAGGTTCTGTTACATCTCCAGATGGCATCTACAAGCTCATCCTCTTATCCATCATCTCTCCAAATGGCATCTATAAGCCCATTCCCGGCATCACATTGCTGATATTACGCCATGCGAGTGCAAATTTCTGGGCACTTTAGTGTTCAATCATCTTCCACCTTCGGATCACGAAAGGCACGCAAGCCAATCTACATCCTCAGGTCTAAGAAGATTGAACAGGGGCAACTGTTGTACCCCAAAATTTTCCCTCCCATATTCTTCAAGTTTTGACGAGCATCATCTCAATTTGCTCAAGCCTACTCAAGGGTTGCACAGTCCAATTGCCTCCTAAGCCATTCAAAATTAGGGTTTTGGTTCTTGCAAGGAAGTTGAGGTTTTCAATGGCTCAATCAAGTCCAATATGCCTATATACATTGTCAAGCATCTCCATGCCAAGTTTCAAGACTCACAGCATCAAGTTGCACAGTCAAAAGCCCTAATTGGTTCACAGTCAACTGTAGGGGTAAAATGGTCATTTGGCAGTCAAAAGTCAAAAAATTTGGTCAACATCTTATTTTGAAGCCACACTCATCATTTGATCAAGTCTTGATCATGATTCCACAAGAATGGCTCAAAAATCATCAAGGATGCAAAAGTTTCCATTTTTGGACAGCTGAAAAGTCAACTGTAACTTGACCAAGGCATAACCTTTTCATGGTTCATCAGAAAAATCCCATCCAATGCTCATTTTGAAGGGGAGGACATTTCCTACAACTCATCTTCACATTCCAAGTCCAAGAAATGCTCTCACAAAAAGTTATCAATTTCTACATCATAGATCAATTTCAAAAGTCAACAAAAAGGCACTTTAAGTCAAAGACCATAACTTGAGATTGGTAAATCCAAATGACATGGGACCAAAGGAATTGGTTAAAGGACTTCAAGACCTTTCCAAAATGTCCAAGAACATGTTCATAGTATCAAAATTGAGCACGATATGAATTGGAGAAGTTGGGAAATTTTTGGGAATTTGCAAAAGTCAACTTTGCCTAAAACACCTCATTTTTGCCAATGGGCCTCAAATTCTTTCTTGAAACTTTGTCCAAGGCCTACGCACGACCCATTGAGATTAATTTGAATTATTTTCTTATTTTTATTAATTATTTGGATTTTTAATTGATTAATAATTCATTTAATTAATTTAATTGTAGGAAAATTCAAAAGATATGTTTTTCAAATCTTTTTTGGAGCAAATAAGATCAGGGCAAGCTGGCAATTTCGTGCATCCATCAAAGAGGCAAAAATATCCAATTTAGGCAAGGTTTTTCAATCAAAAAGATTGAAAAATATTTTATTGGAAATCAAAGATGCAAAACATTATTCCATGGATCTTTGACTTAGTTTGCAACCTAAATGCATCATACTACAAATACTAAAGCTAACCCTAATGCTGTGGACGTGCAAGCTGCTGTAAAACACCATAAGCAAATTCAAGAAAAATTTGAAAACTGAATTCCATCTCCCAGCACAATTCAAAGCCTTAGAGTGATTCAAACACGTTGCTGACATTCCCAGGAACCTATTGCAATCACAACCAAGCTCTAACACTCAAAGAATCACTCACTTCAGTCACATGGTTTGCCTAACTTTGTCAAAATCGAAACTCATAATCCATGCATCTTTACTATGATTTTTTGTGTGTTTTGAGTTGCTTGCATCCACAGGAATCTTTTGGCATAAACTAATTGCATTGAAACACCTTGAATCAGAATCTACCATTGTTGAATCCTAGGGTTTTCAAGCTCTCGAATTAGGGCTTCACAGCATAAGTAAAATTAGACCTCAAGATGCCCATGGTTGAAACCTTCTGAATGAGACGAAGACATCGCTACCCTCGCGCTCAATTTATATTACCTGTAGACCTAATCGCTATTAACTGTGCTTCCATGTTGTGGGGGTTAAAAACCCCCGCTATTTGATATATTTTTTGCAGGTTCCATGAAGAAGACGGTGAGCTGGCAATATGTTAGTGGGTCATTCAAATAAAATGGCGCACGCGTGCTTTACAGTATAGGCGTTGGTTTTCCATATATTATATTTATTGCATATTATATTAACAAACGCAGCACAATGGCTCAGTGGAAAGGGACGTGTCTGGCAATCGTTGGGACCTAGGTTCGATTCCCAGGTCCACTCAATAATTGGTTCATATTTTTTCTAACAAATTCCCATGCAGCGCTTTCCATGTATTCCACCATAAACCTTACAAATCAGGGCGCCAAGTGTCTCAACAGATTGATCCAAAGGCCAAAGGGTGCTCCACACCATGCTCCAAGTCAATGAGCACGCACCTGATTCCAGAAGTCAACAAGGGCTTTGTGCTATTGGGCCAGAATTGCTTCACTAAACCTCCATTGGGTCCAACACACCCCCCTGGTTTTCTTTCTATTTCTTTTTGCTTTCTTTTTATTTCCTTTTTCTAATTATTAATTATTATTATTTAATTAACAAATAGCCATTTTAATAATTAATTCAGAAAACAAATATTTATAATATTTCTTATTATTTATTAAATTCACTAAGAAATTATTTTTGTAAATAAAATACTAATTAATTAACTTAGTTTAAATTAGGTAAATTTTAATCTTTTTTTCATAAATAAATAAAATCATGTAGGATTAGGGTTTGACAATTTTCAATCATATTTTCTTATTATCATTCTTCTTATTTATTAATTATTATTTTTGTAAATAAAATGTAAATTAATTAAATTAGGTTAACTTTAACTTTTTACAATAAATAAAATAAACTTAGAATTAGGTTTCACTAACTTTTAATTTTAATTCCTTTTCTTTTTATTTTCATAAAACTTAAAAAACACAAAAAAACATTTTTCTTTTAATTAGTTAATTAATTAGTTTAGGGTTAATATTTAATTAAATGCAAAATTAATTTCTTTAAAATGGTCAAAACCCTAAGGACGTCCCGATTTAATTTTCTTTCGCATTTTATCATTATTTTTGATTATTATGTATCTGCTCAAAGGATGTAATAGTAATTAGGATTTACCGCTTTCTTTACTTTCCGTATTTATTTTCCAAAACGGGTTTTTATTTTTGGCGATGTATAGACCCGCGCCTTGTAATAGCGTAGATTCATATTTCCGCATTTTATTTTCCGCACTCCTAACTGTTAACAATGCATGCAAGACTGAATGACTAATAAAAACAATCCGTAGCTCACAAATGCATGTTCAAAGATAAACATTAACTGAAACAACACACAAGCACATGCCACTCCTAGGGTACGCCTCACTCGTTGCCTTCGAACGTGGTCGTCAAGTATAGGGTGTTTTAGAGGTCGTCCTCCTGTCTAAAGATCTTGTTACCTCGAAACGGTTGCCTCGGATAAAAAGGATCTAGGACATTAGGGTTACTTCTAAGGTGTCCTACTATTGCTTCGGTGACCACACATGTCCCTTAATCGAATTGACCCGAATACCTCCAATGACGGTGCTGCCTACCTCTCCATAGTGGGATAGTACTGCTAAAGGACTCTTACACATCCTAATTCCTTAGAGTAGGTAGGTTTCTCCTGGGTACTTGCTCTCTTAAACAAACAAAACAACTTTTCGCACTGACACTTTCAAAAAGTTTTCAAACAAATTTTTCATACACTCTTGAGGACTGATACAAGAGTTACCTAGAAGTTTTTCAAACTAAACTTTTTCAAAACCCACAAACACTTGAAAAGCAAACAAATTTTTGAAAACATAGTGAGCAAGTACCTAAGAGCCCATGGATAACCATGGATAGAAAGGGTGCTAACACCTTCCCTTTCTATAAATCTACCTCCCGAACCGAGAAACATCTCGAAAAGGAATTTTGATGTGCTTTTGTCCTTTCCATGTTGGAGAACATAAAAGACGGTGGCGACTCTTGCTTACCGCGACATTTCGCGAACCAGCATTTCAAAACAGTCAGTTCTATTTCCACCGATCACATATATCCTCAAAGAAACCAAGATATGGCCGAACGTCGACCAATGGTGGGGGCTGTTATGATTCCTAAACCTGCACCTGATCAACAAAGAAGCAATCACACAAGGACAGAAAGACCGGTAAGACAATTCACATGAATTAACATGACACTATCTCAGGTATTACCACATCTATTAAGATCCATTCTATGACCTTGAAAGAAGCTCCGAAGAACCCTAATACAACCTCTCCTGACTATCATCCCAATGCCCGTTGCGCATACCACTCTGAGAGTCCTGGCCATGATATAAAAAATTGTTGGGCTCTGAAGAACAAGGTACAAGATCTACTGGAAGCCAAAGAGATTGAATTCGATGTGCCAGAAAAGCCCAATGTCATTTTTGCCCCTATGCCCAAACACGGCCATAACGCCAATGCCATTGAGGAAGATATGTTTGTTACTTCAGTTGATGAACTTATGACCCCACTCCTGACTATCAAAAAGAACTTGTTGAACGCTGGTGTTTTCCCAGGCTGTGATAAAAGCTATCATTTCTGTTTGTCCTCACCAACCGACTGTCCTTCGTTGAAAACAGGCGTTTAGTGCCTAATAGACAATAAGGAAATTTTATTCGAGAAGACTTCTATTTTAACTGTTTCTTATAATGATGTTTCCATCATTACCCTATCCGCCTATTCTTCCAGGGTCTCCAGCAAAAGACCCGTTATAATTACATCAGTTCCAAAAGTAGCTCCTTTGATAATTACAATGCCTGGACCAATCCCATATTCGTCAGACAAAACCGTACCATGGAATTATGGAGGTGATGTCTACTACCACGGTATTAAGCAAGATTGGCCAGCTGTCGAAGATTCAAGTTCTGAGAAAGTTGACTCTGATGTCAGTAATATTGCAGGGACTAGCAAGATTACCTGAAGCAGATGGATATTCTCTCTAGAAATTTCTCCCCCAAAAGCATTTTCTGAACCCATAATCATTCATGTTGTTGTTACTCCTCTGAAGTCTATTCCCAGTCCTACAATCATCTCCACCAATGCTCCAACTGACAAAGCTGTTACAATCTCTGCTATCACTCCTACTGACATTCCTGCTTCCGAGTTAACCGAGACTCGAGGTAAAATTATTCTGATTGAGCTTGTTCGGACGAAGGCACAATCATTGGTTATCCCTGAGACCTCCCAGAAAGAGATGGAGGAAATTCTAAAAATCATAAAAAGAAGTGACTACAATGTAGTCGAGAAACTGGGGAAAACTCCATCCAAAATTTCCATGTTGGCTTTACTACTATGTTGCGAGGTGCATGCAAAAGCCTTGGTGAAATTCCTGAAAACTGCCCATGTACCCCAAGAAACATCTGCCGATCAGTTCCAAGAGTGCATAGCCAACTTGACTACATATAATGGTCTAGTTTTTTGGATGTTGATTTAACGCCAAGAAGAAGGAAGCATAATGAGGCATTACATGTCTCGGTTGAATGTAGGGGCACAACCTTGGCTCATGTTTTGGTGGAAACTGGCTAATCTTTGAATGTATTGCCTAAAAAGGCTCTTGATAGGCTTGACTGGAAGGGTTTAACATTGAAGCCAAGAAACATAGTAGTAAGGGCCTTCGACGGCTCAAAAAGTATGCTGCATGGGGAGGTGTATATCCACATAAAGGTTGGAACCCAAACATTCTACTCAACTTTTTATGTAATGGATATCCACCCTTCATATTCCTGCTTATTAGGCCAACCATGGATTCACAATGCTGGTGCCATTACTTCTACGTTGCATCAAATACTAAAATATCCAATTCAAGGGAAAATCATCACCATTCATGGAGAAGAAGAGTATATGGTCATCCATCTAAATTCCTTCAGATATGTGGAACTAGATGGTGAATTTATTGAAACTCCATTCCAGCACTTTGAAGAAGTCCCACAGACTGTGGCAGTAACCAAGGTTGTGTCTCAAGTCCCCAAGATTACAAGGCCTCCACTCAAGATGTCGTATTTGAAGGATGCCAAGGCAGTGATAGAAGCAGGTGGGTGCACTATTTGGGGACAACTCCCAGATATCCCGTATAAGTCTGACAAATTTGGCCTGGGTTTCACTTCAGGTGCCCAGAAGGCTGTACGCCGCGTTCGTGCCAAAGGACCACCCCTAAAGATCAGCAATTGAAAATTCAATGTGATGGAAGACGATGAAGATAGCTACAACCTGGAAGATTGGATTTTCCTAACTGTCAGTGGAGGGCTCAGCAACTGGAAGGATAGAGATTTTGTTCCGGTCACTTTTATCCCACAGTAATTTGTCTTTACATTTTGTTGGATCTGTAATATTAAAACAATTCATACTCTTAAAACCTTGTGTCTTACCCGAGGCACATTGGTCCATTTGTAAGGGTTATTATCTCATATTCGTATGACATCAATGAATCATGGACGTTTTTTAATACAAACTTTGTGCTCATTGTTCTTCGTTTTACATTTTTCATTTCTTTCAAAGATAGCTATACTCTTACACACACTCACAGTCACAATACAGGTTTACATCCACTCGGGATCCCATGGGTAACGGTTCTGCTATGGCTTTTTGTGACTCTGAAAATCTAATCTACCAAGCCGAACACGAAGGTGAGGAAGATTGTGAAATACCATGGGAACTCGCCAGGTTACTACAAAAAGAAGAAAGGACCATTCAGCCACACGAGGAACCAGTGGATACAATCAACCTGGGTACTGAAGAAGACAAAAGAGAAGTCAAGATGGGTGCCAATCTGGAACCCAGTGTCAAAGAGCGTCTGATTTAGTTGTTACACGAATACGTTGAAGTCTTTTCCTGGTCATATGAAGACATGCCGGGACTTGATGCAGACATTGTGGTACATCGCCTACCTACAAGAGAAAATTGTCCACCAATAAAACAAAAGGTTCGTCGTATGCGACCAGATATGTCGGAGAAAATTAAGGCATAAGTCATGAAGCAATTCAACACCGGATTCTTGGTGGTCACCTCCTACCCATAGTGGGTTGATAATGTTGTTCCCGTGCCCGAAAAGGACGGCAAAGTACGAATGTGCATGAACTACAGAGATTTAAATTGGGCAATCCCTAAATATGATTTCCCACTCCCCCACATTGATACTCTAGTTGACAATACGATGCAGCACAAAGTGTTTTCCTTCATGAACGGTTTCTCAGGCTACAACCAAATCAAAATGGCGCCTGGGGACATGGAGAAGACAACCTTTGTCACATAGTGGGGCATATTCTGCTATAAGGTTATTCCATTCGAACTGAAGAATGTTGGGGAAACCTATCAGCGTGCCATGGTAGCTCTATTTCACGACATGATACATCATGAAATAGAAGTCTACATGGACGATATGATATCCAGATCTCAAACAGAAGAAGAGCAGCTCAATCATATACAGAAACTATTTGAGAGGCTGAAGAAATACAAACTGAGGTTGAATCCAAACAAATGAAAGTTTGGGGTAAGGTCAGGTAAACTTCTAGGCTTTGTCGTCAGCAACAAAGGCATCGAGGTGGATCCTGCCAAAGTTAAAGCGATACAAGAGATTCCTGCTCCTCGTATCTGCTCAAAGGATGTAATAGTAATTAGGATTTACCGCTTTCTTTACTTTCCGTATTTATTTTCCAAAACGGGTTTTTGTTTTTGGCGATGTATAGACCCGCGCCTTGTAATAGCGTAGATTCATATTTTCGCACTTTATTTTCCGCACTCTTAACTATTAACAATGCATGCAAGACTGAATGAAAAATAAAACAATCTGTAGCTCACAAATGCATGTTCAAAGATAAACATTAACTGAAACAACACACAAGCACATGCCACTCCTAGGGTACGCCTCACTCCTTGCCTTCGAACGTGGTCGTCAAGTATAGGGTGTTTTAGAGGTCGCCCTCCTGTCTAAAGATCATGTTGCCTCGAAAAGGTTGCCTTGGATAAAAAGGATCTAGGACATTAGGGTTACTTCTAAGGTGTCCTACTATTGCTTCGGTGACCACACATGTCCCTTAATCGAATTGACCCGAATACCTCCAACGACGGTGCTGCCTACCTCTCCATGGTGGGATAGTACTGCTAAAGGAATCTTACACAGCCTAATTCCTTAGAGTAGGTAGGTTTATCCTGGGTACTTGCTCTCTTAAACAAACAAAACAAATTTTCGCACTGACACTTTCAAAAAGTTTTCAAACAAATTTTTCATACACTCTTGAGGACTGATACAAGAGTTACCTAGAAGTTTTTCAAACTAAACTTTTTCAAAACCCACAAACACTTGAAAAGCAAACAAATTTTTGAAAACATAGTGAGCAAGTACCTAAGAGCCCATGGATAACCATGGATAGAAAGGGTGCTAACACCTTCCCTTTCTATAAATCTACCTCCCGAACCGAGAAACATCTCGAAAAGGAATTTTGCTGTGCTTTTGTCCTTTCCATGTTGGAGAACATAAAAGACGGTGGCGACTCTTGCTTACCGCGACATTTCACGAACCAGCATTTCAAAACAGTCAGTTCTATTTCCACCGATCACAGAACTGGCGACTCTGTTGGGGACATTATAAAAGTGAGGTGTACCTTAGGATTAGACCACTCTTTTGTTTTCAATTGCTTGTTTTGTTTGCTTTAATTTTTGTGGGCATTGCATCGGAGTTTCATAGATCCTAACCCGGATCTGGGGATACCCTTTTAGGTAGCATAAGCTGTGAGGGACCTGTCCGGCGTAGACCGACACAGGTGAAGCAGTGGCTACGTTGGTATGACACCTTGGTCTGTACCGATATCCCTTGTGTTGCAACGAGGAGAATATGGGTCTTCTGAGGAGTCATTAAGCACCAACCGACCTTAGAACCCTAAATTGACCCAACTTGGCCATAGAACAGTAGCAGTATGCTACACTCATTGAGGCTAAACTCTCGCGATGGTTATGGCCGCAAGAAAAGATTGCGATGCTGGAGTTATGACCGATTGAGGGTAGTCAGTGATATTGAGATCCTCTAGAACCCGATTACTATTTTCTAGGACAGGTCTTAACCAACGAAACTGAAAGAGGGTAGTACCTAAACTTCATGCTGGCCTAAACTCTAATGGCTCTTTGTGTGACTTGTGTGCCTTAAAACTTGGACTACTTGCATGCTTCTTATCTGACGCATGAGTTCCTTGCAGGTTTTGTTTATAGTCCTTAATCTGGACTTATAACAGGGTTTACTTACATCACTCCACGCATGGCATAACATCATACCATCATACCATTGCATACATCCTGCAAAAGGACTAACCCATTTCAAGGATCTCAAGGGTCTGTGATGCAGGTCATGATGAACCAACTGTCTAGCAAGGGGAAAAGGGGATTTATTTTCCTCTAGCCAAGGTTGTTTAGAGATCAAAACATGATAACTCGAGTCAGGGGCTATGACCCACTCGATATGGTGAGCCTAACTCTTGAAGAAGGACTCTCAACAACATGAAGTTCCTTCAATCAAGCTACAAAATTCAGATTCTAACAATTTTCTTGTCTACCCCGCGAGATCCTTGAAAACATCGCATACATACATACATGTCATTGCATTATAGGTACCCTTTTGACAGGTCACTTACCTTCTTCGCTGTTTATTTCAGCAATCATCATGAATCCAGAATCATCCAATGAACAAGCTATCAAGGCCCTCCAGGCCCAGAATGCCCAGTTCCAAGAGATGGTTATGAGCCTAGCCCAGGGTCAACAGGATTTTAAGACTCTGCTTCTGAAAGAGAAGAAGAAGAAGAAGAGGACTGTTTTGTTCAACCCTAGACGCAAATCAGGGAATGGATCACAAAATGAGGTTGAGCTGACTACCTCATCTGTGGGCAAAGACAGTCCCCAAGGGAGAAAGGTTCCTAGTCCCGTGGTCTCCGACAACGAGACGGATTTCAATGATGAACAGTACCCTCCTGCCGAAGATAGGTACAAACAGCTGGAGGACCGGTTAAGCGCTATGGAGATACAAAAGGTACCCGGTCTGGATTTCGAAGATCTAGGTTTGTCCTCTGGGGTGGTGATCCGTCACAAGTTCAAAGCACCTGCTTTTGCAAAATACGACGGGGCATCCTGTCCTAAGCTGCATCTCAGATCATATGTGAGGAAGATCCAACCGTATACTGCAGACAAGAATCTATGGATCCATTTCTTCCAGGAAAGTCTTTCAGGGACTCAACTCGAATGGTTCTATCAGTTGGATGGAGCCAGTATTCGTAACTGGGAGGACTTGTCTACTGCATTCTACAAGCAGTATCAGTACAACTCTAACCTCGCTCCTACGCGTACCCAACTCCAGGGTATGTCACTAGGAACGGGTGAAGGATTCAAGGAATATGCGGAAAAGTGGAGAGACCTTGCTGGAAGGGTGCAACCACCTCTGACTGACCGAGAGCTCGTTGATATGTTCCTGGGGACCCTGTCTGGTCCTTTCTTCCACCATCTGTTTGGGAATTCTTCTGCTGGGTTTACAGATTTGATCTTGACCAGGGAAAGGATTGAAGATGGTATCAAGGCTGGAAAGATTCAAGAAGCTGCACCTTCTGACAAAAAGCCTTACACTGGGAAAAAGGAGTCCAATGCTGTGCATGGTAAAAAGGGTCGTCATGATCAACAGGTAGGGGCAACCCAGATCTCCAATCCTATGCCTGCTCAATAAGGACAGGGGCATCAACGTAAGGAGGTCGCACCCAAGAGACAGTTCACTAAGATCAACATGTCACTGGATCAAGCGCTACAGCAATTGTTGAGGGCAGGGCTGATTACCTTAAGGGCTCCTCTCCGGAATCCAAACACTTATGCTCCTAACTATCATCCCAACGAAAGGTGCGCATACCACTCTGATAGCCCGGGGCATACTACGGACAACTGTTGGGCTCTGAAGAACAAGGTCCAAGACATGATTGATGCCAAGGAAGTCCAGTTTGAAGCACCAGAGACTCCAAACATAATCACTGCTCCTTTGCCAAATCATTGAAGGCTTTTGTTTATTTGAATTTCTGAGTTGTATTTTTCTTTGCTTATACAAACAATTAATGTCATAGCAAACTTGTTTATTCCATTAATGCATCGCATATGTCTGTTTGAATTAATCTATTCGTATTCATTATATTCAAAATTGCTTTCATTTTTTGTGATGTTCAACTCTCGATTGATGATTCTAAGCCTCTTGAGGGAGGATGACGAAAATGATACCACCATCTACAGTATGCTTTTGAACAGACCCCGCTGATGAGGTACAAGCATTGTTTCAATTCCTAAACACTGGAGTTATAAGGAAGATAATCCCTCGTCAACCCCTTCGAGCCAAAGAAGTAGGAGTTTTTCTTTTCGAAAATTAAAACCCTTAATCATAACCTGGGGCAGGGTAGTTCTCTCAGTTGATCCAAGTGCATAACGAATGACATCAAAAGAAGTCCTTTTGAAACAAAAGACAGTGATGGTTCCGAATAATCATAAAAGATGGGCAGTCATTATTTCCCCAAAAAAAAATAAAGGCCCAATAAGTCAAAACCTATGAAGGAGACTTACAAAACTGGGGCATCCCGCTGACTGTAAATACAAAAAGAAACAGTTCAGGCAAAAGACAGGGATAACAAAATCAAAAAGAAAGAGGTCCTGCAAACCCTCGACAAAAAATAAATGGCTGCCTATTCCACAACAAATTGTCAATATCCGAACCATTACCGGAATATCAGGACAAAGACTCAAACAAGGTCTAACGCACGATCAGTTGAGTTTAGGTTTGAAGAACCTCACGAAGAGCGGGTGGGTACAAATAAAATTTGAGCCTTTATCCTTTGTTTCTTAAACCATGAACCAAGCCACGTTATAACCCTAAAAAGTCCTAGCTGAAGCATGGGTTAGTTCGAAAGCATACTGTTACGAAAGGTATCCTGACTCCTTAAGGCTTGCGGTAAAATAACGAGTTTACATCACAGTTTACAAAAAAATTCACTTGTTTTTATGAAAAAAATGCATTTTCAAAACTTCAAGACAGACATAAGCTGTGCATTTTTAATATAACATTGCTTGCATATGACTATTTGTTTGAACATCATAGAAGTTCGCACGACGAATGTCTAATGAACAAAAGCACCTCCAATCAAGGGGCATGGCATGATCATTGTCCATCATCTGGGGCAGTTAAGTCAAGATTCGGAGAATCTCTCAAAAGGCCACCCAGCTTGGGGAAAATCTCCATCTGGATCACTTGGGGCATTGGACGATCAAACGAAGATCTTCTGGTAGTGTGGCAACACAACACTACTGACAGTGACAACTCCCTGCGCTCTGAGAAAATGGACATAGTCGAAAAAATACTGCGCATAATCAAAGGCCCGCTAGGTTGACACACCTAGGAAAAAATGAGGGCTTCCCGGCGAACCAAAAGGGTTCGGGCAAAACAAGGGATGAAAATGAAAAAAAAAATCTGTACACCCGGCAAGTCGAAAACCTGAAAAGGCGGCTTGGGCAAAAATGGGTATCCCGGTGGACTGAAAACCCGAAAGGGCGGTCCAGGCAAAAGTTAGGGATCAAAGCGTACGACTATGTCTCGTCATCTCGTCACTTGCCTACCAGAAGAAGATGTGTCAATCGGCAGTTACCAAGCACCTCCACAGGTACCTTCTCCCACAGAAGCGGGGGCAATAAGAATTGTCTGAACGGTACAAACTGCTATGTCCTCCAGGTACAAGGTAAGTTCAGCTGAAGAATGTAACCAAGATACCTTCACTCCCCCGAGAGTAAGACAGGATTCAACAGTACTCTCCCCCGAGCAGAGTTGGTCTCCCATCAGCCCTGAAAGGGCACAGTATCTCCAGCAAGTCAGCAACACTCTCCCCAAGCAGAGTTAGTCAGCCTTAAGGAAGTTGGATATCCCCAGAAAATCTCAATATTTCCCAGCGGAGTATACAGATGTTCCTAAGCAAGCATCCCCGGCAGTCTTAATATAAGATTATTCCCCAGCGGAATACCAGACACCCCAGTGGAGCCACTTCCCCAGTACAGTCAGAAAGTTTCCCCAGGAGAGTTGAATCAGTCTCCCCAGTAGATTCTGGAAGCTTATCCCCAGTAGATTCTGGAAGCTTATCCCCCTGTAAAGTACGAACTCTATCCCCGGCTTTATTCAAAAGTTATTCCCCACCAGAGCTTATAACTGGGTTATCCTCAGCCAATCGCCACAGAAAGATCGTCCTCGGCGAAGTTCTTCCTATCCCCAGCGGAGTTCATCGGATTCCCCAACAAAACATATCAACGGAATCCTCAGCGGAGTTATCATCAAACCTCATCGAAGTATCTCTTCCCCACAGAGTGACTCCCCGCAGAGTAATCTCTCCACCAAGTTTATTCCCCAACGGAGTCATCTTCTCCTACCCGTTTATTCTTGCAATCTTCATCCCCAACGGAAACGAAGGACTCTACTCTTCAACATCATCCCAGGATTTAACTTCCCGACATTCGTCAAGGATTTATTTTCCTAGACGAAAATACATTCATAGACATTTCACATTTCATACATCCTGCTTACATACATGATAAAGTGCATACGACACAATCTCATTTATTCTTGAGAACATCATGACATCATGCATTTCACACATCATGACATTGCATACGACTAATGTTTGCCTTTTCAGGAAAAAGGACAATCCAAAGATAATTACTATCAACTTTCGCAATTCCAGATTCGATACCTGTATCTAGCCAGGGCATATCTGTGAGTGATTGATTGTGGATTCGATACCTGTATCTAGCCAGGGAATATCTACATTAAAGAGATTTCAGATATAGCTTGGAAATGCTCCCGACGCGGATGCTATTCTATCGCTTATTCAGAGGTTCCCTTCAGATATAGCTGGGAAATGCTCCAGATATGGATGCTGTTCTTTTGCTTATTCAGATTTTCTCTCCAGAGATAGCTTAGAGATGCTCCAGATATGGATGCTATTCTTTTCCTTATTCGGAGTTGCTTTTCAGAAATAACTCAGAGATTCTCCAACCACGGATGTTATTCTATTGTTTATTCAGAGATTCCTTCTAGATATGGTTCAAATGCGACCCAAATGTGGCTACATTCTGATACTTATTCCAGATTCCCTTTCGGAGATAGCTTGGAAATGCTCCAAATACGGATGCTATTCTTTTGCTTATTCAAAGTTTCTTCTCATAGATAGTTCAGATGCGACCCAAATGTGGCTACATTCTGATACTTATTCCAGATTCCCTTCTAGAGATGGTTCAGATGCGACCCAGATATGGCTACATTCTGATACTTATTCCAGATTCCCTTTCAGAGATAGCTTAGAGATTCTCCCGATGCGGATGATATTCTATTGCTTATTCAGATTCCCTCTCAGATAGCTTAGAGATGCTCCGGACCCGGATGCTATTCTATCGCTTATTCAGAGTTTCTTCCCAGAAATGGCTTAGAGATGCTCCAGACATGGATGCTATTCTTTTGCTTATTCAGAGTTGCTTATTCAGAGATAGCTTGGAAATGCTCCAGACATGGATGCTATTCTTTTGCTTATTCAGATTTCTCTCCAGAGATGGCTTAGAGATGCTCCGGACACGGATGCTGTTCTATTTCCTATTCAGATTTCCTTCTAGAGATAGTTCAGTTGTGACCCAAGCATGGCGACTTTCTGATACTTATTCCAGAGTTCCTTTCAGATATAGCTCAGAGATGCTCCTGACCCGGATGTTATTCTACTGCTTATTCAGATTCAAACTTCTAAAGACAACTTAGAGATGCTCAAGACTCAGAGGCTATTCTATTGTTTAGTCCAGATTCATTCAAAAGACATTCCAGATACGATCCAAATTCGGATGACATTCTGTCACTCATTCAGATACAGTATGGATATACCCCAGACACGGCGGTCATTCTACTGTTTGTTCAGACATCAGCAATTAGATATAGACTAGATATGCTCCAGACACGGAATCTATTCTATTTCTTATTCAGATTCAACTATCCATTACATTTCCAAATGGCATCTATAAGCCCATTCCCGACAAGGTTCTGTTACATCTCCAGATGGCATCTACAAGCCCATCCTCCTATCCATCATCTCTCCAAATGGCATCTATAAGCCCATTCCCGGCATCACATTCTTGATATTACGCCATGCGAGTGCAAATTTCTGGGCACTTTAGTGTTCAATCATCTTCCACCTTCGGATCACGAAAGGCACGCAAGCCAATCTACATCCTCAGGTCTAAGAAGATTGAACAGGGGAAACTGTTGTACCCCAAAATTTGCCCTCCCGTATTCTTCAAGTTTTGACGAGCATCATCTCAATTTGCTCAAGCCTACTCAAGGGTTGCACAGTCCAATTGCCTCCTAAGCCAGTCAAAATTAGGGTTTTGGTTCTTGCAAGGAAGTTGAGGTTTTCAATGGCTCAATCAAGTCCAATATGCCTATATACATTGTCAAGCATCTCCATGCCAAGTTTCAAGACTCACAGCATCAAGTTGCACAGTCAAAAGCCCTAATTGGTTCACAGTCAACTACAGGGGTAAAATGGTCATTTGGCAGTCAAAAGTCAAAATTTTTGGTCAACATCTTATTTTGAAGCCACAATCATCATTTGATCAAGTCTTGATCATGATTCCACAAGAATGGCTCAAAAATCATCAAGGATGCAAAAGTTTCCATTTTTGGACAGCTGAAAAGTCAACTGTAACTTGACCAAGGCATAACCTTTTCATGGTTCATCAGAAAAATCCCATCCAATGCTCATTTTGAAGGGGAGGGCATTTCCTACAACTCATCTTCACATTCCAAGTCCAAGAAATGCTCTCACAAAAAGTTATCAATTTCTACATTATAGGTCAATTTCAAAAGTCAACAAAAAGGAACTTTAAGTCAAAGACCATAACTTGAGATTGGTAAATCCAAATGACATGGGACCAAAGGAATTGGTTAAAGGACTTCAAGACCTTTCCAAAATGTCCAAGAACATGTTCATAGGATCAAAATTGAGCAAGATATGAATTGGAGAAGTTGGGAAATTTTTGGGAATTTGCAAAAGTCAACTTTGCCTAAAACACCTCATTTTTGCCAATGGGCCTCAAATTCTTTCTTGAAACTTTGTCCAAGGCCTATGCACGACCCATTAAGATTAATTTGAATTATTTTCTCATTTTTATTAATTATTTGGATTTTTAATTGATTAATAATTCATTTAATTAATTTAATTGTAGGAAAATTCAAAAGATATGTTTTTCAAATCTTTTGTGGAGCAAATAAGATCAGGGCAAGCTGGAAATTTCGTGCATCCATCAAAGAGGCAAAAATATCCAATTTTGGCAAGGTTTTTCAATCAAAAAGATTGAAAAATATTTGATTGGAAATCAAAGATGCAAAACATTATTCCATGGATGTTTGACCTAGTTTGCAACCTAAATCCATCATACTACAAATACTAAAGCTAAACCTAATGTTGTGGACGTGCAAGCTGCTGTAAAACACCATAAGCAAATTCCAAAAATTCAAGAAAATTTTGAAAACTGAATTCCATCTCCCAGCACAATTCAAAGCCTTAGAGTGATTCAAACACGTTGCTGACATTCCCAGGAACCTATTGCAATCACAACCAAGCTTTAACACTCAAAGAATCACTCACTTCAGTCACACGGTTTGCCTAACTTTGTCAAAATCGAAACTCATAATTCATGCATCTTTACTATGATTTTTTGTGTGTTTTGAGTTGCTTGCATCCACAAGAATCTTTTGGCATAAACTAATTGCATTGAAACACCTTGAATCAGAATCTACCATTGTTGAATCCTAGGGTTTTCAAGCTCTCGAATTAGGGCTTCACAGCAAAAGTAAAATTAGACCTCAAGATGCCCATGGTTGAAACCGTCTGAATGAGACGAAGACATTGCTACCCTCGCGCTCAATTTATATTACCTGTAGACCTAATCGCTATTAACTGTGCTTCCACGTTGTGGGGGTTAAAAACCCCCGCTATTTGATATATTTTTTGAAGGTTCCATGAAGAAGACGGTGAGCTGGCAATATGTTAGTGGGTCATTCAAATAAAATGGTGCGCGCGTGCTTTACAGTATAGGCGTTGGTTTTCCATATATTATATTTATTGCATATTATATTAACAAACGCAGCACAATGGCTCAGTGGAAAGGGACGTGTCTGGAAATCGTTGGGACCTGGGTTCGATTCCCAGGTCCACTTAATAATTGTTTCATATTTTTTCTAACAAATTCCCATGCAGCGCTTTCCATGTATTCCACCATAAACCTTACAAATCAGGGCGCCAAGTGTCTCAACAGATTGATCCAAAGGCCAAAGGGTGTTCCACACCATGCTCCAAGTCAATGAGCACGCACCTGATTCCAGAAGTCAACAAGGGCTTTGTGCTATTGGGCCAGAATTGCTTCACTAAACCTCCATTGGGTCCAACACACCCCCTGGTTTTCTTTCTATTTCTTTTTGCTTTCTTTTTATTTCCTTTTTCTAATTATTAATTATTATTATTTAATTAACAAATAGCCATTTTAATAATTAATTCAGAAAATAAATATTTATAATATTTCTTATTATTTATTAAATTCACTAATAATTATTTTTGTAAATAAACTACTAATTAATTAACTTAGTTTAAATTAGGTCAATTTTAATCTTTTTTTCATAAATAAATAAAATCATGTAGGATTAGGGTTTGACAATTTTCAATCATATTTTCTTATTATCATTCTTCTTATTTATTAATTATTATTTTTGTAAATAAAATGTAAATTAATTAAATTAATTAAATTAGGTTAACTTTAACTTTTTACAATAAATAAAATAAACTTAGAATTAGGTTTCACTAACTTTTAATTTTAATTCCTTTTCTTTTTATTTTCATAAAACTTAAAAAACATAAAAAAACTTTTTTCTTTTAATTAGTTAATTAATTAGTTTAGGGTTAATATTTAATTAAATGCAAAATTAATTTCTTTAAAAGGGTCAAAACCCTAAGGACGTCCCGATTTAATTTTCTTTCGCATTTTATCATTATTTTTGATTATTATGTATCTGCTCAAAGGATGTAATAGTAATTAGGATTTACCGCTTTCTTTACTTTCCGTATTTATTTTCCAAAACGGGTTTTTGTTTTTGGCGATGTATAGACCCGCGCCTTGTAATAGCGTAGATTCATATTTCTGCACTTTATTTTCCGCACTCTTAACTGTTAACAATGCATGCAAGACTGAATGACAAATAAAAACAATCCGTAGCTCACAAATGCATGTTCAAAGATAAACATTAACTGAAACAACACACAAGCACATACCACTCCTAGGGTACGCCTCACTCATTGCCTTCGAACGTGGTCGTCAAGTATAGGGTGTTTTAGAGGTCGCCCTCCTGTCTAAAGATCCTGTTGACTTGAAACGGTTGCCTCGGATAAAAAGGATCTAGGACATTAGGGTTACTTCTAAGGTGTCCTACTATTGCTTCGGTGACCACACGTGTCCCTTAATCGAATTGACCCGAATACCTCCAACGACGGTGCTGCCTACCTCTCCATGGTGGGATAGTACTGCTAAAGGACTCTTACACAGCCTAATTCCTTAGAGTAGGTAGGTTTCTCCTGGGTACTTTCTCTCTTAAACAAACAAAACAACTTTTCGCACTGACACTTTCAAAAAGTTTTCAAACAAATTTTTCATACACTCTTGAGGACTGATACAAGAGTTACCTAGAAGTTTTTCAAACTAAACTTTTTCAAAACCCACAAACACTTGAAAAGCAAACAAATTTTTGAAAACATAGTGAGAAAGTACCTAAGAGCCCATGGATAACCATGGATAGAAAGGGTGCTAACACCTTCCCTTTCTATAAATCTACCTCCCGAACCGAGAAACATCTCGAAAAGGAATTTTGCTGTGCTTTTGTCCTTTCCATGTTGGAGAACATAAAAGACGGTGGCGACTCTTGCTTACCGCGACATTTCACAAACCAGCATTTCAAAACAGTCAGTTCTATTTCCACCGATCACATATATCCTCAAAGAAACCAAGATATGGCCGAACGTCGACCAATGGTGGGGGCTGTTATGATTCCTAAACCTGCACCTGATCAACAAAGAAGCAATCATACAAGGACAGAAAGACCAGTAAGACAATTCACATGAATTAACATGACACTATCTCAGGTATTACCACATCTACTAAGATCCATTCTATGACCTTGAAAGAAGCTCCAAAGAACCCTAATACAACCTCTCCTGACTATCATCCCAATGCCCGTTGCGCATACCACTCTGAGAGTCCTGGCCATGATATAAAAAATTGTTGGGCTCTGAAGAACAAGGTACAAGATCTTCTGGAAGCCAAAGAGATTGAATTCGATGTGCCAGAAAAGCCCAATGTCATTTCTGCACCTATGCCCAAACACGGCCATAACGCCAATGCCATTGAGGAAGATATGTTTGTTACTTCAGTTGATGAACTTATGACCCCACTCCTGACTATCAAAAAGAACTTGTTGAACGCTGGTGTTTTCCCAGACTGTGATAAAAGCTATCATTTCTGTTTGTCCTCACAAACCGACTGTCCTTCGTTGAAAACAGGCGTTCAGTGCCTAATAGACAATAAGGAAATTTTATTCGAGAAGACTTATATTTCAACTGTTTCTTATAATGATGTTTCCATCATTACCATATCCGCCTATTCTTCCAGGGTCTCCAGCAAAAGACCCGTTATAATTACATCAGTTCCAAAAGTAGCTCCTTTGATAATTATAATGCCTGGACCAATCCCATATTCGTCAGACAAAACCGTACCATGGAATTATGGAGGTGATGTCTACTACCACGGTATTAAGCAAGATTGGCCAGCTGTCGAAGATTCAAGTTCTGAGAAAGTTGACTTTGATGTCAGTAATATTGCAGGGACTAGCAAGATTACCTGAAGCAGATGGATATTCTCTCTAGAAATTTCTCCCCCAAAAGCAGTTTCTGAACCCATAATCATTCATGTTGTTGTTACTCCTCTGAAGTCTATTCCCAGTCCTACAAACATCTCCACCAATGCTCCAACTGACAAAGCTGTTACAATCCCTGCTATCACTCCTACTGACATTCCTGCTTCCGAGTTAACCGAGACTCGAGGTAAAAGTATTCTGATTGAGCTTGTCCGAACGAAGGCACAATCATTGGTTATCCCTGAGACCTCCCTGAAAGAGATGGAGGAAATTCTAAAGATCATAAAAAGAAGTGACTACAATGTAGTCGAGAAACTTGGGAAAACTCCATCCAAAATTTCCATGTTGGCTTTACTACTATGTTGCGAGGTGCATGCAAAAGCCTTGGGTAAATTCTTGAAAACTGCCCATGTACCCCAAGAAACATCTGCCGATCAGTTCCAAGAATGCATAGCCAGCTTGACTGTAGATAATGGTCTAGTTTTTTGGATGTTGATTTAACGCCAAGAGGAAGGAAGCATAATGAGGCATTACATGTCTCGATTGAATGTAGGGGCACAACCTTGGCTCATGTTTTGGTGGAAACTGGCTAATCTTTGAATGTATTGCCTAAAAAGGCTCTTGATAAGCTTGACTGGGAGGGTTTAACATTGAAGCCAAGAAACATAGTAGTAAGGGCCTTCGACGGCTCAAAAAGGATGGTGCATGGGGAGGTGTATATCCACATAAAGGTTGGAACCCAAACATTCTACTCAACTTTTTATGTAATGGATATCCACCCTTCATATTCCTGCTTATTAGGCCAACCATGGATTCACAATGCTGGTGCCATTACTTCTACGTTGCATCAAATACTAAAATATCCAATTCAAGGGAAAATCATCACCATTCATGGAGAAGAAGAGTATATGGTCATCCATCTAAATTCCTTCAGATATGTGGAACTAGATGGTGAATTTATTGAAACTCCATTCCAGCACTTTGAAGAAGTCCCACAGACTGTGGCAGTAACCAAGGTTGTGTCTCAAGTCCCCAAGACTACAAGGCCTCCGCTCAAGATGTCGTATTTGAAGGATGCCAAGGCAGTGATAGAAGAAGGTGGGTGCACTATTTGGGGACAACTCCCAGATATCCCGTATAAGTCTGACAAATTTGGCCTGGGTTTCACTTCAGGTGCCCAGAAGGTTGTACGTCGCGTTCGTGCCAAAGGACCACCCCTAAAGATCAGCAATTGAAAATTCAATGTGATGGAAGACGATGAAGATAGCTACAACCTGGAAGATTGGATTTTCCCAACTGTTAGTGGAGGGCTCAACAACTGGAAGGCTAGAGATTTTGTTCCGGTCACTTTTATCCCACAGTAATTTGTCTTTACATTTTGTTGGATCTGTAATATTAAAACAATTCATACTCTTAAAACCTTGTGTCTTACCCGAGGCACATTGGTCCATTTGTAAGGGTTATTATCTCATTTTCGTATGACATCAATGAATCATGGACGTTTTTGAATACAAACTTTGTGCTCATTGTTCTTCTTTTTACATTTTTCATTTCTTTCAAAGATAGCTATACTCTTACACACACTCACAGTCACAATACAGGTTTACATCCACTCGGGATCCCATGGGTAACGGTTCTGCTATGGCTTTTTGTGACTCTGAAAATCTAATCTACCAAGCCGAACACGAAGGTGAGGAAGATTGTGAAATACCATGGGAACTCGCCAGGTTACTACAACAAGAAGAAAGGACCATTCAGCCACACGAGGAACCAGTGGATACAATCAACCTGGGTACTGAAGAAGACAAAAGAGAAGTCAAGATGGGTGCCAATCTGGAACCCAGTGTCAAAGAGCGTCTGATTCAGTTGTTACACGAATACGTTGAAGTCTTTTCCTCGTCATATGAAGACATGCTGGGACTTGATGCAGACATTGTGGTACATCTCCTACCTACAAGAGAAAATTGTCCACCAATAAAACAAAAGGTTTGTCGTATGCGACCAGATATGTCGGAGAAGATTAAGGCAGAAGTCATGAAGCAATTCAACACCGGATTCTTGGTGGTCACCTCCTACCCATAGTGGGTTGATAATGTTGTTCCCGTGCCCGAAAAGGACGGCAAAGTACGAATGTGCATGAACTACAGAGATTTAAATTGGGCAATCCCTAAATATGATTTCCCACTCCCCCACATTGATACTCTAGTTGACAATACGATGCAGCACAAAGTGTTTTCCTTCATGGACGGTTTCTCAGGCTACAACCAAATCAAAATGGCGCCTGAGGACATGGAGAAGACAACCTTTGTCACATAGTGGGGCATATTTTGCTATAAGGTTATTCCATTCGAACTGAAGAATGTTGGGGAAACCTATCAGCGTGCCATGGTAGCTCTATTTCACGACATGATACATCACGAAATAGAAGTCTACATGGACGATATGATAGCCAGATCTCAAACAGAAGAAGAGCATCTCAATCATATACAGAAACTATTTGAGAGGCTGAAGAAATACAAACTGAGGTTGAATCCAAACAAATGCACGTTTGGGGTAAGGTCAGGTAAACTTCTAGGCTTTGTCGTCAGCAACAAAGGCATCCAGGTGGATCCTGCCAAAGTTAAAGCGATACAAGAGATTCCTGCTCCTCGTACTGAGAAGGAAGTCTGAGGATTCTTGGGATGTTTAAACTACATTGCCAGATTCATTTCTCACCTGACAGCTACTTGTTGAAACAACGCGGCTGGAACCTGTCATCTGGATGTTAATGAAACATCAACGAAGTCGCCACCGAACGTCTTTTATCCCGCCAAAAGGGAAAGGTAAACATCGAGAAAACCTGAAAAGGGAGAAATCACGGTCTTTCGACCGAGAGATCGGGTAAGGGAGTCCGTTACGCGAGGGGAAGGTATTAGCACTCCACACGCCTGTAGTACTCTACGGTATCCACTCTTGTTGTCTAATCTAATGGGTGTGGTCAAATCCTATGTCTATGGCTTAAAACTGAAAAGGGAATGCATGCGAAAGAAAAAAGAAAACAATGTAGGGAAAATAAAAAGATGTGCTCGGTTGGGCCCTACCCCAATTCCTACGTATCCCTTTTAAGGAATCAGAGCAGCCATAGTTTGGCTTATATGTTTTGGTTGGTTTGTGTTTTTTAGTTAAGGCAACAAAAATAGTCAAGATGGCAAAACATCAAATAAAACAACAAACAAATGAGATGGTAAAAAATAGGCTAAATAATAACAAAGTAACATGTCAAAGATGGCGAAACATCAAATGATAAAACAATCACACCTAAAAATGACATCGAGAGTCAAAGTAGGATAACCAATATGTGCAATGACGAAACACCGGCTTCAAACAAATGTGCGATGTCGAAACACCGACTAAAAGATAACAAAGTTATGGCAAAGATGGTGAGACATTAATAAAACGGATGACAAAACATCACACCTAACAATGATATTGAGAATCAAAGTAGGATAACAAACATGTGCGATGGCGAGACATCGGCTTCAAGATAAAAAGATATCATGGCAAAGATGGTGAAACGTCAATAAAACGTATGACAAAACATCACACCTAACAATGATATTGAGAATCAAAGTAGGATAACAAACATGTGCAATGGCGAAACATCGGCTTCAAGATAACAAGATATCATGGCAAAGATGGCGAAACATCAATAAAACGGATGACAAAACATCACACCTAACAATGATATTGAGAATCAAAGTAGGATAACAAACATGTGCGATGGCGAAACATCGGCTTCAAACAAGTGTGCGATGGCGAAACATCGGCTAAAATAGGTTTAAAAACAAAACCAAGAGGCGCACAAACGAATAAGATTGATTTGTATCTTTTACATTGAAGAAGGGTTTGAGTTTATTAGAAGTGTTTTATGATTTGCCAAGAAAAAAGTTTTTGTCTTAAGATGCAAAATGCAAAGAAAGGAAAAACAACTAAGGGAAACTAGCCTAGCACTATCCCTAGTGTTATCGTACAATGGTTGACCCTAAGGTTGAGGATAAAGGAAAATCCTACCCTATGTTAGCATACATGGATTCCTACCTTAATCAACATGTTTAAAGGAAGCTTAACAAAACTATCCTATAGGGAACATGCAATGAGAGCGAAGTCGTAATCTCAATTTCTAAATTGAGTGACTCATCGATCAACAATTTAAGAAGAAAAGCAATAAACATCCTATAGGGAACATGCAATGAGAGCGAAGTCGTGATCTCAATTTCTAAATTGAGTGACTCATCGATCAACAATTAAAGAAGAAAAACAATAAAAATCCTATAGGGGACATGCAATGAGAGCGAAGTCGTGATCTCAATTTCTAAATTGAGTGACTCATCGATCAACAAGTAAACACAACACATGTATAAGAAAAAAACCAGAGGGCCTCCTGACATATATCAACAACAGAGGTCCCATCATGCAATCAGAGAACTATGCAAAATAAAAATGGGAGAAAGGAGATAGTTTAATACCTAACAGATAAATATCCGTTGCAACTGAGCAATAATACAAGAAACCCATAGAACTTTGAGCAAGCTGGCATCAGTAGACAAATCAAGTAAGGAATTACACCATCAGGATGTAAGTAATTTATCAGATATGGACAAATCCCAGGGGCAATGTGTAACTTTCACAATCAAATGCATATATCCTGCATGGAATATCAAATATGCCAAACACAATAGCAGTGCCAACATAATAAGTTGTGTTTCACAAATAAAGTGAAACACAAAACCCTCAGGTCAAAAGTTGAAACTTTCTCAAAGTACCTCACACATTCAACAACCAAGTTAGTATTCCATAAGGTGAATGATGACTCATACAAGGGATGGATGCAACATGATGAAGTGAGAACAACATAATAAAAATTATCAAACATTAGACATGATAGACAAAAAGGAAACAGACATATGCATAATTTGGCCAAAAGAATCAGAAGGATGTTGCTCATTTCTATCACCATATTGAATTGAAAATTGAATATCAATCAAGGATAATGGGAGCTTGGAAAGAATACAATCAAAGATCATGGAGGTCAGGGGCAAACACATTTCAATCATGCACAATTAATTCAACCACAACTTATATGCACAATAGAAGGTGAATCCCACATAATGCATTAGAAGGTTCAAACATTCAAACATGAGGCATTTAAATGAAATGGCATGAGTTAACATGGACAATCAGAATCAACATTATCATTAGGTTCCCAACTATAGGCCTCACTCAAGTTCATTGGCCTTCAAACAAATTGCAACAAGATATGCAAACATTAATTGGGTACCTTCACTTCAAAATTACATCAAAAATGGAAATAAGGGTCCATAATTCACATCAAAAAAATATTAGCATCATTGAAAGGTATAGAAGTCAGAATGTAAGCCCTAAGTTCATGAATGATTGAGGAGGAGGCCAAATGAAGTCCAAAGCTCAAGACTAGTTGGCAAAACTAACAAACTAGACAAGTTTTCAAAATAATTTGTGAAAAAAGGTCAAACCAAGTTGAAAAAATCAAGATATATGGTTTTCAAATCCTCAATACATTCATGAACCCTAATCAAGACTTGAATTCTATTGAAAATCCAGGGCATAGTGGTTTTGAAAATGAAACTTGCACCATAAGCAACAAAACCCTAAATTTTGACTTTTAATCTTAAATATTGATTATGTAAGATCAAAATTCAAACAAATTAAACCAAGGTCATACCAATCACCAAGAAACCCTAAATGTCAGAAAATATATTTTTTTACATTTTCTGAATTAAAGAAAAATCAAAAATGAAATTAAATTCAAATAATTAGTCAATTAACAAATATTCACATATCAAAATAATATTTAAATCAAAAATCAGAAAAATGCCAAATCAAAATTATATTCAAATATTAGAACTAAAAACTCACATCCCTGATTTTTTGTGGAATTTTTGAATTAAAGGAAATATTAAAATAAAAAATAAACAAACAATTAATAATTGAACTATTATTTAAGGGCAAAAATGTAAACCCTAGCCAAAAATCACAAAAAGTCAAAAATGAAAATATGTTCAGATCCTATGATTAAAAACAAGCTTACATGATTTTTTGAGAATTTTTGAACCAATGGAAGTCTTAAAGTAAAATTTAAACAAAACAATTAACAATTTAACTCTTGAAATTACATTCAATTATCAAAAATGAAAAAAAGACTAAACAAATTTCAGAATCAAATTCCACATGATTTTATGAGTCAAAATTATTTTTTGTGGAATTTTCCAAATCAAAGAAATATTAAAACAAAAACAAAAAAATACAAAACAAACAATTGATTAAACTCATCAATTTTTGAACCAATCAAAACATTTTCAAAAAATTATCAAAAAAATTTTCAAGAAATATTATTTTGAATTTGTGAGCAATTTGTGATAATTTTTTCAGAATTTTCCAATCATTTTTGAGCAAGAAATAAAATTATGGAAATCAATTTATAAAACAAAATTCAAATGAATTAAAAAAAAATAAGCCCGTCAACCAGAGGAGGCCACGTAATCATCTTCAACCTCTGTCTAGGGCAAAACGCGCGCATGATCCAGTTCATCACCTCATTTTCCAGTCAACATAACATGCTCAATTCCACACCATTTTCCATGAAATTTCGTTCAAATTCAAGCTAGCATTTCATACTTCAATATGTAATTCGAATCACAACAAATAATGAACCATGGATCAAGAACAGATCGTGCAAAAATGTCAAAACTCACTGAACAGAAAAAATTCAGATGCTTCATTCATGTATATCTCATCAAATTAAAAGCTCTGAAGATTCAAAAACACTTAATGGACTTCAAACAACATGATTATGAACTTAAATCTCACAATGCACGGCTAGAAATCAAAATCCAAAGTTGAGAATTCAAACCTTTGAGAAAAATGGATCTACTATCTCCTTCACTCTAGTTGCAAATCAAGCCTCGATCTACAATCCTTATCACTTGGAGAAGAGAATGCAAGAAGAATTGACCAAAACGCGCAAGGGAGATGGAAGAATCGAAGAAAAATGCAGAGCAACAAGCTATGGAGTTTTCTAATTTCAGGGATGAAATGAAGCACGAACCACGCTAACTGAGGCTTGCTTCTCAATATATAGAGCATCAGGAGGAGGGTAGGATAAGTTTTTCGCGCTGAAAACTCTTGGAAATAATGAAATCTTCTTTTTGCCAAAACCAAGTATGCACATGCAACCCTCCAATCCCTCGTGCGTGGGCTTTCTTTTTACGTGCATTTCAGTCCATTTTACCTCAGGAAGAGATTAGCAACAAAACTAAGACTTAAATCCTTGTATTAAGCTAGTGTTGGTGAAACAAAATCACGAATTCACTTTGCATTTGCCCATGTGCAGCTCAAGAGTTAGTATGATGGGCCTTGGTACATTTCATATTGGTCATGGGCCAAGTTTGAAGTGAAACAAAAGGCCACAAATCAAGTTATCAAGAATTTTCAATTTGCATGGCATGCATGAATTCAATGAAAGGCCTCAAAATTTCAAGGTCCACAACTTGCTCATACTTTTGAATTTTGATACAAATGAGCATGATTTGGAAAGGTATTGAAAATATTTAAAATCCCTTAGTTTTGAGTTTTTGCAATTGAGTTCATTAAGTTTCTCAAAATTGAGCTTGAAATTCACTGATTTTGGAAAATGACCTATAATTTTGTGATTTCAAAAGACCATAATTCTTGATTCCTTGCCAATTTTGACATGAGACCAAAAGGAGATGAAAGATCATCCTCTTAGATTTCCAAGCATACTTCATTTGCATTTTCTTGATCAAAGGTGAATAAAATATCAATTTTTGAAATTAAGTCCTCATTTTCCAAAATTAGAAACTTTTAGGGTTTCTTCAAGAACAAGTTTCAACCCAAACCTCAATCTCTTTGATATAATAACCAAAATGGACTTGAAATATGAAAAGTACATCCTTGAATTGATGGTTGGCCAAAAATTCACTTGGTCAACCTTGACTTTGACTGATTTTGACCAAAATGACCATTTTACCCCTCTGAATCAATTGATCCACTTCCCTTCAAAATTGATGATCAAAACTTCAAACATATGATATTTCAAACATATAGAGGCCATGTACATAGTTTCACTTTAAAATTCTCAAGAAATACTGATAAAAATTCAAACTCTAATTTTGGTCAACACCTTAGGAAACTGATGAATCATCTTCAAAACTTCAAATCCTCTAGGCATCATGACCAATTCCTTGTGCAAATACTTTTCAAATACCAATGAGATGTTGTAGCTCCCCAAATCAAGAATTGTACATTGGCCAATAGCCTTGCCCAAACAAAACCCTAATTTGACTGGTGAATCCAAAGAATGATTCCCCTTGTAATCAAACACAAACTTCAATCCTCTGATGATTCAAAGAGATGGATAAAATATCTTGAGACATGCAATAACTTTTGAGCTTGAAAGATCCAGAGGTTTAGATAATATGATTCTACTTGAGAAACTTGTCAATGCAACCAAACTTCAAAGCTTGAGGAAGACTAGATAACCAAAGTACTTTGATCCCATCACAGAGTATGAATGCAATGCAATATGATGTTCATGATGAAACATAAGCCTAAATCAAGAGGGTAAATTTTGGGGTGCAACAGCTGCCCCTATTCAAATATATTCAACATGGTAAGTGAGAAAAGTGACAACTTCGAGCATACAAGGTTAAAGATGTTTGAATACGAAAAAACCGGGAAATTTACACTCTTGAAGAAGAAAGAAACAGAAGAAGAAAAACCCCAAGTCATGCGTCAGAATGAAGCTGTAACGTAGGTTGAAATAGAACAAAAACAAAAAAGAGTAGACGTAACTAGACTTCCAGACAAACGTGCCAGGGAAAAACTTGGGCTTCAAAAGGGATGAGATAAAACTCAAACTACAGAGTAGGCGAAACTAAACTCTGGAAAAGAAAGCGTACGCGGGTGAGGAGGTGAAACTCTGAGCTCGACCCAAGGAAAAAGTGGCTAGAGTGCGTGATTCTAGGAGCACTTGCTAATCTCAACTAAGATAGACAATATGAAGGAACTGAAAGAATCTCAGAGATGAGGAACAGAAGCGAGACGATACTCGACTCAAAAACCAGTTAGACGAAACTAAACTAGATGAGTACCAGGACGAAACTGGATTTCACGCACGGGTAACAAGGAGAAACTCGACCCAAAGCAAAGTGATGAGAGCGCATGTTTCTCAGAGCACCTGCTGGTCTCAGATCAATGGATAAACAGTGACGAAAACTGATAGAAGAATCCAAGGAATAAAGGAGACTGATCTCAAACCAGGGACGCAGTACGAACACTGCACTCGGTAAACGAACACCGTCAAAGGGTCCAAGGTATGAAAACAAAGACGAGACGAAACTCGATTCAATAAATAGTTAGGAGAAACTAAGCTAGATGAGTACCAGGACAAAACTGGATTTCATACACAGGCGACGAGGCAAAACTCGACCCAAAGCAAGGAGATTAGGGCGTACACCTAAAAACCTACTGAAAATGAATATCAGGACAAAAATGGTATTCGAAAAGGTGTATCAATAGACATTGGAATGAACCGGAGAGGGTACTGAAGACTAAACCCGAGAAGACCGTGCCAGGGCGAAACTGAACTATAGTCAAAAGTGGACACTCAAACAAACAAAAGATTGACGTCAGAAGGATATTGGTATGGGGAGTAGACTGATATAATGAGGACGAAGACCTCACTGGAGATTTGATCCGAAGTTTTAGCAAAATCGTTGGGGATGACGGAGACAAAAATGGCTTATGTTCCGATACATGTTTGAATTCTTTGTATAGCACAATGCTCCACATGATGGAAATGCTACGCGTTTTGGTAGATGCAATGTAATGATGCATGTTTAAAAGTTTCACTGGAGAACGGCCAATTGAGAAGCCAATAACCAAGAAGTCAGAATCTGACCAGACTTGTAAAAATAAATTGCAAAATCCAAAGAAGAGGATACGGGGAACCACTAGAGAGGGAACCTCAAAGAGACGGAGCTTTGTGGGGAATAACATCCGAGCAACCAGTAGAAACGGGCCACAAACATTGAGAGGAGCTGCAAAAATAAATTGCAAACCCCTATAGAAGATCAGATCGACACTGTAGCTCCTGAAGAAGGGCGCCATCTGAAGATCAGGCAATTGAGAGAGAAGATCAGGGCAAGACTGTAATCTCTGGAAAGGACAACACACAGTCGTGTTGAGGATGATATCTAGACAAACAAACCATATGTGAGGGGTGAAAACCTTTGCTAGGGGAACAAAGCCTTGCTGAGGAAACTAGACTTTGTCGGGGATACAGAACCTTGTTGAAGATTTTTGTTGGAGAGAGCTTTTCTTGGAATACAACCTTTGGATGAATCATGTAGATAGTCACACAGTACCGTCCTCCCTAGGGATAAGGAAAGATCTTAACATAAGGATGCCCCAGTCAGCAGATTAGCTGGGAAGTGAGAGGTCAAGGCGAGGGATCTCCGTTGGCACTTCTTGTTGAGGAGTTGAAACTCCTCCAAAGTGGGAGTTCCCATTTAAACGACTCCACTGGGGATGTGTGACGTATCCAAACTTGAAGTCTTAGAATGAATCTTTTGAAAAAGAAGATTCTTGGGGCAATAAAACTTCACTTGCAGAGACGAAACTTCACTGGGGATAAGAAACTTTACAGGGGACAAGTAGAGTCCTAATCATACATGGGCTCTGTCCAAATAGAAGAAAGCCAAACATTCCCTTCCTTGCAATCATTAAGCTCTTTACAGGTGTTCAACGTGTAAACTCTTTTTGATGCCAAGCAACTGTTTTGCATGCAGAAAGATGTTTATTTTGGGAATGACAGACCTGATGCGATGATTATTTAAGCCTTGAAGTTGAAAACTTTAACAAAATGTTGCATCTCTATTGTGAGCGAATCACTGGCTAGAGTGCAAAAATTTCAAAACTTTTCCCTTTTTTGAAAAAACGAGTCAAGATGCGGGTGATAAGATACCAACACGGCTATACAACACATATTTGGGAGTTTTAGAAACGTTATCCTATTGTAGTATGCTTTCGAGTTAAACTCTTGTTTCAGTTAGGACTTTTAGAGGTTGTAACATGGCCTGGTTCAAGGTTTTTATTTTTTTTTTAAATTTTTTCAAGGCTCAAGTTATTTGGTGCCCACCCCCTTTGTTATATTCTCCTGTCTTAAGTTCGGATGACTTATCACAAGCATTCATCCTTCAAAAGGATTTGTAATGGTTGAGTGATCACGACAAATTCTCCAACATGATTGTCAGTTAACTTTTGTTGCTTTTGATTTTTGATATTATTGTTCCTCTTCTTTTGATGAAAATTTTATTGAATAATTTTTTTTCCGGCCTTTTAGGCTCTTCTTTTCCCTATCTTTTTCCTGGACAAAATCTTTTGAATTTTGGGAGTCTAGCGGGATGCCCTAACTTTTTCCTAAGCGACTTGATTTCAAATTTCGACTTAGCGGGGCTTTTTGTTTCTTTCTTATTCATACTTTCCACCTTGAACAAGTCAATATGACTTTAGGTCTTTGACCTATTCTTTCTTTTTTCTTTTTTTTTTTGAAGGAAACAATGCCTCATTCCTTGGTCGGCGAGGGATAGCCATTATTGTATCGGTTCGAACTCGACCTCAGGATCTTGTGAGGAAATGAACATCATGGTTTAGACATTTTTCCTGATCTCATGATGTGAAAGATAAAATGTGGTGATCCTCAGATGGGACATTCCTTCTTAAATTTGAATGCTTGGTCAAATTAACTGAACATCTACCCTGCCCCTGGTTAAAAAAAAGTTTTTTTTTGAACAGAAAAGAAACTCCTACTTCGACGGCTCGGAGGGGTTAACGAGGGTCTAACTCCCTTATATCTCCAGTGTTTGGGGATTGAAACAATGCATGTACATCATCAACTGGGTTCTACTCAAAAGCATACCACTACAGTCATCGTTTTCAGCTAAACTCCTTCCTCCAAACTCTTGACTAAGCAAAAGAATTGGCACAGTTGGTATCAAAATGCCTGAAAAATCAATTAAAGAGTGATACTGGATGGATTAAGTAAAATGAAACAATTTCTTCAAGGCAAAAATATTCAATGCATCAAGATTGACATTCGGCCATAAACAAAATCCTATATGCAGACAATGCTAAAAAAACCAATCAAGATAACACATGAAAGTGCGGCAAAGAAACGTAATAAAAGCCATTATGGGGGAGAAATATCTCCAACTAGGTTTTCCGATCTCGCAGACCTGACGTAATCTTGATATTATCCTGTTCCAAGACTTTTACCAACAGCACAGAGCTTGTGAAACAAAAGGCAAGGTATCCACCAGCAAAATGGAAGAGAAATCCAATCAATCATAGATCCAAACATGCCCCTTGCACAAGTAGTAGAAATTGTGTTTGTTATCTGTATTTCAAGCGATCAACTAACCATGATTTGTATAAGGCCCACGGATCTTATATGCACATGTTTATCAAAATATTGGACGTTTTTGCAAACAAAATAGTAAAAAGGGAGAAAAGATAAGTATACGTATACTTGAAAGGAGATATTCTATTGATTTTGAGAAATCAGCCTGTGAAAAAGGCGTTTACATTTAGAAGCAAGTAATTACAAAATCAAAGCAAACAAGTGTTTACAAATGGCAATGTGAATGTGAATATCCCTCAAGTCCCGACTCTACTATGACTCTTATGACTCTCATCTTCCTGCTTTCAGACAGATCATTCTTGGATTAGCCTCGAGCTTATGCCAGGCGATGGATCAAAGGAAAGAAGCAAAGGAACTCATGCTGAGCATAATCATTTGCTTTAAGTCCCTAAATTTTGCTTGAATCGCCCTTTCAGGTTTTCGATTCACCAGGACACCCTCTTTTTACCTAAACCGCCCTTTCGAGTTTTCAGTTTAGAGGGTTTTTATTATTTTTTATGCAAAGTATTTTTTAACTACGTCGGCATTCACAGGGAGAGGGAAGTACTCTCCATCCATAGTCGTGAGCATCATCGCCCCTCCAGAGAAAACTTTTCTGACCATGAAAGGACCTTCATAAGTTGGAACCCACTTGCCCCTGGGATCTCCCTGGGGAAGAATTATCCTTTTTAGCACAAGGTCACCTGGCTTGTAACACTGAGGCCGTACCCTCTTATCAAAAGCTTTCCTCATCCTTTGCTGATATACCTGACCATGACATACAACCGTCAACCTCTTCTCGTCAATAAGTTCCAACTGATCCATCCGACTCTGTACCCATTCACTTTCATCCATCTCAACATCCCTCATGACCCTAAGAGAAGGAATCTCGACTTCTACCGGCAACACTGCTTCCATGCTGTAAACCAATGAAAATGGGGTTTCCCCAGTCGAAGTACGCACAGTAGTGCGATAACCATGCAAAGCGAAAGGCAGCATCTCATGCCAATCTTTATAGGTTACCACCATCTTCTGCACGATTTTCTTGATATTCTTATTGGCCGCTTTGACAGCTCCGTTCATCTTTGGTCGGCATGGGGAAGAGTTATGATGCTTGATTTTGAAGGACTCACAAAGCTCCTTCATCATTTTATTGTTCAAATTAGACCCATTATCGGAATGATCTTTTCAGGCACTCCGTAGCGACAGATAATATTGTGCTTAATGAACCGAGTTACCAACTGCTTGGTGACATTGGCATAGGATGCAACTTCGACCCATTTTGTAAAATAATCAATGGCAACCAGAATGAAACGGTGCTCGTTGGATGCAGTCGGTTCAATTTTTCCGATCATATCAATTCCCCACATCGCAAACGGCCAAGGGGAAGTCAAGACATTCAAAGGTACTGGCGGCACATGCACCTTATCAGCATAGACTTGACATTTATGGAAAACCCGTGCATGATTGTAACAGTCAGTCTCCATGGTGGACCAATAATAACCTACTCGCAAGATATTTTTAGCCATGGTATGCCCGTTGGAATGGGTCCCGAAATCACCTTCATATATCTCCTCAATGATTCTAGCTGCTTCTTTCTTGTCAACACATCTGAGCAGTAAACCGTCATGATGCCTTATATATAACACACCGCCACTGAGAAAGAACTTGGCTGAGAATCTTCTCAAAAACTTCTTATCTGTGACAGATGCCTCTTCAGGGTACTCTTGTGTTTCGAGATATCGTTTAACATCATAAAACCAAGGGTTACCATCTGGTTCCAAACTGGCCTCAAAATAGAAAGCTGGCTCACTCAAACTTCTGATAGTAATGGAAGGTACCTCATTAGCCCACTTAACCTTGAACATGGAGGACAAAGTTGCCAGTGCATCATCTAAATTGTTTTCTTCTCTGGGAATCTGCTCAAACATGATCTCTTCAAAGTACGGAATCAACTTCATAACATGCTCACGATAGGGAATTAGGTTCTGATGGCGAGTCTCCCAATCTCCATTAATCTGGCTGATAACAAGATTGGAATCCCCGTAAACTTTCAAAAAATTGATGCGCAGGTCGATCGATGCTTCAATGCCATAAATGTAAGCCTCATATTCGGCCATGTTGTTAGTGCAATCGAAACAAATATGAGCCGTGAAAGGAATGTGGTATCCCTCATGGGAAGTGATAACGGCCCCGACACCGTTGCCCATGGCATTGGAGGCACCATCAAAAACAAGCGTCCAACGTGATCCTGGCTCGGGTCCTTCGTCTGGGTCTGGTATGTTACAATCCCGAATATACACAATTTCCTCATCTGGAAAATCAAACCTCATTGGTTCATAATCGTTCATGGGCTGATGAGCAAGATGATCGGCCAGTACACTACCCTTAATTGCTTTTTGAGTAGTGTATTGGATATCATATTCGGTGAGTATCATCTGCCAACGGGCTACCCTGCCTGTAAGAGCTGGCTTCTCAAAAATGTACTTGATTGGATCCATTTTGGATATCAAGTAGGTGGTGTAAGTTAACATGTATTGCCTCAAACGTTTGGCGGCCCAGGAAAGCGTGCAACAAGTCTTTTCCAACAATGAGTATCTCGACTCGCATTCCATAAACTTCTTACTCAAGTAGTAAATAGCCCGCTCTTTCTTCCCTGTCTCGTCATGCTGATCGAGGACACAACCCATTGAGCTCTCCAACACAGTTAGATACATGATTAGCGGCCTTCCTTCCACTGGCGGCATGAGTATCAGAGGTTCTTGCAAATATTCTTTTATTTTGTCGAAGGCCTTCTGACAATCCTCATTCCATCTTGCTGTCTGACTTTTCTTTAACAATTTGATCATAGGTTCACAGGTGACTGTGAGATGAGAAATAAATCTAGAAATGTAGTTTAACCTTCCCAAGAAACCACGTACTTCCTTCTCTGTCTTTGGCTCAGGCATTTCCTGTATCGCTTTTACTTTGGTCAGGTCCACCTCGATACCTTTTTCACTTACAATAAAGCCCAATAGCTTGTTGGATCTCACCTCGAAGGTGCACTTATTCGGGTTCAACCTTAGCAAGAACTGCCTCAGCCTCTCGAATAATTTTTCCAGATGAACAAGGTGTTCCTCTTCCGTGTCAGACTTAGCAATCATATCATCCACATATACCTCAATCTCTTTGTGAATCAAATCATGAAAGAGAGTGACCATAACGCTGCTGATATGTTGCCCCGACATTTTTCAAACCAAACGACATCACTTTATAACAGGAAGTTCCCCAAGGTGTGATGAATGTTGTCTTCTCCATATCCTCCGGAGCCATCTTAATTTGATTGTAACCCGAAAAACCATCCATGAACGAAAACACTTTGGAATGAGCGGTATTATCGACCAACACATCAATATGCGGGAGAGGGAAATCATCTTTAGGGCTGGCCCTGTTCAAATCCCTATAATCCACTCACATCCTGACCTTACCATCCTTCTTGGGCACAGGCACAATATTTTCAATCCATGGCGAATAATTGACGACCTTCAGGAAATTCGCTTCCAACTGCTTCTAGACCTCCTCTTTGATCTCCTTGGACATCTCAGGATGAGTTCTTCAGAGCTTTTGCTTGACAGGGGAACAACCTTCTTTGAGCGGTAGTCGATGCACCACTATGTCTGTATCCAACCCAGGCATATCCTCATAAGACCAGGCGAAGATATCAGAATACTCACGGAGTAGCTCAATCAATCTGACCTTTATACTTTCTTCGAGATCTTCCCCTATCTTGACTTCTCTTCTTACCTCTTTTGTGCCAATATTCACCACCTTAATCGAATCCTGATTCAGATGGATAACATTCTCCTCTTGTTTCAACAGTCTTGCTAATTCCTCAGGAAGATCACAATCCTTATATGCTTCTTCTTCAGCTTGATAAATAGGAGTATCAAAGTTATAATGAGCCATAGCAGAGTTGTTATCAATAGAATCGGTGGTGGAAGTGCATCTGCATGAATGACATTTTGGCGTTTTTTAGTGATAGTGTGTGAAAAGAGAAACATTGCCATTAAAATAAAAAAGAAAAAGAAGCAAAACTTTGAATGCAAAAACATCCTTTATTTCATGATAAACTTGAAAAATAAACATGGTGGCCCTACACAAATGCTCCACTATGCCTTGGACAGAGCGTAGGAATTATGATATGATTAATAAAAGAAACAAGAAAATTACTCCTCAGCGCTTGAAACTTGGATAACATCCACAGAAGTCCATTTGTTGAGTATCTGGCCTGGAATAATCGGACGAATCTAATCTTTGTTATTGTAGCCATTAACCCTATCGCCGCCAACTGCATTGACGTGTCCTTCTTGAGTAGCACAAGGACGGGAAAACTTCACAGGAGTAGATAAACTAGATGCTCTGGGAGTTGCACTCTACTGACCTGGGCTAAAACCAAGACCAAACTTATCAAACTTCGGAGTAACGTCCAGCACCTGACCCCAACCTTCAGGGTTACCACCTTCCACCACATCTCTCGCATCCTTGAGAGAAGACATAACAGTTTCCGGTTTCCTTTTCTGCTCTGGAGGAGGAAGATTCACGGCATGAGCTGTCTCAAATGCCTGAAATGGAGTCTCATGAATCTCGCCTTCAACTTCAACATAGCAGAATGATGTCAAATGACTCACGATGTACTCTTCCTCGCCACATACAGTTATTACCTTTCCCTCTGCAGGATACTTGAGTTTCTGATGAAGAGTAGTAGTGACTGCTCTTGCTCTATGAATCCACGGCCTCCCCAACAAACAACAATACTCTGGCTGTATATCCATCACGAAAAAGGTAGCCGTGAAGGTGCGAGGATCGACCTTGATTGGTAACTCCACCTCCCCAAATACTGACCTTCGAGACCATCAAACGCCTTCACCATCAAGTCACTAGGGCGCAACTCCAGTCCAGAATAATCAATCTTCATCAATGTTGATTTGGTAAATACATTTAAAGACGATCTGTTATCTACCAAAACCCGGGATAAAGTAGTGCCCCTGCACTCCATTGAAATATGTAATGCTTTGTTATGGTCCGGTCCCTCCGGAGGGAGATCAAAATCTGTGAAGCCCAGACCGTTCTCGGCAGATATGTAAGCACAAACATTCTCAAACTGATTGACTGTTATCTCATGTGGCACGAACGCATTCTTCAACAACTTCATCAAAGCATTTTTGTGAGGTTCTGAATAAATCAACAGAGACAAGATAGACATCTTAGAAGGAGTATGTCTCAGATGATTAATTATGCTATAATCACTCTTTCTGATAATTCGCATCAACTCTTCAACCTCATCGGGAACTGAAGAAGCCTCTGGTATCGGAATTGATTGAGTCACATTGGCTGGCGTAACCCTGGGATTACCAATCGTTACCTGTTGTTTTCCTTTTTCTCTTGCAGTAATGTCTACCGCATCTTGCACATTGGAAGGACCAAATACTCTCCCACTTCTAGTCATTCGACTCACACCAGAAAAGTTATGAACTTCCTCTTCATTATCTTCAGCACATTCTTCCTCAGACACACGGGTACTAACCTCCTGCTTTACCCCATGGTAATAAACATCGGCACCGTAGTGCCATGGGATGGCCTTCTCACTGGCATACAACATGGGACCAGGTACCGTAATCATCAAAGGAGGTGCCCTAGATGGGGCAGGAATGCGCACAGGGGTGTAAGGAATAGATACCACAGCAACGTCTTCTTCGGTAACATTGTGGTAGCTCAGTTTTCTATCAAATTGCAGGGAACCCTCCTTCATCAACAACTGGATACCGGCTTTTAAATCATTATAACCATTCAGTTGCTCTCTACATTTGGCACACTTTGAAGTACAACCCGGGAAAATAGAATTGTCAAACAAATACCTCTTAACATACCACAATTGAGTAGTTACTTGTTCCACATCCATGATTAAGTTCAACATTTCACCATTATCATCAATCATATTAACAACACCCCCTCCATGCCTAGGCATTGGGTTCTGAGTAACATTCGGACCAGTCACTGGGGTAAACTTAATTGCCTTAACGTCCAATAAGTCTTATACTTTGCATTTCAACGCAAAGCAATTGTTAGTAGAATGGCCCACTCCGCCTGAATGGAATTCAAATATTGCATTAGCATCATAGTTAACAGGAAGTCTTGCGGGTGGCGGTGGCATATTTCTCAAACTGATCAACTTCAAATCAAGCAAGTGGTGGAGTGCTTCAGTAAGAGTTACTGGCTAGGGATCAAATTTTCTCTGCTGTCTCTACTGTTGATTATTATACTGACGGGGAGCATCTTGCAGTCTTTGTTATTGAGGCACTGTATTCGGTCTCTGCTGCAGAGGAGCATTAACAGGAATAGAAACAACATTGATTTGTTGGTGCTAACGATCCTCTCTTCTTCCTCTATGAGAGTAAACCGCGATTTTGTCGCCTTCCATTTTCTTAGGGTAAGTGTTGAATGGTTTCTTATTTCCCCCTGATGAACCACTAGAACCTTCAATCTGAATCTTCCCCAATTTCAAACCTACCTCAATTCTTTCACCAGCCATAACCAAGTCTGCAAATCCTGCCGAAGTACTTCCTATCATGTGTTCATAAAACGGCCCTTGCAAGGTACTCATAAACATATCAATGAGTTCTCTCTCCATGAGTGGAGGTTGAACCCTCGCAGCCAACTCACCCCACTTCTGAGCATATTCCTTGAAAGATTCTTTCGGTCCCTGTGACATATTCTATAATTGAGTGCGAATAGGCGCCATATCCACATTGTACTGATAATGTTTGACAAAAGCCCGAGCAAGATCATTCCAGCAACGAATATGAGTTTTCTCCAACTTCATGTACCACTCCAGGGATTCCCCAGATAGGCTATCCTAGAAAAAGTGAATCAAAAGCCCCTGATCCTCAGTATGTACCGACATCTTTCGGAAATAAGCAGTTGCATGAGTAATAGGACATGATGTTCCGTTGTACTTTTCAAATGTAGGAGGCTTGAACTTTGGATGAACTTTCACCCCAGACACCAACCTGAGATCATTAGAATCCATACCAAGGATTCCCTGCCCTTCCACAGCCTTCAGACGCTCTTCCAACAACCGATACTTCACATCCTCAATCTAAACCTCCGGCTCTGAACGCCGAATAGAAAATTGATCTTCGTCCTGATCAAAGTCATAATCCTGCTCCTGATAATTCCTTACACCGCCTTGGTTAATTCTTTTGTTCCCCACAAGTCGAGGTCTAGGAGACGGGGGAAACTGCCCTACGTTGCGCACAAAAGGGTTTCCCGGCATCCCGTGAAAATTTCCAGCAGGTTGATCTTGCACATCCCCCAATCCTACAGAAATGTCCTGATAGAGCCCTTGATTTCCACCATCCCCTGGATAGCGGCGCTGGTTTTTGACAATGGCATCTAGTTCCTCATGTCGGCGATTCACATTGGTGATGACCTCCATGAACTGAGTCATCTGAGTAGCCATCTGGGCCCTCATTTCAGCGAGTTTAGCTTGAACCTATTCCATTTGTCTTGGCAAATTGTTTCTGGTGGAATATCGATGAGTAGTCGTCTTGAATTCTGAATAAGAAAAGCAGCAGAATAAGAATACTGTCTTGAGATAACCTGTAATGTTATGAAATGCATGATGTGCATGATATGTTTGTCATTTCCAGGTATTCAAGAACCCTTTTATTCATCGGTCATGGCGTGCGACCATACAATCAAAAGAGAAAGGACAATAAGATGAACACTTCAATTATTTACAAACGAAAGAAACGATGTTCGAGTGACCTCGGGAAATTAAGAGTAAAATGATAAACAACTAAATACATGTCTTAACAAAAAAACAAAGAAAACTGAATAATAACAACGATCAAATGGTCCCTTCCAACAATTCTGGGGGTGACCAAATACACCACAAGTAAATAACAGAACTAAATCTCCAGAACTAGACATGCTTCAAGGTGTTGACAATACTCTTCAAGCCTGGCTTTCTCCTTCAAAAGTTGTGATGCGACTTCTTTACTTTCTCAAAACCGATCCTCTGCGATACGTTTCTGGGCTACTTCCTTCTTAAGCTGAGCATCTTTGTCTTTGAGTTGTTTCTCCAAGTTCTGAATCTTCTTCCTGTAGTTATTCTCAGATACCTGAAGCTTCTGACACTCTTGCTGAGTCTTACTCAATTCTTCTTCCATTTCAGCATGAGACCTCTTCCTAAAACTGGTTGCATCAGAAGTTTCCCCTTGAGCTTCCTTGAGTTTGGGAGCTAAGTCGGCCCTTTCTTGATCTACCCAATAGAGTTTCATCCCCCGCCTCACAGTCTTTTGCATGAAGCTGAATGTTCTTAACATGAACCTGGGTGAACATCTCGATTGATACCGTGTTACTCAGAATAGTAGGAGGTTGCTCATATAGAGGAGCCGACCTTGCAAATCGTAACCGTAAAATCTTAACCCTGGATCTAATCCAATCCAGGTAAGAAACCCTAGCAATAGGAACCTTCCTGCCAAAAGTAGTTCTATCCTTCTTGTGAATTCCTTTCCAAGCACTTGTCACTCTTTTCAACATCACAGGATCACTTCCTCTAGCAAAATACACTGATTCAGACACCTCCTCAACCTTTGGCGGTCCATCCATTGCATATCCCAATTGACGATAAGCAAGCACAAGGTTATAGTTGATACACCCCTTAGTTCCTATGAGGGGAACATTAGGGAAATATCCGCAGCTAGTGATGATACTTCGTACTTCCCTCATGTCATAATTCCACCTGATATCAAATGAAGTAAGGTTGACAAGCCTTGATGACCATCGGAGAGAATGCCTGGTATCCACAAAAGGACCACTTACCGATAGGTGCAATTTAAACCATTGATACAACATTGAATGACATAAACTTACATTACCTCCTTTTCCATGCCTGAAATGAATGGTGTAAAGAGTATCTTCCAGGAGTGTCGATACCGGGTTCTTATTTCTAAAAACACAAATAGCCGTCAAATCCATAAAATTTCTCTTGTGAGGGAAGAGGACGATCTCGTATATCATGAGAGCAAACAGAGAGCTGAAGTCATTCCAATTCCCTTTATTTGCCCAATCTTCAACTTTCTTCACTAAGAAATCCAAATAAAACCCTATAGTATCCTCACTTGATTTCCAATTGTCTTTCACCTCTTTCTAACGTAAATGAAGAATTTCAGAAATAACTTCTAACTTCGGCTTCTCTAACACTTGGACAAAAGGAACTTCATTGGACAACTTGATATTAAGTAGGTACGCATACTCTTCTAGGGTGGGAACCAGTTGATAATCTTGAAAAGTAAAACACCGTAATTCCTTGTCATAGAACTGGAAGAGAGTGATCAAAGCCATTGGTCAACTAGAGTGTTAAGGACTAGTAACAAATTGCCATAATTTTTGTTGAAATTATTCAGAACATCACCCTTTAGATAAGAACTCAACCTCTTCAACTCGGACACATCAAAGGTAGGAATCTGATAAGAGAAAGTATGTCTGGTGGGCTCTTTAACACGAACTGAATCAAACTCATCTGAAGGGAGGCCAACCATTTTTGATAGAAAGAAGACTCTCTAATGTCCCTGGAAAATGACATGCATATGCTAGTTATTTTTTATACATCATTTTTTTAAAATAAATATTCTATGATGCAACATGATAGGATCAAAGTTTCACACTGGATCAAGGCTGGACCATTACAGAACAACACCACTCAAGATCAGAAGAAAATCCCGAAGCTTCAAAACTAACATGGGAACCTGAGTCAACTTTACAACACAAAGTCACCAACAGTACCTGTACCTGTAAGAAAAATTTTCCCGCCCCTCTCATGGGTGTAGTCTAGGTCAAGGTAAGGTTAAAAGCCAAATCAGAGTACAAGAGCTCGAATGTCGGTATCATCATATGATAACACCTATTCGAACTACCCCCGAAGTTATGGGTCTCATGGTCAGATCTACAAAGCATCCGCCTCATAGCTGCCATGGCCACTCTATTCCTAATTCCTATGGAATTCACTCATAGCCTGGGTACGAGGCCTTTTACCTCATGGAACAACCCACCCACCAAGAAATCCAAAATCCAAACAGTCCAGCCAAATCCAGTATGCAGAAAGTAAAGCGCACATAGGATGAAATGCAAACAGATAAATATGCAAAGCGGTAAAATAAACACCTAAAAAGAAAACAAACAAGAGCTAGGATTGACTCCGGGATGGACCAGCAAAAGGTCAACCTGTCCCCGGTGAAGTTACCAGCTGAAACAAGGTGGCTGGAACCTGTCATCTGGAAGTTAATGAAACATCAATGAAGTCGCCACCGAACGTCTTTTATCCCGCCGAAAGGGAAAGGTAAACATCGAGAAAACCTGAAAAGGGAGAAATCACGGTCTTTCGACCGAGAGATTTGGTAAGGGAGTATGTTACGTGAGGGGAAGGTATTAGCACCCCACACGCTCGTAGTACTATACGATATTCACTCTTGTTGTCTAATATAATGGGTGTGGTCAAATCCTATGTCTATGGCTTAAAATTGAAAAGGGAATGCACGCGAAAGAAAAAAGAAAACAATGTAGGAAAAATAAAAAGATGTGCTCGGTTGGGCCCTACCCCAATTCCTACGTATCCCTTTTAAGGAATCAGAGCAGCCATAGTTCGACTTATATGTTTTGGTTGGTTTGTGTTTTTTAGTTAAGGTAACAAAAATAGTCAAGATGGCAAAACATCAAATAAAACAACAAACAAATGAGATGGTAAAGAATAGGCTAAATAATAACAAAGTAACATGTCAAAGATGGCGAAACATCAAATGATAAAACAATCACACCTAACAATGACATCGAGAGTCAAAGTAGGATAACCAATATGTGCAATGACGAAACACCGGCTTCAAACAAATGTGCGATGGCGAAACACCGACTAAAAGATAACAAAGTTATGGAAAAGATGGCGAGACATTAATAAAACGGATGACAAAACATCACACCTAACAATGATATTGAGAATCAAAGTAGGATAACAAACATGTGCGATGGCGAGACATCGGCTTCAAGATAACAAGATATCATGGCAAAGATGGTGAAACATCAATAAAACGGATGACAAAACATCACACCTAACAATGATATTGAGAATCAAAGTAGGATAACAAACATGTGCGATGGCGAAACATCGGCTTCAAGATAACAAGATATCATGGCAAAGATGGCGAAACATCAATAAAACGGATGACAAAACATCACACCTAACAATGATATTGAGAATCAAAGTAGGATAACAAACATGTGCGATGGCGAAACATCGGCTTCAAACAAGTGTGCGATGGCGAAACATCGGCTAAAATAGGTTTAAAAACAAAACCAAGAGGCGCACAAACGAATAAGATTGATTTGTATCTTTTACATTGAAGAAGGGTTTGAGTTTATTAGAAGTGTTTTATGATTTGCCAAGAAATAAGTTTTTGTCTTAAGATGCAAAATGCAAAGAAAGGAAAAACAACTAAGGGAAACTAGCCTAGCACTATCCCTAGTGTTATCGTACAATGGTTGACCCTAAGGTTGAGGATAAAGGAAAATCCTACCCTATGTTAGCATACATGGATTCCTACCTTAATCAACATGTTTAAAGGAAGCTTAACAAAACAATCCTATAGGGAACATGCAATGAGAGCGAAGTCGTGATCTCAATTTCTAAATTGAGTGACTCATCGATTAACAATTTAAGAAGAAAAGCAATAAACATCCTATAGGGAACATGCAATGAGAGTGAAGTCGTGATCTCAATTTCTAAATTGAGTGACTCATCGATCAACAATTAAAGAAGAAAAACAATAAACATCCTATAGGGGACATGCAATGAGAGCGAAGTCGTGATCTCAATTTCTAAATTGAGTGACTCATCGATCAACAAGTAAACACAACACATGTATAAGAAAAAAACCAGAGGGCCTCCTGACATATATCAGCAACAGAGGTCCCATCATGCAATCAGAGAACTATGCAAAATGAAAATGGGAGAAAGGAGATAGTGCAATACCAAACGGATAAATATCCGTTGCAACTGAGCAAGAATAAAAGAAACCCATAGAACTTTGAGCAAGCTGGCATCAATAGACAAATCAAGTCAGGAATTACACCATAACGATGTAAGTAATTTATCAGATATGGACAAATCCCAGGGGCAATGTGTAACATTCACAATCAAATGCATATATCTTGCGTGGAATATCAAATATGCTAAACACAATAGCAGTGCCAACATAATAAGTTGTGTTTCACAAATAAAGTGAAACACAAAAGCCCCAGGTCAAAAGTTGAAACTTTCTCAAAGTACCTCGCACATTCAACAACCAAGTTAGTATTCCATAAGGTGAATGATGACTCATACAAGGGATGGATGCAACATGATGAAGTTAGAACAACATAATAAAAATTATCAAACATTAGACATGATAGACAAAAAGGAAACAGACATATGCACAATTTGGCAAAAAGAATCAGAAGGATGTTGCTCATTTCTATCACCATATTGAATTGACAATTGAATATCAATCAAGGATCATGGGAGCTTGGAAAGAATACAATCAAAGATCATGCAGGTCAGGGGCAAACACATTTCAATCATGCACAATTAATTCAACCACAACTCATATGCACAATAGAAGGTGAATCCCACATAATGCATTAGAAGGTTCAAACATTCAAACATGAGGCATTTAAATGAAATGGCTTGATTTAACACGGACAATCAGAATCAACATGATCATTAGGTTCCCAACTATAGGCCTCACTCAAGTTCATTGGCCATCAAACAAATTGCAACAAGATATGCAAACATTAATTGGGTACCTTCACTTCAAAATTACATCAAAAATGGAAATAAGGGTCCATAATTCACATCAAAAAAATATTAGCATCATTGAAAGGTATAGAAGTCAGAATGTAAGCCCTAAGTTCATGAATGATTGAGGAGGAGGCCAAATGAAGTCCAAAGCTCAAGACTAGTTGGCAAAACTAACAAACTAGACAAGTTTTCAAAATAATTTGTGAAAAAAGGTCAAACCAAGTTGAAAAAATCAAGATAGATGGTTTTCAAATCCTCAATACATTCATGAACCCTAATCAAGACTTGAATTATATTTAAAATCCAGGGCATAGTTGTTTTGAAAATGAAACTTGCACCATAAGCAACAAAACCCTAAAATTTGACTTTTAATCTTAAATATTGATTAAGTAAGATCAAAATTCAAACAAATTAAACCAAGGTCATACCAATCACCAAGAAACCCTAAATGTTAGAAAATATATTTTTTTTACATTTTCTGAATTAAAGAAAAATCAAAAATTAAATTAAATTCAAATAATTAGTCAATTAACAAATATTCACATATCAAAATAAGATTTAAATCAAAAAGTCAGAAAAATGCCTAACCAAAATTTTATTCAAATATTAAAACTAAAAACACACATCCCTGATTTTTTGTGGAATTTTTGAATTAAAGGAAATATTAAAATAAAAAATAAACAAACAATTAATAATTGAACTATTATTTAAGGGAAAAAATGTAAACCTTAGCCAAAAATCACAAAAAGTTAAAAATGAAAATATGTCCAGATCATATGATTAAAAACAAGATTACGTGATTTTTTGAGAATTTTTGAACCAATGGAAAAATTAAAGTAAAATTTAAACAAAACAATTAACAATTTAACTCTTGAAATTACATTCAATTATCAAAAATGAAAAAAAGACTAAACAAATTTCAGAATCAAATCCCACATGATTTTATGAGTCAAAAATATTTTTTGTGGAATTATCCAAATCAAAGAAATATTAAAACAAAAATAAATACTAAACAAACAATTGATTAAACTCATCAATTTTTGAACTAATAAAAACATTTTCAAAAAATTATCAAAAAAAATACACAAGGTCAGAAATATTATTTTGAATTTGTGATAATTTTTTCAGAATTTTCCAATCATTTTTGAGCAAGAAATAAAATTATGAAAATCAATTTATAAAACAAAATTCAAATGAATTAAAAAAAAAATAAGCCCGCCAACCAGAGGAGGCCACGTAATCATCTTCAACCTCTGGCTAGGGCAAAAACGCGCGCATGATCCAGTTCATCACCTCATTTTCCAGTCAACATAACATGATCAATTCAACACCATTTTCCATGAAATTTCATGCAAATTCAAGCTAGCATTTCATACTTCAATATGCAATTCAAATCACAACAAATAATGAACCATGGATCAAGAAAAGATCGTGCAAAAATGTCAAAAACTCACTGAAGAGAAAAAATTCAGATGCATCATTCATGCATATCTCATCAAATTAAAAGCTCTGAAGCTTCAAAAACACTTAATGGACTTCAAACAACATGATTATGAACTTAAATCTCACAATGCATGGCTAGAAATCAAAATCCGAAGTTGAGAATTCAAACCTTTGAGAAAAAATGGATCTACTGTCTCCTTCACTCCAGTTGCAAACCAAGCCTCGATCTACAATCCTTATCACTTGGAGAAGAGAATGCTAGAAGAATTGACCAAAACGCGCAAGGGAGATGGAAGAATCGAAGAAAAATGCAGAGCAACAAGCTATGGAGTTTTCTAATTTTAGGGATGAAATGAAGCACGAACCACGCTCACTGAGGCTTGCTTCTCAATATATAGAGCATCAGGAGGAGGGTAGGATAGGTTTTTCGCGCTGAAAACTCTTAGAAAGAATGAAATCTTCTTTTTGCCAAAACAAAGTATGCACATGCAGCCCTCCAATCCCTCATGCGTGGGCTTGCTTTTTACGTGCATTTCAGTCCATTTTACCTCAGGAAGAGATTAGCAACAAAATTAAGACATAAATCCTTGTATTAAGCTAGTGTTGGTGATTAGGCAACTTCATTCCACTTTTGGCAAAATCACGATTTCCCTTTGCATTTGCCCATGTGAAGCTCAAGATTTGGTATGATGGGCCTTGGTACATTGTATATTGGTCATGGGCAAAGTTTTAAGTGAAACAAAAGGCCACAAATCAAGTTATCAAGAATTTGCAATTTGCATGTCATGCATGAATTCAATGAAAGGCCTCAAAATTTCAAGGTCCACAACTTGCTCATACTTTTGAATTTTGATACAAATGAGAACAATTTGGAAAGGTATTGAAAATATCTACAATACCTTAGTTTTGAGTTTTTGCAATTGAGTTCATTAAGTTTCTCAAAATTGAGCTTGAAATTCACTGATTTTGGAAAATGACCTATAATTTTGTGATTTCAAAAGACCATAATTATTGATTCCTTGCCAATTTGGACATGAGACCAAAAGGAGATGAAGGATCATCCTCTTAGCTTTCCAAGCATACTTCATTTTCATTTTCTTGATCAAAGGTGAATAAAATATGAAATTTTGAAATTAAGTCCTCATTTTCCAAAATTAGAAACTTTTATGTTTTCTTCAAGAACAAGTTTCAACCCAAACCTCAATCTCTTTGATATAATGACCAAAATGGACTTTAAATATGAAAATTACATCCTTGAATTGATGGTTGGCCAAAAATTCACTTGGTCAACCCTGACTTTGAGTGATTTTGACCAAAATGACCATTTTGCCCCTCTGAACCAATTGATCCACTTCCCTTCAAAATTGATGATCAAAACTTCAAACATACGATCTTTCAAACATATAGAGGCCATGTACAAAGTTTCACTTAAAAATTCTCAAGAAATCCTGATAAAAATTTAAACCCTAATTTTGGTCAACACCTTAGGAAACTATGAATCATCTTCAAAACTTCAAATCCTCTGGGCATCATGACCAATTCCTTGTGCAAAGACTTTTCAAACACCAATGAGATGTTGTAGCTCCAAAAATCAAGACTTGTACATTGGCCAATAGCCTTGCTCAAACAAAACCCTAATTTGACTGGTGAATCCAAAGAATGATTCCCCTTGTAATCAAACACAAACTTCAATCCTCTGATGATTCAAAGAGATGGATAAAATATCTTGAGACTTGCAATAACTTTTGAGCTTGAAAGATCCAGAGGTTTAGATAATAAGATTCTACTTGAGCAACTTGTCAATGCAACCAAACTTCAAAGCTTGAGGAAGACTAGATAACCAAAGTACTTTGATCCCATCACAAAGTATGAATGCAATGCAATATGATGTTCATGATGAAACATAAGCCTAAATCAAGAGGGTAAATTTTGGGGTGCAACACTTGTGAACAAATCTTCAAATTGTTGAAGAAAGATCAAGTAGTCAAATGGAATGATGAGTGCCAAACTGCTTTTGACAACATCAAAGAGTACCTGCAAGAGCCTCCTGTGTTAATGCCACCAGTCGATGGGAGACCGTTGATCATGTATCTGACTGTTTTAGAAAATTCAATGGGGTGTGTTCTGGGGAAGCATGACGAGTCTGGCCGAAAAGAGCATGTTATTTATCACCTGAGTAAAAAGTTTACCGACTGTGAAACAAGATATTCACTGCTCGAGAAATCTTGTTGTGCTCTGGCATGGGCTGCTCGCCGGCTAAGTATGTGCAGACCCATACTACCTTATTAATATCTAAAATGGATCCAATAAAATACATCTTCGAGAAACCTGCCTTCTCTGGGAGAATAGTGAGGTGGCAAATGATCCTGACAAAATATGACATACAGTATACTACCCAGAAAGGGATAAAGGGAAGTGTATTAGGTGATCACCTTGCTCACCAAGCGGTGGAAGACTACCAATCCATGAAGTTCGAATTCCCAGATGACGACATCATGACGTTAGACAACCGTGAAGAATTCAGGCCATATGATGGACCTGAACAAGGATCCCGATGGACCCTGTTCTTTGATGGGGCATCCAACGCACTTGGCAATGGTATTGGTGTTGTACTCATATCTCCTGAAGGGTGTCATACTCTACCGCAACACTCTGTTTCAACTGTACAAACAACATGTCAGAGTACGAAGCGTGCATTTTTTGTATCAAAGCTTCCAGGGACTTGGGGATCAAATCCTTAAGTGTATTCAGAGATTTAGCTTTGGTCATCAGCCAGATCAAAGGGGAATGGGAAACCAAACACCCCAACCCTATCCCCTACAAAGAACACGTGATGACATTGCTACCACATTTTGAGAAGATTACCTTCGAGCATTTCCCGCGAGAAGAAAATCAGCTAGCAGATGCACTAGCCACAATGTCGTCCATGTTTAAACTTAAATGGGATAACAAGGCTCCCCAGATCACCATCGAACGAATGGATGAACCATTTCACTGTCACGAGATTAATACCAAAGAGGTAGTGGACCAGCCTTGGTTTCACAAAATCAAGAGGTATCTCGAGGCTCAAGAATATCCAGAAGGAGTTTCAGTTAATGATAAGAAGTTCTTAAGGAGATTCTCTGCTAAATTCTACCTTGGTAATGGCATTCTTTACAAACGCAACCATGACTCTGTGTTACTTCGGTGCGTAGACAAGGTTGAAGCTGAAAGGATCATGGCTGAATTACATGAAGGCACTTTTGGCACCCATTCCAGTGGGCATACGATGGCAAAGAAAATCCTACGGGAAGGCTATTACTGGTCTACCATGGAAGTAGATTGCTATCAATACTCTCGAACCTGTCACAAGTGTCAGATCTATGCTGACAAGGTGTACGTACCCCCGGTTCCTCTGAATGTATTGACGGCTGCTTGGGCCTTTGCTATGTGGGGGATTGATATGATTGGGGAAATTAAACCAATGGCCTCTAATGGACACCACTTCATCTTAGTGGCCATTTAATATTTTACAAAATGGGTTGAGGCGGCCTCTTTCACTTCTGTTACCAAGAATGTTGTCGCCCGGTTCATCAAACAAAACCTCATATGCCGATATGGTATCCCGGAGATAATCATTACCAACAATGGAACGAATCTCAACAACACTATGATCACCTTCCTGTGTAAGCAATTCAAGATCCAACATCACAATTCTTCCCCTTACCAGCCAAAGATGAATGGTGTTGTCGAAGTTGCAAATAAGAACATCAAAAAGATCATACAGAAAATGACAGTCACATACAAAGACTGGCATGAGATGCTACCATTCTTTCTCCATGGGTATCGTACCACGACGCGCACATCAACCGTAGAAACACCCTACTCTCTATTATACGGCATGGAAGCTGTCTTGCCTATTGAGGTCTAGATCCCCTCTCTAAGAATTTTGAAGGATGCAAGGCTGAACAAAGATGACTGGATCCGGACTCGGCTTAATCAACTGAACTTGATTGATGAGAAAAGGCTTACTACTGTCTGTCTTGGTCAAATGTATCAAAAAAGGATGATCAAGGCTTTCAAAAAAAAGGTCGGATGACAAGTGTATCAAGTTGGAGATCTGGTGATCAAGCACATCATACTGCCGCAAGGTGATCCCAGAGGCAAATGGACTCCTACACACGAAGGACCATTTGTAATCAAAAGCATATTCTTTGGTGGAGCAATGATCTTAACCACTATGGATGGCGATGACCTGCCACACCCTGTGAACGCGGATATAGTCAAAAGATACTACGCGTAAAGAGACCCGCTAGGTTGACACACTTAGGCAAAATAAGGGCATCCCGGCGAACCAAAAAGGTTCGGGAAAAAATTAGGGATAAAACAAAAAAAATTTGTACACCCGGTAAGTTTAAAACCTAAAAGGGCGACTTGGGAAAAAAAGGGTTTCAGGTGTCAATCGAAAGACACTTGATTATCTCCAAAAAAATTATTTTCCTTAAGCAAGTGTTTGTAACCACCATGCAAAGGGATGATATTGGAAAACATGAGAGGGTAAAATTTAGGGTACAACAGCTGCCCCAGTTCAATCTTACTAAACCTGAAGATTTAGATTGGCTTGTTTGCCTTTCCTGATTTGAAGGTGGAAGATGATTGAATACTAAAGTGTCCAGAAATTTGCACTCGCATGATGTGATGATTGGCTGTGTGGGTAATGGGCTTAAAGATGCCATTTGGAAAAGATGACTAGGAGTTGTCTGAGATGGGCTTAAAGATGTCATCAAAAGTAGGTGCTGACTTCATAAGAGGTCCCTTTATGGGGAATTACTGTTCCTACTATATGAGGAGGAGTCCACTAGGGAAGGTTGATTTCGGTTGTTCTCCTGCTTGAGGAAGAATCTGGGGAATAAAGTCTAGGAACTTCAGTTGTCTAAGGCTCTACTGAGGAATTATTTCTAGAAAAGTTTGTTGTTTTCTGGTTGAACTCCAGGCTTCACAGTAACTTGCTGGGGAGGATGAAATTAACTGTTGTTTGGCAATGTATTAGAAGGAGCATGTGTAGAACTGCTTCAGGATGAGTTCGTGTTAGACTGCATCTGGAAATTGAGAAGGAATCCATGTAAGATTTATTCAGGATGAATCCGTGTTAGACTGCATCTAGAGATTGAGAAGGAATTCGTGTAAGATTGCTTCAGGATGAGTTCGTGTTAGACTGCCTCTGGAAAGTTGAGAAGGAACTCGTGTAAGATTACTTCAGGATGAGTCTGTGTTAGAATGCATCTGGATATTGAGAAGGAATCCGTGTAAGATTGCTTCAGGATGAGTCTGTGTTAGAATTCCTCTGGAAAGTTGAGAAGGAACCCGTGTAAGATTACTTCAGGATGAGTCCGTGTTAGACTGCATCTAGAGATCATGAGAAGGAACCCATGTAAGATTGCTTCATCTGGTCATGTAGATAGTTTTCATGTCTGGTTTCAAGTATTAATCTACAATCAGTCGTTAACAGATAGTTGTCCTATCTTGTTTCAGTTATTAATCCAGAACTTGCTTTTGTTGGTCATTGAGATAGTTGTCCTGGATGGTTTCAGGTATTAATCTCTGACCTTAGAAAGAAAGATAGTTTTCCCGTCTTGTTACAGGTATTAATCTTCAATCGGTCGTCCACAGATAGTTGTCCTGGCTAGTTGTAAGTATTAATTTGGAACTTGTTTTTGTTGGTCGTTTGAGATAGTTGTCTTGGTTGATTTCAGGTATTAATCTCTGACCTTAGAAAGAAATATAGTTTTTTTGGCTTATTACAGGTATTAATCTTCAATCGATCGTCCACAGATAGTTGTCCTGGCTTGTTACAGGTATCAATATGGAACTTGTTTTTTCGGTCGTTTGAGATAGTTATCCTGGCTAGTTTCAGGTATTAATCTCTAACCTTAGAAAGAAAGATAGTTTTCCTGGCTTGTTACAGGTATTAATCTTTAATCGGTCGTCCACAGATAGTTGTCCTGGCTAGTTACAAGTATTAATCTGGAACTTATTTTTGTCGGTCATTTGAGATAGTTGTCTTGGATGGTTTTAGGTATTAATCTCTGACCTTATAAAGAAAGATAGTTTTATTGGCTTGTTACAAGTATTAGTTTTCAATCGGTCGTCCACAAATAGTTGTCCTGGCTAGTTACATGTATTAATCTTGGACTTGGCAATGTTGGTCAAATAGATAGTTCTGCGTCTGGTTTCGGGCATTAATCTCTGGCATGCTGTATTTGTTGGTAAACTCGTCTTGCTTCGGGAGTTCATACCACTTGGTCGTGTAGATAGTTTCCCTGGCTGGTTTTGATCATTAATCTTTGACCTGCTGTATAAGTTGATAGTATTCTTCTGTCTGCAAATTCAACTTGAAAAGGTAAAGTCAGTTTCATGCGATGTCATGATGTATGAATTGCATGATGCTCTCAAAATAAATGAGAATGTCATATGCGTTTCAGTTATTCGTATGCTATGATGTATTGTAAATGTTGTATGACTGTAATATGTGAGTGTATCAGTTGCTCTATTACAGTGCTGCAGAATTAGGGAAAATAAATCCCTGATTGTTGCTGGAGATGAAGAATGTAGGTCTTCAAATTTTGTTGAAGTTGAAATGTTGGGAGATAGATTTATGTTGTTAGAGAAATAAACTCTGTTGTGGAAGGAAAACTTCATGCACTATTCGGGGATTTTATGAAATCCTGCTGGGGAATCCTAAGAAGCTTGGTGACTTCACTGGGGAATTTTTCCTAGATGTCGGAGCAGTAGTTGGGGATTTTTGCTCTTCCGGGGATATAAGAACACCTGACCTTATTAGGATGTATGTTGAGAATATAGTAGTGATATTATAGTAGGATGCCCCTTCCTATGAACCTGCTGGAGACAGTATCTGCGGGGACTTTGTGGTTTTCATTTAGATATTATCCCGTTTCTAAAACCCATTAGTAACTATCTTTTCGTTTTTTATGTGAGTATTTGTAAACAGGAATTACATTCAAATGCATATGTTCAAAAATAATCACAGGACATTTTCGCAAACAAAAGAGAAAGATAAAAAGAAAACAAATAGTTTTATCCTTTCAAAGAGATAATTTTGTATTAATTTGAAGAATTTCTTCCTATAATAGGCGTTTTTGTACAAGGAGACGGACATCCTAGTAAGAGAATATCGTCGTAAGAATGAAACTAATACAAAATGGTGTACAAAGTGTGATACGGTGGCAGAACCGACTATTATTACTGGTTTGCGTTTTTTGTTTGCAAAATTTCGCGGTAAGCAAGAGTCTCCATCGACTTTTATTTTATCCAATCTGGAAAAGGAAAAAGAAAAGAAAAAACCTTTTTCGAGATGTTTCAGAGTATGGGGGTAGATTATAGAAAGGGAAGGTGTTAGCACCCTTTCTATCCATGGTTTTCCATGGGCTCTTAGGTACTTGCTCATTTTGAAATTGCTTGTGTGTGCTTGCTTTGAAAAGTTTTGTTTTACTTCATTTTAACCCTTGCTTCTGTCCTCAAGAGTGTTACGAAGTTGTTTTTGAAAACTGTTCGAGAAGTGTTTGTGTGAAAAAAAGTTTTTGCTTGTTTGAGCAAGTACTTAAGAGTTTTCTACCTACTCGAAAAATATTGTTCACTTTTCTATAGACAGCGCTATCCTATTATTAAGGAATAGGTAGCACCGTCGTTGGAGTTTTAAAGAACGTTCGAAGGGACGAAATGGTCTCTGAAGGAAACAAGTAAGGATACCTTAAAATTTCGAAGGGACTACCGTCATAAGATCAATTCGTAGGCAACTCGAGGGACAAATAGGGATTATGATCTTTATGACAACTTTGAATCGTGGGTCATGGCTAAGGTATCCCTACGTTTGAGGGACACGGCCATTATTCCCGAGGCAACCAAGTGAGGAAAACCCTAGGAGTGAGCATGTGCATGTGTTTGATTTCAGTTATTTAATCTTTGCACAATTAAGGTGATCTACTATTTTAATTTTATTTGTCTTTTCATACAATCCTATTAACATACATCTAAGCAGTTTATAGTTTGCGAAAATTAAAATGCGGGAAAGTTTAAAGTCCTCGCTATTACAAGGCTTTCGCATATACATAGTTATCTTGACTGTAAATAAAGATGCGGAAACTTAAAACCCTAATTAAATTTATTACAACCCGAAGCATATACAATAATAGAAAAAAGAATTAAAATGCGCGCGGCGAATTAAATGCGAGAATGAATTAAGAAACCTAAAAATCTAATTGAAAAAATATTTAAGTTATTTTTTGAGAAAAAAATTAATTAGGTTATGTACAAAGTTAAAACCCTAATTTCTAATTAATTTAAATTATCTAAAAAAGGAATTAAATTGCCGTAAATTAAATTAACCTAATTAATTAAGGAAATAAAATATTTTTATGAAAAAAATGATTTTTAATGTTTTTATGATTTTTTGATTAAATAAAAAATGATTTGTATGTTATTTTGTAAAAAAGGAAATTATTAATGAAATAATTAAAATAAGAAAAATTAAAATAGAAAAGAAAAGAATGGGCCTGTATTGCTGAAAAAGGGGGTGTATGTCTGAATTTGCAAGTCCAATTCTTGTTCAGCCCAGTCCTTGCGTTAGATTCCATGTGATGCTCTTCCTGATGTCCATGGTATTCCCTGAGCGTTTAGGCATTGGATCTGGATTGATCATGAATCCATTGGTTGGATGGTGCGGTGCATGGTGGACTCCTGGAAGCAAGGGGTACAGAATTTGCATGTAAACCTTAGGAAAATAATAAAACGCTGGGACCTGGGATCAAACCCAGGTCCTTTCGCTTACCAACATGCGCCTTTGCCACTAAACCACATGTTCTTATTTGTTATAATAATAAAAACATTGAATAATATATAAAACAAAGTGGCTAATCTGAATAAAATAAAAACGCGCGCCAGATTTCAAATGGACCAATGGGGTGGTTACAAATCACCGTCTTCTTCCCTGTCCGTCGTCTTAGGTCTCTTACTTTTACCTACGGACAGGCTTCCATAACTAAAACCATGCAAGCTTCAAAAATCAATAGCACGCAATATAAATGCAATGTAAGACCATAGATCAATTTGTTTTGACCTCACGATTACGATGGTACCCTTTTCTTGGGCCAATTTAACCTGTATGACAAAACCCTAAAACGCAAGAACAAACCCTAATAATGGCAAATACGCATACATGCGTCCAAATGCAAAATTGGTTGAACCCAAACGTTCCAAATGATTATACAAACACAATGCTATGCTTAAAAGTAATTAATCACGCGTAAATTGTAAAATCAAATTCAAGATTATATGAGCAAACCGTGGGTCTGTAGCTCGCGATTTTGGGCTTGTGGAAGCTTGCAAACGATCGTGTTAGCTTCTAGGAAGGTCCAGGAAACGATTGAGAGTGTTGAAATGCTTTGAATTTCCCTCCAATCTTGAAACCAATTCACCACTTTTATCCAGAATTTTGAGTTTTAGTTGGGGTTCTCACGCCTGCAAATCCTTCTTTTTGCGCATTGTTCTTGTTCAGTATATATATATTAGAACAAATTAGGTTAACAAAAACGCATTGTATCTTGGTGAATTTACGAGATTGGATTTGATTTTATCCTTGTATTATATGTTTCCAAAACAAGCATAATCATGCCAATTTTGATTCAATTTGCCTTGCACGATTTGGATATGATTTGTCAGCCTAATTGGATTTGATTCCTACAAAAAATCAGATCAAAAATCAATCTTTTGTATTATTTGCAATTTATTTGATTTAATTTGAATTTTAAATAATAAAAAATCAAAATAAAATAAATAATGAAGAAAATAAAGTGTAGATGCTGATTTGGGTCGTGGACCATGTCACAAGCAAGATACAATCATGAAATGCTAGGCCCATTTAACAAAAATGTATTTTTGAGCACATTTGACTTTTGGCAATTTTGCAAAAATGGTCAACTTTGACATGGCATATCTCCTCTAATTTTAACCCTAGAGAGGTGTTCTTGGACTTTTTTGAAAGCTTAGGATGTCCTCTAAACAACCCTTTTGGTTTAATCTCAATTGGGTCTTCCATGTTCATGTAAGAAGCTTTGACCCAAAAGGTGTTTTTGTTGACTTTTAAAAAGGACCTATAATGTAGAAATTCATATATTTTGATGAGTATATATTTTTAACTAGTGGGATGAAGATGAATTGTAGGTAATTGCTACCTCTTCAAAATGAGTCTTGGATTGAAAATTTATGATAAAGTATGAAGAAGTTATGCTTGGTCAAAGTTTGGTTGACTTTTCCTAAGAAACCCTAATTTAGCAACTTTTGGGTTTTGATGAATTTGGGGCATTCCTTGAGTAATCATGATAAACCCTTGATAAAATGATGGATATAACTTCAAAATGTTTATGTTGACCGAAAATCATGAAGTTTGACTATATGTGGGCCACAGTTTACTTTTGACCTAGTATAATTGATTTTCAGGCATCTGAGCAATTGACTGAGAAAAATTCTTGTGTAAGGCATGAAACTTGACATGGATGATCTTGAGAACATAATAGGACCATGGAAAGCGTTTGGGACCTTTGGACTTCAACCATCCTGCTGAAAATGGAAACCCTAGTTTGAGGTACATTGCCTTAGGAGAGTGTTTTTCTGGTCAACTCTTGGGCATCCTTGAGAAAATTGAGGACCTCAATGGGCATGTGTTGAGTAAAATGAGAGAAAATTTTGGGGTACAACAGCTGCCCCTGTTCAATCTTCTTAAACCTGAGGATGTAGATTGTCTTGTCTGCCTTTCGTAATCTGAAGGTGGAAGATGATTGAACACTAGAGTGCCCATAAATTTGCACTCGTCTGAGACGGTGCTGGACTGTGTAGGTAGTATCGAGAATAGACTTATAGATTCCATTTGGAGGAGACTACGGAAGGTCACCGGAGATGGGCTTAAAGATGCCATCTGAATGATATGATGGAGAATCATCGGAGATGGGCTTAAAGATGCCATCTAGAGGATGTTGATTTCCTGAGATATTCCTTTGATGAGAATTCCTGTTCCTGTCGTTGAGGAGGAATCTGCCGAGGAATGTTGGTCTATGTCTTGGGAGAAATAGAATTTTAGGAGCTTTAGTTGTCTGTTACTCTACTAAGGGAATCATCTTAGTCGAGGAGGTGAAAGTGAACTTCTATCTGGTCGTACTCTAGGCTTTACAGTGATTTGCTAAGGATAATATGATCAACTGCTATATGGTCGTGCTCCAGGTTTTACAGTGTCTTACTGGGGAGATGAGATTAAACTTACTATCTGGTCGTACTCCAGGCTTTGCAATCTCAAAAACTATTATCTGGTCGTGCTCCAGGCTTCAGAAGGAATCAAATGGTTATTCGGTTGCATCCGAGTTTCGACTTGAATTTAAGGCATACTAACATCTGTTCGTTTCCAGGCTTCATAGTAATTGGCTGAGTAAACTGTTATTTGGTCAAATTCCAAGCTTCGTAGTACCTCATATTGTTATCTGGTCGTGCTCCAGGTTTCACAGTGTCTCTTGCCGCTACCTGGTTGTGCTCTAGTCTTTACAGCGTCTTATACCGTTATCTGGTTGTGCACCAGGCTTCATGGTGTCTTATACCACTATCTGGTCGATTCCAGGCTTCATAGTATTTTGGAGAAAATCAAGATATTATCCGGTCGATTTCCAGGCTTCATAGCTTGAATTTGAGATAAACCACTATCTGGTCGATTTCAGGCTTCGTAGTATTTTGGAGAAATCAAGATATTATCTGGTCGATTTCCAGGCTTCATAGCTTGAATTTGAGATATACCACTATCTGGTCGATTCTAGGCTTCATAGTATTTTGGTACTGTTATCCGGTCGTTCTCCAGGCTTCACAATATGATGTATTGTTGGTTGATTATTATCCAGTCGATCTCTGGGCTTCATAGCTTTTTTAACTGGAATAGAAATCTTAGTATCGATTTGACTGAACCAGGGAGAGGTCTCGAGTTGTCTTCAATTGGGAGATAAATCTTAGTATCGATTTGACTGAACCCGAGAGAGGTCTCGGATTAACTTTGACTGGCATAGAAATCAGGGGAATCTTAGCGGCGATTTGGCTGACCCAGACGAAAGTCTTAAAAAATATTCAACTAGAATAGAAACCTCAGTCTCAGTTTGACTGAACCAGAGAAAATTTGTGAGAACTTCAACTGGGAGAGAAATCTTAGTATCGATTTGACTGATCCCGGGAGAGGTCCCGGGTTAACTTTGACTGGCATAGAAATCATGGGAATCTTAGCGGCGATTCGGCTGACCCAGACGAAAGTCTTAAAACATTTTCAACTAGAATAGAAACCTTAGTGTCGGTTTAACTGAACCATAGAAAATGTTGGAATATCTGCAACTGGAATAGAAACCTTGGTGTTGGTTTGACTGAACCAGAGAGAACTCATGAGAACTTGATTGCATCTTTCCCTGAAAGGTAAAGAGTTAGTCGTATGTAATGTCATGATGTATGCAATGTATTGAGTAATGATGTTCTTAAAATAAATGAGATTGTGTTGTATAATATGTATGCACATGCCATGATGTATGGATATGCAATGCTATTGTTATATTCTCTAACTGGGGAAAATAAATCCTGGACTGCTGCTGGAGAGTATAAGGAGTTGAGTTCTTCGTTTTTGCTGGGGATAGTGACCGAAGATGGTTAGCTGGAGATTTATATCCATTCAGCTTAAGAATATTCTGCCGGAGGAGACTTTTCCTGAGAATAATCCTGCGGGGGAATGAATTTGTGGGGAAGAGAGATGCATTGTTGGAAGATCTGCTAATTTGGAGAAATAAACGCAGCTGGGGATGAACTTCCATTGCCAAAGTGAAGAGCTCTGTTGGAGATCGAGCTTCCTCCTTCAGAGAAATAAACTCTATTCAGGAGAAAAACTTTATAAACTATTTATGGTTATAAAGCTCAGCTGGGGAATGCAGACATTAGCTTTCTGAAGTAACCTGCTGGGGAAGGAATTCTTGCTTGGGATACAGAGGTCGGACCTTGGTTGTCTTAGCTCTGCGGGGAGTATAGGTATCACTGGCTTATACGTGATATTGACTTTGCTTCCAACTGTCTCTTCCCCTTGTACCATGATGGATGGGGTAACTGTCGATATTTAGGTTTTGTACCAGTTTCTTTGAGTTCTTAGTAACTGCCTTTTTGTTTTATATGCAGATATTTCTGAATAGTAATCATATTTAAATGTATATTTCAAGAATAAAATATTGGATGTTTTTGCACAACAAAACAGAAAAAGGAAAAACAAACACAGAGTTTTGTACTCAAAAGACACTTTATATTGATTTGAAATTTGCCAATAACAGACGTTTCTTACAAGGAGGCTGACATTCTAGTAAGAGAACGCCGCTGTAAAAAATGGAAATTATTACAGAAATTGTGTACAAAAAGAAAATAGCTATGTGTAGTGATCCCATTGGGTTTCAATTCTGCTATTGCCCCTATGTCTTCGAGCATCTCATCACTTTGCTGCTTGTCCGAAGCTGACTGGATTGATCGGTACCGTTTGAGCTTGATATCTGATTACTAAAGTCTGATCGCAAGGTGATCCAATGGGATATAGTGATATGCTTTAATCCCTAATTTTTTCCTGGACCGCCCTTTCGGGTTTTCAGTCCACCGGGATACCCTTTTTTTCCCAAGCCGCCCTTTCAGGTTTTTGACTTGCCAGGTATACATATTTTTTTTATTTTTATCCCTAATTTTTTCCTGAACCCTTTTGGTTCGCCGGGATACCCTTATTTTTGCCTAGGTATGTCAACCTAGCGGGTCTTTATTATGCGTAGTATCTTTTCACTATGTCGGCATTTACAAGGTGTGGAAGGTCGTCACAATCCATGGTGGTCAGAATCATGGCCCTACCAGAAAATATGTTCTTGACTACAAATGGTCCCTCATAGGTGGGAGTCCATTTGCCCTCGGGATCACCTTGCGGCAGTATAATGCGCTTGACTACCAGATCCCCTACTTGATACACTTGTTGTCTGACTTTCTTGTTGAAGGCCTTGATCATCCGTTTCTAATACATTTGACCATGGCAGACAGTAGTAAGTCTTTTCTCGTCGATTAAGGTCAATTGATCAAGTCGAGTCTGGATCCAATCATATTCGCTCAAACCCGTATCCTTCATAATCTGTAGAAAAGGGATTTGGACCTCTATTGGTAGGACAACCTCTATGCCATATACCAAAGAATAAGGTGTTGCCTCTGTCGACGTACATGCTGAAGTACAGTACCCGTGAAGAGAAAACAGTAACATCTCGTGCCAGTCTTTGTATGTCACTGTCATCTTCTGTATGATCTTTTTGATATTCTTGTTAGCAGCTTCAACAACCCCATTCATCTTCGGTCGGTAAGGCGAAGAGTTGCGATGTTGAATCTTGAACTGTTTACAGAGTTCAGTGATCATCGAGCTGTTGAGATTGGTAATGTTGTCCATGATGATTCTCTCAGGGATACCATAACGACAAACCAGGTTATGCTTGATGAACCGTGCCACTACATTCTTAGTAACCACAGCAAAGGAGGAAGCCTTAACCCACTTTGTAAAGTAATCAATGGCCACTAGGATGAAGCGATGCCCATTGGACGCGGTAGGTCTGATCTCGCCGATCATGTTAATGCCCCACTATTCAAAGGGCCAGGGAGCCGTCAAAACATTCAAGGGAACTGGGGGTAAGTGCACCTTATCAGCGTATATTTGGCACTTGTGACAGGTTCGAGAATGCTGATAATAGTCAGCTTCCATAGTGGACCAGTAGTATCCTGCCTGTAGGATCTTCTTTTCCATGGTATGTCCACTGGAATAAGGTCCAAAGGTACCTTTGTGTAGGTCTGCCATAATCCTCTCTACTTCGCTCTTGTCTACACACACAGTAAGGTAAAGTCATGGTTTTGCTTATAGAGGATTCCATTGCTGAGGAAGAACTTTGCAGCAAACCTTCTCAGGAATTTCTTGTCATTGACAAATGCCCTCTCATGGTATTCTTGAGCCTCGAGATACCTTTTCACCTCATGAAACCAAGGTTTGTCGGCTACCTCCTTAGTATCGATCTCACAGCAGTATGTCGGTTCCTCCAACCTATCAATAGTGATTTGGGGAGCTTCATTGTCCCAACTGACCTTGAACATTGACGACATAGTAGCTAGCGCGTCCGCTAACTGATTCTCTTCTCATGGGAAATGTTCAAAGGTGATCTCTTCAAAATGCGGCAGCAATGTCAGTACATGTTCTCTATAAGGGATAAGGTTCGGGTGCTTCATTTCCCACTCTCCTTTGATCTGACTTATCACCAAAGCGGAATCCTCGAATACACTCAAGAACTTGATCCTTAGGTCAATGGAAACTTTAAGACCCATGATACATGCTTCATACTCCGCCATATTGTTTGTACAGTTGAAACATAATCAGGCAGTGAACGGAGTATGACAGCCCTCGGGAGATATGATTATAGTGCTAATACCATTACCCAGTGCGTTTGAGGCTTCATCAAAATACATAGACCATCGGGATCCTTCCTCAGGTCCTTCATCCGGTCTGGGTTCTTCACAGTCGGTTACTAACAGGATGTTCTCATCCGAGAACTCAAAATTCATGGGCTGGTAGTCATCCACGGCTTGATGTGCCAAATGATCAGCTAACACACTTCCCTTGATTGATTTTTTGGTTGTGTATTGGATGTCGTACTCGGTTAAGATCATTTTCCATCTTGCTATCCTTCCGGAGAGAGCGGGCTTCTTGAAAATGTACTTGATTGGGTCCATCTTGGATATCAATAAAGTAGTGTGGGTAAACATATACTGTCTCAGTCGGCGAGCAGCCCATGCCAAAGTGCAGCAAGTTTTATTGAGCAGTGAGTATCGTGTTTCACAGTCGGTAAACTTTTTTCTAAGGTAGTATATTACATGCTCTTTTCGACCAGACTCGTCATGCTGCCCCAACACACACCCCATTAAATTATCTAGCACTGTTAAGTACATTATCAAAGGTCTTCCTTCAGTTGGAGGTATCAGAATAGGAGGCTCTTAGAGATATTTCTTGATTCTGTCAAAGGCGACCTGGCATTCTTCATTCCACTTTACCACTTGATCTTTCTTCAGAAGCTTAAAGATCGGCTCACAAGTAGCAGTCAGATGTGAAATGAACCTGGAAATGTAATTCAAGCGTCCCAAGAAACCTCTAACTTCCTTCTCAGTGCGGGGAGCCGGAATCTCTTGTATGGCCTTCACTTTTTCAGGGTCTACTTGAATACCTTTGTCACTGACGATGAATCCCAAAAGCTTACCAGACCTTATCCCGAAGGTGCACTTGTTCAGATTTAACCTCAGCTTGTACGTCTTCAACCTATCAAACAGTTTTTGTAAATGATCAAGATGTTTTTCCTCAATTTGAGACTTGGCTATCATGTCATCGATGTAAACCTCTATATCATGGTGAATCATGTCATAGAACAGAGCTACCATAGCTCGCTGATAAGTTTCCCCAACATTCTTTAACCCAAACGGCATCACCGTGTAGCAGAAAGTGCCCCACTGTGTAACAAAGGTTGTCTTCTCCATGTCTTCAGGTGCCATCTTGATCTGATTATAGCCATAGAAACTGTCCATGATGGAAAATAATTTGTGTTGTGCGGTGTTGTCAACCAGAACATCGATGTGGGGAAGCAGGAATTTATCCTTGGGGATTGCCCTGTTTAGGTCACTGTAATCCATACACATTCGTACTTTACCATCTTTCTTAGGTACTAGAACCACATTAGCAACCCACTGCGGATAGGAGGTGACAGTTAAGAACCCTGCATTGAACTGCTTTATAACCTCTTCTTTAACATTCTCTGACATCTCAGGGCGCATACGACGGACCTTTTGCTTTATCGGAGGTCAGTCTTTTTTAGTCAGCAGATGATGAACCACTATATCCGTGTCTAGTCCCGGCATGTCTTCATATGACCAGGCGAAGATTTCAACATACTTATGCAACATCTGCATCAACCGTTTTTTGACACTAAGCTCCAGATTTCCACCTATCTTAACCTCTTTTTTGTCTTCTTCTGTACCCAAGTTCACTGTCTCAATCGGCTCTTCATGAGGTTGTATGGCCCTTTCTTCCTGCTGTAATAGTCTAGCAAGTTCTCCGGGTACCTCAAAATCTTCCTCACCTTCGTCCTCGGCATGGTTGATCGGATTTTCAAAGTCATAATGAGCAGTAGAAGAACTGTTATCAATGGGATCCATAGTGGATATGGATCTACATTTGGATACATGAGTGTGTTTAAGAGCATAGCTGTATAGACAGAATAAAAGAAAAGAAAGACAAAGAGCGCAAAATTTGTATGTAAACGTCCAATGCTTTATTAATGTCATATAAAAATGAAGCATGATAACCCTCACAAATATAACCATTGTGCCTCGGGTAAGACACATGGCTATAGAGTTTATATTGCTTTTAAATTACATATCCGAAAAAATCAAAAAGATAATTACTCCTGAACAAAAGTAATCGGTACAAAGTCCTTGGCACTCCAGTTACTGAGTCCACCTTTGGTAGTCGGGAATATCCAGCTGTCAATTTCAGAATCACCATCACTGTCTTCAAGTGCATTGACCCTAGAGTTTTTGATGTGTAGGGGAGGTCCTCTAGCCCGAGCGCGACGAACAGCCCTTTGAGCACCTGTAGTGAAGCCCAAACCAGATTTGTCAGACTTTTAATGAATAACCGGGAGCTGACCCCAAATGGTAGACCCACCTTCTTTAACCACTGCTCGTGCATCCTTGAGAGAAGCCATCTTTGAGGGAGTTTTGGTGACCTTTGGAGGGCTGTCAGTAGTTTTTGCTGTAGCCATAATCTGAGGCACCTCTTCAAAGTTCTGGCAAGGAGTCTCGATGAACTTTCCATCCATCTCAACGTACCTGAAGGAGTTCAAGTGACTGATCATGTACTCCTTTTCACTATGCACAGTGACAATATTTCCTCTTACTGGGTACTTCAACATTTGGTGGAGGGTAGAAGTAACAACCCCAGCCCCATGTATCCAAGGGCGTCCCAACAAGCAAGAATATGATGGTTTGATATCCATTACATAGAAAGTGGAGTCGAAGGTCTGGGAACCAACTTTGATCGGGACATCCACTTCCCCGTGCACCATCCTTTTTGAACCATCGAAAGCCCTCACTACTATATTGCTAGGCTTCAAGGTCAAGCCCTCGCAGTCCAATCTGTCCAGAGCTTTCTTAGGTAGCACGTTCAACGAGGAGCCAGTATCTACCAAAACATGGTCCAGAGTCGTGCCCCTGCATTCAACGGAAACATGAAGAGCATCATTATATTTCCTCCCCTTCGGTGTCAGATCCGCGTCAGAAAAATCCAAACCGTTATCAGTAGTCAGACTAGCCACACAATCTTCAAACTGATCAGTAGATGTCTCTTGTGGAACGTGAGTCGTCTTCATAAACTTAACCAAAGCCTTCGCATGGGCCTCGAAACACAACAACAAAGCCAACATAGAAATTTTGGATGGGGTCTGCCCCAACTGTTCGACCACATTGTAGTCGCTCTTCTTTATTATCTTCAAAATATCTTCTATTTCTTTCTTGAAAGCTTCTGGTATGGTTACTAAATTGGCCCTTGTCAGGACAGACTCAATCAGTATGTCTTTTCCTCGAGTCTCGGCTGACTCGGTGATGGGAGGGTCAACAGGAGTGATTACTAGAATTGCAGTAGTAGTCTTGGGTGGAACCGCATCAGGAATAATCACAGGACCGATAACAGTCTTTGGAGGAGAAATCTCAGGGGAGAACACTCTTCCACTTCTTGTTATTTTATTGGTTCCTGAAATATTGACGATGTCAGAATCAACATTTTTAGCAATCTTGTCTTTAATGGCTAGCATGTCCTGCTTTATGCCATAGTAATAGACGTCGGCCCCATAGTTCCAAGGAACATCTTTGTCCGAGGAGTATCGCATTGGCCCTGGCATGGTTATGATCAACGGAGTCACCTTCGAAATTGATGTAATCCTGACGGGTCTCTTAGCGGAGCCCCTGGGAGGATTGGAGGAAATGGTTATGATAGCAATGTCTTCACAGGAAATAGTCGGAACAGGAGTCTTCTCAAACAAAATCTCTTTGTCATCCTTAGGCGCTGAACACCTGCCTTCAACAAAGGGAAACCAGTCGGTAGAATTGAAAAAAAGTGGCATCCTTCACCACAACTCGGAAATAAACCGACCTCCAACAAACTCTCCTTGATAGTCATGAGTGGGGTCACCAATTCTTCCACAGAGGTCACAAACATATCTTCTTCAACGGCATTAACACCCCGACCATGTTTCGGCATAGGAGCAGTGATAACGTTAGGAGTCTCTGGGGGATCAAATTCAATCTCCTTAGCATCTACCAGATACTGTACTTTGTTCTTCAAAGTCCAGCAGTCATTGGTGTCATGGCCTGGACTCTCCGAATGGTAAGTGTTGTACCCCAAAATTTTCCCTCCCATATTCTTCAAAGTTTGTCAAGAATCATCTTCAAATGGTTCAAGACTTCTCAAGGGTTGCACAATCCAAATGCCTCATAAGCCAGTCAAAATTAGGGTTTTGTTTCTTTCAAGGAAATTGGGGTTCCCAATGGCTCAATCAAGTCTCCTAGGTCCATGTATATCCTCAAGCACCTACATGCCAAGTTTCAAGACTCACAGTGCCAAATTCCACAGTCAAAAGCCCTCATTTGATCTACAGTCAACTACAGGGGCAAAATGGTCATTTTACAGTCAAAAGTCAGAATTTTTGGTCAACATCTTATTTTGAGTCCACAATAATCATTTGATCAAGTCTTGATCATGATTCCACAAGCATGGCTCAAAAATCATCAAAGATGCAAAAGTTACTATTTTTGGACAGCAGAAAAGTCAACTGTATCTTGACCAGGGCATAACTTTTTCATGGTTCATCAGAAAAATCCCATCCAATGCTCATTTTGAAGGGGATGACATTTCCTACAATTCATCCTCACATTACAAGTCCAAGAAATGCTCTCACAAAAAGTTATCAATTTCTACATTATAGGTCAATTTCAAAAGTCAACAAAAATGCACTTTAAGTCAAAGACTATAACTTGATATTGGTAAATCCAAATGACATGGGACCAAAGGCATCGGTTAGAGGACTTCAAGACCTTTCCAAAATGTCCAAGAACATGTTCATATGATCAAAATTGAGCAAGATATGCATTGGAGAAGTTGGGAAATATTTGTGAATTTGCAAAAGTCAACTTTGCTCAAAACACCTTATTTTTACTAATGGGCCTCAAATTTCTTCTTGAAACTTTATCTAAGGCCTATGCACGACCCATCAAGCCTAATTGAATTATTTTCTTATTTTTTATTAATTAATTGGATTTTTAATCAATATTAATTCATTTAATTAATTTAAATTGTAGGAAATACAAAGATTTGATTTTTCAATCTTTTTGTGAAGCAAATGTGGTCAAGATATGCTGGAAAATTCGTGCACAAATCATATATGCAAAAATCTCCAAGTTTGGCAACTTTTTCCAATCATGAAGATTCAAAAATATATGATTTCCAATCAAATATTTAATCATCATTCCAATGGATTTTTGCTCAAAGATTTGACCTAATTTCAGTCCACTATAAATATGCAAGCCAACCCTAATCATGCACACGTGAATTTGCTGCAGAAAAAGCCATAACCACATTGAAAAAATTCAAGGAAACTTGAAAACTGTTTTCTATATTCCAGGCCAATTCGAGGCGTTTTATTGACTCTAACACATTGCAGGAGTCCCCAGGAACGTGTAGGAATCAAAACCAAGCGTTGAAGCTCAAAGAATCATCAAGAACAGAACCACGGTTTGCTTGTTATTTTGAAAATCGAATAGCTTAATTCATGCATCATTAACGTGATTTTCTGTTTGTTTTGCATTGCTTGGATCCATGTGAAGCTATTGGAATAGTTTGATTGAGTTATAATGCACAGAATCATAAAACGCCATTGACGAATTCTAGGGTTCTTGAACTCTAAAATTGGGGCCTTACAGTACAGGAAAAATTAAGCCTTATGAGGCCCATGATTGAATTCAGGAGACTCAGACGAATCCAAAGCCACACTCGCGAAACATTTATGTAAATCCTAGAGCTAGTCGCTATTTTTCGTCATTACAGGTTGTGGGGGTTAAAAACCCCCGCTATCTAATGTTGTTTTGCAGGAACGCACGAGGAAGATGAAGACGTGTTAGCTTCTGAGTGGACAATTCAAAATACGCGCGTTTTTGTTTGTTGTTTAGCATATTGCTTATTTTCCATATATAATATTCACTTGTTATTATATTAACAAAAGCAGGCAAATGGCATAGTGGTTAATGTGCTGGCTGGGAATCATTGGGACCTGGGTTCGAGTCCCAGGTCCACCCAAACGCTTATGTTATTTTTCTTAGCATGTTCTTGTGCAGATTTCTAAAGGAATTCCACCATATACCTCCAATCATCCAAGCGCCATGTGGCTATGGGCACAGATCTAATGGCCATGAGATGATGGTCATCATAATCCTCAGTCAACACATGCATAACTGATTCCAAAGGTCAACGTGGCTGAAGAGTTTATTGGGCCTCAAATTGCAATCAACACCTCCATAATGGGCCAACACCCCCCTGGTTCATCATTCTTTTTTTCCTTTTATTTTTCCATTTAATTATTTTTCTAATTATTATTATTAGTTATTATTATTAGTATTTAATTAACATAATTATTATTTTCATAATAAATTCAGAAAACTAAAAAATGTAAATATTTTTATTATTATTATTATTTATTAATTTCACTTTATTTTTTGTAAATAAATTCTAATGTAATTAATTTAGTTAATTAGGTTAACTTTGACTTTTTTTAATAAATAAAATCCATGTAGAATTAGGTTAATTAATATATTTAACTATTTTATTTTATTTTCATTAAAACATAAAAAACTTAAAAAATATTTCTTTTATTTAATTAATTAGAATTAGGTTTAATTAAATGCAAAATAACCAAAAATTCATTCTTTTCTCAAAAGGGGTCAAAACCCTAAGGACTTCTCCGATTTAATTTCTTTGCGCGCATATTAATTTTTGATCATATTTATGTATTTGCTCCGAGGATGTAATAGATAATTAGGACTTTTATCGCTTTCCTTTATTTCTCGCATTTACTTTTCAAGGGTTGCTTTTGGCGATGTAAATACCCGACGCCTTGTAATAGCGTAGATTTACTTTCCGCAATTTACTTTTCGCAATTACTAACTGTTATGCATGACAAGACTTCTCTGAAATTAAAATCAAAACGTATCTCACCATAACATGTGCAAAGATAACATAATCTGAATCCTGACACACTCGCACATGCCACTCCTAGGGTACGCCTCACTTGGTTGCCTCGACGTGGTCATTGAGTATATGGTGTTTTAGAGGTCGCCCTCCTGTCTAAAGATCCAAAAGTTGCCTCGAAACGGTTGCCTCGGATAAAAAGGATCTAGGAAATTAGGGTCACCGCTAAGGCGTCCTACTATTGCTTTGGTGACCACATGTCCCTATAATCGAATTGACCTGACACACTCCAACGACGGTGCTACCTACTTCTCAATAGTGGGATAGTACTATCTAAAGGACATTTACACGGCTTAATTTCTTTTGAGTAGGTAGAGGTTCTCAGGTACTTGCTCTTTCAAAAAACAAAAATACTTTTCGCACTTACAATTTTTCGAACAAAGTTTTCAAACAACACTTCATACACTCTTGAGGACTGATACAAGAGTCAAAACGAAGTTTTCAAACAAACTTTTTTCAAAACCCACAAACACAAGAAAACAAAACATTTTTGAAAACATAGTGAGCAAGTATCTAAGAGCCCGTGGATAACCACAGATAGAAAGGGTGCTAACACCTTCCCTTTCTATAATCTACCTCCCGAACCGAGAAACACATCGAAAAGGAATTTTGCTGTGCTTTTGTCCTTTCCTTGTTGGAGAAAATAAAAGACGGTGGCGACTCTTGCTTACCGCGACATTTCGCGAACCAGCATTCCAAAACAGTCAGTTCTATTTCCACCGATCACAGAACTGGCGACTCTGCTGGGGACTATATTATAAGTGAGGTGTACCTTAGGATTAGATCATTCTATGTTTTCAATTGTATGCCTTGTTTGCTTTAATATTGTGGGCTTGCATCGGAGTTTCATAGATCCTAACCCGGATCTGGGGAATACCCTTTAGGTAGCAATAAACTGTGAGGGACCTGTCCGGCGTGGACCGACACAGGTGAAGCAGTAGCTACGTTGGTGTGACACCTTGGTCTGTACCGATATCCCTTGTGTTGGAACGAGGAGAATATGGGTCTTCTGAGGAGTCATTAAGCACCAACTGACCTTAGAACCTTAAATTGACCCAACTTGGCCATAGAACAGTTGCAGTATACTACACTCATTGAGGCTAAACTCTCGCGATGGTTTCGGCCGCAAGAAAAGGTTGCGAAGCTGGAGTTATGACCGATTGAGGGTAGTCAGTGATATTGAGATCCTCTAAAACCCGATTACTATTTTTAGGACAGGTCTTAACCAACTGAAACTGAAAGAGGGTAGTACCTAAACTTCATGCTGGCCTGAACTCTAAGGGATGTCTTGTGTGACTTGTGTGCCTTACCATGTTTGCCTTTTGTGAATACTTGTGGTGTGCCTTTATCATAACATCATAACATCATAACATTGCATGCATCCTGCATAAGGACTAACCCATTTCAAGGATCTCAAGGGTTTGTGATGCAGGTCATGGTGAACCAACTGTCTAGCAAGGGGCAAAGGGGATTTATTTTCCTCTAGCCAAGGTTGTTTGGAGATCAAAACATGATGACTTGAGTCAGGGGCTATGACCCACTAGATATGGTGAGCCTAACTCTTGAAGAAGGACTCTGAACAACATGAAGTTCCTTCAATCAAGCTACCGGATTCAAATTCTAACAAGTTTCTCTGTTTACCCTGCGAGATCCTTGAAAACATTGCATGCATATCATACATATCATTGCATTACAGGTACCATTACATGTCACTTACCTTCTTCGCTGTTTATTTCAGCAATCATCTTGTCTACTGAACCTTCCGCTGAACAAGCTATCAAGGCCCTCTAGGCCCAGAATGCCCAGTTCCAAGAGTTGGTTATGAGCCTAGCCCAGGGTCAACAGGAGTTGAAGACTCTGATTCTGAAGAAGAAGAAGAAGAGGACCGTCTTGTTCAACACTAGACGCAGATCTGGGAATGGATTACAGAATGAGGCTGAGCTGACTACCTCATCTGTAGGCAAAGACAGTCCCCAAGAGAGAAGGGTTCCTAGTCCAGTGGTCTCCAACAACGAGACAGATTATAATGACGAACAGTACCCTCCTGTTGAGGATAGGTACAAACAGTTGGAGGACCGTTTAAGTGCTATGGAGATTCAACATGTGCCCGGGTTGGACTTTGGAGACCTAGGCTTATCCTCTGGGGTGGTGATTCCCCACAAATTCAAGGCACCTACTTTTGCCAAATATGATGGAGCCTCCTGCCCAAAGTTGCACCTTCGGTCGTATGTAAGGAAGATCCAACCTTACACTGCTGACAAGAATTTGTGGATCCATTTCTTCCAGGACAGTCTTTCAGGGACTCAACTCGAGTGGTTCTATCAGCTGGATGGGGCCAGTATCCATAACTGGGAGGATTTGGCTACTGCGTTCTATAAGCAGTATCAGTATAATTCCGACCTTGCTCCTACGCGTACCCAACTCCAGGGTATGTCACTAGGGACGGGTGAAGGATTTAAAGAATACACCCAAAAGTGGAGAGACCTTGCCGAAAGGGGGGCATCCACTTCTGACTGACCGTGAGCTTGTTGATATGTTCTTGGGGACCCTGTCTGGTCCGTTCTTCAACCATCTGATCAGGAATTCTTCTGCCGGGTTTACAGACCTTATCTTAACTGGTGAGAGGATAGAAGCTGGTATCAAGTCTGGGAAGATACAGAAGGGTGACTCCTCGAACACTGAGAAAAAACCATTCAAGAAGGAATCCAATGCTGTTTATGGGTCAAAGAGACATAATAGACCGGAACACCGCCAATCTGTCAACGCGGTGGTTATTTCAAAACCTGCCGCTGCTCCTCAGCATCATAACCAACAAAGGGGTGAGAGAAGGCAGTTCACTCGGCTCAGCATGACCTTGTCCCAGATGTTGCCACAGTTGCTGAAGACCAATCTGGTGACTCTAAAAGAAGCTCCAAAGAATCAAAATACAACGTCACCAAAGTATAACCCCAATGCCCGTTGCGCTTATCACTCTGAGAGCCCGGGGCATGATACAGATGATTGTTGGAGTCTGAAAAACAAGGTCCAAGACTTGATCGATGCAAAGGAAATTGAGTTCGAGGCGCCCGAGACTCCCAATGTGATCACTGCTCCCTTGCCAAAACATGGCTAGGATTGAGAGATTTTTGTTCATTTGAATTCTGAAGTTGTATTTTTCTTTGCTTATTCAAACAATTATCATGTCAAACTCTCTTATTTCATTAATGCATCACACGTGTCTGTTTTGAATTAATTGTTTTCACTATGCTTAAAATTACTCTCATTTTTTGTGATGTATAACTCTCGATTAAAAAAAATTCTAAACCTTTTGAGGGAGGATGACGGAAACAATACCACGATCTTTACAATATGCTTTTGAACAGACCCCGCTGATGAGGTACAGGCATTGTTTCAAATCCTAAACAGTGGAGTTATAAGGAAGATAATCCCTAGTCAACCCCTCTGAGCCAAAGAAGTTGGTGTTTTTATTTTCGAAAATTAAAACCCTTAATCATAACCTGGGGCAGGGTAGTTCTCTAAGTTGGTCCAGGTGCACAATGAATGACATCAAAGAAGTCCTTCCAAAACAAGAGACAGTGATGGTTCCGAATAATCCTAAAGACAGGCAGTCATTATCTCTCAAAATAAAAGCCCAATAAGTCCAAACCTATGAAGGAGACTTACAAAAGAAACTGGGGCATCCCGCTGACTGTAAATACAAAAAGAAACAGTTCAGGCAAAAAGACAGGGATAATAAAATCAAAAAGAAAGAGGTCTTACTAACCCTCGACAAAAAAGAATTGACTGCCTGTTCAAAATAAACTATCAGTATCCAAACCATCACTGGTATATCAGAGCAAAGACTCAAACAAGATCTAATGCACGATTAGCTGAGTTTAGGATCGAAGAACATCACGAAGAGCGGGTGGGTACAAATATACTTTGAGCCTTTATCCTTCGTTTCTTAAACTGTGAACCAGGCCACGTTATAACCCTTAAAAGTCCTAGCTAAAACATGGGTTAGTTCGAAAGCATACTGTTACCAAAGGTATCCTGACTCCTGCAGGGCTTGCGGTAAAATCTTGAGTTGACAACACATTTTACAAAAATTCACTTGTTTTATTGAAAACTGCATTTTTTCAAAAAACTTCAAGACAGACATAAGCTTTGCATTCTTAAAATAACATTGTTTGCATATGATCATTTGTTCAAACAGCAGAGAAATTCACACGAAGAATATCTAGTGAACAAAAACACTTCCAACCAAGGGGCAGACATGATCATGGTCCGTCATCTGGGGCAGTCCAGTCAAGATTCAGGGAATCTCTCAAAAATGCCAAATAGTCAGGGGCAGATCTCCATCTGAATTAACTGGGGCATTGGACATGAATTCCAGCAACAAATCTTGCATGATCAAATGAAGATCTTCGGGTAGTATGGCAATACAACACTACTGACAGTGACAACTCCTTACATCCTGAGAGCGTGGACATAGTCGAAAAAATACTATGCATAATCAAAGACCCGCTAGGTTGACTGGCCTAGGCAAAAATAAGGGCTTCCCGGAGAACCAAAAGGGTTCGGGCAAAAATAAAGGATGAAAATGAAAAAATCTGTACACCCGGCAAGTCGAAAACCTGAAAAGGCGGCTTGGGAAAAAATGGGTATCCCGGTGGACTGAAAACCCGAAAGGGCGGTCCAGGCAAAAGTTAGGGATCAAAAGCGTACGACTATGTCCCGTCATCTCGTCACTTGCCTACCAGAAGAAGATTTGTCAATCGGCAGTTATCAAGCACCTCCACAGGTACCTTCTCCCACAAAAGCTGGGGCAATAAGAATTGCCCGAACTGTATAAGTTGTCCTGTCCTCCAGGTACCAAGTTAAGTTCAGCTAAAGAATATGACCAAGATACCTTCACTCCCTGCAGAGTAAGAAAAGGTTCAACAATACTTTCCCCAAGCAGAGTTGGTCTCCCAGCCCTAAAAAGGCACAGTATCTCCAGCAAGTCAGCAATACTCTCTCCAAGCAGAGTTAGTCTACTGTCAGCCCTAGAAAAAAGTTGGGTATCCCCAGTAGATCTTAATATTCTCCAGCAGAGTATAAAGATATTCCTCAGCAAGCATCCCCGACAGTCTTAATATTCCTTGACAGAAATATAAGATTGTTCCCCGGCGGAATACAGATACCCCAGTGGAGCCATTTCCTCAAAAGTTTCCCCAGGAGAGTTGAATCACCTCCCCAGTAGATTCTGGAAGCTTGTCCCCTGCAGAGTACAAATGCATTTCCCCAGCCATATTCAGAAGGTTATCCCCCACCAGAGTCTAACTGGGTTATCCTCAGCAAATTGCAACGGAAAGATCGTCCTCAGCGAAGTTCTTCCTATCCCCCAGCGGAGTTCATCTTCTATCCCCAACAAAACTTATCAACGGAATCCCCAGCGGAGTTATCGTTAAAATCTCAGCGAAGCATCTCTTCCCCACAGAGTAATTCCCCACAGAGTAATTCCCCGCAAAGTAATCCTCGCCATGTTTGTTCCCCAACGGAGCCATCTTCTCCTACAGGTTTATTCGTGCAATCAGCTTCGTTCATCGTCCCCAGCGGAAACGAAGAATTCAACATCATGCTCCAGCAACTATCCGGGATTTATTTTCCCCAGCTAAAACATCACATTTTCATACATCATGATACATGCACATACGCATC